>OX375868.1:62991793-63525887 GCA_947359475.1 Heligmosomoides polygyrus bakeri | reverse complement strand
GGTCCACAACTCTCAACACCTGCGCACACTTTTGCGGCTCGTGGCAGCCGGCAAAATTGCCGCGTAGTAGTGAAAGGACGACGTAGCGCTGCACTCATCATCTGTTTTGCCGCCCCACCCATCGCCAACGCGGTTTCATTATCAGTTGGCCTTCTAGATCCCGCCGCGATCAGCTATAGCCAGACAGAACGCTGTCGGCGGCAACAATGCGAATCATTATTGCCGCTGCCGCTTTGGAGGCACCGCGCCTGCCGCCCAGGCGGCACATCAGGGGCCGTATGCTCGTGCTCCCCCGTTGGGGGAGAATCAATCAATATCAGCATATCTCGTCACACCCCGATCCCCCATCGGGGGAGACTCGGGGAGACGAGCATACGGCCCCAGGAGACAGATCAACGATAACGCCGGTATCATCTCACGGCTAATTCACCATATCGGCCTACGTAATAAGTGATACAGAGAGACAGATAAAAGAGACAAGTGCTCCGACACGCCTAACGGCGTGTCTCGCACTTGCGCGCTTCGCGCGACTTTGTAGCATCACTGACATATGGAAAGTAGTTTTTGTAAAACATAAAATTCGCTAGCATCTAGGAACTTGGTGCGTACGTTATTGGCATCAAGCCCTTCAGCACTTCGGTACCTTCATCATAGACATTCTTTCCTGACCGGCCAGCAATGTCATTGGTTTGTGCTGCGCAATACTTCGTCCCTCAGGTTGTTCCTCCGCAATCGTTCTCATGCTCAACAGCAAGCGTTTCAAGCTGTCGCTGACATGTCTTCCGAAGCCAGGTTCCCCTCTTTCGATTCTTCTTACTGGATCTCATTGCTGGTCCGCCTTTAATGGTGTTCCCTCCCCTCTTTAGTCCGCCACCTTCCTAGTCCCAACTACTGGCCCACTTCTTTGTTTCGACTATTGAGACCTACTGGTCTCTTCTTGCTGGTTTCCCCGTCCTGGCACCTCCTCCAGGTTATTCCTTTCCTTCCTGGTCGCTCTCCTGGTCCACCATAGAAGTCCTCTTACCGCCCTTCTCTACCACCCCCTTGTAGTCCTCCCACGCTCACGGCACGTATTCAGAATCAGGATGCTTGCTGCGCAACGTATGGGACCCGTTTTCTGGATCAAGAAGCGCGCACAGTCGCCGCTGTGTCGAGCATGAAGAGGCTATGCATATGGCAGGTTCCTTGTTCTCCGTCTGAATTCCCTTACGGCTCCCTTCTTGTTGATTCACCGTCCTGGTCCCGCCTTCAGGTCCCTTCTTCCAGGTAGATTCCTCCCCTCCTCCCCCTCGGGATACTCCTTCACGACGACGGCGAGCGAACGCCCATTGTGTGACATCGGTGTCACATCCTCTAAATCCGATCTCTCTTAATGGTAATGGATCCACTTGCTGATCCTCCTTACTGTCCCCCTTCCCTGATTGGTAACTCCCTAATGATCCCTACACATTGCCTGAACTCTTCTTGGTGCCACCTGCTGGCCTACTTCCTTGCTCCCCCCATCGACCAACCCGATGCTCCTCCTGGTCGCAGGCTCCTGATCGCTGTCGGTTCCCCACCATCAAACTCCTCCTTCTACCCTTACCCCTTTAGTAGTCTTCTCATGCTAATGGCAAGAAGTCGGCTCCTGAATCTGGACGCTCAGAAATGCGCGTAGGTGCTGTTGTGTTAAGCAGTAAAGGCCTGCGCTTCCCCTGCTGCAGCAACATCCCACGTTCAATGGCAAATTTTGCCCGCGTTTTAGATGATGAGGCGTACCTCATTCAGGATAGATCATCGACCGCCCTCGCTGTGGATAATGCGTCGTATCTCACTTCGGTTAGATCACTTGACCGCTCTCGCTTTGGGATGATGCGGCGTATCTCACATAGGTTAGATCGTTCGACTGCCCTCACTGTGGATGATGCGGCGTACCTCACTTAGGTTAGATCACTCCACGGACAAACTCTTTTATATATAGGTGGTGATGGTGATAGATCCGGCGGAGTGGCGTTCTATGCCCCGCCCTTTAAACAGAGGCGTGGCAAATGTCTACGTCTCCACTATCTTGTAAGGCAGCCACTGGACTCTCGAGAAAGCCCAGGGGTTGGGGGTGGGCGGGCCAGGGGGACGAGGGGGTAGAACTCTCGTCCCCCGACAGATACAACAAGCGATATACCGCTACCGGGCAGTAAGCGGTTGATGAACCTGGCGGCAAGTTGGACGAGGCAAGTTGTGCCAGCAGCGGCGTTTTCGCTCTATGCTTGAAGGTAGGGCTACCGCGTTGCTACGAAAGTGCCGTTCTTTCAGCGGGAGCAATTCTCGAACGATTAGGGGTGAAGCTAATGTAGCCACAGTTTTCGGAGCGAGAGATGCACAGCTCCACTTGGGACTCCTACAGCATGCGGTATCGCGACAACTCGTCCTCTGCACTGATCCCAGCAAGAAAGGAAGGAAAAGAACGAGATTACGGTGCGGTACCGCAATACTCGGACGCAGGGAGTCGCTTCCTTAGTTTTTGTCGGTGTTCCCGCTAAGTACCGCAATTCCTTGTAAAGGCCTTTGCTACTCACCCGAGTCCGAGCTTTAATCTGACGGCCGACTTGGACGACATCTTCGCGACTGGCCGCTTTTCGATCTAAGTGGCGCTGTTCCATGTTACCGGGTGTTCCAAAATAACGTGATGAATGATTTTTAATTATATCTATGAAACAACTCACTGTTTTACAAAACAATGTATAAATAACAACGACATAGACACTAGGCAACACCATATTAGTCTGGATTCGAAGTGACCCCCTTGGCGGGAATGCAGAAGTCAAAACGCGTAGTGAAGTTGTTGGCGATGGGCCGCCATCTGGAGACAGTCGTTCTCACTCCCAACGTAGAAATGTCTTCTGGGCCTCCAGGTTGCGGTGGCGCTTAGCACGGACCCTGGCCTTCAAAATGGACCACGCGCTGTAGTTCGTCGGATTCAGATCCGGGAAGTGCGGTGACCGCTCCCCGCCCTGAATATCCTGAATATTGTGAAATCCTGAATATTGGCCTTGCACCATGCTTGCGTGCTTTTCGCGCTGTGTGCCGGGACTGAGTCTTCTTGAAACGTCCACTGCGCATTGCCGAAGTGCTGCTGGGAAACCAAACCATGACCGCCTGTGGATTTTGACGATGTTCGGAGACGGAAATGATGGCTGGAGCCCCTCCAGATCATATCCTACCGTGTCGGACGTTGTGAGCGTACTCCACGGTGAACAGCTGAACAGTGTTCGATCGCACCTGCGACTTGCGGCCCGCAGCTTGAGTTGGCGGCATCGATGGAGCCGTTCGCGCTTACTCTTGTCCATCAGGAGCCGGACTTTATGGAACTTGTAGGACTTGAATCCTTGGGCTTCTTTCTGGCTATTAGATGCGTTGATGTGAGACTGACACAGATATCATGGGCGATTTTTCTCAAGAGACCCTCACATTTGGGATGTTCTCGTTTCGATGACTTTGCGGATCTACGGCGTATTGTCAGTGCAATTTCTTCCTTGTCCTAGGCGGTTACCTTCATAGCCAAGCTCCTTGTATCAGCTCCTTATTTCTGTGGAGACAGTCCAGAAAGGTCGCTCGTTGCACAAGCGAGGAACGGTTTGTGGAGAGCTATCATACAGCTTGTCAGTCGTCTCCCACACACGCAATTAGCCGTGGCCGAAGCGGTTTAAGGCAAAATGCTAGCTTTCGAAGAGATGCCGACCCACAACGGAGGAGCACGTTGCTGGACTCTTCATTACATTATAGGCGCACGTCCCGCTAGAGCTGAAGTAATGAAAAGTGCCTGTTTGATGTAATACCGCCTGCTACAAGCAATCTGCTACTGTATTCTCGTGCAGTCGTGCTCTAGAATCTATAACTGGCTGGGACAAGCAGCAATCTTTATTCTTCCTACAGAAGATCCTCGCCCACCAGAACTTGTGAACAGGATGTCATTTGAGCTATTTATCATCTGCCCTGAATAGACATAAAAAGTATGTGAGCCATGCACAATGGATGGCTCATGAAGGCTCTTCCACAGGTACTCAATTTCTAAGGAAATTCAGTGAACAAGTGTCGAGGGCCGTAGCTTGATGAGGTCGCGCCAGATCGAGCAAGGAACGTGTTTCATGGGTGGAATAGACTGAAAGGCCCGTTGAAAACGGGGGCAGCCGAAAAAATCGTCTCAATATGCAGCGTATAGAAATATGCTCGATCGGAAGAGTCGCATTTAAAGAAACACACGTAGAAAACATAGACGCCTGATGTTTTCGTGACCCATCTGAGGCTGTCGTCAGTTCTTCGAAGATCTCTGAGCTGTGTATTTCCACGAGAGAGGACTGTAACGCCTTCTGTCCTGCCGCACACCCAGTGGTGTCTCGCCTTGGCTGCTTCGCGGAGTGACAGCGCATTGTAGAGATTGCCCCTTCGCACGCGAGATAAGGGCAACCTTCGAAAGATTTGAGCGTCGAACAGCCAAAATGCAAAGTTGAGCAGCCGAAAAGTTCCTTTGAAGTGAAGGCCCTTTTTCAACCCTGTGCTCGGTGTCACCATCAGTCTTTCAAACTTATTATAACTTTAAATGAATAGCTAAATTTTATACAAATAACTACGAACTATGTATAATAAAAGATTAAACATAAAGTATTAAGTTAGAGTTTTTTTAACCTTTGACGTTTAAAACAGTTGAGAAATTAAAAAACTATTAAAAACATTAAGGTTAGCTAAATTTAAATTAATAATTTTGACATTCAAAAAGTTATAACACCTTCCTCTTCACTGATGACCTTCCAGGAAGGTGTTACAATAAAAAAGGTCCGTTTGGGGATAGGTGGCGAAACGAACCACTTTGGAGTAAGAAAAAGTCTATAATTTTATGTTTTCGACGTTCACTATTCTTTATTTAAAGGGATTTCTGTGAACTTACCTCCAACGATTCCGAACAGGACCTATACCATCCTGCAGGGCATCTAACAAGGAACACTGGGTTAAAGTTTGTTTTTGATGCCAGCCACTGGGCGGTTCAAAAGTGGCAAAAATTTGTCGACTTCCCACTCCTGAACCGGAGTTTGGAGGTAGGTATCCTCCTCCGTGCAGTTAGTGCTGGTCATTTCCTCGTTCAGCTTAAACCAAGTTCCTGTAAGGTTCTCAGTTTCAACCCAAATGTGGGACAGAATTTCTTTGGCACACGGTTTAACCCGGTGGCCTCCATTTCTCTCGGGTCTGTTGCATGCCGGAACGTCCTCACTGGGCGACAACCCTTTGCCATTTTTGGACCCCAGTAGCCCACCGCAACAATGAACTTCACCCCAGTGCTTATTAATAGATGCCCTACAAGACCACATAGGTTTTGTTGAGTGGTTGGAGCAAGTCCGTAGACGTCCCTTGCTAGTTCCGTTTGCTGCTAGTTCTTAAAAGTCGAAAACCCCGCAACATATTTGGACGTGGGTGCTCAGAACCATTCTTCAAAAGCTTCTGCTGCAAGTGCTTAGTAGCGCCTGTACCCTCACTGTATTCCCAAAATGCGACATGAGCGCTGGTGAAGCGAATGTGAAACTGCCAACAAGAGTTCAAGAGAAGGTGATTAGTCCGAAATCCTCGACTTATCACTTCAATGCTGTCTATGATAGACCTAGAGACAATCGGCAGGCATACAGGGCTGCTGCTAGATAATACCTAGTCGTTAGAAAGAAACGAAAAAGGAACTCGTCGTCAGAGATGTAGCGCTGTCCAATAATCCTGTTTCTTCGCGGGCTGATGCCCACGGATTTCCTCTACTTCCAGAAACGTGTGCATGCTGTGTAGACCACACATTGCTCGACCATAATCTTTACGCGGTGTCCGGAAACGAGGCCTAGACGGGCTTTGGTCGTGTCGCTGCGGCTTGTTTTTAATTTCCAACCCTGCGCAGTGATTTATCTGTTTCTCAGGACCTGAGGATTGCGGCGCCTTCGCGACCAGCTTCAGAGCCCCGCGTAGGTCGTTGCGACGCGAGGGAAATGCCCATCATCCTGTAGGACGTTCTGTTCAGTGGTGAATGGGGCACGTCGTTGTCCCAGTCCCGTGTTCAAAAACGGCGACGCGAGCATAGGGTCGTCTGTTTGGTGCTGTGGGAAGCTCAGTCCGCTTTGGAGAGCATTAGCGTTATTAGGAAGGCGATGAAGCCGTTCCGCCGGATTTAGCAGCGTCGCAATCTTCGACGGATTAACACGCGATAGTCTACGGCAATCGTAGACCGCAGTTTAGCTACGCCTCCAGAGCAGCAGGGCCCACAGCGGTGTGCGGATTAGAGAACCTCTGAGTTCCAGCTGTCAAGCCTTCTCTGAGGAGCCGATAGAAGACATAGCAGCCAAGGCGCCCAGGACAAGCATTGGAATTATTGCCGTAACCGGACGATATGATTTCCAGGAACTTTTGAAGTCGAATATAGACGTCTATGAGTAATCAAATCGTATTTTTTAAATTTTGTCCCATTTTAGGCCTTGCATATAACGCGACTCTACGCCTAGTGTTCCCTGGAACTTGCGCTGCAGCTCACCTAAGGAATATATATATATATATAATTATAATTATAAAAACAAACACAAATATAAATGCTATATGATACATGGGTAGACATAGAGGTGAGATGATGTACGGCTGCATGGCAACCAAAGGCTGGGAGAATGACGTTGTTGACTACGGGCACATGGTGCCCTATTACGAACTAATGGTCTACACCACAATTTAGGCGTTACAACAGCCACTGCCTCCACAGTGACCATGGTAACAAACTATCAGGAAAGTAACTGCGCACATTAATGAAAGCATGCCTCTTTGAACCTATTTACATTCCACAACGTAATCTTTCTTTGCAAAAGGATAAAGATAGCGTTGATCAATCCCCTTGCGAGGTGGGACACGCATTCTGCTTCTGAGGGCTATCGTAGAGGTAATTTGAATGTGTATTTGGCCAACACAACAAACTATAAATACTATCAATTACGGTGGTCAGCAGATGAACATGTTAGTGCTTTATCTTTCTCAGACAGGACTGGCATCGATTCGTCGACGTCGGAGGTATGGAAGGGTTAGTTGACCTGGGCTGGAAATCTTGACCAAGAACCTGGAGTCGAGTCCATGCCACAGCCGGCGTCTTATCCGACTGCGCTATTACTATGCGCTTGGCACAAAACACTGGACATTCGCGGTTGATTAAAGTAAATAGCTGGGAAAGAGTTGATGTGTTCGCCTGAACCGCAAGGTCTGTGTTTATTGGTGTTCCGAGCAGGCAGTGGCTCTTTCCATATGCTAGGGCCGTGAGTTGTCGTTCATGTGCCACGCGGTCACATCAGTAGCCGCTATTGAGCGACAAGTTTCATACCTCGTTTCATACCGCTGCATACCTCGTTTGCAGCGAGTTAATCGGTGGTTGCCGGTGTGGTACCCTGCAAGGATGCGGGCACCGAAGTAGTTCACGTCTTCTTCTGGCTTCAAGTGGCTGTAATTGAGCAATTCTATTATATGAATGGTGGAGATTCACTCTTCCCTGGTGAGCTTATGGGCTGTTATAGCGATGTTTCATTGGGATCAGAACTCTAGCGCCGAGAAGAACTCGAACACGCAGCACCTGCTTGCCGGACATGATGCTACGCCATCACACAGCCGGCGATGTTTTATCGAGAAAATGACGTGAATCGTTCCTATCAAGACCTCCAACTCCCGTTAACTGCAGCCGAACAGGTAGGTCGTGTCTACTAACGAAGAAGGATGAATGCTCTGGCATACCTGGTCGAAGAAAAGGAGCGGCGAAGACTTCAGAGAAAAATGAAGTATCTCGCGACAAGGTGGTTGGATTGTCACTGGTTGCACTGTTCAGAAGAATAAAGACGGTGATGCTCCGGAAAATCGAACAATCTTAATGCACACGTCAACGGGGTTAGTTTTCTTGTAGTGCTTCTTGCTCACTTTCACCGTTGTACTTTGAGTGCATCAACAGCTAGCCTAATTAAAGGGAAACGGACTTAGCAGCGGCTCAGTGGCATAGGCTTTCTTCTGCCTCATAAGTGTGGTCTATCCGGAAAGCGGGGTGCTTCCAATCGCTCATGATGTGCTACATTTGTACCTTGTGAAAGACACATTTTCCTCTTGATTTCAGTATAAAACACAAGAAAATGTAAAATTCGAATAAATGAAGAAAGGTGTAAAATAATAGAACTTTTAAAATTATAATTATCTGAAAGAATGGTATGTCACAAGATATAAAACATATAAAAAGGTTGGTTTGGTCACTGCCTTCAGACGAGCCTTTGTGTTATACTCCTCCCGAGGCTCTATCTGTCTATAAAAGAAGAGAGATAGGAAACGAAAATGGAAGAGAGAACAGATGAAGAAAGATGAGAAGGAGTGAAGAAGGAAAGATAAAGAACTAGAGGCATTTGAGAGAAGTAGAACATCACGCAAATCGGGAGAAATGCTCTAGATATATTCGTGGTCTGCTGCAGAATTTGGCAGCCGTTTAAGAACAGCAGAGTGCCGCAAGCAAAAGTTATCGAGACTTTCTTCCAAGGTCCTTCCTAAGAGTTTTCTTCATAAAAAATGCCAACGAATGCCGAAACGTTCTGTACCGCCGGAAAATGGAGGAAGGCTTTTTCACCGTGAACAAAGCCTTCGGTCACCCAGTGGTCGAAAGGCTGCTGTAGCAGACTCTTTCACTCTTTCGCTGGAATTTCCAATAACTATCATCCTTTAGTGGAAGGGACGCGACAGTCGTGCCGAATGATCACTTGAAGAAAACTTGCTGCGTGCCAGGCGTGAAGGGTAGTGTGGGACGTTCTGCTTCGTCATGCCCGTAGGTACTCTTTTACGCGTGCTAAAGGCCTGCGAAGAGGAAGAAGGCTCTGCTCTCGCTTAGGAGGCGGTGTTCTACGTTGTCTTCAGAAGAGATACATCACCGACGTCCAGACACGGACTCGACGGCTTGTTTACCCGCGCGCATCGAAGGACAGACGCATTCCCCCGGGGTGTCGATCATGTGCGCGTGTGCGGCCGGTGGTGGCCGCCGCTTCCCGCCCCGTAATTCGTGAGATCGGAGAACTGGCCGCAGACAGCTGAAGTCGTCCGGTCGCTGCTAAGCAAGGGGCGGCGGAACGAGGTCATCTGACTTCGATCTTTGTAGGCCAGCGGAGTAAGCTCTCGGTTTCCCAGACAGGCACATGGAACACACCTTGAGAAGCACCCCTTTGTCCGCGACGCATTCGGGGGAGAAATGGACTCCGCTGTCTCCTACTGGTGAACGCCTTCCGATCTACTTCCTCAGATTTGCTAACTGACCTGCTCAACACTCGATTCGACGCGCTGAACAAAGCACTGCTCAAGCAAACTTATCTTTTCTCCCTAAAACCCTAGACGGTATCGTTCAGAATGGAAAGGTTAGTTGCCCTGCTCGTAGGCCTCACTCCGCACATGACGGTAGCCAATATTATGAACCAGTGGGTATTGTTGATCCTAATCACCTGTTTGGTTGAAGGCGATTTCCTCATGGAATTCTTCTGCAGCTATCAATTATGAATAAACCATCTTTTTACATTGGGAATAAGAAGTGGTTTGAAGTAGCCACTAAATCTTTAGTGTTCGGCAGCAGACTTTCTTCCTTTCCGTAATACTTGTTGTTCGTGGGTAATTGTTGACAAGGCAAGGTGTTGATAAGAGTTTTTTTTAACTCTCCCTTCCTCTCTATAAGCCTCCTTCACATAACGCTTCATGATTTTGGGACGCAGAATTCGTAGCGCATTGTAGAGATCAGAGGATATACTTAATGCCAGCTTATACCTTTAAATAACCTGATCACTTTAGTAATGTGTTTTCGACGTTCAATAGCGACAAGTGAAACAGATACACGAGTACAAAGCAACACAGGAGGCCAGACACTCTCAGGGCAGTTCTTTTCTGTTAAAAGTCAGTAAACATGCATAATCATGAACGCAAAGACCCGCCCAACATTCTTTGATGTGAAAGTATGTAGCAAAATTTAAAGAGCTGAACCACCGCTACACAATGTCAGCCAAGATCTAACAACTTTTCATAGTTATATTCGTATCTCTTTAACTATGTTCGATTTTCTCCATCTACATTCACGAATCAAGGTTCGTGCCATGTCGAGGCCTCATAGCTTCGAGATCGGTTAATTGGCAGCGAACTGCGAGATCATTAGTTTGGACTTTCAAAGAACAGCACATTGAATTCTTCGACAGATCACACCAATCAAGTTTTCAGATTCAAATTGCACCCTCGAACGCTTTGGTAGAATGCGTGGCGCAGTCCACAAAAAATATTGAACAACATCGTTGTTAGCCCGTTAGTTGACCATGACCATGTGCGAAATGTAGTGATACGTGCGCGGCCCTTTCGACCCATTGACGGCGTTTTTTCTCGAAGCTCTTTCGCGCTTTTCCGTCTGTGTGATCCGGTTTCTCTCATCTCCCTTGGTAATGCGAGTGCTTCGAAAATTTCCATCACTTCGGACACAAGAACGCCGCAAGATCATGCAAGTTTTGGTTTGCTGCTCTTGTTCCAGAGCAACTGATCACATTTTCTATGTAATTTCGCGAATGGAGAAGATTCCAGGTACCCCTTCAGCATATCGCGATCCTGAAAGCGTATGAATAGACTCCATGTCCGACTTACTATGAATCTTGGCATGATGTTTCGTGTGGAGTTGTTGGTTCGTGAAGCTGTGCACCGAGATTGTTACAGCACTTTCCGGCTTACGTCTCGGCGGTTTCTCCTTCGTCGGAGCCCGGAGGAGTCCAAATACATTTGAAGAACTACTTCCCCAAAGGTCATTTCATACTACATACATACAGAAAGACATTCAAAGGTCAATGGAGTGAAGAAAGCGATGTGGAGAAACGAAGGGCTAACCTTTGTGATGGAAACCGAGGAGCTCCACCGGTCACCGTCAGACGGAGGTGAACGTTGGTGAATGGCTGAAGCTCTAGGGACACCTACCCTAAGGACCTCCAAGGGCAGTTGCCAGTTCTTGCGTCACCGCCACGCACTCGTCTCTGCGATTGATCTTGGGGTATCGCGATGCGATCCAGAATGCCTCTAGCTTTTTCCGCGCGGACACGTCGCTTTCGCGTGCAAGGATCGTGACAGCCACCTGAATCATTGCGCCGCCATGGCAGTCGACCCTGTCCCATTGAAGTCGATCTCTGCGACCTCCTAAGGCCATCTAGGTGCTCCTTCACCCTAACAAACTGGGCTTCCCGTTTCCCCGACGTACTACTCTCTGCATTCCCTGCATGACATGAGGTACACCACCCCCGAAGTCATGCAAACAGCTTGTTTTCCAAAAGGACACACTACACACGAGGGGTAGGACAGCTGCGTCGCACAATCCGTTTCGAACTAGTTGTCCCTTCAAATTCATAGGAGGAACTTCTACCACCCTCACCAGTTCATGTAGGTCTGGCTTTCGAAGGCATCCGTGGATTTTCCTGCTGACCTCATCCGATATAAACGGTATGCAGAAGGGAATTTTGTTTTGCTCGGCCTCGTTCGTGTGTGCAACCACTGAGCGACGTCTGCGTTTCGTAGAAATCCCTATGGAGGAGTACCCATTCAAGGAAGCGATGTGCCCCGCAAGATCCCTAGACAGCGCCTTCTGGGTGCTGTCAGACGACCATGCGATCGCTGTTCGAGACATATTGGTGACTATGGCCCTTTTCATGTTGGATGGATGTGCAGACCTAAAGTGAACCTGTATGTTCTCGTTACTAGGTTTGCGATACCACCTCGTTTTGATCAACTTCCTGGACAAGCTAACCTGCACATTGAGGAATGCGAGCCAATCATCATTTGGTGTTTCCCTAGTATATATATATATATATATATATATATATTCGGACTGCTTGTTTAGCAGTTCGAAACAGGCACACATTTCAACTTGTGTTGAACACACCGCAAAGCTGTAGTCGATATACTGACTGTAGAAGATTGTCCTGCGCTCCAACACTAGGGCTTCTACTTTAGACATGAATGCCACTGCTGGGATAGGGGCTAAGCGCTGGCCCATTGCTAGGCCCCTTATCTGCTTGTAGAAGCACTGACCACTTAAAAACATTGCACGTGAGACACTCATTGATGAGCGTCATTAGTTGGACGATGGTGAGCCCGTATAAATTGATGCCTGCCTGAAATTCTGTGAGTATCTCCCAGACTGCTTGTAGTGCGCTGTCCTTCGACACGTTCGTATAGAGCGCAGTGACATCAAACGACTCTATAACCACTTCCTCGTCTACAGTGATACGGTGGAGCTTTTTGAGGAAAATGTGAGTGTTTGGTAAATGCGTGGGCACAAACTTCAAAAGTTGCACCAAGACCAGGTTAAGGAACCACGAAATCCTATCAGTGGGACCGTAAACATTGCTTATAATAGCTCTGACTTTGAAACATGAAGGGTCGTCGATCGCAGTGTCTCCCATGGGTAGTTTATGGGTTTTTATGAGGACGTAGAGCACAGGGCATGTAGGCAGTTTGGCCTTCAAGCGCGCCGTAGCGGCTCTAGGGAGGTTTGCCGATTTGGCAACTTCGGACCACACTCTGTTTAATCTGCGGTACTGTCTAGTAAACTCCTGTTGGGTTGAGCGACTGTATGTAGATGGTACCATCTTGAAGATGTAGCCTTGTGATTGCTCTATCCAACTGCTACGACAGTACGACAAATTCGCCTCCGTTCTCGCTAACAGTGACCTTTATTCTGCCGATTCCAATAATTTCTCTGATTTTCCGCGGTTGCCTTCGAAAGCCAGACCTACATGAACTGGTGAGGGTGGTAGAAGTTCCTCCTATGAATTTGAAGGGACAACTAGTTCGAAACGGATTGTGCGACCGCAGCTCTCCTACCCCCTCGTGTATAGTGTGCCCTTTTGGAAAACAATGTGATTGCATGACTACGGGGGTGGTGTACCTCATGTCATGCAGGGAATGCAAAGAGGAGTACGTCGGGGAAACGGGAAGGCCCTTGTTTGTTAGGGTGAAGGAGCACCTAGATGGCCTTAGGAGGTCGCAGAGATCGACTCCAATGGGCGCTGCACAAGCGACTGCGATGGCGGCGCAATGATTCAGGTGGCTGTCACGATCCTTGCACGCGAGAGCGACGTCTCCGCGCGGAAAACACTAGAGGCATTCTGGATCGCATCGCGAAACCCCAAGATCAATGGCAGACGTAGTCGTGACGGTGACGCAAGCACTGGCACGCTTTGTCGGCCTCTGTGGGTTTCGACCTACAGGGTCATGCCCTTGGAGGTCATTAGGGTAGGTGTCCCTAGAGCTTCAGTCATTCACCAACGTTCACCTCCGTCTGACGGTGACCGGTGGAGCTCCTCGGCTTCCATCACAAAGGTTAGCCCTTCGTCGTTTCTCCACATCGCTTTCTTCACTCCATTGACCTTTGAATGTCTTTCTGTATGTAGTATGAAATGACCTTTGGGGGAGTAGTTCTTCAAGTGTTATTTGGACCCTTCCAGGTTTCGACGAAGGCGAAACCGCCGAAACGTAAACCGGATAAAGTGCTGCAACATTCTCGGTGCACAGCTTCACGAACCAACAACTCCACACAGTGTATGAATGTTGGTTAAATTATGCGAATGCTGTTCATGTGCAGCTGTGCAATAGAGGCCTGCATTCCTTTTTAGTCAGGGTTTGCTGTAACTTCAGCTCGTCGGCAATTTTGACTAATCAAGCTTTTACACAAAGCGCTGTCCTAACTAGCAAGGCGAAGAGAAGCCCATACATACCCACGTCCACGGCACGTTAATGTTGGTTTGATCTTAAGAGGAAGAGAAACCGGACTGCTAAGGGTGGGCGTGGAGACGGCACAGGTCATGAGTTGACGGTGGAGCCACAACTTCGGCAAATTTCAAATCTTTTCTCCGGTTGTGATGCATTCTATTCAAGATGGAAACAGAGAACGTTGCGGAGGCGTCGCAAAGCCGGAATGTGACGCGGCAGAAGGTACGGCTGCGAAACGGGAATTAATCAGCTAGAAAGCGGCTGCGAGGTAATTTGCGAGTGAAAAGAAGGAGTGAGGTCAGCGAATGCTGTCTCGGAAGCTGAAATCCCTGTCATTGGTAGCCATATATATATAATTTTATATAAATAGAGAATAGGTCCAGGGTGAAAAGTACGCTCTTGATGGCTCGTATGCGCTCCCCATCTAAAGATTTCTAGCTAGACACTCAATTTTCTGTCTCTATAGGGAATTTTTCAACAGCACCCTTATCTGCGTCTCTCGTCAGTCATCATGATGTACAGTAGAGTGCAATCAAATTTTTAGCGAATGCGTATATTATCGTCCAACTTGAAGGCGATACCTGGGCCTGTCAAGCAGCGTATGCATCTGTCACTGCCACACATCCATTGGGTGCGAGTCGAGAGCAATTTGCTCGCCCGAGTTCGGTTTAGCGATTTCTTCTTCCGCTTCAGCGTGCTCGTGTGCGAATTTCTACTGGATCAGCCAAGCGTTCAGTGCTAGCAGAAAAACTCATATATGGGCTCCGTATGCCACGGGGTATGCAATGACTGACGCACTAGGGACAGTCCGCGGATGCAATGGACGAGTCGCTGATAGACTTACACGCATTTCCTCGTCAAACTGAACACTTTTCAGATAAAGTTGGACGCTGTTATAAGCAGCCTTTGAAATCAAATTGGACATCACAACACAATCTCTGTTTCAAGTAATAATAAGCAGTTTTTACACTATCAATCAAGCAAAAACCACGGCGATCTGATTGAGTGCATGGCGCAATCTGATCAATTTATGTACTGAACGATTGTCAACTTTAAACCAGAATTTGATTCATTATTTTTTCCTAAAAAATCAAATTTCCATAAAATTTAAAACCGTGAGCTCACCTAATGGTCAAGTGATAGTTAAAGAAAAATTTCAAAGGAAAGGTTAGGAATAACGCCCCAGGAATATTGTGCTGTTCCAGCCGCGAATGAAAGCGAAACATCTGGATTACTAACATTCAACCAAAGTAACACAACAGAAAAAACGAAGAATAAAAGGAACAATAATGCGAGGTTAGCACAAAACTACGAAGGATAGGAAGATCCTAAAAGTGGGGCAACGTTCGAGAAGCGGGCTTCGTGTGCTGCCGCTCACTCCGATCAACTCTCTAGAACTGCCTGACCGCTTCACGATTCACTTGCGGGCGCGGGATCTGCTTGGCGCGCTTTCTGAGCGTCAACCGGAAACATCGCTACCGTAGTCCAAAATCGTGAACCGTAAACAGTTAGTTCTATTCTAAATTCTTCCTAACTGATCTCTTTTTAGCTAGATACATCGGTACTGCCTAGGTGCCACAAAAGCGACACTTATATATATCTACATACATCCCCTTCATGTGCCACCTCACCGCGGTGAAGGGGTGAACATCACTTCACCTGTATCACCTGTCGTCCCGTTGATCATCGAATTGCTCGAGCGGGTGCCAGCAGCGTCTCCATTCGTCCCTGTCGCGTGCCAGAGTGGTCCAATGGATCCTCCTCGCTCGAGGGACACGAAGAGCGTCATATCGGTCGTTCAGGGCTTTAACGAGAAGTCCGACCAACGCGTTGGTGGGCGTCCTGGTGTTCTTTTGACATCCCGCGGAATCCAGTCGGTGATGGCTCTCGTCCAGCGGGTGTCTGCGAAGCGCATTACGTGGCCGGCCCACCTAATTTTCGACAACTTGGCCCACGCGACAGCGTCTCTGATCTTCGAGCGTCGGCGAAGCTCGGAACTCCGGAGGCCTTCTCTCACTTGCGTGAGTCGTTTCACTCCGAGCATCGTTCTCTCGATTCCACGCTGCGCGACGCTGATCGCGTGTTCATCCTGCTTTCGTATAGCCCAGGTCTCTGAGGCGTATGTTAGGGCAGAAAGAACAGTGGAGTCGAATAGGTGGGCACGGAGTCGGACGTTCTTCGTCTTCTTCGCGACTTCTTCGACGCTCTTGAAAGCTCCCCAAGCCGCTCTTTTCCTCCTGCTCAGCTCTGGTGCTAGGTCGTTGGCCATGTTGACTTCGCGACCCAGATACACATAGCTGGAGCATTCGAAGATGTTCGTTCCGTTGAGCGAGAATGGGGCATCAGAAACCCATCCGTTCCTCATGAACATCGTCTTCGTAAGATTCAGCTGCAGTCCAACGTTCCCACATACACGATCGAAGTCGGCCAGCATTCGCTCCGCCTGGCTGATGCTCGGTGTTATGAGGACGATATCGTCAGCGAAGCGAAGATGATGTAGTTGCCAGCCGTCGACCTTCACTCCCATGTCTTCCCATTCTAGTTCACGCATGACGTTTTCGAGAGTGGCGCTGAAGAGCTTCGGGGATATGGTATCCCCTTGCCGAACCCCTCTTTTCACGTCGACGACGACGTCGTTGTAGAATGGTGAGATCTTGGTCGTGAATCCACTGTACAGCTCTCGAAGGACTCTGATGTACTGAGTAGGAACGCCCTGAGTGAGCAGGGCTTCGATGACCGCTTCAGTTTCGACAGAGTCGAATGCCTTCTTCAGGTCGATGAACGTAAGGCACAGCGGCAGCTTATACTCTCGCGACACTTCGATGAGCTTCGTAATGGTGTGTATGTGGTCGATCGTGCTGAATCCTCTCCGAAATCCTGCTTGTTCGCATGGCTGTCCTTCGTCCAGCGTTCTGCTAATCCTATTCAGGATAACTCGAGTGAACAGCTTGTAGACTACGGACAGCAGGCAGATCGGGCGATAGTTGCCAATGTCGTGCACGTCTCCCTTCTTGTACAGCAAAACGGTTCTGCTGGTCTTCCACTGAGATGGAACCTTGCATTCCGACAGGTAACGTGTGAAGAGCCGCGCCAGGGTGTTGATGAGCGTAGGCGGGAGGTTCTTCAGGTGTTCGGGTCTGATCCTGTCGGGACCGGGTGCTGTACGTTTCTTCACCGACGAGATGGCGTGTCGGATCTCGGAAGGGAGAACAGAGGGGACGACGTATCCATCCTGCGGAAGATGGCATGGGGGGAGGTGGACGTGGCTATCGAAGAGATCGGAGTAGAAGTCGTGGATGACCCTCTCCATGGTCCTTCTGGAAAAGGTGATGGTTCCGTCAGGACGTCGGAGAGCGGTCATCTTGGTCTTGAAGTTGGCGAAGTTCCGGCGGGCATTGCGGATGCTCAGCCCTGCCTCTGCTGCTTCAGCCAACACTTCCGCCCTTCTCTCCTTCAGATCTTCCTTTATCGCCGCTCTGCATAGCTTTGCAAGCTCGGACGTCAGTTGGTAGTTGCCTGACGCTCGTGCTGCTCCACGCTGGCTTATCAGCTCGAGAGTTTCCGGAGACAGGCGTCTCTTGGTGGTCTTCAAGCTCTCGGCTCCCTTAGCACTATCGTGGAGATGGTGCACGAAGCGGTCGTATTCCTCGTCGACGTTGTCCATAACGGTATCTTCCCAAAGGCCGGCAAGAGAGGTGTAGAGGTCCCAGTTGATGGTCGTTCTGGGACTCCTCTTCTTGAACTTTGCGGCCTTCTCTCCTTGACGCGAAAAGCGGAACCTTGCGCGAAGGAGGCGGTGGTCCGATCCCGTGTAGAACTTGGGGACAACGGAGACGTCGGTCAGGCAATATTTGCGGTTGAAGATGATGTGGTCGATCTCGTTGTGGAACTGGCCACCGGGAGATTCCCAGGTCCATCGTAGGGAGGGAGGCTTCTGGAACTGCGAGTTTCCATGGATGGTCTTGGTCGACATGATAAACTCAGACAGCCTTTCACCTTGCTCGTTCCACTCCAAACCGTGGGTTCCGATGTGAAGTTCTTCCGGCGACCTTCGCGGTCCGATTTTGGCGTTGAAGTCGCCGACGATCACCTTGTAGAAGGTGTGATCTTCCTTATAGAACTTCTCCAGCTCCACGTAGAAGGCTTCGACCTCTTCGTCGTTGTAGTCGGATGTTGGGGCATACGCGACGAATACAGTCAAAGCTGGCACGGAACCACATCGCTTCAGTCGCAGACGTCCGATTCGGCTTGTCAGAGACTCGTACGAATCGATGTTCATGGCCAAGTGCGTGTTGACGAGGACACCAACGCCGCCTACTCCTCTGCTGTCGCATGTTCCGAGGAAATGATGATTTGAATTTCTACATGTCTCATCGACAGCGGTCGATGCATTCGGCCTCGAATGCAGGTACCGGTACCAGCGATACGGTACCGGCCCCTGCAGAGTCACGAGGCAGCGCCTCGCGCTCGCTGAGGTCAGCAAGTGCCAGCGCTGACGAAAGAGGGAGGGCCCCGGCTAAACCCATTCCGGCTTTTTCTCGTCTAGCGACTGGTTGTCGCGCTATGTCCTCTGCTAACAGTCAGGACATCGTCACGTCAGATATTACTATCCTGAAAACTGTCTTCGACGAGCTCTGCTGTAGAGCAAACGTCCAAGCCGAAGCCGCCGCTGCTTTGGTTCTATTGTCAGCAATTGTCGCACAAGCCGCACATGTCGCCAAAGAGATCTATCTCCTTTCAACGATGATGCCCACTTCGACAGTGAGTAAGCCTGTCTTCAAGAGACCAGGTCTCGAGAAGCAGTATGTGTTTTAATAGTTATGTGCTGGCTTCAATCAGCCCTTTGCTGCCGATAGTTCTCGAGGACTATCGTATTAAAACAGCGATCGCGAAAGCGTTTCAGTTGCTTTCCCAGCGTGGTTGGGAGCATTCACACTAAGCAGGAGTTTTGGTCTAGATTGGGACCTTCCGAGTTAATCCGATCGGTTATTTTGCACGGCTTCAGCCCGTTTTGTGTGGAAGTTCCTTCACTAAATTTCAGCAAGGAAAATTTGGTTTTAGCTTCCATAAATGCTGCATTTATTGATTCACAAATGGATCGCCTATTGATTTCAAAGGCCGTCGAGGAGGTCAGAGAGGGTTCTGTCATTCACATCAACCCATTTTCCGTCGCGTAAGGTGAGAAGTTGATACTGATACTAGATCTCGCTGTTCTGAACAGATGTTTCCCAAGAGTTGGGACTAGATATGAAGATATGAGGAAGATTGAAACTCTGCTCCCGAGGGGAGGATTCATGGCGTCTTTCGACCTCAAGTCAGGTTTCCATCATGTGAGTATGCATAAAGACTTCTCGAAGTTCCTGGATTTCAAATAGTTTTTTTTTAAGTTTGTCGTTTTGCCCTTTGGGATGTTATTAGCTCCATTTATTCTTACCATGCTTTTAAAACCTCTCCTTAAAAAAATGGATAGCCAACGGCATTTGTGTGGCCATATATCTTGATGATGGCATGATCTGGAGCGCATCCGCACACCGGTGCGAAGAGTCGGTGAAGACTATACGTGCAGATCTCGGCTCTGTGGGCTGCGCGATAGCCGAAGGCAAGAGCTGCTGAGTTCCTACCCAGAAGCTAACATGGCGATGCCATAGGATAGATTTGAAAGATTTCGCATAAAGACTTCTCGAAGTTCCTGGATTTCATTTGGAGAAATAGTTTTTTAAAGTTTGTCGTTTTGCCATTTGGGATGTCATTAGCTCCATTTAGTCCTACCAACCTTTTCAAACCTCTCCTGAAAAAAAAAAATCGGAGAGCCAAAGGCATTTGTTTGGCCATATATCTTGATGATGGCCTAATCTGGAGCGCATCCGCACACTGGTGCGAAGAGTCGGGAAGACTATATGTGCAGATCTCGACTCTGCGGGCTTCTCGATAGCCGAAAGCAAGAGCTGCTGGGTCCCTACCCAGAAGCTAACATGGCGAGGCCATATGATAGATTTGAAAAAAAAATTCGCACTAGAGCTTAATAGTGAAAGAAGAGCCAGAACTAGAGAGTTTGGTTTAAGGTTACTAAAGAACCGCAGCCCCTCTTTGCGACAACGACTCAAATGGCAAGGCTTTATCTCCTCCATGCATCTTGTTACCTCTTAAGATCTAAAGAGGCGGTGGAGAGCCACGATTGGAGAGATAGCTGATAAGCAGTGTCCAGACTGCTCCAGCCTCCAGGTGGAATTTAAGCAAGCAGGGAAGAAGTGAGATAAGAAAGTGGCTAGATTTCGAAAATTCTTTTAAAGGATTTTCGCTACATGCACCCCATGGAGTTTCCGAGAATGCACTCATCGCGTCATCAGACGCTTCGCATTTCGGTAGAGGGCAGTACTTTATCATAACCATTCATCAAAAACTTTCTCATCACTTCTTCCTTCATCTACGTTAGAGTTCTCTTCGACTTTCCGAGAAACGTATGCTGTTTTCTCAGCGACGAAGGCGTTCGCGAAGTCCATTTCTTCAGAAGAATGCATCTGTATTGCAATAACCAAGCAGCAGTAAGTATAAAAACTTAAAAAGGGTAGTAGTAAAACAGAGCCGCAAGAGTTAGCGGCAAGCTTCTGGGACTTTTGCGAAGCCTTGGCGCTCGAAATAGAACTTATCTGGATTCCAAGATCCTTGATTTCGGAAGCAGATTCAGCCTCCAGGTTCGTGCATCTATATGACTGGGCAGTGGAAGACGCGACTTACTTTGAACTCAAAGACTCGGTTCTTGTTCAGTGGACATGTTTGCAAGTAATCGTACAGCCAAATGTCCGATTTTCTCTTCTAGATGGGCCACCAAAGGTGCATACGCAGTGGACGCATTTGCGCACGAAACTGGAGCGCTGTGGAACCAAAGACTCATTTGGTTGGTTCCTTCTCCCTATTTAGTACCCAAAACCCTTCGCTGGGCAAAGTTCCATCCCGGTAAAGAAGTCCTAGGGTTTCCCATGTCGATATCAAACCTGTTTTCCCCTACTTAGGATTTATGACTCTTGCATGCCCGAAACCAAAAGCCTCTTTGTCCTTCCAGCAGGGTCACCGGTGCTGCAAGGAAGTGCTCTCTTCTTTACGTTTCGTGGTTCCACCCTTAATTTCGACTTCGCTTTTGCTCTAATAGCATTCTAACCCCCTCCGGGCTTTAATGGTTCCGTTCTATGTGTAGAAACTTCAAAGCGAAAGTTTCGCCGGAGTATATCGGAGGCGAAAATGATGATTTGAATTTCTTCATGTCTCATCGACAGCGGTCGATGCATTCGGCCTCGAATGCAGGTACCGGTACCAGCGATACGGTACCGGCCCCTGCAGAGTCACGAGGCAGCGCCTCGCGCTCGCTGAGGTCAGCAAGCGCCAGCGCTGACGAAAGAGGGAGGGCCCCGGCTAAACCCATTCCGGCTTTTTCTCGTCTAGCGACCCCACCCGCCCTCCCATTCGAGTTGGAAATGATGCTGAAAGCATATAAAATTCATTTACAGCTGTGATCGCGGCCTACGCCATACAGCAACCGTCTTACATGGACATGGCGTCAGCAGTGGGTCCTCAGCAAGTAGCCACCATTATCGAGGCTTGTATCGATCTCGCTGAACGCCAGGAACGCTCAACATCTACCGGAGAGCGAAAACCCAGTTCTTGGATTTTATTTCCAAGTTTCGTGTTCCCATATTAGGTCTTCCTAACTTGAGGAACGGTTTTGTGGCTCACCTAATCCATCTAGTCAATGTTAGATCTCTAGTATACCACATCAGCGCCCTCACACATTTCTTCGGTACTTCGCCTTCGGACGATGCAGACGTCCCACGTTCTGAAAGCGCTGGTTAGGATGGCCACTAAGACTTCGCCACCTGCCAACCGTCATCCCAAGGCTTCCAAGTCCGAACTAGACATAATAGTTAAGACGGCTCTCAACCAAAGCTCGGACGAAGCCGTCATAGCCCTCATCGCTTTCCAGGGGCTGCTAAAGACTGGTGAGCTTTGCGCGCTTCAGCTCCTACACTTTTCCTATAGAGGAGAGAGCACGTGGTAGATTCTGATCGCTAAGTCCAAGACCGATCAGGCTGGAGTAGGTACTAACGTGGCCATTAAATTAGACCTTACCCAGACCCTACTATGGTAGCGATCCTGTAAAATTAAAAGCCATCTGCTGCCACAGACTTTTCTTTTCAGTTCACGCAACGGAGGCAAGCCAATGGAGATTTTGCTGCTCCGGTTATTAGGGCAGCTACCTACGCAGTCAGGACTGGGATTGCAAGTGGGAAAATCACGATAGTTGGTCATTGAAAGTCCTTCGGGACATTTAGATGCCCCACGGAACATTCCCCATTGTCATACTAGGATGACCGTAATCTCATTGGCCATCCCCTCGGGGAATTTAGTTCTACCTTCAGGAAGCCGTTAGCTCGTACCTCCACTTCTCCACAGTGGCGGTAGCATCTCGACTGACATGGTCGCCGACACTACGGCCTTCTCAGCTTTCTGCCGACGCTCACGCTCAGCTTTCGGCCGACGCTCACGGACACACCATGGCGTATATGTTGTTATTAGATTCAGAACATCTAATCTTCTCATGCCTTGCATGTATAATCCATTCGACCCTAACGATGTAACGTTCAGAGTTAGTATATCATCTTGTGACGCCTCAGTACGCGTATGATCCGACAATTGCACATGTATGTATGTATCCTTTACGTGAAACGACGCGTATGTATCTACCATACCACATGGATGTATGTAAACGTATAACATGCATAACGAGAACGTATATACGCACGACGACGAGAGATAAAGCCTTCCCCCCCCCCGTTCTATGTGTAGAAACTTCAAAGCGAAAGTTTCGCCGGAGTATATCGGAGGCGAAACAGTTCTTCTCCGGAGTCGTAGGCGGCGTGCAGGGGGTGGTGTCTTCTCGTCTCGGTCAGTCCGATGACGTCGTACTTGATCTTCCTGGCTTGCATCATCAGGTCCTCGACGGATGCATCCGATGCAAGCGTGCGGGCATTGTAAGTACAGATCGTCATCCTAGTCCTTCTCAATTTGCGCAGCCTGGTTAGGCCCTGAGATTTTAGCAGCCTCTCCGTACTCGTCCTTCCCATCGCTGCAGAAATGGGGGCTCTTTCGGGGTCAGGGGAATGAGGCCCTTTAGTGCTGCTGTTTTTGACTTGAGTACACACGGGTAGCTAGTCGGGCTCTGTCGTGCGGGCGAAGAACTCCGGGCAGCCAGCCAGACTGCCCGAAGGGACGGGGCGAGCCTTTTGAGGCGGCCTCGAATCGCCTTACGATGTACCCCCAGTCTACCGAGTGCAAGCTTTTGGCCGAGCCGACACAGTTACAATCCGCACAGTCACGGACACATCCGCGCACACTGTGCACGAACATGCCGCTCCCACGCACAAGGAACGCGTCGACCCGACACAGCAGGAGCAAGGAGTCCATCCCCTGCATCCCACCTGCGTCTCTGGGCAGTACACGGTCGCATTTGGTTCGCGTTTAATTCCCCTATCCACCACCCGGGGACGCGCCACGTGGCCCTGCGACAAGCGGCCCGAGATCCATCTTAACAAGAGAGCCCGAAGGCTCTCTATCGAGGGAGATCCGTGGTTTAATTACCCAAGTTTGAGGAGTCCTGGCTGTCTCACACTCGTGGACTTACCACCTGCGGAAGCGGGTCCCGCTGTACATCTGGCCGGTACTGGTTGGGGGTGCGATATTCACAGATTGGAACCACACACGAGAATGGAAAGCGAGTGGGAAGAAATCGTTCCTGCAAACTGAAATACTGAACATCACTTAGTGACGGCTAACGGCACAAATAGTCACGCAGTGCACGATGCTTTGTCGTGTATGGGCGGCTCTCCTGTATCCCTGGCCAGGAACATGTGAGTAACCAGACCACCGCCATGGCTCAAACAACTAAACCCATGCCCCATTCCTCCGCGCGCCGGAGATGGACTTCTACGACGTTGGTTGCATCCACCTCCGGCGAGGGGCCATCTAATCTCGGAGTTAAACTATCAGGACGTCATTGGAATCGGACTACGGAAACTGCCTATTCGTCTGCACTTATGACTGTCGTTCGATCGCATCTGAGCGGGATCTTCGGACACTACTTTACAGAAGCCGCAACATCAAATACGACGTTATCGCCCTGCAGGAAACGAAAGGCAGAACGGAAACCATAAGAAGGACCGACCACAACGAGCTTCTCGTTATCGAAGCAAAGGTGGACAGAAAGAATATTGGCGGAGTTAGATTTCTCGTCAATTCGACAGTGCACCACCTAGTAGACTCTTACAAGGTCATCAGTCCGCGAGTAGCTGTTCTTCGTCTGGAAACCAAAGATCAAGGAATCATCTCCATCATATGATCAAACATCTGCGGCCACAGATGAAGAAAAGGAGGAATTCTACAAGCTGTTCGAAAGGACTGTCAACGACGAGAAGAGCTACTACAAAGTTGTCGTTGGTGACTTTAATGGTACGAATGATCACGACGAATGGAGGCTAAGACCACATGGAACTTCCTCAAGGAACGAAAATGGAGAGCATCTGATAGACTTCCTATCCGCCTGCCGTCTCTACCCTGGAAATTCTATGTTTAAGAAGCCTTCAAACCGACGATGGACCTGGGAAAGCCCAAATGGAGAAACACGTTCGGAGAGCGACCATGTTCTTACAAACAGACGCTGGAGTCTGTTCGACGTCTCCGTGCTGCCTTCATTTGACACCGGCTCGGATAACCGTCTTGTCCGTGCGAACCTGACTCTCAAAAAGAGGATATTCAAGCGTGACACTCATAAACCGGCACCGGTGAGGATCCCACATTCAAGTCCGAATAAATTCGTGCGATTGGAATCTTCTTGAAGATCCATCGGAAGACTACGACCTTCTCTCCAAAGGACTGTTGAAATGTGCTAGCAGCTCTCGCGAAGCCACATCACCGTCTGCTTCAAGACTCAACGCGCATGCGATTAAGCTCTTGGAGCAAAGAAGAGCTGTCAAACTGGATCCTAATGCTGCCCATCTGAAAAAAGTCACCATCTCGACAGCCTGTAGAATTGCAGTGAAGGAGTTCATTTAAGCCTAAAGAAGATTGAAGCCGCTGGAAAAGGTTCGAGCATAAAGCGCTGCAAACGAGATCTCTGCGACCAGAAGGCAATAATGTCAGCCTTAGTGGATAAGGATGGAACAACGCAAACGTCTCGAAGAGCGATGGAGACCATCGTTCAAGAATTCTACACAGATCTGTTCCGTTCTTCCATCACTGTCCCGAAATGCTTGATGCCACCAGCTGAGGAAGTACCTCCCATTCTGGAATCAGAAGTTGCTCATGCCATCAGAAGGATGAAGCCGGGCACTGCTCCCGGACCGGACGGCATTTCTGCTGATCTCCTTCGTGCGGGTGGCAGTGTTCTCTGCTCACTTCTTGCCAAGCACTTCAACCACTACCTTCGACTTGGTAAGATTCCGGACTCATGGAAGGAGTCGAAAACAGCTTTAATCTTCAAAAGAGGTCAGCAGGAGGATATCAACAACTATCGACATCATCAGTCCTCTTTCGCTTGTCTACAAGATCTTCACCAAGATACTGCTCAATCGTATGGAGCGTTGCTTGGATGAGTATCAGCCAGTGGAGCAAGCAGGGTTTCGCAAGGATTTCTCCTGCATGGACCATATTCAGACTGTCTCGCAGCTCATCGAGAGGAGCCGCGAATACCGCCTCCCACTTGTCCTTGTCTTCGTGGGCTATCGGAAAGCGTTCGAATCTGTGGAAATCAACGCCATTCTGAACGCGCTTGGGCATGCTGGTATACCATCGCCCTACATCCGACTTCTAGACGAATGCTTCTCGAACACATCGACCACCATCCAGTTGTTTGATCGAAAGCTTAAGATTTCTATCGGGAAAGGAGTACGGCAGGGAGACACGATTTCTCCTAAGCTATTCACAGCTTCATTCCAGGATGCCATGAAGGACTTGAACTGGGACGATAAAGACTACCTTGTCGACGGTAAACGGATCAGCAACCTTCGCTTCTCCGACGATATTGTTCTCATCTCTACCAGCACGGCAGAAGTCGAGGAAATGCTGAACGAGCTCAATGTGGCAGGTATGAAGATTGGATTGGACATGAATATGTCCAAAACGCAGTTTATGGTCAACCAGTGGTGTGGCACGGGACTCGTAAGGTTAAATGGAGTCGCTCTACAACAGGTCGACTCCTACGTTTATCTGGGAAGAGAGCTGAACATATAACGACCTCGCTCCTGAAATCGCCCGCAGGAGAGGCGCAGCATGGGCAGCCTTCAGTTCGATTCGCGAAGTCACCGATCAGGTCAAGGATCCCGGCCTCAGGGCCTCGATATTCAACGCCTCTGCACTGCCTACGATGTGTTACGCGACGGAAACCTGGCCCGACAACAAGGCAATCGTCAGAGCGATGCAAACTACCATCGTGCACTGGAGAGATGTCTTCTGAGGATAAGCCTTCGCCAGCAATGGCAAGAAGGCCTACGAAGCTCGGAGCTACGGGAGAAGTCGCAATTAGCAGACCCGCTGCAGTACATGAAGAAGTCCAAATATCGCTGGGCCGGACACCTGCTTCGACGAAAGGACGATAGATGGAGTCTCCGTGTCAAAGAATGGCTCCCGAGAGACCATAAGATACCACTGGAACGACTGCCAACGCGATGGGCAGACTCATTCTCAAGATCTTTCAGAGAGCGGAGTCTGCCTTACTGGATGCAAGCAGCCAGAGTTCGAGCGGTCTGGAAGAGTTGTGGTCCCCGCTGAGAAGACCTCCAGCCGACAAAAGGACCATCAAAGTATCAAAGTAAGTAAGTGTTTTGACGGGGGGGGGATATAGATAACCGCAAAGTAAGGTTTCTTGTCGAGTAACACCAAGCTGTCCCCTCCTACCGTCACTGGTGTGTGTCAGCCACGATCTCCCGCTTCATCGCTATTTCAATGGATTCTTCATGAAATGGCGCCTTAGTGAATTCAATGGCGCGCTGTCAGCGGTTGCTGGGGTGGCGTTCTGCCTCACGTATTCATGTGATTGGAGTCGTCATGACAGACCGAATGGTTATACACGGCTGAGTCGAGTTTTCGAAGAGATAAGGAGACCAGAGCTAAATGGTAAAAGCTTGACAATACTGATCAGTCCATAAAAACCAAGACCATGAATCTGGAACGCATATGTATAAAAAAGTAAAATGGTATTATGTTCAGAAACCTAAGACTAGGCTTCGAAAACCGTGGACCACGTACATATAGTACCAGATTTTCCACCTAGATGGAATTTTCTACAATACCGCCCACGTCACGCGGTCAAAAAGACGGTTTGCGACGGAAAAATCCGTCTCAAACCGTCGCATGCTCATAACTTCTTCAATTTTGAGCTGTTTGAAAAACTGTTGATACCGTTCGATTCGTCTCCTCGAGGTCTACACAAAGTTATATAGAACTTTACCAGACCACGATAGCTGCAACATGCTTTTGCGATTAGAGCATCTTATTTTCCACAAAGTGCATGTGACGTGCAGTGTTTTCGGAGTGTCTCAAGCATGGCGTGCGTTGTCAGCGCTCTGTCATGCCCGGAATGCTCCGAGAGTGCGCCGTGCACAACGCATGTAGGATCGAACCTGTCAATCGAATGGGCGGAAGCATGTCCACTGGGTTTCCATCTTCGCTTCATGGAAAATGTAAAGCCTTCAAGACTATCTTGCACCGTGTGAGAATTTTATAAGAAATTTCCGGTCGCCCTACTTGGGAGTTGCTTCATGCTTTAATCTGTTCCAGCGAGACTTAAGTGTGCGTCGTGTTCAATGCGTATAAAGATGAACCTATCAATTGAGTGCGTTCGACAACTGGTAGAGTGAGGGCTTGTGGAGTTCAATCACCAACCGTCCTACTAAGAAATTGCTCTAATGCTGTCCAGCTAGCCTTCAGAGTGCGCCGTGAACAATCGAACCTTTCAATCGAGGGGGCGAGCGCTTGCAAATTGCACGCACGGGCGAGTTCGTAGCGCAATAACTCTTTCAAGTTCAAATAGTTTCGGCTGCAACTCGTGGGTCTTGTAAGCAGTAAAAAGGTCTAGTAGCACATTAAAGTAGAACGGTGTAGCTTAGGTACAGGCAATGTTACAGGGAGGCGAAAATGCAGATGAGGCTTGTGTGGCACGAATTTTCCAATTTTAGTCGACCCCTGCGGGAAGACGCAGAGAGCTAACGGCCTAGAAATGCGCAGAACGCTAAAGGTTCTTTACGACGACCTGCTCACAACTCCCTAGCTGATTAAAATGCCTTTGCACCAGCTGCCATTTTAGGACGGCGGAGTTTCAGCGTTTGAAGTTTCCCGCGCCATTATTCGCCCACATTTGAGTTTTCAACACTAAATAATACCATTAGCTTCAGCACGAAAAGCTCTATCGAGCGATGTGAATCTCAACCAGTTTCAGAGAAATCGATTTTTTGACAATTTCCCATTGCGGACGAGGGCGCCCAAGGCCGAGATTGATGATTTGACGATGACGTCACCTAAAATCGATATTTTCGAAATTGGCCAAATTTTCTCGTCCAAAGTCATGTGGGGGTTATTTGGGGCGCTGATTACGAATCTGACGTCCGTTTTTGAATATTCCGCAGATTTCGGTAGGTTTTGGATTTTATTCTGGATAATTGAGGGTGGCCAGGTCAGGATCACCGATTTTGCTCAATACATATTCGTGTACATATTCGGGGTGCCGAACACGATGCCGAAGTTCATTTGGACGATTATGGCGGGTGACCGCCATTTTCTGAGGTGATATACGAAGTTTGAGCGGTGGCGATGTCCGTTCCTCCACGTGGTGCCACTGGAAACTGCTCGTTCTGCGAGCTAAGCTAATCACGGACATTCGAATGCAGGCGACGGGCCCTTGTGACAGGCCGGCCTACGAAACCCCATGTCACATCGCATGGTGTATGACAGTTCAAGTTTCTCGAGATAGTGCTCCGGCGTCCGCGGGAGCCGAAGCGCACTCGTAGAGCCTGGCGAGTGTGGAAAGTATGCCAGGGTCCCTGATACGAGGACGGCATCGGGGTGCAGCTGAGCTAGTCCGAAAGTCCCGTAACGTAAGCAGGGACCCGCGTAGCAACGCTGAATGTGGGCACGTTGACAGGCCTCACGTGCGAGTTGGTTGAAGCACTGGAGCGTAGAAGAGTTGATCTCTGTGCAGTGCAGGAGACGAGGTGGTCCTGCAGCAAGTAAAGGGACATAGGAGGTGGCTTCAAGGCCGTTCTATGTGGAAGTCCCAGTACCACCAGTGGTGTCGGAATAATCGTCTCCGAGCGACTTCGTGGCTCGGTTGTAAGCGTCGAGCGCTTTGACGATCGATTGATGAAGATCGTTGTCGCCGCTAAGGAGCGACTTTATCACTTCTTCTCTGCGTATGCTCCGCAGACTCTGCTGTTCCGATAAGCCAAGGATGAGTTGTGGAGCCTGCTTGATGACAAGATAGCAGAGGTACCGTCGAAAGATGTCATCATAGTCATCACAGTCGCTGGTGAGCTTAATGGGCACGTAGGTGCTACGAAGATGGTTAGAGTTGTCATGGTGATTTCGAATACGGGTCACGTAACGTCGATGTTGAGCGTATTCTTGAGTATGCGGAATCGCATAGCCTCACCATTGTGAACACCGTCTTCCGAAAATGCGACTCCCACCGCATCTCATATTATAGTGGGAGATCCAAGTCTCAGATAGACTTTGTGCTTGTGAAGGATCGTGACCGGAGCATTGTCACAGACGCGAAGATCGTGCCGTATGAGACGGTCGCCCCACAGCATCAACCGCTGATCTGCACCTCAAAGATCGCCCCTCCGTGGCTAAAGCAGATCGAGCGATGCGGTGCAGATAGAATCAAGTGGTGGCGAATGAAAGAGAAGGAAGCAGCTGTGATTTCTCGCGTACGGTTGCCGACAGTCACGACTGTCGACAAAACTTGGAAGAGAGCAACCGACGCATACGCCAAGCTGCAAGGTTTCAACTCGGCACAACGAAGCCTGGACGACGCAAGGTCGACAAGCAGACATGTCTGTGGACAGACGATGTGAAAGCGAAGGTTCGAGAGAAGAAGTCGCTGTATCATGTGCTCCTCCACGACAGAACAGCCGACAACCGGCAGGAGTATCAGAAGGCGAAGAAGGCTGCAAAGAAAGCCGTGGCTGTTGCGAAAGCCCACTCGCTATGGTGATGTCTACCGAAAGCTCGAGTCGCGCGATGGTGAGGGGTATTTGTACCGAATTGCTAAGACTCGCCATCGCCAAACCGAGGATATTGAAAAGTTCGTTGGCATCAATGATGAGAGCAGTCATCTTCTGACAGACCGCAAAAAGGCGCTGAAGCGATGGCGTGACTACTTTGAGAAAATTTCCACCACGGAATTTCTTCAGCCGGCCATCCCTTCTGTGGCTTCTGTTCACGGCGTTCACAAGGTCATCGTGGAGGAAGCAGAAGCGGCTCTGAAGAAGATGAAGCCCGGTAACGCGACCGGGCCGGATGATCTGGCAGCTGATGTTTGGAAGTCGAAGCTCTGGCATCCTGCTGAGTGGTTGGCTGAGTTCTTCAACCAGGTAGTAAAGGAGAAGAAAGTACCGGAGTGTTAGCACAACAGTACGACGATTCCGATTTGGAAGAAGAAGGGCAGTCCTGCGGACTGCTTCAGTTGCCGTCCGATTCGCTTGCTTTCGCACAGCATGAAGATCTTCGAGCGAATCCTCGATATACGAATCCGTGAAATCGTCAAGCTCTCCGACAACCAGTGCGGCTTTGTATCTGGTTGTGGGACCATTGATGCTATACACGCCGCCCGCCTCCTGGTGGAGAAGCATCGCGAGAGACAGAAGCCGGTGCATATCGCCTTTCTCGACTTGGAGAAGGCTTTCGACCGCGTACCGCGTGAGCTTATATGGTACGCCTTGCGACGACACAACGTACCTGAGGAACTAATAGGGTGCGGATGCTCTACTCTTGCCCAAAGAGTAGAGTGCAAGCTGCAGCTGGAACCTCAATGGAGTTTCCCATCTCTGTTGGGGTGCACAAGGGTTCTGCGCTTTCTCCACTCCTCTTTGTTGTCGTCATGGATGCCATTACGCGACATCTTCAGCAGCCTGTTCTATGGACGCTGCTTTATGCTGATGACGTCATGCTCGCTTGCGAAGACAAAGACGATCTCGAGCGGCAGGTGCTAGCTTGGTGCGACCGTCTGGCGAGGTTCGGACTCAAACTGCACGTCAAGAAGACCGAGTACCTAACGACTGACGTGAACGAGTCCGGCTCCATTAACATTAACGGTACTTCGGTGTTTAAATACCTAGGATCAGCTATAGCGTCTGACGGCGGTCTGATGGTTGAAGTGAACTCACTCGTGAGTGCAGCTTGGTCCAAGTGGCGTTCGCTGACTGGCGTGCTCTGCGATAGGAAGATCCCAGAGCACCTGAAGTCGAAAATTTACAGAGCCGTCGTGCGGCCGGTAGCGATGTACGGCGCTGAGTGTTATCCTGCGACTAAGGAAGTTCAAACGCTTCTCATTGTCATGGGGACGAAGATGCTGCGCTGGACGGCTGGAGTCACGCGCATGGACCGCATTCGAAATGATGCTATTCGGCAGAAGTTCGGTGTCGCGCCGATAGCGGACAAGATGCGCGAAGCTCGCTTGCGATGGTACGGTCACGTTCTGCGTGGGAAAGACGACAGCGTCCGCAAGATAGGCCTTGAGTTGGAAGTATCAGGAAGGTGGCCTAGAGGACGCCCGAAGCAGCGTTGGTGCGATACGTAACACACGGATATGAAAATAGCTGGTGTCCACCCTGATCAAGCGCAGGATCGGGAAAAGTGGCGTCGTAACACCAGAAGAGCGGACCCCGCGACGAAGCGGGACAAATGCTGAAGAAGAAGATGTACGAAGTTTGAGCAAAATTGGTGATCGTGACCCGGCCAGCCTCAATTATCCAGAAGAAAATCCAAAACCTACCGAAATCGGCGGAATATTCAAAAACGGACGTCCAAATTCGTAATCAGCGCTCCCAATAACACCTAGATGGTTTTGTACGATAAAATTTGGTCAATTTCGAAAATATCGATTTTCGGTGACGTCATCGTCCGCGCACTCTCATCCTGGAGCGCCCCCGTCCGCAATGGGAAATTGTCAAAAAATAGATATCTCTGAAACTGGTTGAGATTCACATCGCTCGATAGAGCTTTTCGCGTTGAAGCTAACGGTGTTATTGCTAGTGTTCAAAACTCTTTAAAGGGAAACTTTAAACGTTGAAACTCCGCCGCCCTAAAATGGCAGCTGGTGCAAAGGCAGTTTAATCAGCTAGGGAGTTGTGGGCATGTCGTCGTAAAGACCCTTTAGCGCTCTGCTCACCTGCGTATTTGTAGGCCGTTAGCTCTCTGCGTCTTTCCGCAGGTGTCGACTGAAATTGGAAAAAATCGTGCCACACAAGCCTCACCTGCATTTTCGCTTTCCTGCAACATTGTTCAGTCATAAATTACATTGCTGTGTTTCAGCGCACTGCTAGAACATTTTGCTGCCTACAAAACCAACAAGCTGCAACCGGAAAGGTTCAAACATGACAGAGTTATCGCGCTCAGAACACGCCCACGAGTCCAATATAGCACAACAACGGTCGATGTTTTCCTCGCTCTTACTCGCCCATATTACAGTTTTCCCTACTCCCAATAAAGCCATTCAATTCAGCATGAAAAGCTCTATCGAATGGTGTCAAGCATAGCCCAATTCGAAGATATCGATTTTCAATGACGTCAACCTCGTCTGCCGCGGCCTCAGAAAACTGGTCTTGTTTAATGTGCACGCGACGCGCGACGCGATGCATACGTAGGGCCCCGTTTATACTTCCGACGCCGAGCGACGCGACGGCATGCCGCCTGATCAATATGGCCACAATACGTGGCGTCTCGTCGCTCGGCGTCGAAGTATAAACGGGGCCTAGTGGCCAAATTGATCGAGCGTCGCGATTGATCAATTCGGCCACTACACATGGCACCGCGCAGAATTCAGCATAAGCCAATAAACGCGATACAAATTCTTATTGAGTGAGACATCCTCTTGCGAAAGACATATAACAACAAGCAAAAAATCCACCCCAGAGCAGGAGCTGCCGATAAAAATTCGGGCGGAAAAATCGGACGTCCCAATTTTATGACCTAAAAATCAAGGACAAATGAGCAAGGAGCGCCAACACGTATTCTTGTAGTGCAGAACATTTTCTTGCAAGTGCTATAAAAAGCTGCGCAAAAATTCCAGATCTAGAGCGGAGAGAAGCGACTGCGCAGATGGCCACTTTTTCACTTTTCACTTTTCACTTTAGTGACCTAAAAATTGACAAAATTCAGGACGAAAAAGAAGTGCAATACATGCTCTGATAGAGCAAATCATTCTCTTTCGAAAGCTGTATAGCGCTATGCAAGAGACCGGCGGCGAAATTCGCAATGAATGAATATATATATATTATATATTATATATATGTATACATATATATATATATATATACATACCAGACGTTCAGCGGCCTACTGGCCGCCAAACGTCTGGTTGGTGATTCGCCCCTAAACCTGGAAAATAGAATATCCCCACCGTCTTCTTGTCCTTCTCTTATTTATTAGAGTAAAAACTGGCTTGCTATATAGAATAGTATTATACCGGGATACGGGTGGATAGAATCTTCAAAACTGCTCCTATGGGGCCTACCCACCCTCTAGCGCACGAACACGATTCATTCACAGTTCGACGAGAATAACATTACTCCGATTCCTTTATTTATTCTCCCTACCTCCCTCCCCCTCCCACTCACTCCACCAATACCCCCTACCCATGTGCTGGCAGAAAATGGAAGTGAGAATTAAGTACGCGGGCAATCGTTGTTGCACGAAGCCTTTAAAAAGTCATCTGAATCTGAGTCTGAATCATCTGAAAATCTCAAGGATGCTGTGCCAATTCTTATCTGTGGCACGTCTTCTGGATCCGGATGCTCATTGAATGACGTCCGTGACACATTTGCTGACTCCGGACATATGTCACGACGTCTACGACACGTCTTTTGCACCCCGACACACGTGGCACGACGTCTGTAGCACGTCTTCTAACGCCACGTTGGACGACACGGAGAGAAAGTACTGGTTCGCTTATTGGCCCCTTTCACTGATCTCCTTTACTGGTACCCCTTTAACGATTCTATTACTGGATCCTTTACTAATCCCCTTAAATGGTCCTCTCTTTATTGGCTCCCTTACTGGTCCCCTCTTGACTGGTAATTCACTGGTACACCATTTATTGGTTCCCTCTTCAGTGGACCTCCCCCTTCACCGCTCCCCATTACTGGTCCCACCTTCACTGCTCTCCCATTTATTGGTCAACCCTTTACAGGTCCCCTTCACTGGACCCTCCTCCCCTCCTTCAACAATCCCACCCTCACTGGTCTCCCCCCCCCACTCCGTTCGTCGGTTCCCACCTTCACTGGACCTCCCTTTACTGGTCCACTCTTCACTGGTCCCCCTATCCTTCACCGATCCCCATTACTGGTCCCACCCTCACTGGTCCCCCTTTTATTCATCAACCCTTTTCCGGTCCCTCCTTCACTGGAACCCTCCCCACCCCTTCCCCTTCACCGGTCTCCATTACTGGTCCCTTCCTCACCGGTCCCATTTCACCTGGCCTCCCTTCACGGGTCAACCTTCTACCGGTCTCCCCTTCGCGGGACCCTCTCCCCCCCCCCCTTCACCGGTCCCCATTACTGGTCTCTTCCTCACCGGTCCCCCTTCACCTGGTCCTTCCATCCCTAGACCCCTCCCCCCCTCATTCACCGGTCCCCCTCACCCATTGCTGTCCCACCTTCACTGGTCCCTCCTTTACCTCTTCATTGGTCAACCTTCTACCCGTCTCCCTTCACTGCACCTCCCCTCCCTTCACCGGTCCCCATTACTGGTCCCTTCCTCACGTCAACTTCTAACTCCCCCCCCCCTCCCTACACCGGTCCCCATTGCTGGTCCCACCTTCACTTGTTGCTCCTTTACTGGTCAACCCGTTACCGGTTCCGCTTTCTGGACCCTCGTCCTTCACCGGTCCCCCATTACTGGTCACACCTTCACTGGTAACAAGTCGTGTGAATCCGAAACTCCTGGCCCGACATCGTTGACACGTCGTCTGAATCCGGACAGACCTTTCGCGACATTGGTGACACCTCTTATGAATCCAGGCACCTGATGAACGACGTCGGTGACATGTTTTCTCAAGCCGGACGTACTTTGCGCGACACTGTTGACACGTCGTGTGAATCCGGATAGGCCTTTCGCGGCACTGGTGACATTTATTTATTTATTTATTTATTTATTCAAGCGTGGGTAACAAAATCATCACACGCGTAAGAACTCGATCAAACATATGAGAAATTCTAGAGAATTACAACAACACACAAATCTACAAAAAGTTTTTACGAACAACGAGGTGTCTAAAACTATTCGTGGACATGTTAATGACATTCTCATCATCACCTATAAGTAGGTTGAGCTCCTTAAGATTTCGATACGTGAGGAAGTTCGACCTAACTTGAGACCTAACAACTCTGGGATACAACCTAAGTCTCCCTATTCTATTTCTGGTCAGTGGTACACCAAAAAACTCTATAGGGTCTATTGAAAGCTTTCTAGATATAATTTTTAATAACATGATTAGGTCCGCTATCTTCCGCCTAGTGCATAAGGAAGGTATACCTAGTTGTCTTGCCCTATCAGCACCATTGGGAATGTCGGCATAGCCCATTCTAAAGCATCTCATGAACAGCTTTCTTGTATAGTTGTTTTGGACGCTTTCAAGGAGCTTAATAAACTTCTTTTGACAGGGGTTAAACACGGTGGTGGCAAATTCCATGATGGGTCTCACATAGCATGTGTAGGCGCGTAAGAGAACCTGGGGATCGTTTGTCTTAAGTGTCTTGAACAGGTTGTAAGTCCGATAGTTTGCCCTGTTCACAAGCGATTTGTAGTGCGAGCCAAAGTTAAGGTCACTCGATATGATAACACCTAAGTCCTTAGCTTCCGTAACCTGCTCCAAGTTAATACCCTTAAGACTATAGGCTGGAGAACACGTCTGATGCTTAGACTGTATTACGAGACATCGCGATTTCTCAGCGGCAAGAGGGAGCTCCCGGTTTTCTGCCCATTTTTCAATAAAGTTGATGGCTTGTTGGACTTCATTGGATGCCTCAGGTTTGTCAATCTCTTTGTAAATTTTTACGTCATCAGCATACATTTTGCATGTCTTCTGAACCCAAATGCCTGCTGAATGACGTCGGTGACATATGTTCGGAACTCGGACGCCCTTTGTGTGACATCGGCGACACTCTTCTGACCCCTTCCAACACGACGTGACGCCTCGCTTCCGGATGGCTACTACTCGACGTTTACGGAAGGCCAAATGGGACAGACGGACGGACAGACGGAAGGACAGACACAACCGCTTATATATATATATATATATATATATAATATATGTATATATATAATATATATAACTGAACTATTATATATATATATATATATATATATATATATATAAAGAACGGCGTTATTCAATCCCCATTGAGGTGCGCCACGCATTCTACTTCTACGGGATGTCGTGGAGGCGAGTTGAATGCGTATTTGGCAATACTATGACCTGCGGTGGCTAGCCGATGAACAAGTCAGTGCTTTATCCTTCCCGGACAAGTCTGGTACCAATCCAGCGACCCCGGAGGGATGGAAGGCTTGGTTGGCCTGGGCGGGAAATTCGAACCAGGAATCTGGTATCGGGTGCAGGCGACAGGCGGCGCCTCCTCCGATTGCGCTACACGCGCCCATATATATATACATATATACATACATATATATATATGTACATATATATATATATAAACTGATAAACGTTATCTCATCGTTAGCCTCTTGAAAGTGCTAAATTTTCGCTTTCGGCGATTTTAATAGCTTGTCGCAGTAATTGTGATGCACCCTTCAAGGTGCGCAAAAATTACCCGCACAGGGTACGATACAGTCCACAACTACTAGCAAAACTGGATTCCGAGCTCCATATTGGAATATGTTTTACACTTGCGTCATATGCAAATGCATTCCAAGTTTGAGCTTATGAATGCTTACAGAACGGTAATGGCAAAGCGAAATCTGAAACGGTCGGTCATCATCAGCGTGCACCTTTGTGGTGCAAGCGCTGTTTTTATCGCCAATTTTCTCAATGTTCCTCGGCGAACGGTGTATAATGGCATAAAACGATACAAGTAGCTTGGGACCTTATGAGACAGAACTGGACGAGGTATGAAATTGACTGATATCACTCCGGAAACGATAAAAAAGGTTCGCGAGGGGATTCATCGTAAGCCTGGCCGTTCGATGCGAAAAATGGCTCAAGAACGCAATATTTCTGTTAGAACCACCGTCATGAACAAGCTTAAGATGTATCCATATCATACTCAAGTGTTTACATGCCAGCTGATAGAATGAAGGCTCAGCGACTACAAGGATGCAAGAACTTCCTGAAGCGAATGACACGCACTGTGCGATCGTTTTTTCTGATGAGAAAGTCTTCACCCTGGAACTCACGGTAAATCGTCAAAACCACCGCATTCTGTCACAGAATATTGTAGCTGCTATCCACGATGGGAAACCGGCTCGGTGTGGAGTGCGATTACTTCAAACGGCAAGACCCAATTAGTTTTTGTCGCTTTTGTCGTTTGTGTTTTTGTTTTGTCCGGCGTCAAAATTAACAACGACGAGAGCAGAAAACGAATATGGAAGACGTGTTGAAGCTGCGTGCCACGCGTGATGCGTTCTTTACTCGTCTGAGGACTTGTGTTCGTAAGAAAGGCGGCCACTTCGAATGACTTTGATATGTTTTTATTAGTAAGATAATAAAGAAGTTATGTGTTAAGCTTCGTTGTCAAATCCGCATTTGTGTTGAAGTTATACTGTGATATCTGTGTGCGGGTAATTTTTGCGCACCCTGTATATATATATATATATATATATATATATACATATATAATCTCCAGCTGTCCTGTAATCACACCATCTCATTTCTCATTTTACTATAGAAATCAAAGTTTCAAGTGCAAAATGAAGGCATTGCAAGGGAAAGGGCAAGCGGATTTTCTACTGTTTTAGAACAGGTGTATTCGGAGCACTTTTAATATTTCGTCTCCCTACATTAGTTGCGAGTTTGATTTGTTTCCTCCTTTGCTACTTTTTTTCCAGAAAGTTTACATTTTTACTGTTTGCCCGCAGTTTTTTGGTCAATGCTGAATCTGTTTTTATACTAAGTTGACGATGTGTTCAAGGTTATGCGCACCTATGAGTACAATAAATAGATAAATAAATAAATGTTGACATTCCGAAATGATGCTATTCCGCAAAAGTTCGGTGTTGCGCCGATAGCTGACAAGATGCACGATGCTCGCTTACGACAGTGCGGCCGGGTTCTGTATGGAAACGAGGACAGCATCCGCAAGATAGGCCTTGAGTTTGAGCTTTCTGGAAAACGGCCTAGAGGACGCCCGAAGCAGCGTTGGTCGGACACGTTACACATGGACATGAAAGTAACTGGCGTCCACCCTGATCAAACGCAGGATCGGAAAAGGTGGCGTCACGACACCAGAAGAGCTGACCCGCGACCAACCGGGACAAACGCTGAAGAAGAAGTGTCAAATGTTGGCATTCATCAATGATATTAACTTGCGACAGATACACTCTGTTGCATGGGAACGGGGAGGTGCAGTCGAGGAGGGGCGTCGGCTTTCGTGTGCATTCAACATTCCCCTTTAATGTCCTTGGTTCAGCTTTCGCTCCAGCCAACGAAGCCTTTCAGTCGGCCAGGCTCCGTGAGTTGGCAGTAGATTTGGCTGCGAAAGATAACTTTCTGGCTTGGCCATCTGCTGGCCAATTCACTGTGTAGACCAATACATCCAAACTGGCTCCATGATGTCGTCTAGTATGTAGAAGAAGAATGCGTGGTGCATCTCAGAAGAGGATTTATTATCGATGTCCCTTACCCTTTCATAAGATACTTCTTGGTTCTCTTGTTGAGAATATAACGGAATTTAGTATGTGCTGATACATTTATTGTGTGCTGATAAAACCTGACAAAGTTGACGATAAATCCCTCGGCATGCGCAAAACCGCAATCCAATTTGCGCTGTTCTTTTTTCTAGGCGTCTGCCAGCATCCAGGAATCATCTCATTGCAGTAGGCGTTGGCGGGCATCTGGAAAAAATGACCTTTCAACTGCGTAGGCGAAGCGTATCGCTAGAACGCTGTTGTTTTTGAACAGCGAAGGGCTTGTCCTTGGTTCTGCCACAGCAACTCACTATTTCGCTACACCATACGATTCTACACAATAAATACTCGAAGCGAACTCTTCAGCTTACTAATTTTGTTTGCCTTCACCGTGCGAATCTTCTTCTTCTCTTCTTCTTCTCCTTCTTCAGCGTTTGTCAAATCCGCCGTGGTGTCCGCTCTTCTAGTATCGCGAGGCCGCCTAACCACATCCAGCGCTTGATCAGGGTGGACTTTAGTTGCTCTTACGACCATGTGCGACGTGTCGGAACAGCTTGCTTCGGGCACCATCTAGGCGGTCTAAAAGGCACTGCTTCTCTTGCTTAAGGCCTATCTTGCGGACGCCGTCTGCCTCCCCACGAAGAACGTGGCCATACCATCGCAGCCGAGCTTCGCGCAACTTGTCAGCTATAGGCGCGACACCAAATCTCTGCCGAATATCATAAATTCGGATGCAGTTCATGCGCGTGGATCCTGCCGTCCAGTGCAGCGTCTTCTTCTCCATGTCCGTGCGCTTCAACTTCCTTCGTTGCAGGCCAACGCTCAGCGCCGTGCTTTGCTACTGCTGGACGACGGCTTTATAGATTTTTGACTTCAAGTGCTCTAGTATCTTCCGATCGCAGAGCACGCCTGTCAACGAGTGTCACTTGGGCGAAGCTTCACTCAAGCGTGAGTTCACCTCAACCATCAGAGCTCCGTCGGACTATAGCTGATCGCATATATTTAAATAGCGAAGGGTGTGCAAACTCAGTACCGAAAATCTAAATGGAGCCGAACTCGTGTACGTCAGTCGTTAGGTACTCGGTCTTTTTGACGTTCAATTTGAGTCCCAGCATCGCCAAGCGGTCGCACGAAGCTTGCACCTGCCGCTCGAGATCACCGTTGTTATCGCAAGTGAGCACCACGTCATCGGCATAAAGCAGCGTCCAAGGGATGGGCTTCTGAAGAACTCGCGTCATGGCATCCATGACGACAATAAAGAGAAGTGAGGAAAACGCCGAACCCTGGCGCACCCCAACAGAGATGGGAAACTCCGTTGCGGTTGCAGCTGCAGCTTGCGCTCTACTTTCTGGAAAGAGTGGAGCAGCCGCTCCCACTGTTTAAGTGCTTCAGGAATGTCGCAGCAAGGTGTACCACATAACCTCACGCGGAACACGATGCAGTGGAAAGCAGAATTGGTAGAAAATTACACTTCTTAATATACTCAGTAGATGGCGCAAAATACATTATTTTTGCTACTCGTAAGGGATTTAGCAGAAGGCAGACCTGATAGGTGTCAGCAGATGACCAAGACTGCTGTGCCAGTCTTCTTTTTCTTGCAACCTTATTCAAGGTCTAGATAAGATCGAAGGCGTATTTGGAGATCAGCTGCTCATACGCTGCTTCATCTTGCAGAACTGAATGCTCAAGGAAGGAGCGAAAACTGATGCCACCGGGGGTCAGTGGAGAATGAATTTCCCGCAGATCGAGCTGGTTCACCAGTCATCCTTAGTAGATTTCGGGTGGATGAGAAGAGAAGGAACGAGGAGGAAGAGAGTCCAGGGGTTGGATTCATCAACGACTTACAGCAATTTAACAGAGAAAATTACAGCCGAAATCCCTGACAGCGCGGCTTATCAAGCGATTTGGTGAGCGATAAGCAGCGTTATCTGGGTTTTCCGCTGTGAATTCCCTGTTAAAGTTATGTAAGTCGTTCTTTCAGCTCTCTCTGTAAGTCGTTCCTTCAGCATCCTTCAGCTTTTCTCACTTGGAGCAAGCGTTAGTAAGAGCGCATCTCTTCATCGGCTTACTAGAAAATTTCGAATGTGTAGGCCGGCGGAACCCCTAGTTAAGCTTTTCCACGTACGAAAGGGGGCGAATGTCTCGCCGAAAGATGAGCTGGCATTATAATGACAGCCGAAGCGATGACGAATAGGTAAATGTTTCCTGTTTTGCGTCGTTTATGGAAACCCACTCGATTCATTTAACACGCCAGAGTAGAGATCTGGCTAGAGCTCGAACCTTGATGGAAGCCGGGGTTCTTTTTTCTTTAAGAGAATGTGAACCACGTCTCCGTCACCCGTGGACGATCCAGAACGGAGGAGATTTTCAAAAATCCAATGGTAAGAGTTGAGAATCTATTCAGTTGGTCTAGTTTCGAAGGTTTCGTCCCATTTCTGCGTTAGGCGTAGTGAAAGGAAGAGGTGTTGTGAGCAGGCTGGAGGTTGTGCATTAAATTGGCCCATCGGGTCCCAACAAATAATGCAATGCAGCTGCAATGCAGCAGTCGACCACGTCGGGCTATTTCCGGTTCAGTTCAACTCTTCGACATTCCCTCCCCATTCCAACGGCATGAAATCTCAAGTGAAGTCAGCTTCGCCTGGCTTCGTGTAGCTCGACCGGGGAGGCTCGGAGGCACTCGCGCTTTCGTTCTCCACTGACCGACGGTAGGCTGTCTTTGACTCCAGGCCAAACAAGCCTTGCATGGCTCTGACATTGGATTCAGTGAATCGCGTGTTCATCGGCTGAAAACTCCAAGCCATTATAAGTGCCAAAAAAGTGTGCCAATTTGTGCCACAATATCTGGAATTTGAAGTAAAATTTTTAGCATTTGCTATATATTTACTGCTGTTTACAATTAATTAGCACATTGTTAAAATTATGAATCGCGAGCAAAATTGCCTGCAAAAATGGGGAGATCCTGCAAATCAAAACAACCATTCTTTCCAAAAAGCGATCTCGTTGAAGTTTTAAATTTGAATTCGGTAGTGAATACGTTTCCATGAAATTGGTGCACAATAGATGTCATCGAAGCAAGTTGATAAAGAACTAAAAGCTACTTTTCCTAACTATCCCTGAAACTTTTCGGCTTGTTTTCTAAACATTTTGCCTACAAGTGAAATTGGTTTAGGGAGACATCGGATAAACAGGGAATTTAACGGGAGCCATACGGCTTGGGAGCTTCGTCTCAATGAGTGAGCGAGATGGGGCTAAGCTAATTAGAAACAGCTCGAGCTCATATGAGAAGCGATGAGCGGCCATGCGCCGAACATTGTTTCTTGGAGGGAATGCCAGGGAGAATCGATGTTCTAGTGGTATGTGGGGGATTAGGGTCAGCGCTTAGAGCTGAAGAACGCCAAAATGATTTTGTCAGCACGGAGAGCACAGCACACAGAGGCTGCGGGAAAATTCATATTCATATTTAGATTACATTAGATTTCATTGTTGAGATTTCACATTTAGCACCCATACATAAAAATTTTGGAGGTTAAATTCCTTTATGTTCACGGCTCTTCTGTTGCTTTTTAGTTGATGATTATTCATTTTTGGTTAATACTTTATGTCCTCATTTTATTCTGTTACTTCCTTCCCTTCCAAAATTTAAAATGGGCCAACTTTGTCAAAATTCGCCGATAATCCATACAATAGGCTCCGGCGGTGGGGTTCATCTACTCAGGTGCACTCTGAATCTTTCCTTGTAGTTTCGCGGCCTTGAATTCCTCCGAGAGGTAAGTGGATCACCCACGTTTTACTACTGTCCCACGAGCAGTGATAAGTGTCTTAGAAGTTCTATAATCTTATTATTATTAGAATATCTGAAAAATTTTCTGCTTTTTTAAACTGTTCCTTAAGGATAACCTTCGTGGTAACCTTCGATTTGTCAACGAACGACGGTTTTTCTACTTTTGCTGCGTTTAGCCTTGAAAACTGTGCTATACGTCCAGATGACAACACTGAGAATTGCATGGTCGCATTTTTTTCTGCGCGGTGAAAAATAAGCACACCATTCGACGCTAACGGGGTGGACGCGTCCACTCACCTATGTGAACAAATGCCAAACGCCGGGAGGCGATGAACTATTATGCCATACAGCTTCACTGGGGTAATTATTAATAGTAATTTTGATATTTTTGTAGAGCGGACCCCGCGACGATGCGGGACAAACGCTGAAGAATAAGAAGAAAGAAGAAGAATTTTGATATTTTTGTAGGCCTCCTAACAAAGGTGGTCGAGCATCAAAATTTGTTTTTTTTGTGCCAGAATTTTACTGTCATTGAAACTCGCCAATATTCCGCCAACATTTCGCCAATATCCGAACAGGACTTCGATGAACAACGAATTGAGTTTCTCAACTCTTCTCAGCTAGCCACAAGGGCTAGCCAAGGTCAATCTTTGCTTCTGCTTCCACATAGGGAAACTTCTTGCTGAGAATGAGAGTTGGCGGCTATATGCTAACTACACACGACAGAAAACTCTTCCGCTCAGGGAACCATCTTCAGAAGACCCGAAGGGGAGAACAAAGCGATAAGGCTTTGCTGTGTTGTTGGTGTATTTTCGCAACATACCAGCCTTATTCTTCCCGGTTTCAGCCGTTGCGTTACAGTGTTCTCTTCGTCGAATCTGGTTGCATAAACTTTAGGAAACAGTGGATCACGATTTATCCACTTCGCTCCGATTTGTATTAATTGATTTATCCCATAGATCTCTTCATGTTCCGTTTTTCTAATGACAGCTTTTCATTCTGTTTTCTTTGTTTTCTCATCCATCATTAACTGCTGGCTAACCTTGACGTTTATTATACAGGGTGGCTCCTAATTATTTGCGCGTAGTTTATTACTAATAACTTCAGCAAAAAATAACAGTTATACAATCTGATACAACTTCTATATAGAGCAACGCCTAACAATCATTCACTCGAAAAGATGTTCAAAATGAGCTCCTTTTGCAGCAATTTAGGCCTACAGTCTCTTCTCCACCGACATCACTGTGGGCCGCAAGAAGGTGATGTCGATATCGTCCTACGCCTTCTGAAGTCGTTCAAACTTTGGTGACTCTTCGAGGAGACCTTCTGTTGCAAGCAGCCTCACACAGCGAAATCCATCGGATCAGGCGAGTTAGGTGGCCAGAAATCCTTCGTCCAGTATCCAGTGAAGTGACTCTCACAGAATGCCAGCGTGGATCTCGCAGAATGAGTAGGTGTCCAGCCCTGTTGGAGCACGCATTGACCACTGACAAAATTTTCAGCAACCCAGGGGAGAAGAACATCGCGCAGGATCTCTTCTTGATAGACTTCAGCGTTGATTTTCACTGGACGGTCGACGAAAACCAGAGTTGTCTTCTTGTCCAGGGTAATGCCAGCCCATACCATTACAGACTTCGGAATAAAGAGTCCTGTTGAGAACACGACGTTGAGAAGACCTGTTTCTGGATGGAGGCAGCGACTGACGCCGATTCTGTGAGGTGTGTGCCACTTCAATGGTGAAAATCTTCTCGTCCGTCCAGACGACGTTTGACAAGCGGCCCTGCTGGATCTCCTTTAGCAACAACTTGGATTTTCCCAATCTAATCTGCATGGCGGCTTCCGAAAGGGCTTGCCCGCAATAAATACGATAAGCGCGAAACCCAAGATTCTGTTTTACGATCTTCTGTATTGTTCTGCGGGAAACCCCAAGGTCTACGGCCATCCGATTCCTTCTTGCTCCGTTGTTCCGGTCAATTCTCTTTTCGATGACTTTTCGAAGGCGTTGTTCACAGTACGTGGTCTGCCAGAATCTCTTTCCCTGTTCGACCGTTCCTTCCTCTCTGTACTGTCTCACAATGTGTTGGACTGTTCAGGCAGAAATTTGAAGTCGTCGAGCGATCTATGCTGCAGAATGTCCTTTATCGGCGAGATGCGCGATGATGGAACGAGCTTTCATTGTCGAGGGTATTGTGTATCACCTTGCTGGTTTTTGTACATACTTCCCCCATTCTAGAAAAATCCTAGTAGTTGATCTCCCGCCATTTTCAAAAATACGGTGCGTTTTGAATTTCGCACAAATTATAAGGAGCCACCCTGTAAGTTTCATCATGTTTGTTGTTTGATAGTGAAGGAATTCTGCCCTACTTCATCTTTACCTACGGGACCACATTACCTTTTTACTTGTGTCTCCACTCGGCATCGCCATTCTTTGTTTCTCTGCAGCAATTTAACCAGGCCTACCCAGTGTCGGTTCAACTGGGATGTTGGTATACTCGTGTTCCATATCTACAACAGGCCGACAGGTGCCTGTCAACCAAAGGGCAGGAGGTGCCATGGCCAACTGGTGTGGGTTTTGCATGCTTAGAGATGTTTGCATAACTCCTGTTGAGCGGCTGTGCGGTTCTTATACAAAAACACCGGCTGTGCCGAACGGATAGTGGCGATGTCCGTTCCTCCACGTGGTGCCACTGGAAACTGCTCGCTCTGCGAGCTAAGCCGAACACGGACACTCGATTGCAGGCGACAGGCCCTTGTGACAGGCCGGCCTACGAAGAAACATGTCACATCACATGGTGCATGTCAGTTCACATATATCGAGATAGTGCTACGGCGTCCGCGGGAGCCGACGCGCACTCGCAAGCCTGGCGAATGTGAGAAGTATGTGAGGGTCCCTGATACGAGGGTGGCATCGGTGGGGGCAACTGAGCTAGTCCGAAAGTCCCGTAACGTAAGCAGGAGCCGCGTGGAAACGCTGAATGTGTGTACGATGTCGGGCCGCTCTTTTGACTTGGCAGATTCACTGGAGCGAAGAAGAGTTGATTTCTGTGCGGTGCAGGAGACGAGGTGGTCCTGCCGCAAGTCAAGGGACATAGGACGTGGTTTCAAGGCCGTTCTATGTGGAAGTCCCAAGATCAGCAGTGGAGTTGGAGTCATGATCTCCGAACAGTTGCGTGACTCGATAGTAGCCGTCGAGCGCTTTGACGATCGATTGATGAAGATCGTTGTCGCCGCTAAGGAGCGACTCTATCACTTCTTCTCTGCGTATGCTCCGCAGACTGGCTGTTCCGATAAGCCAAGGATGAGTTGTGGAGCCTGCTTGATGACAAGATAGCAGAGGTACCGTCGAAAGATGTCATCATAGTCATCACAGTCGCTGGTGAACTCAATGGGCACGTAGGTGCTACGAAGATGGTTAGAGTTGTCATGGTGATTTCGAATACGGGTCACGTAACGTCCATGTTGAGCGTATTCTTGATTACGCGGAATCGCATAACCTCACCATAGTGAACACCGCTGTCCGAAAACGTGACTCCCACCTCATCTCATACCATAGTGGGAGCTCCAAGTCTCAGATAGACTTTGTCTTTGTGAAGGATCGTGACCGAAGTCTTGTCACAGAAGCGAAGGTCGTGCCGTATGAGACGGTCGCCCCACGCATCGACCGTTGATCTGCACCTTGAAGATCGCCCCTCCGAGGCTGAAGCAAGTCGAGCGATGCGGTGCACCAATAATCGTGGCGAATGGAAGAGAGAAAAGCTGCTGTGATTTCTCGCGTGCGGTTACGGACAGTCAAGACTGTCGATGAAAATTGGAAGAAGGCGACCGACGCGATTTAGACTACGCAAGGTCGACAAGTAGGCATGCCTGTGGACAGACGAACTGGAAGCGAAAGTTCGAGAGAAGAAGGCGCTGTAACGTGTCTCTCAGTGAAAAGACAGCCGATAACTGGCGGAAGTACCAAGAACGAAGAAAGCTGCAAAGAAGGCCGTGGCTGTTGCAAAAGCCACTCATTATGGAGATGCCAACGAGATGCTCAAGTCACACGATGGCGAGCGGCATCTGTACCGGCTTGCTAAAAATCGCCATCGGCAGACCGAGGACGTTGAGAAGTTTTTCGGTAGCAATGATGAGAACGGCCATCTGCTTATGGACCACAGGAAGGCATGGTAGCGATTGCGCGATTACTTTTAGGGTCGACGGTCGAATTTCCTCATCCAGTCAGCACATCAGCGGCTCCAATCTACGGCCCTGTCTAGAAGATCACCATGGAGGAGAATGAAGCGGTTTTGAAGAAGATGAAACCAGACAAGGCAACTGGGCCCGACGACGTGGCGGCTGAATTATGGATGTCCAAGTAGTGGTACCCTGCTGAGTGGTTGGCGAAGTTTGTAGCGGAGAAGAAAGTGCCTGAGTGTTGGCGTCAAAGTACGACGATTCCGATTTGGAAGAAAAAGGGCAGTCCTGCAGACTGCTCCAATAACCGCCCAATTCGCTTGCCTTCGCATATCATGAAGATCTTTGAGCGAATTGCCGAGGGACGAATTCGTGAAATCGGTCAACTTTCCGGCAATCAGTGTGGCTTCGTAGCTGGCTATGGCACCATTGATGCCATGCATGCCGCCTGCCTCCTGTAAGAGAAGCATCGTGAGAAACAGAAGCCAGTGCATATCGCCTTCCTCGATTTGGAGAAGGCCTTTGAACGCGTACCGCGAGAAGCGATATGGTACACCCTGCGTCATCATGGACTTCCTGAAGAGCTCATATGTAGAGTGGGTGCAAATCCTCTCGTCCTGCCAAAAAAGTCGAGTTTAAGCTGCAGCTGGAAACTCGATGGAGTTGTTGTCGTCATGGATGCCATCTCACGAGATCTTCAGAAGGCAGTCCTTTGGACGTGGCTTTACGCTGATGGCGTAATGCTCACTAGCGAAGAAAAGATGAACTCGAGCGAGAGGTGCAAGCTTGGTGTGATCGCTTCGAGCGGTTTAGAATCAGATTGAACGTGAAGAAAACCGAATATCTAACAAAGGACGTTATGGAGTCCAGCTACGTGAAGGTTAGTGGCACTGAGCTCCAATGCTGCGATAAAGGGATAGCAGAGCGCTTTAAGTCGAAGACCTACAGAGCAGTCGTCCGGCCAGTAGCGTTGTACGGAGCTGAGTGTTGGCCTGCGACAAAGGAAGCGGAAAGTCGCCTCAGCGTAATGGAAGCGAAGATGCTGCGCTGGACGGCTGGAGTCACCCGCATGGGCCGCATCCGAATGACGCTATTCGGCAGAAGTTCGGTGTCGCGCCGATAGCTGACAAGATGCGCTAAGCTTGTCGTGGTACGGGTTCTGCATGGGAAGAAAACAGCGTCCGGATACATTACATGTGGACTTTAAGGTTGCTTCTGGTGTCATGACGGCACCTTCCCCGATCCAGCGCTAGATTAGGGTGTCCGCCCTGATCTAGCGCTAGAACGGGGAAGGTGCCGTCATGACACCAGAATAGCGGATCCCGTTACGACAAACGTTGAAGAAGAAGACGAAGAAGAAGAAAAAGAAGAAGAAGAAGAATAGCCGAACGGAAAGGCTCCCAAGTCGAATACTGCGTACTTTCTGCATTGCAGCTTGCACTCACTGGCCGTTGCTTCTCAATTGTGCTCACCCTTGTTCGAATAATCGGAATAAAACACAGAATTTGGCAGAAGCTAAGCTCTTGGAGCATATGTAGCCTGACCATGCTGCTTTATGATAACACCCTACCTCAGGCGGCAGAACTTATTCTCCAGAAAATTGCCGACCTTAGTTGAAAATTTCAGCTACACCGTACATCTGTTCCCGATTTAGCTCCGTCTCCCTCCAGTAGTGATCAGAGTTTCGATCAGTGAAGCTGCATCTGCGAGAGGAAAAATCCGATGATCTCATCGATATGGGAAGTCAGTTTTCAAGTTGCTTCGACTGGAGGTCGCCCGAATTCTGAACTTCTGGAATTGACGGCATGGAGATGCGCTGGACATATATCCAATAGATCGTGACTGTATTATTTTGTCGATTTGTATCCATTTACAGTAAAGCTAACATGGTTTTCAAAAATTCTGAAATAAAAGCCTCTGGACCGACCAAATATAATAATATGTGAACGTTTATGCAAACAGAGCATGAAAGGAAGACTTGCTAGCCAGTGAAATACACGCTCATGTCTTCACGTCTTCTGCACTCTTTTTGGAACAAGGTAGGAGTAGTTACCCCAATATCAGCAAATGACGTGCATTATATTATTTAGTTCATGTGTGTATGTGGCATCGGAGAGCAGTCACCCTGGTATTGAAGGTAACGAAGTCCGGCGGGAACCGCGGATGCTCACACCCGTCTCTGTAGCTTCAGTCAACATTTTCGTTTTAATCTCCTAAAGATCTTAGTTCATCGCTTTTCTGCACGCATCGGAAACTCGGACGTCAGCTTGTAGTTGCCTGACGCTCGTGCTCCTCTACGCTGGCGTATCCACGGCGTAACCACCTGTATCACCTGTATCACCTGTCGTCCCGTTGATCATCGACTTGCTCGAGCGGGCGCCAGCAACGTCTCCATTCGTCCCTGTCGCGTGCCGGAGTGGTCCAATGGATCCTCATCGCTCGAGGGACATGAACAGCGTCATATAGTTCGTTCAGGGTTTCACGAAGAAGTCCGACCAAAGCGTTGATAGGCGTCCTGGTGTTTTTTTTGACATCCTACGGAATCCATTCGGTGACGGCTTTCGTCCAGCGGGTGTTTGTAAAGCACACTGCGTAGTCGGCTCACCTAATTTTCGACAACTTGGCTCACGCGACAGTGTCTCTGATCTTCGAACGTCGGCGAGGTTCGAAACTCCGGAGGCCTTCTCTCAGTTGCGTGAGTCGTGTCACTCCGAGCATCGTCCTCTCGATTCCACGCTGCGCGACGCTGATCGCGTGTTCATCCTGCATTCGTATAGCCCAGATCTCTGAGGCATATGTTAGCACAAGAAGGAACAGCGGATCCGGATAGGTGGGCACGGATTCGGACGTTCTTCGTCTTCTTCGCGACTTCTTCGACGCTCTTGAAAGCTCCCCAAGCCGCTCGTTTCCTCCTGCTCAGCTCCGGCGCTAGGTCGTTGGCCATATTGACTTCGCGACCATGATACGCGTAGCTGGAGCATTCGGAGATGTTCGTTCCGTTGAGCGAGAATGGGGCATCAGAAACTTGTCCGTTCCTCATGAACATCGTCTTCGTAAGATTCAGCTGCAGTCCAACATTCCCACATACACGATCGAAGTCGGCCAGCATTCGCTCCGCCTGGCTGATGCTCGGTGTTATGAGCACGATGTCGTCAGCGAAACGAAGATGGTGCAGCTGCTGGCCGTCGACCTTCACTCCCATTTCTTCCCATTCTAGTTCGCGCATGACGTTTTCGAGGGTGGCGCTGAAGAGCTTCGGGGATATGGTATCCCCTTGTCGAACCCCTCTCCTTACGTCGATGACGACGTCGTTGTAGAATGGTAAAATGTTGATCGTGTATTTCTCTACAGCTCTCGAAGTACTCTAATGTGTTGAGCAGGAATGCTCTGAGTGAGCAGGGCTTCGACGACCGCTTCCGTTTCGACGGAGTCGAATACCTTCTTTAGGTCGTATAACGTATGGCCTTTGTCATACCATCGCTCACCCCGAGCGACGCCTAATGATATGCTCCCATATCGATCGGGCGGCGCTATGGAATCGATATGGGTGCATATCATTGCGCGTCGCTCGGGGTGAGCGATGGTATGACAAAGGCCTATGGCACAGCGGCAGCTTGCACTCTCGCGACACTTCGATGAGCTTCGTGATGGTGTGTTTGTTGTCGGTCGTGCTGAATCCTCCCTGGAATCCTGCTTGTTCGCATGGCTGTCCTTCGTCCAGCGTTTTGCTGATCTCACTCAGGATGATTCTAGTGAACAAACAGCTTGTAGACTAGCAACAGATGGGGCGATCACCGTCACCAAGTATCTGTTGTGTTGAGAGTTACCTCAGCCACAATTTCGTGTTGCTTTGTGAAATATAAAGCCAGGACACAACATCTTAGGTTTGCTAAGGAGTAACTAGGTGCTGTATGGTGAATTGACGTGAAAACTTTCAACTATGAGGAAACTAGGTCACTTACATTAGCTGTGGAAGGGAGTTGGTGAATAATGTTGCATGCTTAAAATGTCGAGATGCCTAGAACCTTTAAGTCACAATTCAAGAATTATTCATTGTATTTAATTTAGAAAATTTAATAAATGCTTACAAGTGAAAACGCTTGTTCACGCCGACCACATTCCTAGTCATACAAAAGGCATTTGTTACTGGAAAAATGGATCCTTAGGTAGAACAAATAGGTCGTATGATAATTTTGAAATTTTCTGTTTCCTGATTTTCTGCTTTCTGGCGTTTTTGGCTTTTTTGTTTTCTGATTTCTGTTTTCTGTCGAAAGCTATTTTCTGTTTTCTGGAAAAGTTTTCGAAATTTCTGCCCATCCATGGTCACCATGTATTCAGTGTTTTCCCTCCTTCGTAAGGAGGCACATGAATGTCGAATTACATCAGAAATGGTCAATCACAGATCATGAAATGGTAGACACACAAGTGTTGAATAACGTGCAGCACAAAGTGGGGCTGCTCTACATGGTGACACTCCTCCCCCAACCCAATCTGCGTCGAATGCTATTCAATGTGAAATAGCGAAGTACCAATTAGAGTACCTGCTTAGCCCCTTCTCTCCCTCAGTTCCCGTCCTTCCTGACCCCCGGCAGCGCAACATCACATTTGAAGAAAACATGCCAAAATCGACGTAACGCCCAGCGGTATGCTAAATATATTCAACGTCATTATTTCTACACTATTTCACATTGGGGCCCGAAAACGTGTAAGACCTTGTTTAGTGTGCACGCGACGCGCGACGCGATGCATGCGTAGTGGCCAAATTGATCGAGCGGCGCGATTGATCAATTCGGCCACTTCACATGGCATCGCGTCGCGCGTCGCGCGCACACTAAACGATCCCTCAGCAGCGGGTCCGCCCGCGAAATTCGTTTTGACTGTGATTTTAACCAAGGTGCGCGATTTCAAAATGGAGCGAGGAAACTGAGCGGGTTACCCAATTCTATCCGGTTTTATCCGAATCAAGGGTCCGGATAATTGGATGATCCGGATAAGGGCGATTTTGAGGACCCCGGATTTTTGGATGATTTGGATAAGGGCGATTTTGAGGGCCCGGGATTTTTGGATGATTCGGATCCGGATATCCGAATCGGATATCCGAAAATGATTCATTCAGATCCAATGTATAGTGTATAATATTTATGTATAATATATGTATACATATATAATACATAAATACATACATACGTATACATCAAATGTTTATAAAGAAATAGGTGTATATATACATACATATGTGTATATGTGTATTTGAGTGTATGTACGTAGTTATACCTGGATATATGGTGCACATGCAACGGGATACGAAGGCACTGTTATCGGACCGAAGGCACGATAATACTGCAACCAATAGCAACCGCACGGCAACACAATGGCAACCGAACGCAACTGCTACTTGCGGTAGAATGGCAACAGGAGCGGTCCCTCAGTTGACCGGCTTCTCCCGTATAGCAACAGCGGTTCCCCCAATAGTATCTCGAGCCTTGCGACCGCGTCGCTCGTTTTGCTATTCGGTTCGGCTCGTCGAACCCAGATGTTCGAGATAGGGACCGGTCAAGAACGAATTTTGTTGTGGCGCATGATGCAATATATCTCCTTATGGAGCTGGGAGCCAAGTCCGTCAATATGAATTTCGCAAGGTTAAAATAGTGCTTTGTTATAAGACAAAAGGTGCTAAAATCCACTAGCGCTATCTCGACTAAATGACTACACTGTGTGCACCCATCCAGTACATGTACGCGTGGGTTGTTTGTTGGATAGCGTAGGTGCTGTCTGCATGAGTATAAATCTAGAAACAGTAGCAACAACTGCAGCAGCACGGCATTCTCCTCTGCACCACTCCAGGTAAACGACATCTACATGTGCGTGTGGTGCATCCTCTCCGAATGTCACAAGTAAAGTCTGTGCTTCGCTGTCTTTAAAAATAAAATGCAGAACTGCTTTGTAACTAAAGAGGTAAGAAATTTAGGCACATTCAAACATTATAGTCATTCGGTTCCATGTATGGGTGAGTTTTCGGTAAAAAGTAAGACAAAGGACATTAGTTTAGGTCAAGAAGATAATAGAAATTAAAAGAGGTATCTCAACTCAATTCTGCGGACTTTAGCCGTAGCAAGACCATGAGGTCTTTACCGACTCTCTGTGCTGGTTGAGTATTTGAGGAGCAGCTATAGTTGAAGCAGGAAGAGAGGAGATTTATGAGAAAGTTAGGGTCGGAGCATACCCTCGTTGGTGCTCCTTGCATCTTGCTCAGCACTTCATGCCCGGCAGCCACAGGGTGCCCTAGCGACCATGAAGTAACAAGCAATCCCTTCTTTGGGCCCGACCGAGAAAACTGGAGGACAGACTGAGCAAGAACGTTGCATTGTATTATCACGGTGGGAAGAGATAGCTCGAACCTCTTTTTCTTTGCACTATAGGCAGAATCTGAGGAAAAGACACTGGTTTTCCTAATTTTTCTCGACGAGCTGGGTTTGAAAGGGAAGTTTGTTTAATATTTATTGTAACCCTGTAGCAACGCACAGCAATTAAATGATGTAGCTGTTGACGATATTTTTTGAAAGAATACTAAATTTGCTGCCCTTCTAAATATAACATTTTCTTGAATTTTTGTATTTATTCTCAGGCAATTTATACACTACTCTGCATTTAGTACATTTTCGCAGAGGAGGAGCAATGCCTCTTAAGACTCTGTCGATTTCTGAGCACATTTATATGCTGTTAAAATTATTACCAACGACACCAAACCTCAGCCTGTGGATGGAGATGCCTCCAGGGTAAAGGAGGCAACATAGAACGTGTATCACAGGTTCGTTGCTAAACGCGTGAACGAGTCCATGACATTTTTTCGTGCTTCGATCGTCTTCATCCGTGGAAGGATTTGGAGTGATGTATAGCTGCTGCGGCTCCATTATTTATGCTCTCCGCAGAGGGTCGGAAAATCACATGGAAGGTTGACATGAGAAACAGAACGGCGGAAGCAAATCCGAAGTGTGGCAGTAGCGAGTGCATGGGACGGACCGGCAGTGAAATAGAGGACATAGGGAGTGGTGACGTTGCTAGGTGCACTGATGGTCGACAGCAGGAGAGTGGCGCCTTTTGAACGCCCTACTGCAGGTGACTGCAGCTATGAAGATCGAGAGCAGGTTCGTCGTGAGCAGCACGTAGACCCACTGATTGCTCTGAGTGTCCGCTTTTGGTTCACAATCAGCCACGGACGGTCCTGCAAAGACAGTGATGATCAAATGGGATGTGCGGCTATTCTGTGCAACAGATTTTAATGTGGAGGATTTCTAATGCACAAGAATAAAAGGCGATTAGCTCATAATTTGCGCTGCATCACTAGATAGTCAGTCAAGGGATGGCTTTGGCGACCACGTCATGATGATGACAGTAGATGGTTACACAGGCAGAATATCAAGTTGACAATGAGGCAAACAGCCGTTATAACGAGAATATTTCATTACTGCTGAAGGACCTCCTAAGACAGCGAAGGTTAGTCAAGAGCACACAAGATTAATCAACACCGACGCTACTACATGTGCAGGAGGTGCAAGGACAGGTTTGATGCTTTATCTTTTATTAGGTTGGAAAAAAAGTCTTTTCACACTTCGAAATTTTTTTTACCCTTCCCCTTGTAAACGCACTAGCCAATGTTGATTGCTGATTTCGTAATCCTATCACACTTGTCTACCGTTCGCACACGGACACAGGTTAAGACTCTTCTTGTAATTCGTTATCCATCCAATCTTCCGGACTCAATGCCAGATCTACCTCATGGCCATTTTCAGCACGGCATTCTTCATGAATTCATTAAAGAATCCACAGCACTTCAGGCAGCAGACCAAATTAACCATATATATGGCATGGGCTGTTACGGGTGGTTCGGAAAGTCTTTAAAGGGAGATTATTCACTGAGGGCAAAGCATGGTCAGGAAGGCCAACTGAATTGGACGACACAGAACTACTCCATCTTCTTCGTACCGATAGTAGGCAGACGACGCGTCAGCTGGCAGAGAAGCTCGAAGTGTCTCATAGGATAGTAGGAATCCATCTGAAGAATCTTGGCTTTCATGGAAATTTGGAGCTTGGATTCCACATGCCCTGTCAGACACTCAGAAAGGTCGACGGCTCTCCATCGCTGCTTCTCTTCTGTCCAGATAAGGAAGAAAATCGTTTCTTCCGCGGATTGTGACAAGCGAAGAGTCCTGGGTTCTGTGTGCCAACTTCGACGAAAAGGCAATGGGTACAAAAGGGAGAGAGCCCTAAGTCTGATCTCAAGCCCAATGTTCACGAAAGGAAGATTCTCTTGAGTGTTTGGTGGGATATCAGAGAAGTGATTTATCGGCAAACTCTCAGAAGTGGAGAGACACTTACTGCTGTCACATACTGCGGCCAACTCCACAAAGTCGTCGCAACTCTCTAAGAAAACAGGCTGGAGAAGTCGAAGGTGATGATCCTGCATGACGATGCAAAACTACATGTTGCAAGACTCACAAGAGAAATAATAAGGGAGCTAGGCTGGGAGGTAATGCCACATCCACCGTATAGCCCTGACCTCGCCCCTACCCACTACCATTTCTTCCGTGCTCTCAAGCAAGAAATTGGAAAGAAATATTTTGAAGCAGATGAAGACCTCAAAAATTGGATTCAGCAATGGTTCGATTCCAGAACTGCGGTCTTTTAAGCGAGAGGAACTGGAAAATTACCCAGTCTTTGGAGAAGTGTAGCGGAACAAAATAGAGTTTATCTCAATTGATTTGACTTTGTAGTTGTGAAGTAATAAATCTTTGAATAAAATGAAAAGACTTTTTTTTCAACCTAATACCTCAACCATTGGAGGTGTTGCATATGCCCACGTAATTTACGCCAAAAATACGCAAAACAGAACGGAAACAAAGCTCTTCAACAGAAGTACAGCATAATGTAGAAAGAGAACAAACACGTGGGGAACAGAAAACTGGAGGACGCGGATTCATCAGGGATCCTTTGCGAAACAAATTGAGTTTTTTTGAAGGACGATAGCGGCAAGGAGAGTGCACCCTACTGAGCAGTTTGTTAAAGATTGAAGCAACCTTGATAGGAAAGTTTTATGGTAAACCCGTGACACAGTAATTGGAATCCTAAGCTTGATGCATGCTCCTCTAGTTCTGGAAAGGGAATACATCAGAAATCTCATTGGGATATAGCCCGGTTTTCACAGTAACAATTTCATTATGATCTAGAGGCCATTGTAGTTCTTCTGACTTGCAAACTGGGCAGCTCAAGATGCTTCCTTCTCTCCTCTCAATTTGGATTGAGTTGATACCCTGTCCAGTACATCGCACAACAACTTTGTTGGTGGAGTTGATGGGGGCACTCCCAATTAGATCAATGAATCAATTCAATAACTTTAAGTCTTAAGTGGCTAATGGCAGGGTTTTAAGCTCTCACAACGATGTTTTGTAGCTACCAAAACTCTAGCGCCAGGCGGGGCTAGAACCTGCACTCTGCTGACCGGGCGTAAATGCTCTACGACTTTACCACCCACCGGCGCTGTTTGATCCCAACACACACACCTCGTTAGAGTTGCTTTGCGCTTCTTAGGTGTGAAGAAAATGAATTGATTCATTTCTATCAAGACCTTCAGCTTAACCGGTTCCGCCGGCTATCAGCGGGCGGCCCATCCCGATATGCGGGTGGGTGTTGATGGGTCATAGGTCCCACGAGGTGTGGACGTGGCATTCGATCAAACAGCGCCGGTGGCGTAATGATGAGAGCACTTACGGCCGGTCAGCTGGAGGTGCGGGTTCAAGTCCCTCTTAACGCTGGAGCTTGATCGCAGCAAAGACACCGTAAGGAGGCGATAGATCAATGGATTTCTTTGTGTGGGACACGAGAATCAGAATACTTCCTACCTGAGTAGCGCGTGCATAGATATCGCATCCTGTAATGAAAAAGGGAGGATTTTTAGTCTGGAAAAAGGGTTGACGTTTTGATGCGGAAACCACATGTTTGCAGAGGTAATCAAGGCAAAAATTATCGATAACTGAAGATTCTAAGCCTTTCAAGTCGGCGATCCCACTGAGGAAAAATTAGTCTGTTTTGTAAATACTATTTGTGTTGTTGCAAATACTTATTCATAATTCAGGCGTTTTGTAAAAGGCGTTTCTATCATATCGAGCAATTCTACAACGCAGCCTGTTGCACCTCGAAGTGCATCGATGTCAGCTAGTGTGGGAAGGGCCTTGCGCACTGATGGGACACATCCCAAGATTTGCTGAAGGAAACACACTTGCGACCCTCCCCTTCTCCCCCAATTTCGATCACGTGGAGTGATATAAGACTATTCTGTAACATGTGCACGTTATGACCAAGGAAGCACTTGCTAAAATTTTTGGTGGCGCCTAGACCCCCCCCCCCCCACAGCAGAAGAGATGAGGGAGCTTGGCACTGTTCAGATCGTTACCTCCTAAATGCCGACCTCTTTTCAGCCATACGCAGTAATCTCCGAACAATGTTCGCCTATCGATTCCGTGTTCAAGTTTCACAATGTAGAGCTTTACTTTTGCTCAGACTCACATATCGTAATCACATAATTTCTGAAGTTGTCAAAAACACACATTACCGAACTCAGCGTATGAGTACAAAAGACTTGTCCACCGGAATCTTCAAGGCATGTCATAGGAGTTTACCTTTTTCTGTTCTCCACCGTGTTGTCTTGTTTTTTCGTATTTATTCTCTTCGCTACGTTTTCTTGTTAGTTTGTTCGCTTTGTTGAATAAAATTCCACGTATAAAATGAATGATTGAATAAACATATCTTAAGAAATTTCAGGAAAAACCATAGGTCTTACTAATGAACAGCACAACATTCTGAGGGAAGCAGTGAAAATATAGGGACCACAGCCAAACGAAACCTTCCCGTTGAGAGCCGCTCGTTTCATTCTAATTCAGTCTTTCACTGAAAAGTGGACTTTGTCGCATCAACGAAAGAGAGGCGAAGCAGGCAGCGGTCTCTGTCTCACGGCCAACAGGGCTTTCGGTCAGTGTCTAGGAGAGCTGCCCTTCCAAGAACTTCACTAAAGAGCCGCTACTGGAAGCGGAGGGAAACTCCAATCAACACTAGCTCTACAGATAAAGCGCCTTCATTGGACATTGGGTTACTACTATATGACGTGATCTTCATAACTACTGAAACGGAGGATTTCCGTGCCTGACCAACAGACAGTGTGAACAAGGCGTAGGTCAATGGCACATTCAACAGGCTGCAAACACGGGCTCTGAACTATTGGGAGCTTATCCTCCACAATCTATCGAAGAGCTTGTGACACTACGCTATTCCGCGAAAGTGTTCAGAATAACTTCACACGTAAGTTGTTCATGAGGTGCTACAAAATGGGTTACGAAGACATCCCTAACGGTTCCACGCGGGCTAAGCTGCTCGGCATACCCAGTTTAAGCAGAAGAAGAAAAACGGCAGACCTAATTATGTTGTTCAAAATCCTCACCAGGAAACTGTCTCTAGATCCTGTTGAGTTTTTTGGAGTACCACTTACGATTAATAGAGCAGGTAGACTTAGATTGTATACAGCGGTTGCAAGGTCGAAGGTTAGGTCTAACTTCCTCACTTACAGATACCTTAGGGAGCTAAACCATCGGTGATAATGAAGATTTTCTTGCTATGTCTGTATCTCATTTTAAGCATTTGCTCATTCAAAGTAAACTTTCTTAGGTTATTCCGTTCTCACTTGCATGTTCTTGATTCCTTGTAGTTGGGTTTATTTGTTCCGTTCGTTTGTTTATACCTTATTTTATGCGTGCATTTCCGATGTCACGAAATAAATAAATAAATAAATATAAAGACTACATGCTGAAATAATAAGATGAGATCCTGACTCTGTTTTCGTCTATTGCTCTAGGCATAGCCAAAAGGTTATCATAGCAGTATTATGAATTCATGCCTCGCTATGTTATGTTGTGATGAGGATGAGCATTGAACTGTGGAAGATTCTGCTGCACGCAAAGTTCTGAGCAAGAAAAAGTGCAATAGAAGCCGCTTCTGACGCCATTACAGGTGCACTTTTGAAAAAAATGGCGAATATGTGTCATTTCTGTTTCCGCGCTTCGTATTCCGGTTTCCGGCCATTTTTGAGCGTTTCCGTTCCGTCTTTCGTCCTCCGTTTTTTTTTCAAAAAAATTTCTTCACATCTCTGATTACGACTCCCCAATGTCGCAGGAGAAGGGGATGTGAGCACTAGTAGTAACTCATAGAAGCCTTCGGGTTGACAGTAGTACTGCAGGTTATAATATGCTTTAAACAATACGATGCGGCTTATGATAATACCTTATGATAAGCACGTGCAGTCGGAGGCACCGGCTGTAATGTGTTTCTCAAAGCTAGGATCATGACTGGGGTCCCGTCCAGACCATCCAAGAATTCCAACTCTCTATGGGCGGCTAGTTTTCAACGGTCTTGTCTCTTAATTGCTACAGTTCTTGAAGGACACATCACTGACTTGCCAATCGGCCGTGCAGCGCAAATTACCCCATAGAGTAATTATGTGAAGTTACATAATTGGCCAATGGATCTTAACGATATCTCGTAGAAGTGAAACACATGTCGCATCATAGAGAGAGAGACAGACTAACTCCGACCTTCACTCTTTATTTTTAAAAGGAGCAGCTGTTATATGGTATTTTTTTACAGGAAGTTGCGATCAAATTGGGCAAATATTGTTGACAGCACGTGTATAAAATTGGCACACAGTAGGTGGAATGGCACAAATCGAGTTGGTAAAGTATGAGGGACCGATCGGTTGGCCAATACATTGTGTGGGCGTAATGCGTTTGAAAATCGCCACTACAATATGTGTGGATACCTGGCGCATTCCACTAAGCGTCTGAATAACGTCGACCCTATCCCGTATCCGCGATGATAAAGAATCTGGGGTGCCATGCTACTTGGGCATGGAGGAATGAGAAGTCCTGCATGCAACCCTAATGTTTTTGTCCGAGTTGTCCGAGCTACATCCACTTTAGCCGTCCCCTCTCTCTTTCTGAGAAAGATGTTGTCCCCTTATGCACTAAATGAGGACATTCATTCTAAATTATAATTGATTGTGCGAGATGTGCCTTGCCCAAGGCCTCTGTTAGGCCTCTGTTATACTCCCGCGGGAGCATCCGCGGAACGTCCGCGGACCAATGGTGCACAGCTGACGGCGGGCGTGGCGAGGCGCGGCGATTGGTCAGCTGAGGAGTCTCGGCGCGATTCCCGCCATTCCGCGGATGCTCCCGCGGGAGTATAACAGAGGCCCAAAACTCGGTCACTGACCAGGAAACGAACACTATATAAGAGCAATAGACTTTGATTGAGGACCAAAGTATTTGTTGAATTCTAGTTGGTGCCATCAAACTTTGGCACTGATTTTCACTTCTCTTGTATTTTTTGCCTCAAGAAAGAGGGATATACTAGTTCACAGAGTTTGAATCCGAGGGGAAATTCTAATGTGTCCTAACCACATCTTGGCGATGCTTACCATTGGGAAAAGACTAACCAGCTTCCGAGGAGGATCCGCTAGAATATAGCACAGGGTCGCTGTTGGCTGCGGAGTTGTTGCTGCTCTTGGGTACATGATTGGGGTCGTTGACTCTGTAGTTTCCAGCGACGAGCAGAGCCTGATGGTGCTGCAGTCGCTCTTCGACCGAAATGGCTTCTTGCACGCTGCGCTTCCTCACCGTCCGAGGACATCGAGGGGGCTGCAAAGCGGACTTTGGCAAGGAGACTTCATCAGGGCACTTGAAAGCAAAATCGTACGATTTCTCTCATGCACTCAGTGTCGCTCAGGTGGCAGACAGAAAGCATGCAGTTGAAGAAGACGTGTCGCGACTTGGGAAATCTGAACAAGGCTGGTTACTGTCTATAAATTAGCCCAACGTGTCGCATTCCTTTGAATATAACGGAAAAGCGAAAAAGGAAAACGAAGAGAACGAAAAGGAAAAACAGAAAAGCGATCACTTGTTAAGGGACAGACAACTCAGAAAGTGAGATTGTTATGTGGGAAAAGAGAAACGAGATTTCCCTCTATGTTTCGAAAGAACTCGCTGTGGCCACAGTACTTTCCGTCTAAAAATCTCACTTCATATACCGAAGAGGGTGGCGATGTCCGTTCCTCCACGTGGTGCCACTGGAAACTGCTTGCTTTTGCAAGCCGAGCCAAACACGGACATTCGAATGCAGGCGACAGGCCCTAGTGACAGGCCGGCCTACGAACATTTTGTGTCACATCATATGGTTGATGACGTTACAGAGTTCTCGAGATAATGCTACGGCGTCCGCGGGAGCCGACGCGCACTCGCAAAGCCCGGCGAGTGTGAAAAGTGTGCGAGGGTCCCTGATGCGAGGACGGCATCGGGGGGCAACTGAGCTAGTCCGAAAGTCCCGTAACGTAGGCAAGACCCGCGTAGCAACGTTGAATGTGGGTACGTTGACGGGCCGCTCGTGCGAGTTGGTAGAAGCACTGGAGCGAAGAAAGATAGATTTCTGTGCGGTGCAGGAGACGAGGTGGTCCTGCAGCAAGTCAAGGGACATAGGACGTGGCTTCAAGGCCGTTCTATGTGGAAGTCCCAGGACCACCAGTGGTGTCGGTGTGATCGTCTCCGAGCGTTTCCGTGATGCGATTGCAAGCGTAGAACGTTTCGATGACCGCTTGATGAAGATTGTTGTCGCCGTAGAAGAGCGACGATGCCATTTCTTTTCTGCGTATGCTCCGCAGACAGGCTGTTCCGAGCAAACCAAGGACGAGTTCTGGTCCCTGCTTGATGAGAAGACAGCGGAAGTACCGTCACAAGATATGGTTGTTGTGGCAGGTGACCTTAATGGTCACGTCGGAGCAACGAAAGACGGCTACAACTGTCATGGTGGTTTTGGATATGGGTCGCGCAACGCCGATGGTGAGCGTATACTTGAGTATGCAGACTCACATGACCTCACCATCGTGAACACCAAATTTAGAAAGCGTGACTCCCACCTCATCTCGTTTTATAGCGGGAATGCTAAAACGCAGATTGACTATGTCCTTGTTAGGCGTCGCGACCAAGGCCTTGTCACAGACGCGAAGACCGTGCCGTATGAGACGGTTGCCACGCAACACCGTCCACTGATCTGCTCGCTGAAGATCACACCTTCGAGGTGTAAACATGTCGAGCGATGTGGGTCGGCTAGAATCAAATGGTGGCGACTGAAAGAGAAGGAAGCGGCAGTTATTTCTCGCATTCGGTTGCCGACAGTGACAACTGTCGACGAAACCTGGAAGGACGCTACCGATGCGATAACTCGGGCTGCACGCCTTGAACTCGGCACAACGAAGCCTGGACGACGCTGGGTCGACAAGCAGGCATGGCTGTGGACTGATGATGTCAGAGAGAAAGTCCGAGAAAAGAAACGGCTCTATCACGTGTTTATCGGTGATAAAACAGTCCATAATTGGCGGAACTATCGAGAAGCAAAGAAAGCGGCAAAGAAGGCAGTGGCCGCTGCTAAAGCCGCATACTACGCTGATGTCAGCAAAAAATTGGAAACGCGCGATGGTGAGCGTTATATTTACCGACTCGCCAAAGCTCGCTGTCGCCAAGCAGAAGACATTGAGAAGTTCTTTGGCATTAACGACGAGAGCGGTCATCTTCTGATGGATCGTAAGAGGGCTGTGAAGCGATGGCACGACTACTTCGAGGAAGTCTCGAATGTAGAATTTGAACATCCTGCTGTTCCTTTTGCATTACCTGTATACGGTCCCGTTCAGAAGATCACAGTGAGCGAAACTGAAGCAGCCCTGAGGAAGATGAAGTCAGGCAAAGCCACTGGTCCCGATGACCTGCCAGCTGACCTGTGGAAGTCGAAGGGCTGGTGCCCTGCTGACTGGCTGACTGCGTTTTTCAATCAGGTTGTTGCTGAGAAGAAAGTGCCTGAGGGTTGGCAGCAAAGCACGACCATCCCGATTTGGAAGAAGAAGGGCAGTCCTGCAGACTGCGCCAGTTACCGTCCAATTCGTCTTCTTTCGCACACCATGAAAATCTTTGAGCGAATTGTCGACGGACGTATCCGGGATGTCGTCCAGATTTCCACGAATCAGTGTGGTTTCGTATCTGGCTGTGGCACCGTTGATGCCATTCACGCCGTTCGTCTTCTGCTAGAGAAGCACCGCGAGAAACAGAAACCGGTGCATTTTGCCTTCCTGGACTTGGAGAAGGCCTTCGACCGCGTTCCGCGAGATGTTATATGGTACGCGTTACGACAACATGGTATCCCTGAAGAGCTTATTGAGTGGGTGCGCATTTTATACTCTTGCCCAAGGAGTCGAGTGCGAGCGCCAGCGGGCACCTCGATGGAGTTTCCCATCTCTGTAGGGGTGCATCAGGGATCTGCGCTATCCCCACTGCTCTTCGTGGTCGTGATGGATGCAATCTCACGAGATCTCCAAATGGCGGCACCTTGGACGCTGCTGTATGCTGACGACGTCATGCTTGCATGTGAAAACAAACCCGAACTCGAGCGACAGGCACAGGCGTGGTGCGATCGTTTGGCATTGTTCGGTCTCAAGCTAAACGTCAAAAAGACGGAATACTTGACGACGGATGTGAATGAGCACGGATCTATTAAGATCGATGGTACTGAGCTCTCACGAGTGACATCTTTCAAGTATCTTGGGTCAACAGTCACGTCCGATGGCAGCTTAAAGATGGAGGTGAATGCGCGTGTGAGTGCAGCCTGGTCCAAATGGCGCTCGCTGACTGGGGTGCTTTGCGACAGGACAATACCTGAGCACCTCAAATCGAAGGTTTATAGATCAGTAGTCCGCCCAGTAGCGACGTACGGTGCTGAGTGCTGGCCCGTGACGAAGGAAGTTGAAAGCCGCCTCAGTGTAATGGAGACGAAGATGCTACGGTGGACGGCTGGAGTTACGCGTTTGGACCGCGTTCGTAACGACACCATACGACAGAGGTTCGGTGTCGCCCCGATATCCGAGAAGCTGCGCGAAGCTCGTCTTCGATGGTACGGCCACGTCCTTCGCGCTAACGACGACACCGTGTGTAAGATTGGCCTGAATCTTGTGGTCCCTGGAAAGCGGCCCAGAGGACGCCCGAAGCAACGTTGGCTAGATACGTTGCGCTTGGACTTAGAGATGGCTGGTGTGCACCCTGATCAAGCATTTGATCGAGAGAATTGGCGTCACCACACCAGAAGAGCGGACCCCGCCACCAAGTGGGACAGACGCTAATGAAAATGATGATATACCGAAGAGCTTCCAAGGATTCTTGAAGTAATTTGGAAAGACGCTTGGGCAGTAGCACATTTGTAAATTAGCTTGTAGGTGTCCGACTTTCAACAGAAGATGGTACAAACAATAATCACATAAGAATAATGACTAGGAACTAATAGGCTGTTGCAGAATTAACCTCCGTTTCGAGGTATGTATAAATAAACAAATTCTTACACTAAATCATTCCGTCTCAGAAAAAGCCACACACACACAGTTCGGTAGGTTTTCCCTGCTCTTTTAAAAAACATATCGCTAGACATCGCTCTAGTTTTTCTAGCCCATCCGTAAAATCATGAACGACTACCGAGTCATCATACTTACGAATTTGAATGGGACATTCTGCGGCAGAGGTATCCCCTAACCTTGGCGGCGCTTTTGAGACGGACTACCCCTGCAAACGAACGGTGAGGCTCTGCTTCAAAAAATTCGCTCCTAGCGATTTTGATCTCGAAGGAAAACCGAGTCGCGGGCGCAGCTCGTCGCTTGACGATGAGGTTTTGAGGAGAGTCGTCGAAGCAAACCCGGAGATGAATACACCTACGTTAGCAGAGGACCTTAGCGTATATTATAGTTCAGTGGCGAGACATTTGGCGAGAATCGGCAAGGTGAAGATGTCGAAGTGGGTGCCTCGTGAGCTGACCGATGAGCAGCGTCCGGCACGCTTCGACACTTGCTCCAACCTGCCAGTTCGCTTTAAAAATGGGCCTTTTGTAAGCCGTATTATGACTGTAGATAAAAATGGGTTGATTGCGACAGGAAGCGAGAATTTGTCTGGGTAGAAGAGCTGGTATGCTCCTCCAACACCTTTCCTAAAGCTGACCTTCACCCTAAAAAGTTATGCTGACTTTTGGAGGTGTTTTAAAGGTGAGTGTAATCCATTACAGCTTTTTGCAACCTGGTCATGTCAGCATTGCCTTGCTGCTGTGATTTAGACGGGGTGTATGAGAAGTTGCAAAAATTGTGACCGGTAGTGGTGAGAAGAGGAGGGCCGCTCCTGTTTCAGAACAACGCAGGGCCTCACACCTCACAACCGATTAAGGTGTCGAACTTCTCCCTTACTCACCATATTCTCCCAACCTTTTTCCACTGACTATCACTTTTCCGGGCTCTTGATTGTCATTTCCGTCAGAGACAATTCGCTATTTTCACCGATGTTGAATGTGCCCTCCTTGATTTCGTTGATTCCTGAGATCTAACATTTTACTGTAAAGGCTTAGTTTTCCAACCCGCTCGCTGCAAAGATTTATAGATTCTGGCCGTTTTTACATCGATTAATAAAGTCGTGATTAAGCTGAGTTATAACAGTTTGAAATAAGCGGTCCTTTTCGGCGACTAATTTTGCGACAGCCTAATACAGCATCTACCATGCCCATGCCCAGAAGCCAGTAGCTTGAATATAATCCAATTTAACCTTCCGGACCAAGCATTCATACAATAGCACCATTAGGTCTTTAAATGCAACAAGAGTTTCTTAACGTATAATCGCTGAAGATTCCTAGAAAAATTGCTGTGAAAGTCTAAGAATGACTTCTATATGTTGTGTAGGAAGACTTGCTGTACTGTTTGCTGCGGCGGCCAACAGGATTGCCGTCGAATTGAAATCACGATAGCAATTTGTTCAAGGGACCGGTCTCCCGCTCTTACTGCGTACGAACTCGACGAAGAATCGACCTATTTTCAGCACTAAACAACTAACACACTCCTGGCGATGGCGAACAATCAGAAGTGAATTTTCTCTTCTTGCTGTCCGACTTTGCAGGCGGTCTTCAGCTGACAAGCTCTCATTTCAAATGTTCTGTGCAGTGTTCTCCAAACATTTCTAAAGGGTGTCTTGGAAATCCACATGCGCATATTTCTTAATTGCATAAGGTCCAGCAACTTATTAGAAAGAGCAAGAAAGCAAAAATGCTGAGGCCTGTTGTATGGTGAGACTGCGTCTTGCTTTAGTCCAGCGTACTACGACATTTACTTAGACCTAGAGCGCAAATCATGATCAAGAGAACAATTCATGATTTTTCATGCCTTTTTTTGTAAAGCGTCTGCTTTCGCAGCTTTTGATTAGGATTGCTTCAAACTGGTTTACGCGTTTAAGATCGAAATCCCTGCCTCGAGTTCACTTTGAGCGTCTTCCTAAAAGTGTTGTCTTATGGATAGAATGTAAGAATAGAACGTATGGACAAACCGTAGGGATTAGACAAAGCGATTGGCTCCTAGTCGTAGCAGATAAGCAATCGACGCTTCCAAAAACTACATCGGGAAAGGGATTTTTCCCAAAACCTGCAGCCTTCCAATGGTTTGAATTCACATCATACTTGGATGAGGGTTGTAGGAAGTAAAAAAAAGACAATGGAGGTGAGAACTTACCTAAACGCTTTGGCTGCAGTGTAAACGACGCCTCGAGTGGAGTCGTAGGTAGGATGGGGAAGAATCGCCTCATCTATGGAGCACCTAAACGAAAGTGCCAGAAGAATAGGATGAGGGAATCGAAGGTAGAAGAGTAGCAGCGCATTTGCAGCGCGTGAAATATTGACGCGAATTTATTATATCTGGTGGTCCACGGTCGTTTTTTCGCTCATCATCCGTTCTTCAGACGCACAGCGAATTTCTCAAGCTCATAACATATTTTCAGCGTGCACTTTTACAGAAGGCTCTTGCGTATGAGCGTTAGTATTGAGCACTCTGCAAAATCTCATCAGTGGAAGAGAAAGGAGGACGAAACATCACGAGGGGGCTTCGAAAAGATTCGAGGACTGAAAACCTTCCTTCAAACGTAATTTATTTGTTCAGATGACGCATAGAGCAGTGAAGCGCAGATTCAACAATGTGGTGGCTCACTTCGTTTGTATCTCTTCGTCGCGTTACCCACAAGGCGAATTTCCCCTAAAGTCAAGAAACCCTTACGAGCCATTGACCCAAAGGCAGTTTTTTTGTTGCAGCGGCTTTCTGCCCTGCCGAGAGTTAAGCTGCTTTCCCAGAAGGGAATAAGAGAGGAGAAAAGAAGATTTTCAAGAGAGAAGGCGGCAGTTTCCATAGAACCTGCTAAATAAAAAACGTTCTGTTGTTACAGGATGTTTTGTTACGATCAAAACTCTTGTGCCAGGCGGGACTCGAACGCCGCCAAAAAAGTGTAAGGCGAACATCGCTGCCCGGAAAGCAGAAGATGCGGGTTCGAGTCCCGCCTGGCGCAAGAGTTTTGATCGTATCAAAACATCCTGTAACAACATGTAGCCTCTCTACCAGCCACTCCAGGCTTAAGCAAATGTGTTAAAAAACGTTCGTTGAAAAAACAGGTTTTTGAGTTACGGCGAAATATAGCGAATCATTGCATTAAACTTGGAGAAAAAAAACAAATTTTGTAAAAAAACAATCAAGCAATAAATACAGAATGTGTGGTCCTTACATGAATGCAGGAGAGTTACATGAAATAATGCCTCATGAGAACATAGGTCAGGCATTTTTACATGAAATTTCGTGAGACTCTAGCAAAGAAGTCTAAAAACAGCACAGCAATGCCAGCTTCGAAAGGGCAAGATAAAGGGTTGTAAATTTGATGCTGAATTTCAGCCAATACAGCACCAATAGTGTTGCTTGTCACAGTATTTCAGCATAGGCGAAACACCTCAGTGAGGGCGAGCCTACCCTTTATCATTGACGATGAGGTAGGACTTGTCGACTCCATTGTGAATGTAGCAGCGGTAGACTTTGAAGGCGAACTCTTCTGAAGGACACGTCCACCGATGGTATACCTTAATTTGATTCACATGCACGACGAAATTCTCCACTGTTTCAATAGCAGATCATGCTACACATTGAGAAACACATGTTGGAATTATCATTTGCACTACGAAAATTCGAAAGTTACTTGGGAAACTGAACGAAAACGCCACACGCTTTGACTGTTGTTATTTATGTTATTACTATAGAACGCTGGGGATGAACTTTGCGTAAGCAACCAGCCACAAAACTGGAGCCTGGTCTGAGCCGAAGAACGCGGTATTCACTTCGATGTTGTGAATAGATCGTGCGAAGCAAAGATTCCTTCTGAAGACGAACCTCTGAGAAACAACGAAGAAGAAGTGATCAATCGAAAGAGCGTTAACAATCCGGCCAGTCCTATTCAGATCGTGGTCTGCTGTCCACACAATTGGATGGACGCCAAAAGTCGAGTGGAATGGAAGAGATCGGAGCATGGCTAGGAAAACACCTGCTGGACCATCACGGTAGTAAGCAAAGTGAGTAGATTTTTGGGCTCTTCTCTGCCAATTCCACAGTCCAGTGGAGGCGTTTTACGCTTATTTGGAGCCATCGAACCGGAGCACGTTTTTGCATGACGCGCAATGGCTAGCACAAGCTCTAAGAAGAACTAGAAGCGCTAAGACAAGACATAAAAGTCCAGCTGAAAAAAGTGAGTTTTTAAGACAAATATAGGAGTCAAATATAAGAAACCAATTGTCCAATCATCGCCGACTGTACACGAGGACCATCTAGTGTGTTTACTCGTAGGGAATACCGGCACTTGGGAGGTGTCGAGCTGTTCCTCAGCGGTTGCGCGATGAAATTTCTGAAACAGAGCTCGATTACATTATTACGTCTTTTGTTTCGCCAACACTATGTGAAGCTGTGTCAATAGATGTGCTAAGATTCTGCTCGGAATTAGTCTCCCTCATTTTGTTGCCCTGTGGTCAGCTGCTGTGCTTTCACGGGATCTTCAAATTCGCTTCGTGCAGTTTTCTTGATGGAATCGAAAAGGTTATTAACTTTTTCCGGAGACTTAACTTTCCAGCTTCTCGACACAAGCCTTATGTCATAGGTTTCGGATTATTAAAGACCCCTCAGTGGAAGATATGTAACAAATAGATAATTATGGCGACAATGAGGACTATGCCAACAGTGAAATATGGGGCCATTGCATTTAACCTCCACAGGAATATGGACGCTATATTTTTTCGGAAGAGTGCAGAACAATTATAAGCGCAAGCTGTTCAGTTCAATTGAAGGTTTTCACAAATCAATATTCCCAGACCAATTTTTCGATATAAACACCTGGGCATGTTGTCCACAAGTTCCAGGCGAGACGCCTTTGTGTGTGCCTGGTGCATAATGTCACAACAGGGAGAATTATATCCGATTCAACCGCGTTTTGTTCCGTCAGCATCTAAAGCGCACGAAATAAACTTTCGCCTGAATGGACTTCCAAGTTTACTAAGAAGGCATCATTTTATCTGAACTTTGAATGCTTCAAGGATAAAGCTTCGAACATCCTCTTGAAGCCATAGTGTACCTTCGTTGTGTTGCTGAGTTGTTTTGCAACTGTTTTTTTGCAACTCTTCAGCTGTTCTTACATCTTGTTTCATTAGTTTGTGGAAGACATTTAGCTTCAGCAAAGTGAAAATTTAAAGACTATATTCGGTAATTAAGTACGCTATGACCAGAGTCCGCCGCATTGCTTTTGTACTCGCGTGGCCTAATGCACAGGGCGGTCAAACTTTGCGTCCCCTGTGTTCGGCACTATAACAAAACACTGGCGTGTTCACCAGGTGCCTACCGCGGGACATTTTCAAAGTCCAGTACCATTCATCCGCTTGGTGGCATTCCGTCGAACTGAATCAGCAAGCCAAGGCATCTGCACTTTCGGTTATTTGAATAGAACTTCTACATAATTTGGGTAGTCCCTCAAAAGTTTGTCATGTCTGGAAGATAACCAATTTCTTTCTCTAAGCATTTGGCATGTGTCGCTTAATGACAGAATGCGTGGCGCACTCCATAAAAGGACTGATGTCCGCCTTATCCTTTGTCCTATATGCACGAGGACATAACGGCCGGGCACACGCATTTTCCAGCGTACACATCATATCGGCATTCACCCGTGATGTCTGGATGAGCGACCGCTGGTATAAGTATGAAACCGGCCAAGCTGAAGGCATTCGCCGAAATGATGTTTTTCATTTTTGCACAAGCCTGGAGCGGCTGTTATAGAAGTGAGAAGCAGTTAGAAGGATGTTTTATTGCATCGCAGCCCAGGATGCAGAAGGAGGGGATCAAGTCCCGCTAGGCGCGAGAGGTTTGATCACATTTAAACATCCTTCTAGTCTTCGATTTATGTGACTGCTTGAAGCTCGAAGTTGATCTTTATTGGTGACAACGTTTCGGGCATAAGCCCTTCTTCAGGTTTGAATGCAATAATGCTACTTAGCATATGCACACAGTAAAGCGGCAGGAAATACGGATCTGGGATCCACGACGGACTAAAAGGGGGAGGGAAGGGCCAAGGTCTTCTTGGACGTGGGTTGGCTGGAAATGAAGTGCAGGGGTACTCGGACTCTTTATATATGGTCGAGTCGTGACTATAGTCATTTATATGTCACGATGGTCTTCAGCGGTCACGTCGCTAGCCCCTATGGAGAGATAAGACTCATCGCATAATTCTCCATGTTCGACTGTCATGAAACCTGGGCATGTCTGAATTGTTTCAATACTTCTGTGCCACGCAGGTTTGATATGATGGAACGTTTGACGAAATTGTCGAAACGTCAGGCCGAAGTAAACGTTCCATCATATCAAACCTGCGTGGCACAGAAGTATTGAAACAACTCATCGCATACTTCATTTCTTCCCTATTGTTAGTCGGTGGCTGTTTTATTTCTAGCGCCTCCTTGATCTTCCTCTCGACGGGGTCTGCCCGATTTTTGTGGAGGATGGAAATCCGTAACTGCGGCGGTGGCTCACGCGTGTGTCTCAGGGTGAGGTGCTTCGAGAATGGATTGTCCGGCTAGCTCTGAGGGTCACGCAGAGCTATCAGGTGCTCATCCATTCTCTTCCATACTGGTCTCGCTGTTTCACCTATATAAAATTCTTCGCGGGACACACAGACCACTTTGCAGACCACAGACTTCATCTCACACACGTTGTTGTCTCCTTCGCAAATCATGCAATTCCTTTTTCCGCATTGATTCTCGTATGGACGTGACGTTGTGCGTCACAAAGATGGCGGTGGTTGGAAAATGAGACTTGTGGGAAGCCCCGATCGCTTCACGACACGGATGACGTCCATTGCGAATGAATCTGAGATGAAGGGCATGATCAGAGGAGATCCACAGAGAGATCTGTGGGGTTTCCAACAGCGTCACTCCTTGGAACCGTAGCGGTTCTGCCGCAGAATTTCGGTGATTCCATCATCCACTTCTTAATAATTGATAATTATTAAAGATCAACTTCGCGCTTCAAACAGTCACATAAATCGATTGATTGATAGATTGATAATCAACAAGGATCAACTTTGAGCTTCAAGCAGTCACATAAATCGAAGAGAAAATATGAAGCTCAGGGAACCATCCATTTTGATCAATCCTAGTCGTTCATCTTTCCTACGCTCAAGAAAGACTGAAAAACATTCCGTCCAATGTTCGTAGGTGTTCGTTCGTTTTTCCACCGGCTTCCAAATGCAGTTCTCATTGCGTAGCTAACAGATCTTGCCAGCACGGCGCCAACAGTCACAGATAGAGGCGGTGGACATCGCCAGGAGCCAGCGAAGGCAAGGGCCGTGTGGGGAATGGGAATACTGCGACGCGGTGCGCATGTTCCCTCGCGTTTCTTGGGAGTGTGCTGGCTCTTGCGGTACGGATGCGATTAGCATTTTCCAGTTAATTGTGACTGGGGGAGTGTCTCCGCTTGAAAACAACACAAGCACTGGGGTGCCTCGAAGGACGGAGATAAGATTGAAGGGACGGCACCCACAAAGATTGAAATTCTTGAGAGAAACTGCTTCTTCACAGGGTCAAAAAACTGGAATTCTGAACAAAGTTGCTTACCACTAGTCCTTATGCCAAGTGAAGCTATGCTTTTATAAGCTTTAGAACGCTTCCCTCAAATGTATTAGTTACAAAAGAACTGAAGGTGGAAAACATGCAGTTGGAAAAAGCTTACACAGTTTCGTAAAATGCTCCAACGCTGATATTCTTCGATGAGTACGAGCACGTAAGGTCGTAAATTCTGTCCTCTTCTGTCAAATACTCGTAGTCAAAGGAAATTACTACGCGTAAATGGAAGTCAGTTGTGGAAGCTGCAATACTCTGAAAATTAAGCAGGTTTAGGAAAGGCAAGGTGAAAAAGTGAAAGCGTTGGATGTTTTTATTGCCTTTATGTTAATGGAAAGTCTCTTAAGGAATTTTGCAAGGTGAACATTCGACGCCTAGAAATGTCCGTCTGGCGGTGCTTCATTTAGAAAGATGGGGAAAACTGGTGCTACCTTTTTGCTCCGCACTCCGCATCGCCCACTCAGTGATGTGACGTACTTCGGAAGCGTTTTCTAAAAGATTAGTAATTTTGAAAATAAGTACATAGTGTAGCAATTTGTTTTCAAGCCAAGGGATTCTTAACCTGAAATAGGAAATAGCTAGATGAAAAAACATAGTTCTCCCATCCTGAAAGAGCTTCAAACCTAACAAACACGAACATATCAAGCATGACATCAAACATTCTCGAAACGCCGAAAATTTGCCAAGTGGAGGGAGTGCTGCCAACTTCAATTTTATATTTAGGAGCGTTGCACTACAACCTCATCTTATGAAAGCAATGTTCATAAGAAGTAGTCGAGTTTCTGATGCTCCATTCTCGCTCAATGAAACGAACATCTCCGAGTGCTCCAGCTACGTCTACCTGTGTCGCGAAAACAACTTAGCCAACGATCCAGTGTCAGAGCTGAGCAGAAGGAAACGACCGGCTTGGAGAGCTTTCAAGAGCGTCGAAGAAGTCGTGAAGAAGATGAAGAATATCCGGATCCGAGTCCATTTGACTCCACTGTTCATCCTGTCCTAACATACACCTCAGAGACCTGGGCTATACGAAAGCAGGATGAACACACGATGAGCCTCGCGCGGGGTGGAATCGAGAGGACAACGCTCGGAGTGACACGATTCACGCAAGTGAGAGAAGGGCTCCGAGCTTCGCCGACGTTCGAAGATCAAACACGCTTTCACGTTGAAAACTGGGTGGTCCGGATACGCAATGTGTTCCGCAGACACCCTCTGGGCGAGAGCTGTCACCGGCTGGATACGGCGGGATGTCAATAAACACCAGGACGACCACCACGCGTTGGTCGGATTTTTTCGTGAATTACCTGCACGAACGATATGACGCTATTTGTGCCCCATTGTGCAAGAAGGATCCGTTGGAGCATTCTGACACGCGACAAGGACGAATAACCGGTAAGGCGACAACCTGCCCGGTCGTACGATTTTTACGATAACCTGACACTTTGTCTACTTATATAACAAGGAGGAGGACCTTACCCTGTTAGGCGTTGTTCATCTCTGAGCTGAAAGAGCCCCTACATTTTACGTAATGAGCTCCCACGGTAACCACAGCTATGTGGGCAAGGACCTCCAGGAAAGAGCTAGGCAGCAGTCGTGCGCAATAGCGTGAGGGAGTTTTGCATTCATACCAAGACGCCGAAGTAAACCCGAAGGAAGGGCTTTATATAACCCAAAAATCAACAAATAGAACACTCCAATAGGTCAGGTCGTGTTTCAGCCGATCGTTCTGAATGAGACTCTCATGTCTAGAAAACTACGTTAGTACCAATTGCTTGGTCCGCCTGGCTTCCTGTAAGATGCGGATAGCAGGCATTTTGGTGTCTTGTGACTGCATGAACGCATGAATTTGGTAGGGTAACGTATAACATGGAAGCGACAATCTGTACTGGTCTTTCTTTCAAGGATCTGAAAAGGCCCTGCCAGTATGTAAATATCTTTGCAACCATATGCATTCTCAACAACTGCAAATGTTCGTGAAAAGTCCCATTTAGCGATCGATCCCGTTCACTTTGATTGGAACCGGACAGTTATAGGTTCAGCCTCAAGCATCGACAACGGACACCTTGGTTACAGACAGTGGTTACTTTTTTCTTTCTATGGGCCTTCTTACCTTCACTGCATTAAAAAAGTAGCGTCACATATGGTAGAGTATAGGGTAACTAGAAATGGGAGTGTAGGTTTTTCAAAGCAGTGCCTAAAGAACCTGTTCACGCTCCGTCGCATTCATGCAATTTATACTCCGACGTGTACCCCCGCCCCTCTCTTTGTGTGGTGAGAGAGAGGCGTACCGGTAAACATGTGCACATAGACGTGTAAGGTTGCTCGACGAGTGAAATCGGACGAATGTGGTGGAGGATTTAGTTTCGTTTTGACACCTTGCGAAGAGCAGATAGCGTTGGGTCTCCAGATGGTGCCAAAGCATGTAACTGGGCCACCTAAATTTCTCCAACTCTTAGGAGGGCACTATTCTTCTCGACGTTTGAAAGCTCCCCATGTTGCGCCCTTTCGACACCAGGGGTCGAATTTATCAACGACTTGACAGCAATTTAGCAGAGAAAATTACAGCCGAAATCCCTGATAGCGCTGTTTATCAAGCGATATGGTGAGCGATAAGCCGCGCTATCAGGAGTTTCGTCTGTAATTTCTCTGTTAAATTGCTGTAAGTCATTGATGAATCCGACCCCAGGTCGAAGATTATATCGACTAAGAATCTCTATAGCAGTGCTCACAGCGATAACCCCGTCTAACGTGTCAGTGAAATCACTTAAGGCTTACTTTAATTTGCTCAGGAATGACAGACCCACTACAAACGCTATACAGCTTCCTTCACTGGTGAAAGAAGGTTGCACTTCTAAATGTGTTATGGATTTTCTGCTTGCGCAAAAAATCGCAGGAGTGGCATCAGAGGTTGAGGTTGTGTTGACTTCTTGACGGTGTTTCATTACAACTTGGAGGTGTTGGAAGTCTTGTCCCACACATGGACTCATTCCCAATCTACAGTTATAGGTAGAGGAGGCCTATTATCAGCCAAACTTGTCTTCCCACCATACGGCTTGGTATTGCCATCACGGTTATCGGTTCTTGGTGCTTCTCTCTAGGTCGTTGTTATGTTTTGCTCGACGTTCTCAGACATGCCATTGTTGATGAGGTAGCTCGTTAATTTTTATTACGCAGCAGTGCAGAGCGATCGGTCTTCTCGCTGCAAAAATAACGCTTTCAAGGCCAGAGCCTCGTTTTTCACAGAGAACGACATGCGGAAATAGGATCTCGTCGCCATCAGCCTCCGCTTCGCTGAGCAGGTTTCTGAACATCAGCGCGCGCGATGAGCAAGGGAGCAGAGCAGACGAAACAAGAATGGCTTCATTCGGCCGCATAACAAAGCGCTGCTCGGAGTACGGTAGAGTCTGAAGAAACGGAAAAGTGCGGGACTTGCCGTTGTGACGTACTGCATGCACTCATGGTCCTTCTCGCGGTGGCTGGCGAAGATCCGTCCATTAAAGGGGTTTCGAAGGGCAATTCCCATCACGCCTTCCCCACAGATGAGTACCGGAGGTCCTGCAACTAGTCTACAGCACCAAGATAAACTCAGCAAATTGGGCATTAGAGGAGGAGACATTGACACGACCGAGGTGACTGTTTAATGGCTGGGGTACTACTAACAAATTCGATTTCAGCCCAAAATGCGCTTAGGGCGCGTATCATCCTTTCAAGGCGAAAATTCCAGAGAAAGATCATTATGCATTATCATTATGTATTATGAAGAAGCCTACAACCTAGCCTAGAAATGCTCTGCAAACCACAAAGTAAGACTGGCTTTCTTGAAAACAGATGAAAAAGGTGAGATTAGAAAGCACTGTTCCCTATCGTTGTTATCTTTGATGTATGCAAGGAAATTCCCATTTTTGAAACTAGACCCTGCTTCTCCTAATAAACACAATAGCAATTCCGATTGAAGGAGGTCATAAGTGTGCTCATACAATTCCTAATTGTGCGATACCGACATACGAATAATAACAAAGTTCTAAAGGAGGTCCAAGAAGCTCGTGATTTAGGTTTACTTATCACGAGTAGCCTTACTTTCTCCAATTGTTACGTGGTCTTGGTGAAGAAACCCCGCTATCGCATCTACAACCTCTTCAAAGTCCTGCCTTCCAGAGGTTCACATAGGAGCTTACAAGACTTATGTTCGTCCAGTTGTGGAATCAGGAATAACCGTGTTTAATCCTACCAAAAGAGGGACGTCGACCTTTTAGAGAGTGTACAGAACAGCTTCCCAGAAAACTTATGATGAGATGTTTCTCAATGGATTATAATATCAAGGATACCGCGTGGCTTTGGCCTGCCTCCACTGAAAAATAGAAGGAAAATCTAAGGCCTGTTCATGGTGTGCAAAATTTTTCTAGCAAGGTGTCCATCAACCCGGTTAACTTTTTTGGGGTGTGTTGACGAGAACCGCTCGAGGAAAGCTTAAGTTTTGAGTCTTGATTGCGAAATCACGAATAAGATCTGACTTTCTGACCTACGGGAAATTCAATTTGCTGCTTGCGAAGTTCGAAAACCTGGAGAAGCTGTCTGCGCAAGCCTGTAAGTCCTATTGCTGGTTGAACTTCAGGAATATGATACATTTTTTTTACATTTTCTGTTGATGGTCGCGTAATCGTCATTACTTTTATTATTGGTGGACAGAAGTTTGATGGTTTGTTCATTTTGTGTTCCTTTTCGCTTACGCTAGACCGTGGTCTACTAAGTGGTGAAGCGGTCTTTTATTATCTAAATGAATGAATAAAATGAATATACTGCACGTTTGTTTAATGTAAGTCATTGAATGAATTCAAGACAGTCGTAGTTGCAAGAATTAGGGAAAGGGTTAGGAAGAGATTCTTGGAATTCGAACCGACTGTTTTCTTCTGCTGCTTTTTGACAGACCATTTCCGAAGATGAAACTGTTGAAGCCTGAGAAACCGCGCCTCGTTCAGTATGTTCGGTGTGAGTGAGAACGCTCCACCTTCAGCTATTCTTCCCTGTAATCAAGAGTTTTCTCCATTAGCCCTATAGGTGCACGCTTGCAGAAGAGCGCAGTGTAAGCTACCTCACAGTTCGTCCACTGAAATAAGGCACTAAACAGCAGTAAATATGTGGAGACCATTTCACTCACGGATCATCTCGCCATTTCATGTCTTTCTTACCTGAAAACGGCACAGAAATGCCAACGTTTGTACAGCAGGAGAAGAAACAGAAGCGGCAACCCTCGGCTAGGACATACATCAAAAATCGGAAACGCGAAAAGCAGTGCTACGTGTGATTAAGTAGGTCTGTTAAGATAACCAAAGCATTCCAGCAGGTGGCGAAGGCGCATGTCGCAGATCTCATTATATTTCGGTTCGCAAGTCCAAATCACAGTTACAAGTTTACATGCCGCTATTGTTGCCATCTCACACTCTTGAAACAGAGGCTGAGAGTTTATAGTAGTGATAGGGACCATTGAGCTACAGAATGAAGAGCCACTTCGCAAATATGTGTCACATACGGGAAGGACTGAGCCTTATACGATAATATGAACTAAACAAATATTAAGCTTCCTAGGAAGCATATGGTCGCAATTATCACAGAATGTTCCACGTTCGGCTCTCGATAAATCTTGGCATAGTAGTCCACGATGTTGAGAAATAACATTTATCTCAAGCCACTCCAAGATTGGTAACACAGACAGCACTCAGGCTAACGTTTCGGCGTTCTCGCCTTCTTCAGAGCCTGGAATGAGACGAAATCAATCTGAGAAACTATATCCCCAAACGCCATTTCATTTTACGGAAATTGTTTGAGAGACTACTAGACCAAAGAAACGGTGAATAGAGACTAGGGCCGACCTTCACGAAATGATTAGGGTGGTGGAAATACCACCCATGAATTTAAAGGGTCAGCTTGTCCGCAACCGTTTGTACGATAGCATATGCACTACACCATCGTGCACTATTTGTCCCTACGGAAAACCGGGAGATTGTATGCTTACGGGTGTTGTGTATCTCATTAAGTGCCTCGCATGCGAGCAGGAGTAAATTGGGGAAACCTCCCGGCCATTATGTGTCAGGGTAAAGGAGCACCTTGATGGGCTAAAAAGTTCCAACGCCGCCACCCCCCTGGGCGAGTATAGGGCGAGATCGCACGCAAACAGCTGTTTCGGGGTCGCAGTCACCGTCCTGGCGCGCGAACCCGACATCTCGGTGCGCCGAACCCTAGAAGCGCTTTGGATTGCAGCCAGGTCACCTGGAATCAATAGGAAGGATGAGTGTGTAGCAGTGACGCAGGAGCTGGCACCATTCGTGGACATCTGTGGGTTTTGCCCTACAAGGCATGACCCAAGAGGTCCACCAGGCGGGTAGCCCTGGAGCTTTAGTACGGGGTCATGACCCTAGAGGTCGCCTAGGCGAGTAGTCCCTGGGGCTTTAGCTTCAGTCACCCTCGTTGAACTTCCAGCTGCGGGTGCCCGGTGGACGTCACTAGTCCACTTGCTAAAGGTTAGCCATCCTGGTCACCGTTTCTTTGGTCTAGTGGTCTCTCAAACAATTTCTGTAAAATGAAATGGCGTTTGGGGGGATAGTTTCTCAGATTGATTTCGTCTCATTCCAGGCTCTGAACAAGGCCAGAACGCCGAAACGTTAGCCTGAGTTCTGTCTGTGTTACCTATCTTGGAGTGGCTTGAGATAAATATTATTTCTCAATATCACAGAATGCTTCGTTTCGCCTTGTTTAGCAAACATTGCACAAAACTAATCTAAGAAAAAGAAACTTTGCTGATTCGTTGATATCAGAAGTCTTCGTGCTGCCAATGGTTTGCACAAAACTGCAAGTCTAGCAATCAATTTCAGTTAGCACATTATGACGGGTTTATCAACGCCGTGAGACGGAAACGCTTAAGTAAGTATTTATCTAGACAAATTAGGCTAACAATGGACCAGCTTTCGCTCTACATGCAGGCCCCTTGAAAACAAGTAGAAAGTAGAACTTCACAATGCATTCTTAATACGGTGTAAGAGGAGGTGGAAGAGCAACAGTTCGATCAAGCAGCACATAAAAACGAGTCTTTTCTCGTCCGTGAGCTAGAGGGCCTCGATTAATAAGAAAACCAGTAGTGCCTTCGAAATGCTGTAGACGCAAGCAAGGTTGGTCGCGTCGCGGTGGAAGGTTCGGTTCCCTCCATGGGCGAGTTTCTGCACTTTTCCAATGTTAGCCTAGAAGGATGTGTTTATGTTTGCCTTCAGTTTGAATGCTAATTTTGCACGAGATTCGTGAGACCGTCACTTTTCATTGCCAGGAGTGAACTTCCTTTGATTGTCGATTTTCAACCTTCTCCGAGATTCGCAAATGGCTGCATAAATATTTTCTCGGTGGTCTCGGAGAATAATTTGAAAGAGCGAAACAAGCGCCTGCACTGAACAATGCACATCGACGCTTTGCAACGCACGCTTCAGCGACACTGCTGTGGGCCCGTTTTTTGATGGACTGATCACAAGATACGAAAAATATATCTTGTACGATAATCCGAAGCGCAAAAAGCAGTGGCTTTCCAAAAAATGAACAACCAAGAAGTACTGAAAAGCCTAATATTCGGCTCAGAAAGGCACTCCTCTGTGTTTGGTGGAATATCCGTGGAGCTGTCCACTTTGAAGTACTTAAATCTGGACAGACCATTGACGCAGAGCTTTCCCGTGAGCAATTGAATCGAGTGAACCAAGCTTTACTGGAAAAGTATCCGGCGATCGTCAACGGAAAGGGCGTAATTCTCCATCACGACAATGCAAGACCGCACTGTGCAAAACGGACGCTGGAAAAAAATCAACAAATTAGGATGGCAGGATCTACCTCAACCACCGTATTCTCCCGATTCGCACCTTCGGACTACCACTTATTCCGGTCGCTAAGCATTTTCTTAGTGGCGAGAAATTTCAAAGTTTGGAGGATATACAAAACGCTATGTCCACATATTTTTCTCAAAAACCGCAACAGTTTTGTTGCTGAGGTAATGAAGATTTGTTCGTTAGATGGAGAAAGGTTGATGATAATGATGGTGATTACTTTGTTGGCTGAAATGAAGTTTTTTTTTGAAAATTTGTTCAATTGAAGTCAAGGTTGAAAAAACGACATTACTTATTGGATGACCTAACAGTTCTACCTGATTTGAAGAAAACTTCGTAGTTCCCCACAAGAACTGTTGCCCCTTTAGCAAGTAGCGTCCGAAGATATCGGAAAAAGAAAATTAGAAACCGCTTAAACAGCAGACGCTTTCAGCCCTACGTAGTTCTTTTTTGTCGTACTATTTCACGTGAACAGTTTCCCTTTCGAAAAATCTAAAAACAAACCCTCATCTGGCGGATTTCGGTGCAGATCTACTCGTGGAGGCACAAGGTCTCCGTGATGCAAATCTAGGGCATTCTCTTGAACTTACGTATCGCGGCAAGTCCACAAAGAGTCTGCGTACTTTTGGGCACCTTCGATTATACGAATCTAAGAAGAACAACTCGACTAACTAAGTAAGTAACATGGTCAACAATCCTAAGTAGCTTCTTCTATCAAGAGCTAAAATAGAGAATGAACGGTAAGCAGTTTGTTGCTCGAGGGCAGCCTCGTCGTCGGAATGAGTGCGTAGGCTATTGAGCAGAAGAGGCGTACGATAAGAGCAGAGAAGAGAACGGTTACGCTTCCGTTGAGCGTATTGCATGAAGGAATGCCTCGGACAGTGTCATCGCAGTGTCCGGCAGCAGCTGACAGGATGGCGCCTTGACTGTCTCATGCAATGGTCTTCTGAATCTCTACGTGCCCACTACTCACTACCCACTTATTCATTCTTAATTCAGGCATACCGAGCCATTTTTTGGCGAATGGCATCAAATGGCCAGTGCCTTGAAATGACTGAGATATCAGATTTGTTTCTTCTCTTCTTCTTCTTCTTCTTCTTCTTCAGCGTCTGTCCCGCTTAGTAGCGGGGTCCGCTATTCTGGTGTCATGACGCCACCTCTCCCGATCCAGCGCTAGATCAGGGTGGACACCAGCAACCTTCAAGTCCATATGTAACGTGTCAGACCAGCGCTGCTTCGGACGCCCTCTAGGCCGCTTTCCTACCACCTCGAACTTAAGGCCTATATTGCGGACGCTATCTTCCTTTCCACGCAGAACGTGGCCGTACCATCGTAAGCGAGCTTCGCGCATCTTGTCCGCTATCGGCGCGACACCGAACTTCTGCCGAATAGCTTCGTTTCGGATGCGGTCCATGCGCGTGACTCCAGCCGTCCAGCGCAGCATCTTCGTCTCCATGATGCTGAGGCGCGTTTCAACCTCCTTGGTCGCAGGCCAACATTCAGCACCGTACATCGCCACCGGCCGGACAACTGTTCTATATATTTTTGACTTCAAGCGCTCTGGTATCTTCCTATCGCAGAGCACGCCAGCCAACGAGCGCCACTTGGACCAAGCTGCACTCACGCGTGAGTTCACTTCAGTCATCAGATTGCCATCAGATGCTATTGCTGATCCCAAGTACTTAAAAACCGAAGTGCGTGGGAGCTCGATGCCGTTAACCTTGATGGAGCTGGACTCAGTAACGTCCGTCGTTAGATATTCGGTCTTCTTCACGTTCAATCTGAGTCCAAATCGCTCCAAGCGATCACACCAAGCTTGCACCTCTCGCTCCAGTTCATCTTTATCTTCGCAAGCGATCATTACGTCATCAGCATAAAGCAGTGTCCAGGGGACAGGCTTCTGAAGATCTCGTGTAATGGCGTCCATCACGACAACAAAAAGGAGTGGGGAAAGCGCAGAACCCTGGTGTACCCCGACAGAGATGGGGAACTCCATCGAGGTTCCGGCTGCAGCTTGAACTCTACTCTTTGGGCAAGAGTAGAGGATTCGCACCCACTCTGGTGGCGATGTCCGTTCCTCCTCGTGGTGCCACTGGAAACTGCTCGTTTGGTGAGCTAAGCTGAGCACGGACCCTCGAATGCAGGCGACAGGCCCTTGTGACAGGCCGGCCTACGAAGACCCATGTCACATCACATGGTGTATGACAGATATCAGATTTGTTTGCATTCGGAAAATTCATCTAAAACCGGCTGATCGTTCATTAATGTGATTCACCGACCGCCTTAACTAGATTACCATCATGACGGCGTTCTGGAAACTGAACCTCTCCTTTAAGAACAAAAGATAAGGGATGGCATTAATTAATCTTTTTGGGATGTGCCACGCATCCTACCTTCACAAGATATCGTTGAAGCATTTTGAAAGCGTATTTGGCCTACACACTGATTGAGGTGCTCAGCCGTAGAAGCGTATCTGTGTTGTATCCTTCCCAGACAAGCCTAGTACCAATTCACCTGCCCCGGAGGAACGGAAGGCTTGGCCTGCTCCACAACCAGGTACCGCAGACGACAGCCGGCGCCTCTTCCGGCTGCGCTGGCACCCGCCAAACCCCTCACTCACCATGCGCTTTACAGTAGAATAAATGTATTTAGGGTAGCTGCCTTGGATTTTGTGGGCAGAAATCCAAGTGTCCTGGGAAAACGTAGAATTATGTACTACAGGGTACCAGAGGAAGAAAATGTAGAGGTTTTATTCTCCTTCTTCCCTATAATGTAAACACGCATATTCAACTCAGGCCGAACTACACACCACTTCCGAGATGAAATTTGCTGTTTATGCAGTCGGCAACGATAGCAGTACATCCTTCCCAAAAGCAGGTGAAGTGCGCAGCATGCCGCCAACACGCGAAGACTGCAACGATTTAAAACAACTCAGTTTCGACTCTTGCATCAAATTGTGCATGTGTATTGGAAAAATAGCGGGGCAAAGGCATTGCCATTCTGCTCCCTCACCTTATGGTTAGTCTATCCAGCTAGAACCGCCGAAGTCCGACTTTCGATAAATCTTGGCATATCGAGAATATTCGATATGCCAAGATTTATCGAAGATCGAACGCTCTATAGTCCTAGTACCAAAGAGGAATTTGCCAGACTGTTGCACAGAAATGAGGTCTGAGGGAAGCACGGGACCTAGTGCCCTCCGGTGCAATAAGAGTCACTGTCAGTGACAAGGGCGGAGAGTTCGTTGTACTGTCTCAAACGATGGACAGGGCTAGACAGGAAAACGATGGACAATCACACCTCGAAGATCGAACGATCTATAGTCCTAGTACCAAAGAGGAATCTGCCAGACGCCGACTGAACAGGAAATGGACCGACATTGCGAAGTCGGCTACCCAGCTAATAACACTTCTTGAAGAGGGAAACCACGACTCAGCGTTATGGTTCGCCGTGAGGAAGAGTGGGGAAAAATACCATTCTGTGTGCCTTTTATCTCAGACGAAGTGAGCGCAGAGATCCGCGCGTGTGTTCGCAAAGCGAATCTCCAAGAAGTGGTGAGGGTGGTCGAGGTCCCTCCCACAAACTTGAAGGGGCAGTTGGTCCGGAACCGAATCTACGATCGGATGTGCTCCACTCCATCCTGCGTAGTTTGCCCTAACGGTAAGGAGGGAGACTGCATGACATCAGGGATAGCATACCTCATGTCATGTAGAATGTGCGGGTAGGAGTACATAGGGGAAACGGGCAGACCGTTGTGTATCAGAGTCAAGGAGCATTTGGACGGCCTTAAAAAGCCCAATGTGTCAACCCCTTTAGGAGAGCACTGGGTCCGATGCCACCATGACGCCATGTTCCAAGTGTCCGTCTCCATCCTAGCGAGAGAAAGCGACATCTCAGCACGCAGGACCTTGAGGCGCTTTGGATAGCGGCCAAGAACCCACAGGTCAACCGCAAGGATGAATGCATAGCGATGACCCAAGAACTGGCACCCTTTGTCGAGCTCTGTGGGTTTTGATCAACTAGATCTGACCTCCAGGGTACTTAAGTCGGGTGGCATCCGGGGCTAAACTCACTCACCCACGTCTATCTCCACCTGCGGGTGACTGGTGGTGCTCGTCGGCACCCACCTGGAAGGTTAGTTGATACGCTGTACCTGTGACACCGGTTCTTTACTCTAGCTGCCTTGAGGATGCTATTCTGTATGATGAAATGGCACTTGGGGGAATAGTTTCACTAATATTCTCGACTTTTCCAGGCTCCGAAGAAGGCGAAGACGCCAAAACGTCAGCCGAAGTAAAGCCTGTTTAACAATCCTGGTAAACAGCTTAAAGAAGAAACACGCTGAAGTATCCAGCTAGACTTTTCTTAAAACCAGGTCGAGTCCATCATCGAGGATGCTCCCTTTTCTGAAGAGTCTCCCATATCTCAAACAAAACCGCTGTTCTTTTAGTGAAGGATAGCCACTACTCTAACGGAGTACAATCTGCCGCTGCAAACACATCATGACAAGATTCTACAGGGAGCGCCATAAATATGTTCACTCAATAAAAAGCAAATTACTCACGCGGAATTTTTCGGATAACAGCGAAACTTCCTCAACGATTTTCCAACGACCTAGTTAACACGCAAAATGGATATCATTCAATATGATCCCTGCTGGCACGAGTGACAGCCTACAGACGCTTAGGGTAGGACTCAAACGCAGAGTTTCTTGCGGAATTTCCTTCCATGCTTTTTCCAATGAAGATTTCAATCCTCGAATTGTAATGCGCCCTTTAGCGCAAGCTTTTTTCTCCAGAACAGACCAACGCAGTAACCCATAACATTCAAAGGGGAGGATCGACCAAATTATAATCGTGAAAGCTTACCAGCAAGGCTTCAACAGTGACAATCCGCCGGAAAACATTGGCTGCTCAACGTGCTTAACCTCCGTGCTAAAATACACCTTGTGTCTTAACTGTGGCCGACAAGGGGGCAATATCTCGGTCAGCCAAACGAATTCACTTCAGGAACGACTCAAGACAAGCTGGCTGGCTGGTAAATGTTTTCCCGAAGTCTTAAGTCAACCTCTTAAAATGAGTGCTACAATGCTATGCCGTAGATCCTCACCAGTACAAGCAAACATTTGCGCTTTATCAACAATAATCTGATCAAGGCAAAACAATTGTGGATGTTCTGTTTGATCAGACTGCGCTGGTGTAAGGCGTAGCATCCTTGCCCGGAAAGCAGAAACTGGGGCTTGAGCACCGCCTGGTGCAAGAGTTTTGATCACAACTAGATATCCTTCTATCTTCTATAACAGCCACCCAAGGCTTAAGAATAAACAACAACAAAAAATGAAGTTCACCTGAAGTTCTGAACCCGATCGTCATCCTACGTTTGAACCATCACCAAGGTTTTTTCTCTACTCGTACCCATGGGTATACACGGTGTTGGGTTACCCTCTTGAAAACCCGAACAGTTGTGTCGTCTGCTCATTGCAAATAATTCAAGGTCAGCACAAATTCATCCAAATTGAAGAATAATGGATGCTGGTGATAGAGGTTAGCTAGAGCAGAAGCTTAGTTACAAGGTGTTACAGCATCCTGTTTTGGTGTGATGGTACAAGCAAATACCATCTCTTGGGTTATTTCTGTATGCGTGAAAGGGTGCGCGATAACGCAGTCGGACCAGGTGCTGGCTGTCGCGTGCAGCCCGATTTCAAGTTCCCGGTTCGGATTTCTCACCTGGGCCAAGCAGGCCTTTCACCCCTTACCCTCACCAAGCTGCTTTACACGGGACTAGTGCAATGAGTGCAGTCGGTCTTCAAGCACTTGGTAATAGCGTCCGACGACGGTCTGATGGCTGAAGTGAACACACGCGCGAGCACAGCTTTGTCCGAGTGGAGCTCGCTGACTGGTCACTCTGCGAAGATAAATACAAGTATGGAGACAAAAATGCTGTGGTGGAATGCTAAAGTCACGCGCATGGCCCCCATCAGAAGTGGTGCTATTGGCGGAATTTCGGTGTCACACCGATGGCTGAAAAGCCGAGGAAAGCTCGCCTGCGATGGTACGGCCACGTTCTGCGTGGAGAAGAAGACAGGGTCCGCAAGAAACGCAACGTTAGAAATGTCTACGGGCGCGCGACCCAGCGCTGGGTTACTACTAATATGTTGCACATGAACAAAAAATCAGCTGGAGTCCACATTGATGAAGCACAGGATCGGAAAGGGTGGCGTCAGGGTACCAAAAGAGTGGACACCGCAATAAAGCGGGGCTAACGCTGAAGAAGGAAAAGGAAGAAAAAGAAAAATGCAATCAGTCCTTATTAACGTTACCTACGAAATGGAGAGAATTCTGCCTCTGACGTGAAAGGTAGAACAGCGACGACTAAGGTTTTTTGCGCGCACATGCTGATAACAGTAGCCAATAGATTCGGGAGCATTACGCTGCAGCACAGAACGAGAGCAAGAGACAGTCCACATCCAGCAGTCTACGACGCCCAAGGGATACTATGTGCACATATAACAGAATCTGTTCACCAGGAAGACTAGGTAAGGAATAGCGAATGCTGGACAACGTTTAAGTCTGCTTAACCTGCTTTTGCTGAACGAAATGGAATATTTCGAGGCCTGACCAAAGGTAAAGGAGAAAATGGAGTCTGGATGAGGCGTGCGAAAGAAGAGTGAGACCCTTTTGTGGAACAAAGGCTAATTGCCCGTGCACTATTACGAGATCTCACCATGAGGAAGGCCGCCATTGGATTTATACAAACTCCCAGCAAAAACTCCGAAACGGGGTCATATCGAGGCGATGCGAAAAGCGACAGAATATCACTTTTTCAACGCATAACTTGAAGAAGGTAGGCACAACACAGTGCAGGCACGAAGCGATGCCAGGACCGCAAACTTAGGGAGACGTTTGTGCCGCGTTACTTTGGTGGAACACTGCTAATGACGTTATTTTTCAATTTTGCTATGAAGAGCGAGGAGCGGGTAGCCAAGGAAAGGAAATAAACACAAAAAGCGAGTCTAAACAGCATAGAAGTGAGCACGAAAACAACAATGACTTCCTCGAAAGCAGAGCGGAATCGAGAGCGAAGTTCAAACGAAAGGTGCTGATCATGCTGAAAACAGAACAATTTATCATCAGTAGAAGTAACATTAAAGGGAATTTTTTCTTTTTGAGAACCATCGATGTGCGTGGATTCCAAGGAGTGCAACTCCGCTAGGTTCACAAAAGGTTTGGTCATTAGCAGATAGAGGAAGTCCACTCAGGTTGCATTCTCACAACCATGGATGGCACAGAATAGTGGTTTCAATAGAGAATGGACAAGGAACTTAATTGTTTATGGAAGATTAAAAAATAAATAAAAAAGTTATCTTTTGTAATGCAAAAACGAAGGTGAGATCGGCGGCAACGTAATTCATGAGATTTCTTCATACACAACACAATTCTCTGCAATGTAGCTGGAATCTCACAGGAAGGGAAAGCTTTAATCGCCTTGCCTAAGGTTACACCCAATTTTTCCTTGAAATCCATTACTCGAGCTAGTGGAATCATAGGCCCCGAAATTTTACCGAAGCAAAAGCGCTTAGAACGCATCGGCAAAGCAATTAAGATAATGTGAATTCTAGCAACTCTTACGTGCTTCATCATGGTCAAATCAATCGTGTATGCTTTCCCTAGGAAGCTGATTTTGGGCTCTTCAGTCTTTATATGAACCGCGCCTTAAAGAAGTTTCACTCATTGGATGATCATGAAATTATCACCCATTTAGTGACAGCAAAATTTTAAAAATTTGTTTTAAAAATTATAAAAGTGGATGAGTCCTGAAAAAAAAACTCCACGACCTGTAAGTGTTGCGTTTGATCAAACAGTGCCAGTGATGTAAAGGTGTAAAGCATCCTATGCTATTGGCGTATTGGAGTCCTGCCAGCGACCAGAGTTCTTATGGCATAAAGACGTCGTTATAACAGATTATTAAAGCGAAAATGTCGTGTGTAGCACATTATATACCTGCAGAAAAAGTGGCGATGCTCAACCAATTGTCAGTCTGGATCTGATTTATACAGGGTTTTAAGAACACCATACGCCTTTATCTTCCCAATTTTGTTACAAGCAACATGAAGGTGTCTTCTCTCTACTTCCAAATCCATAGGTATCAGGGTTTTTAAGTGAAAGCAGCAAATGTGTAGCTTTGCCACGTTTTCACTAGTTCTTGGCACAAGCACAGTCCCAGAACTGTAGTCGCAGTGCACCTGTTGCCACAAATTTGTAGAGATCATCTTGAGGAACGACCTCTTTTCTTTGTGGAAAAGTAGCGTAGTAATCCATTTCTATGTTCGCAAAGCAGAGCACTAGTGCTGTGGCTCAGTGTTTGTTTACGTAACTAAAATTGTTGCTTTAAAGAATTTCGACACATCGAACAAGTCCGAGCCACGATCTTACCATTAAGTCGTTGATAAAGTTCTCACTTCCCTAAAGCAACGACAACTTCGTAATTCAAGGAGCGACGTCATTTTTGGAACAACTTGTATAAGTAGAATGCTAGATCCCTGAAAATCATGTGGGAAATTAGCTTTTTGCGGGAGGAGTAGCGCATTCGTCTGTTTCTTGTTTGGTGCTGGATACAACCCGGATTGGTCCATATGACTTACAAAAACTTCCAAAAGAGAGCGCTTCCCTGTTGTGCAGCATCAACTAACGTGGAGATGGGCTAGAACTCGATCGCTCAAAACTTGATCGCTCAGAACTCGATCGCTCTTTCTGTTTTTTCTTTCTGTTTCTGCCAATTTTCTCTCGAACTAAACAGAGCCATATAGAATCTAGCGCTCGTATCACCGTCTTCTGAGCTTCACTGCTACTCGCTAGCCGAGAAAAAAATTGCGAGAAACTTTACGTGTATAGCGTTCCAGCTTTGATATCCCGCATATTATCATTATCGCATAAGATCCATCCCTCGGACAGTAAGAAGTGCCATTCAACTGGTACGTTTACAGTGCTCCTCTCTAACCTAAATACGTTGCCAAAATGAAGTCATGCACGCATCTCTCCGCATTTTCAGGATGGTAGGGTGACTGCAGGATAAAATAATCCATCAGCGGTTAGTTAAGTATTGTATGTGATTTACTAGTTTGGTTTCATTTCGTAATTATCATACGAAATATTATGAACGGCTGCAGCAGAGGAGTTCATGGCGACTGCAGCTTTGACCACCCGCGAGCAAACCTCGTCGAGAAGGAGACGTCCCTCAGGCGGTGTTTTTTCAATCACACATCCGGGATGCTCAAACGCTAGCATATGAGTTGTAGGTACGCCGTTCAATTTCGACATGAAGCCCAATCAACTTCGAAAAACGGAAAGAGGAAGGGAGAACAATTGGTGTAACGTTTTCATTTCCTGCGCACCTGTGCGAGTTGAGCGCAATCATTCGCAGTCTGAGCGTAGTATTTCTTGAAAGTTCCTTCGTTACCTTGCAACCCAACACGTCTCATTCGACCTTGGCTGGAATCCTAGTTTTGCGACATTCGGGCGCGATTCTGCGGTCAAGTCCACTGGAAGCTATTCGTAAATATATAAATACGTGGACCAATCTGTCACACTGAATAGCACGCCGTCCTTAGTAGTCCATATAACACTATAATTTATTTTTCCTGCTTATTGGCGCAGTACCCAGCCTAACACAAAAACTGAGTAAATAGGCACGTTTGAACGAGCGAGTAATGAAGATTGGAATGAAAAATTGTGTAAAAGCACAGGTAGAACAGCACTCCAATCTTCCAAACATAAAAATAAACGTGGCGATGGTATGAACTGCACAATATACACATCTTTATCTTTAGACATGCAAAGTAAAGGTGCAACGATTCAAGCCCTCGATCTCCCGTCTTGCAATCCACTATGTACCTTACCACCTTGGACAACTAATGTTCTGGTGAACAACGACGGCTTCAGCTAGCAGAGTCGAAGCTTGACGAGTCGCAGCTTAGTCTCTTGCAGGACTCGGATCGGTACTTTCGGGGTTCTTTCGGGGTCCATGAACAATTCAGCCGCTCAGACCCACCGTTCAAATAGTGGTATGAAATTAGACCGGAAGGCGCATAGTATAGAACTTGGTTAGTGCTATGAGCGATGGTAGTATGAAGTACACATCAAAGATTTTCGTTAAAAAATTTGTGGGTTGTTTTTCTGTCTGCCATAAGCAGGTTTAGGAGTGCTTCTCTTGAGTGTCACCGTTGTAACATAATTCCGGCCATTTGAAAGTTGCATGGTTTGTGGAACACTTTATTTATAGATTTTTTCGAGAATAAAGAGATTACGATTCAAAGGCGTGTCGTTTTCAACGTTCAGCACTTCAACGGATATAACGATGGTTGAAATCAGAGCAACCCCTAGTAGGTCGCAACCTTAAAGGAGAGACTTGAATGTAGAAAGAACCACATCTGAAAGTCACCTCGAACTCTTCTTTTAGACAAAAAAGAAGTCTCTCTGGCGCAGTACCTGTAGGAGTGGGACTGACTTTTCATGAATCCGTGAGCAAATGTAAGAAGAAATAAAATTTAGAAGAACTATTTAAGAACTGGAGGCCAGTTACTTCGTGCAAATTTTTACTAAAAAGTAGAGAGACCTAAAATGATACTCATACACCGTATTCAAGAATAAGCGGAAGTGCTTCAATTAAGGGTATGATCCAAAAGTTCAACAGTTTGAACATTAACCGTACTATTGGCCCTGCCTATACCTTAAAGAGCAGAAGATCTGCAGATCACCATTATTTGGCAATCGCCTTCTCGCATGAGATTTCTACAGGTGCCATCATTACGATGCGACTAGGGATCAGCTTCAAGGGACTGCAACAGGTTTGTCCAGACACTCCAGATGGAACGCCACAGTCCGACTACTGCATGACAACACAGAGTTGGTCTTGGGAAGACACATGAAAACGGAAAATGGGACTGGGATCTTACCGAACTGAGCGGTGAACGCGCATCGAAGGATGCCTCCCGAATGCTTCAGAGCACTTGGACTTCTGCCTCATTTCCATGAGCAACTGCCTCCATCCGAAAAAAGATATCGCGCGGCGCCACTACGGTAGTCGGTAGGCCACGAGACGGTACAGAAATGGGTGTTTTGTGTCACGTGTCACTTGTACTTGTAATAGATGATCAGGCGAAAGCTTCCGTGCAATATGTTCACGTCTACACCAGACTGAAAATTTCAGTAAAAAGGTCGAAGATCGTGTTCTTAGGCTGATTCTGTCTCCATGGTCGCTAAGGTTATAGAATTTCCTTCTTAATTGTAAAATAATGCGACCTCCTTAGTCTTAAACCCGAATGCAGGAACCATTGCATGGTAATAGATACAGGAATAATAGTTCATTTTTGAGTCCACTCATTGAGAAAGGATAGTCGGAAGTCTGGGAGAAGGCAGGCCAGGTTACTTTCAGATCTTTCGTAAGTTGATTTCAGACCTATTGGTCCACTAGACATGTGGTTTTGTAGGCCTTTGTCAACGCTATTTCTCTTTGAAAATGAGAGATTTCCATTACGAATTGGTTTTGGATTGATTACCGCAAGCGTTGTGAAGCGTTGTCGCACTCAATGTGTCTCAATGGTGTCACCAAGAAGCAGAATGCATGGATATTCCCAAACGGTCTTCTGATCGGAAGCCTACACCTCCTTCATACACTTTTGTGAAGATCGGTTTCAGATCGGTTTAGAATGACTTAACGATAAGTTTTGACAGAGTAGTGTCATTTCATACATAAAAGGTTGATGAGCTGCAGTGAACCTAGAACCTATAATTCTGAAGTCTAGCAACAATGCTCACTCCTTGAAGAGGCTAAACGAAGTTCTCGAAGAAAATCCCCTCTAAGGATCAACCACCTTTCACGTGCAGAACAATTCACATAACAGCTCAGAAAGGCCCCAATTTGATGTGTTACTAGCAGTAGAGTCTTCCAAAGCTCCAGCAATGAAAGACATCCGGCTATATACATATGATCTGTAATAAATCAAAAGTGAACCGTAACGGTGATGAGGAGTGCGGTTTAGCAATTGGAGCAGATGTCTGTCGTGGAGAGCGGGCAGCGCGGTCACCTCAACTCGATCTTGGCCCTCTCTCGAGGGCAGTTTGTTTGCGGAAGTTCGAAGGGTATTCGTGAAAGTGAGGCCGATCGTGCCGCCCGGGAGGGCCGGTCGCCACTCTGTTTGGCCGGGTTGTTTCAAAAATTCGGTCAAGTGAATGGCAAACGCAAACAATTGCGAACAACAGTAAGGAGGGCTGAAATCGGGGCCAAACAGTTCAGCAAGACATCGAGAATGGTCGCAAGTGATCTGGAGGCCGAGGGTAATGGCGCTCATTCAAGAGTGCTGTCCAAAGACAACACGTGCTATGCTTGTGCAGCTCCGGTCATGGTAATTGTCATCCCAATGACCGGAGCTGCCCAAGCAGTGACCAGTCCCAGCATGTCTCTTCTGTACTGTCGCCTCATGCCTGTAATATTTACGTTGTAAGCGGGGGCTCGGTATGCGTATGTTACAGTTTTATATTAACTTTTTCTCTAGTTTTGGTAATTTTTGAGTTTGAAGTGTCTACTGTTGAGTTTCTTTGCGCCAAGAGTCTGTCTACTGTTCTTTAATCTGCTAGCGTGCCCTTTGATAAATAAATAATTAAATAAATAAAACTAAGACCACATGCCTTTCCATTGAAGCGGTTAAGCTCTACATGGGCTGAAAAAAATCGGTTCAGAACTAACATGCCGGAATCCGGGCAGCTTGTGTGGAATGGCCCTCCTGCCATTCTACTGATTGCCCAAGGAACACTGTTATACTTCGAAACGTTTATCTTTTCAAGTGAATGAATATTTTATATACAGGGAAGAGGAAAGCCGAAGCGCACAGAGGTTTCACGATCTCTTAACTCTGAACACGTAAAGAGAGCAATATTCCAGGTGAGTACAGAAGAATCGAGAAGAAACGCAGATGAGCGAACTGAGAAGTTGATCTCATTTTCTGATTGAGTCACAAAATCACATCGGTAACATGAAAAGACATCTCAACCGCTGGCCAGTCAGGCCGAGCTTTAGGGATTCAACGACAGGTCCGAAGAGTCCCTCTGGAATTACCACACGGGTCCCCAGCCGTTTGAGTAGTACCGGTGGCCGCCCCATGCACCGAACTGATGGTACTTGTTGGGGCCGATGAAGCTCCGATGTTGGCCGCTGAATGGAAACGGGCTGGCGAGGAATCTGCAAATGGTTCCGTTAGAGTGCAGATTGTCGGCGTAGTAGGTGAGTGAAGGTGACGACTACCTTAACAGCATGCCACTGTGCGGAGGCATTCCGTAGAGGAGATTCTGCGAGTACGAAGTATAGGGATATTTGTAGCCATAGCCGGGCGGAGGCATCTGCAAGAAGAAGAATCGTGCAGACAAAAATCCACTAATCCCTGAGCTATACAATGAAACATCTTGGAGTCAGTACAATAATTTTTTGAATCAATAAAAATTGTATTGCCTCCATCGACAAATGTGATATCCATTTCAAGGCCCTTAAGCTTAAGGCCCTTAAAGTGTGAAAACTTTGGATAAAGTCTAGTTATAGTCGAGGTTCATTGCAGTTGAATCGCCTGTTTTGGTGGTACTGAATTATTAGGTTGTAACGAAATAAATGGCACTGAACCACTGTAAATTTAAACAGTTAATATCTCGGCTCATAGGTAAGTTTATTAATCGGAATAAAGACCTTCTGATTCTACACATCTTTGCCAACGTGACACAAGCTTTTTTATCCCAGTAGCATGAAAATCAGAAGTTCTGACGAAATCTTCGAAGGCACTTTCGGCATTCTGTTGGTATTTGAATATTTTCCCTACCAAGAAGTCGCCAAGATGCTTGAAGAAATGGTAGTCTGTTGTGGAGAGGTCGGGAGAAAACGGAGGATGCGGTGGAGTTTCAATGCTCAGCTCATTCAATTTCTGCAACGTCATTCGTGCTACATGGGGGCGAGCATTCTCGTGCAGAAGGAGAACTCGCCTTCGGTTTACCAAGGCCGGCCGGATATCCTCCAACTTTTTCATCGTTTCTTCAATTTCAATGCAGTACTTTTCTGCCGTGATGGATTCACAGGGAGGGAGGAAGCTGTGGTGAATAATTCCCAGCGAACACCACCATACTGTCACCATTACTTTCTTTTGGTGCAATTCCGGCTTCGCAAAAACCTTGGGGCTCTCATCGCTGTCCACCCACTGTGCCGATCGTCGCCTGTTGTCGTACATTATCCAATTCTCGTCACAGGTTACGATGAGATCAAGGAATGGGTCCGTTTCGTTCCGTAGAAGCAGTGCGGACGAGATCTCATATCGTCGGTTTCTTCGCTCCTCAGACAGCTCGTGAGGCACCCATCTTTCCAGCTTTTTGGTCTCTCCAATTTCCTTCAGATGCCGGGCAGCTGTGTTGTGGCTGACGACAAGAGCCTTCCTATCTCCCTGGTATCGTTGTGTGGATCCTCCTCTACCACATCTCTCAGCTTGTCCTCATCAACATCACTATGCCTCCCACGACCTTCATGTTCCAAGCTCTCATCTCCATTCCGGAACTTCTGATACCAACGATACGCCGTCCGAATTGTGGAACATCCTTGACCGAATGTGGCGTTGATCTTCTCGTCCGCCTCCCTAGCTGTAATGCCCAGTTTGAATTCATACAAGTAAATGCCTCGGATTACCCTTTTGTCCATCTGCAAAAAAGTCAATAAAACTCTAAAGTTTTCCCACTTTTACATAGAAAATTTGGTACTCGCCGGTAGAGCAAAGTTTGTGCTTCTAAATGAGATGCCACATATTACGGTTTGTTCTTGATCAAATGCGTAAAGACGCGCCAAAAAATGGCGCGAGTCGGTGCCATTTAATTCGTTACATCCTAATATGTACATATATAAGGTAACGGGTTAATCTATCCTTGCAAACTCTTGACGAAAGCACAGCTCACCTATTCGGCAGACTGATTTGCGGAACCTTAGGCTTCGGCTACGCATGTCAGAGACGGAATGCTGAATTGCTCCGCAAGAACTGTTAAAAATTCAGTTTTACAACACGTGGTTTTTCAAAAATTTTCACCTTCGCGCACCTATCTATTTTTAAATATATGTCATTTTTAGGAGAAAGAAAATCCTAACGAACACGAACAAGCTATGTAAGGCCGCTCTAAATCAAATCCTGCTGAAGATACGACGCGTGTTCTACTTCCGCAAGATATCGAGACAACATGAACACGGATTCGGCCTACATACCTTTGCAATGCCTTCTCCCTTCTCCATTTTTATTGAATTCTTCGATTTTCCGTTTCACAGAAATTACCGACCACTTACTATGTCGTTCCTCTTCACCGAGGAGCTACTAGAGGGGTACATATGTAGTAAGGGCAAAGCCTCGCTCGCCCAATCTGCCTTCATCCGAGGGTGACGTGCCTGCACATCAGCTGCTATATTAAGGTTAGTTAGGGTTGCACCACCTCCATTTCGTCTCGTTCCTTCACTACCTTCCAAACCCACTGTTACTTGAAAAGTGCACTTGGATGGGTAGCCTCACCAACTCCTGGCTTTTTTTCAGGCTCTGGCAAAGGAAGTTGCACTGCACTGAAACGTTAGCCGGATAAAATTCTATAAAAATCTTGGTCTCAAGCTCGAAACATTTCTCATTGCAATGTTCAACGTTATGCCAAAACTCTTCAACAGTGGGACGTGGAAGCTCTTTTAATATTTCTTACCATAATTTAATAATTTTAATAATACAATATATTGATATTGCTTATGAATGAACAACTCAATGGTTGATCCTACCCATTCACACACAGCAGAAATTCAATCAGCTGGAAGAGGCAGGATTCGTTGATATGTCTGCTGCATATACATTGGATTCGAATGAATCGTCTCGGATATCTGACTCAGATATCACGATCCGAATCATCTAAAAATCCGAGGTCCGCAAAATCGCGCTTATCCGAATTATCATGTTCTCCGAAAGTTTTCGACCGTATCCAATGTATAATATGTACGAAAAATGAAGCGAATCGAACCTTGCATCACTTCTTTGTGCATGCACTCTTGTCAACTTTGCCATTTGCTATTATAGGTCAAAACATAACGCGAAAATTCGGTTTTATTTTTTGTCTTCTATTCCAGTCATATCGTGTAACTAGAGAGACTTTGCGCGCAAAGAAAACAAGTTCTGCTAACGTATTTTCTGCTATAGGCACTCTGCAATGCCCCTCTCCAAACAAAAGCGTCCTCTTCAGAACTTGGTTCATAAATTACGCTAGCTCCCTTAAAAATAGATCGCTCGCTGTGCACAATTCTGTGTCTGCTACACCTCTCATGCAAAACAAATTTTGAAGTTCCTCACAGACCGAATTTTTCTTTTAAAGCCGGTAGTCGAGTTGGAGGTGTAGAAATAGACATGAGTCTCTATAACTAGGAACGCTTAAAGCTGTTTTTCAGAGAGTGTTTGAAGGGGGACAACTGGAAAACTTACCACAAGAAATCACGAGCACAGCAGAGTCCGACAGGTGAACGACGAAGCTAAAACTCCCCCTTGGTCATCGTATGCGTCAACACGGTTGGACCATGCTGGGTACATGCTTTCCAGTTCTTTTGACAGGAGTCGGTTCACTTTAGCGCAAGTTCGGATGCGTGGTGCGTGACAGCAGAGTCGAGATATGTTGCTAGCCAATTCAAGGATCTTAGCTTGGATCCATCCCAGATTAATCAAGCCCTCCATCCCTTCGAGGTAAGTGAAATGGTACCAGACTCATCTGGGAAATGATAAAACACTGACCGTTCATGGCAAATGTAGGCCGAATACACATTAAAATTGCCTCCATGACACCCCGTAGAGGAGGAATGAGTGGAGCATCCCAAGAGGGATTGAATAGCGCCGTCCTTTATATTTTGAAAAGGATAAAAGCGTTAATTTGTCTGTATTCGAGGACATTTAAGTTCATATGTGTAGAAACAATGACACGAATAAGGATAGATTTCATTTCCTGACATCCATCGTCAGTGACACATTGGTGGACACGGAATCATCTGGGAAGTGACAAGGATTCGAGTAAAAGTCGACCCGCAACTGGCGTTGGGGTCGAAGTTCATTGAAGTGTAGCCTGAAGAGTAATAAATCCCGAGGGGAACTACAGAATCGAGCTTTATTTATCTTCGCATAAATTTCATATCATTGATTCGAAAAGGTTATTGCTCAAAACTCAACTCAGAGTTCTATTGAGTTGAAAACCGCGACTGCGAAGCGTTACAAGATTATAGTCTTTGGAGCACAATGCGCTTTTCCTAACAAGGCATTCTTTTTTTGCAGATCCATCCAAGGAAGTGTGATCAGTGCTAGCCAGAGAACTGCTAAAGCCTGATGGTCGCTAAATCCTGGTATTTTCAGTGGTTGCAGTATTTTTACAACGGAGCGGCTACGCGGCTCGTTATTCCTGCCGAGAATTTCGTTGTCGTTTAAGGAACCCCCTAAATCACTGTATAACCTTGTCTGGAAATCCAGGAATCCATAGGTGCAAAGCAAAGGATCAGACGCAAAGGATAACTGGTCCAGTAGAATTCTTTTTCTATGAAATAGCCTTACCAAGTGCAGTCTAGCAATTCCCCTAGACTTGTGGCTCTCTTAATTTCGCCGTTCTTTTTGAACACCTCGTCCAAACACATTAGAAGCGCAGGAAGTCACTTCCTGACACGCGCTCAGCTGCAGCGCCGGGCCAATCTGGAGAAGTACGGATGTAATCCACGCCAGGAAGCTCAATATTTTAGCGGCTCCGTAGCGGATCCCTCAAAGTGACGATGGCTGATGGATGTCTAGTTCAGCGCATGGATGGCCTGCGTCTGCACTGCCTCGCAGGCAGCCACTGAACTTTCGAGCAAGCACAGGGGGATGGGGTGAGCGGGCCAGGGGTAGAACGCTCGCCCTCCGTCAATCTCAACTAGCATGTGCACCACATGTTCAAAGAGCAGCCGACCGTTGCACAAGTCCAGTTGTACCCTACTGTCCGTCTAAGGTGTACAACTACATACACTTATGATGTCGATAGCAGGTAGCTACAGCAGTCCCAGCAAGTCAGCCAGCATGGGTCACCGTCTCATTCTAGCGTATTGCTAGTCGGTGGCTCGTTGGTCTTGAAACTTTACTGGTGAGCCGACCACTCAAAAAAGTTTTCAATGTACACAGATTTCTCATTGTTGATAGGGGTGCAGAGATGTCGTTCAAAAAGTCGATCACGATGATTCGTCGTGACATGTGTGTACGCCCTCCTGACTGTCATGGGTAAATCTGAATCGGCACTACCGAACTTTCGCACCTCCTAGCTCATTGGTCGAGGTCGAAAAAGTAAAAAAGAATTTCACCCACACCTGGCCTAGAGGGGTTATCTGGGGCGCTCACCGCCAATATGATACCCACTTTTTGAAATTTTGGACGATTACGGTAGTTTAACACGTGTAAACGTGGCCTATAGTAAATTTTGAGGGTCCCTACATAGTTCTTTGGGTTCAAGAACTGCAAAAATGGAACCTACTTTTCTACTAGTTGAAAGGTGGAGACTCTCATAGTGGTATTCTTTTTTACCGTTCAGTCATACGCCTGAGACAGTTCCCTGGTTAGCACTCTAGAGCCGGCTGACTTGGGCTTTTAGAGAACTTCCGATTACATGGACATCACTTTCGCGCACTTACACACTCGACTTACCAAAAATCAGTTGTTGATAAGCACTGCTTGAAATTCAGGAGACGGCTAGCTCTCATGATTCGTGCGCCTCCAAGAGGGCCAAGAAAACCAGAGAAACCAGATTTGGGTAATACTTTAACTGGTTTGGATTGTGCTGATAAGCTAATGAGATTTGTAACTACCTCCCGCTCTTGGGAGGTGAAACTTTCAATTAAGGTTTCGTTTCTCAAAAATCTTACCTGTAATCCAGGAAGGGAGCTAGGACTACGCATCGGTTGCGTCTGCTTGACCTGGCTGACGACAGGAGCTGGCGGTGGAGACACTGTTCGGTTCCGATATGTTGGAGGAGCCGATCCCATCGAAGAGGGTGAGCGAGAGTTTGCTGGTGGATACGAGTGGTAGCCGCGGTCCTGAACACAAAGTCTCGATAGGAGAGTATATCCACACTCTACCTTGTCTATATTCGGTTCGTAGTTCTTCGCAGGAAGCTGCAGGAACTCGAATGGGGACAGCAGGAGGAAATCCGGCCGCGGAGGACGCGCGTTAGCTCATACTCGCTGACGTGAGTGGTAGCATCAATTATCAAGCACGTACTAATAGTGTAGCCGTCCATGGCACGCGCTGATGAGTGCAAGGGACAACTTCAAACTCACCGCTGCTGGAGGAACGCTGTGTGAGCGGTTTGGGCGACCGGCGATCTCGGACGCCGACAGCACCTGGCCGTCAGTGAGCGTGGTGTGAAGCTTCAGCTTACCCTAGAGAGCATCACCGATAGCCAGTTTGAGTGGCTGAGTGGACGGATTGGACAAACCTTCGACTGACTGAGCGCTTCTCGGAACTCCTTGTCGCTAGTGACAATTATCTGAAAAAAGCGGCACTCGAAGGGGAAGGAGCAGGTGCATCAGAATCGTGCGACTGACGTAAGAGACTATAATTTGAAGTGCTGTTATGGCAAATGATGCAAATCTCCACGACGCCGTAATATTTGTTCTCCGTGAAAATGAATTCTCCACATCAGGCTTTTGCTGACCATGGCTTTTCGCAGACGTAAATTACCTATAACGCCGCCGGATGACAGCATATCTCGATGACGTGTTACTCCCTATAGCGCAAAACAAAGACTGCTAAAGAAGACCTATCGAGCGGAGTGCGAATTGTCAACTAACAAACATTAAGCGAACATTTGGTTACCTGTCTGCCGTACTGGTCGATGTAAGCAATGGCACCTTCAAAATCGGGCCTCACCTCGTGCACTTTCTTCATGAACGCCTGAAATTGCGCAAAATTGCGGCGCAGCAATCTCTACATGCACAGAGGTACATGTAGTACATATGTAAAGCGGCTCTGGCGAAACGATCATGGTGAAAACGGCGTCTACTATTTCCTTGCACTCTATCCCATACCTGTCTACACAAGCCGCGGAGCACCCAAGAGCTTCCTGGTGAAGCTGGCCATCATGTCCTATTTCTACACGTTCTCCTCTGTGGTGTTTTCGGAAAAGCATACTACTGCAGGAATATAAAATCGCGTTTTGTCGTAATAAGGTATTTGCATGATATTTTCAGTATACTGAAACCGCTTCTTTTATATTTATGATATAGTTCAATTCCATTACTATTACGACATAAATTCAGAGGTTTAGAAAAAAGTCTAAAGAAACGAATAACTGAGCTACGTGTATCTAGGTCGCGAAGCAGACATGGCCAACCACCTAATGACGGAGCTGGATAGGAGAAAACAAGCGGCTTGGAGAGCCCTCAAGAGCGTCGTGAAGTCGCGAAGAGGAGGCGAACGTCCCCCACCTACTCGACTCCGCTGTTCTTCCTTCCCTGACGTACGCCTCAGAGACCTGGGCTATACGAAATCAGGATGAACACGCGATCAGAGTGGCAGAGCGGGAAATCGAGAGGACGATGCTCGGAGTGATAGGGATCATGCACGTGAGAGAAGAATTCCGGAGTCCCGAGCTTCGTCGACGTTCGAATGATAGCTGTTGAAAGTTAGATGGGCCGGCCACGTAATGCGTTACATAGGCACCCGCTGGACGAGAGCCGTTCCGCCTGGCTTCCTCGAGCGATGAGGATCGATTGGAGCACTCTGGCACGCGACAAGAACGAATGGAGAAGTTGCCGGCGCCCACTCGAGCAATTTTATGATCAATAGAAGACAGATGATTCAGGTGATAGAAAACAACGTGCACAGGTGATGGCACAGTTTTGTGCTGCAAGCAACAATGTGATCGCCACACTTGTGGAATTTTAGGACTCAATCAAGTATTGAGGCGATTTAAGTCTTGAGCAATAAGAATGAATGCTACAATCCACTAGAAAAATGTTGTTATATTAGGACAGGGGATTGGTGCTGCCGGTCTGGAGGAGGAGGGGGGGGGGCGTTGAATCGTGTTTACCTTTCACAGTGTTCTACCGAGATTAACCAAACATTCCACCTCCTAAGTCGATGAGTTGGTACCAGACGTACATATCTAGAAGGGTGATGGCAATCGGCATGTTGAGAAGAGTTTGGAGAGGTTTTAATATATCATTGCCTTTGGAACGATGAATGCACACTCCATGTCCTCTCATCCTGTAACCTTGGCATTGCTGTTAAGAAATTCTTCAGCACTTCTGTGCCACGAAGTTGTTAGGTGGAACTTTTACTGGCCTGTCGTCATTGCTACCCTCAGACGGTGAAGCATCGCGCCGACGAAAACGATCAGATGGCCGAAACGTCAGGCAAACAAAAGCTCCATCTAACAACTTAATGGCGCAGAAGTTCAATAAAAATTCATAACAGTAATGAATGCAATTGGGAGAATATAGTTGCAGGGAGCCACGGAAGTGATTGCTCTAAGAAAGGCAATGGCTACGCGAACGTACGGCCAAAACAAAAATCGCCACTTCAGCATAGTACTTCACGGCAAATCATGCAATCGTGTAAACGAAAACTTACATCGTACAAATCGGCGTATTCCAACTCATAGTCGCTGACTCGAAGCGCGTACTTCTTGCCGAAGTGGTTCCATTTCACCTTTCTGCCGGAAAACATAGCCAGTCTGCAATAATGGAACGATTGGATCGAGTTTCCACGAAGTGAATAGAAGTGAGGACTGTGGATGGAACGGGGCCCTCCTGCACACGTGGCTGCAATACAAACAAACAAAACGGATATTGTTATTCCGCAGGGTAAGTAGAAGACGGCCGGCTGGGTGCCTGCACCCGAGGTGCGTCTTATATTTCAGCCAAATATGAAACACTGATGAAAAATAGACCGCTTTCATCATCCGAAGGTAAGACAGCCAGAATAGGTCTCGCAGGGACGACCTATATATGCATGAGTCCGTCAACCACCAAAATACTAGCCGAGAATGAAAATTGGGATGTACTCTGGTAAGAAAATGTTGAGGTGGAGGGCTGAACTGACAGACGGAGTGGATCCTTTCATGTAACCATAAGCAGAATGTACATGAGGACGGCCGTACCTCAAGGGCACGTGTCGGTGTCGGTCACGTACGAGTTTTGACTATATTCGTAGCTTTGAAAATATGCCAAGGCTTAGCTTATGCAGAATCAGGGCGGTCCTCGGACGATTAGAAGATGTACCTTGCAGACCGTACAAGTTGATCGCTGTTTGATGTTCGTAATCGGATGAGTGTAGAACTGTGCCGACTACCTTACCTCAGGTATTGCATGACCGTTGGAAACGTTTAGAAAACGGTACTACAAAAACTGGGGTAGTGGATGGCGGAGGCTTCGATAGAAGAGTAGCGCACCCATCCAGAAAGCGCTGACCGTATACTTGCCGCATGACCCTTGTACATGCAAGGAGGTTTCTAAGTTTATGCCATATTCAGCAGCGGAGCGTTGTGTTCTCGAAGGTCATCTAGGGAACGCATGGTTGAGAGCTACAACAAGCGCGGCAATGTTTCAAGGAGAGACAACGTAAGGTGAAGACCCAAAGCGCTGTAAGCGCTCGCCCTGTCTCATGCGTGGACTACGCCACCAGGGACCAACAGATGAGGTTTATCTGATGAAATACGTTAGTGTTTGTGACTAGCGTCATATATAATAAAATCAAGATAAATAAGGAAGCCAAATACAATGCACGGCGCTTCATTTAAAAGCTACAACGTCACACTTGTGTTTACTTTGAGTTTCCGCCACGCTTCGATTTCGACTCAGCCTTTTGCTCAATTCAGAATTAAAAGTGAAGGGAAGAAGAAGTGAGCTGTAACTGAAAGCCAGTCTCGCCACAACAGTCTTATAACATAACTCATCTTGAATTAAAGCCTGTTGCTTTCTGCTCCTTAGAACAGATGACCGACTACGGTCCTGAACGAGGGCTTTTCGCACAGAACGTTTTTAATAAACGCTGACTACGAGATCCGTATGAAAACAGCCCATCCGCAATGAATCTCACAGAACCAATAACTTTCTGAAGGGCTTAAGAGTAAACTTCCGTAGAATCGCTCTTATATACACTTCCCTAGTAAGCACCATTGGGTTAGCAACAAAGGAGTGATAATGGAATAGCATAAGTTGCTGGAACAATAATAATCAAATTCAAGGAGTGAAAGAAATTTTGAATATCTAGAAATTCAACGGCTTCGGATTCCCAGAACGACCCGGTAACCACCACCTTCAGTATGTCTCATACAGCAAATGACGTCTGAACGCGGACATATTCAGAAGGAAGGAGGGAACGAGTCCCGTCACCTCTCTTCAGATCCGCGACCAGGCATTAAGCTTTCCTATTCTTTAAAGATGACGAAGTGGAGTTTCGGTGTGAGAAGTGTGGGAGCAATGTCCTTAGAAGTAGAAAGTAGAGGGAAAAAGTTGATCGCATTTTTCGCAGACACGACTTCGAGGAGGGTAGAAGTGCAGTAAACGTAGTTTATGTATCGGAGTTAATGGGGGTATCCCGTTTAACGTCTACAGGTTCCTTGTAGACTATGACTAGCAACGACGAACTAATCTAAAGTAAAATATTCACAGTAGAAGATAAGAACATACAATGAGCAGAGATGTTTAGAGTTTCCAACAAGTCGAACAAATCCCTCCCAAAAAAGAGGAAAAGCGTGCCAACTGTGAATGCCATGTTCAGCTGTAGGATTTTCAAAAATTGACAACAGATGATTACGCAAAAACGGACGAAAACCGGAAAAATTGAGATCAGAAAAAGGAAGGAGAGATCATATGAAAAGCGCCAAGCCAGGGGAAAACAACAGCTTGTCGTTAGCTGTAAATTCCTGAGAACTCCAGAAGAAGAATGGAAAAGCGTAAGAGTCTTCACTTTTGCCGCCGTTGTCAGACAGTTTTTAGAGAACAGTTTTCCTAGAGGCAGCTATAGGTGCTGAAGGTGCAGCCGCGTTTACGGACCTAACTGCTTTGCGAAGGAGTGCTCGTCCCAGGTAAATAAAAACTGGGGATCTGTAGTCGGAAGAACATTGGAACGCGCGTTAATTTGTGACCATGAAGAAGACGTTCGAATACAGCGGTTGCAATGAGAATGCCTAATTTTCGGACTACAACAAGGAAGTGACTACATGACAACGGACAGCAATATGTGTGGGATTCCTGTGCGATCGAAGAACTCTCGGGAAACGGTGCTTCTCGCCGCGTCACGTCGTCTCTCATAAGGGCTAGAGCCACGCCCCAAGCAGACATGCCGGTGTAGGACTCTGACGAGAACAGGCTAATTGCTTGGCTTAACATTCAGGAGAGCTATTGTCAAGTACAGCCGGATTATCCTTTGCTCCCAGTCAGGTCAGCAGCGCCTCACATACGCTGGGTCTCAAAGGCTTAGGAGCACCATGTGGCAGTGTATAGAAATGTGACTAGGTGTGTAAGTAAACAAATGATCCCAAGTGATACGGCTGTTACAGAGGGATTAGCGGTTCTTTGAAAGCTGTTTGGAACTTCGGTCGCAGCCTTATCACTCAGAGCGAGCAAAGGAAAGCAATATGTAGGTGAGAAAAGCCTTATGGAGACAGGCCAACATCGAATCTAACAAAGAGGAGTCGGAGGAGAAGCAAGTAGCGCGTATGGCTTAAACGGCCTGCTCTATTGCCCTTTGTGCCTCTTCTTCTTTGTTCTGCCATGAAAGTTTTTAGGACGGATGATCCCTAGAGCTCAGGCTTAATCGCTCGCGTGGGCTCCTTTCTATCTGGCAAAAGTAGACCGCTTCGAAGTACAATAAAAATACCTGGCTTCGATGACTCTTAGCATCGCTATGGCTTCGATTTCCTTTTGAAAATCATTTCTAGGATGGCAGAGCCTTTGGATGGGCATATTTCTTGTTGTTTGGCCATATAGTGTTCCAGAGTAGGATAAAACAGCAAAATATTCCTTACGTCCGTGTGGCTGTTAAGCCGTCTTAGAAAACATTTTCATTTATAGACAAGTTTTCGGACGCACATATCAGAGTCTTTCATACTCATGATCAGCACATTACATACAACGACTTTGTGACGATGTTCACGAACTTTACGCTTTTCCTTGCAACTCCAGGAGCCAGAGGCAGGTTTCCTCTACGGTTTTGAAGATGAAATAGGATTAGTAAGAATACTCGCATGAAATCCATTTCTAAGTTTTTTTTGGATGGCAAGCGCTTAAAATGTACAACCGCCAGGCACTCTCGCTCATTAGTCACCCAAAAACTCAACAGCTTCGCGTCTGTCGAGAGCTGATCCTCCAGCCTCCCCTCTTGGGAGCCAAGACGACTGACTAGCCAATGGGCCTCCGAATCGACGCAATTCAATACCTGCCGATAAGGCGCTACAGCTGTGATTCGAACTTTGAAGGCCTTTTGGATTAACGCCTTGGTAAGAACAAAATACGCATTTATGCTAAACTGTTGGTGGAGATTCTTCCCATGTAACTAGCTTCTACCGTATGCTCAATGCTTCAGATGTTTCCCTTGTCACCACCAACTATCAACTATCAGCTCGTTGCACATGAGGTGACCGAGTTTGGCTGAAAATTTTGACAGATCATAGTTGTTAAGCAATTTTGTTGCTCAAAATAAGCACCGTTGTAATTATTACGCTTTTCCCAACGCGACAATGGCTTAGACATTCCATCTTTGTGAAAATCAGAACTACGAGAATTAGCAAAAGATAAGAAGTCATTTTCAATATCATCCTGGTTGCTGAATTTTTTATGTTTCACACGACGATCTAAATGCTTGAAAAAAATGATAAACGGTAAAGGATAGAACTGGTGAAAATGCTCGAAGTGGCAGAGTTTCGTATCCCAATTCAGCCAGTTTCTAGACTTAGGTTTTTCGGCACAGTACTTCTCCGCTGTGATAGTCTCTCCAAGCTTCAAAACTTGCAATGGACTATACCAGCCATTATCCACCATCCGGTCACCAGGTCTTCTTTGGGTGGAGACTTGGTTTCGGGATCTCCTTGGGGCTCTCATTCTTGTCCAACCATTCAGAGCGACGGCGATTGTCATAAAGGATCCATTTTCATCGCATGCCACCATCCTGTCCAAAAAGGCTCTCTTAGATTGCGCAGCCTTAACGAAACATAGGTGTCGCGGCGTTTCAGCATCTGCATGGCGATCAGTTTGTGCGGGATCCATTTATCCGATTTCTTTACTTTTCCGATCGCATACAAGCGGCGCCTGATAGTGCTGCCATCCACGCCGTTGCTTTGCCAGCTATCTCACAGTTTCACTCGGATCCGCTTCCACCATGGCTTTGAGTTGGTCGTCGTTAAGGAGTGATGGGTCTTCACCTTCGAGACTTTCATCTCCAAATCGAAGCCTTTCCTACCAATGGCGAATTGTGCCTTCCTTACCAAAATCTCCCCAAATGCGGCGTTGATATTACGAGCTGCGGCCGCGGTGTTGTGTCCACTTTTCCATTCAAATGAGTAGAGCACCTGAACACCAAGTATTAGGTTGTCCCATAAGTCTTTGCCGCTTTTTTCAACGATTCGCTGCAGATTTCGCCGGCGGTCTCCTGCATAGCGCTGCATAGCATTCGAAAGAGAATGATTTGCTCTATCAGAAAGTGTATTGCATTTCTTTCTTCATTATGAATTTTATCAATTTTTAGGTCGTTAAATTGAAAAGTGAAGAAGTGAAAAAGTAGCTAATTGCGCACTTGTTCTCTCCGCTAAGGTTTGAAATTTTTGCACAGTTTTTATAGCGGTTGAAAGACAATGTTCTGTACTACAAGAATATGTGTTGGTCCTATTTTCTCACTTGCCCTTTATTGATTTTTAGTCCATCAAATTGGGACGTCCGAAGGAGGATGGTTATTTTTGCCGACAGCTCCTGCTCTGTGGTTGGACTTTTTGGGTTGGTGTTATATGTCATTCGAAAGAGAATGTCTTGCTCTATAAGAATATGTGTCGCGTTTATTGATTTCTTTTGAATATCAACAAAATGCCAAAGAGCACCAACAACTCCTTCTCCTTCTTCAGTTGTTGATATTCGACAGAAATCAGCGTGAGCCAATAAACGCGACACAAATTCTTACTGAGCAAGACATCTTCTTCCAAACGACATATGACACCAAGCAAAAAAGTCCAACCACAGAACCGGAGTTTTGGTAAAAATTCGGACGGAAAAGTCGGAATTCCCAATTTGATGGACTAAAAATCAATAAAGGGCAAGTGAGAAAATAGGACCAACACATATTCTTGTAGTACAGAACATTGTCTTCCAAGTGCTGTAAAAAAATGTGCAAAAAATTACAAACCTAAGCGGAGAGAACAAGTGCGCTAATGGCTCTTTTTCACTTTTTCACTTTTCACTTCAACGACCTAAAAATTGACAAAATTCATGATGAAGAAAGAAATGCAATACATGTTCTGATAGAGCAAATCATTCTCTTTCGAAAGCTATGCAGCGCTATGCAAGAGACCGCCGGCGGAATCTGCAGTGAATCGTTGAAAAAAAAAAACGGCGGGGACTTATGGGACAACATAATAGATGCATTCTCTAAAAACGACGTCAAAACTCGGCATGATGCAAATATGACTCAAATGCCATAAATTTTTAAGAAAGTGGAGGCTTTGCGCTTTCAAGAACTACACAGAGCTTAAAATGGGAACATTCGTAGCCACGGAAAAGAGACCAAAAACTGAAGTAGCAAAGCGGCCGTTTCATCTGTAACGACCTAATATAATACATCAGCAAACTGCATAGCAGCGAACTTCTTCAGTAGATTCCAACCTTTTGTAGCCGTTTGAAAACGAAGGATCATTCCTTGTACTTCGTTTCGAGGACGATACAATCCTTTCAGGGTATTTTCTTGCGAACGTTCGGTAGATGTGCTGCTCCAACTGCCTTTTCAAATGCAACTTATTGTTAGACAGCTCTGGATTGGTTGGTAGCTTGTTAAATTGACCCGAACGCGCCCAATTCAACCGTAAGCATCGACAAGCCAGTTCTTCAATAGTGACAGTTTGCAGCATCAGGCATTCAGTACCCACACCTGCAGTAGAAGCAGCCATTGCAACTACTGCAAAAAACGGAGAAGCGGCTTCGTTTAGTAGAACGTCTCCGGCATGGCGTTGGAAGGCGCCGTGAAATGAATGCGAACTGCATGCTGCACCTTGGGCACAATAAAGAGCTGTAGAGCCGCAGCGTAACTCATGGGGAATGAAATCACTGTTGAAAAACTCATAGACTAATCAGAACTAAGCAAAAGCTCCGCAACCACAACCCAACAAGCATCACGTAAGCGATTTTCCCTTTCTTGAGCGGCAAATGCTGTTGCTTCTAATTATAGACTTTTAGTGAGCATTAGGACGCAAGCGTCACGAACCACCGAGGAGTGAGAAACATTTTGATCAATGCAGCCCATGCCTTATAAGAAGGGCAGCTAACTAACAATGGGTAGAAGAGCTAGATTACATGACTACATCAGTACGCCACGGTGATGAAGAAGTGAGGTGAGAGTTGACGTCAGCGGAAATATCCATGGCTAAGGGTCTCATCCTCTATTAAGCACCGCTTAAAATCTACTTTGATGAGGCTAACAAATGCTAGCCTTTCAAAAGCACCCTCTAAAATCGAATTTTAGAGTGACACAGCGTCGCCTCGCGCTGGAGGACGTGACGGTTGCTCAAATTGACCTGTAAAGATTCAGTGTCGAGCACTGGGTCTTTAGAGGTCATTCTGTCTAATGCCGTTTCACGTAACTCTTGGAGCAACATTTCTATAAATAGCCATAACAATTTGAACGTAATGTGAGAGGTGAAGTGTGGAAAGAATGACAGAGCTTTTTCATCTAATTAGTTTTACCATACGCTTTGAATGCGTCAAAAATAATTTTCCATTTGAGCTATGGCGTGTTCGGAAGGACGAAATTACGCGTCTAAATTCAAGATAACATGTAAAAAAATCTGATAGATTCAGATCAAATGCGGTGGGCTTCTGATTTGTACACGATTCTAAATCGAATCGAAATAAAACAACAGAGGGATATGCAGCAGATTAAAAGCATGGTAGGAATATCGCTCTTGCAGAACTTTTGCAATTTCCACTAGCATGGCTGAGAGAGCATAGAATGTGACGACAAGAACTCTGCAGGCCAGGTCCAGGCCGGCGAGTGCTTGCCGTTACATTCTATGCTAGTCTGAGCTAACACCGATTCGTTAACAGATTAGCTTGGCTTAGCCACAGCGCCTGACTGGCTTCGTCCACAGATCCAAGTGCAAACGCACTCGCAGCTAACAAAAATTCATTCGGCGGCCTTTAGTGCTCTGAATAGTTGTTGATTTCAGGTGGTTTTCGAGAATCATACGGACTTCGAAGTAAAAGAGTGACACGCCTCCAAGTCTAATTTGAGCAGATTTTGCTTCAAGGAACTCAATCCAAGAAGCGCTTTTCGAGGGCGGCTAGGCTTGTTGGGCCATCTGAAGTTCACGCGTTCTCGTACGCAAATAGGGTCTGAAGAGCGCAGCGATGGAGTTCAGCCGCGGCTGAGTTGGCGTGAGACATGCAAATCTGCCCAGCCGAGGTTCGAAGAGCACACGCGCCGGCGCTGCCTAAATGTCCTGGATTACTGGGAGGCGGAGGCGATGGAACTGCGATCGCCCGAGGAATCCGCTACGAAGCGCCGGTTTGATTTCAGAGGACCCAAGGGGCCCTTCTTCGAGGAGGAGCCATGGCGACGAAAATTTCCGAGGAATTCGATGCCTCAGAATCTCGCGTAGAGCCGCTCCGCTGGAGTAGAAGAAGGCTCCTCACGAACGGTTCACGTTGGCAGGCGACTAGCCCCACCCCTTGAAGGTACTACTGTACCAAACTGGCAGCATGGATGCCTCCTTTCATCAAAGTGCTTCTGTTCAAACAACGCTAATGAAGTTCTAATTACCACATAAAGGGCTTCGGCGGGTAGTATTTCATTCGGCGCACTCTGTCCCACCACAGCTGCACTTGTCCAAGTTCGAAAGGACTCGAAGCATGAAGTGCAGAGGACAAAGATGCCATCCGGAGAAATAGATGCCTTCGTTGTCAGCTTGGATGGTGGCCTCTAATAGAAACCATAAGTTAGTTAGTTAGTTTTCAGCGGATTTCACCAATATGTTTATTAATTTACCCCGTTGCAATATTCTTAGCAATATTAGAGAGATACTCAATTTTTTTAAATGCTAACAAAAACTTCATTGTCTATAACGATATAATAAAGCCTTCTACAGTAACTCTATAGGAAATAAAAACTATAAATACTACTATACACGATACAATTTATTTTATAGATTATCTTCTTAGCAACAGCTATTGTAAATTCTGTGACCATTTGTTTATTCAAAAAGTGGGAGTACCGTATGGTAGTAATGCAAGACCTCTTATGGCTGATCTAACTCTCACATATTTCGATTATGTTTACTCTATTACCCATACTAATCCTTACCTGCTCATTCCGTTCTGTTACATGGACGACATTTTAGTTGTCCATAACAGCAGCACTAATGGTATTTATAACCAACTTATCAACGTCTATAATAATGTCTTAGAACTTGATATTACCCATGACAACGACTACTCGTGCAACTATTTAGATATGGAAATAAAGAGCTCAGGCAGTCGATTAACCACTAAGCTTTATAATAAGACAGATTCCTTCAATTTTAGTGCAAGAGATTTCCTCATTTCGATGCCAATCTGTCATCTAATATCAAAAAAGCCACGATCTATGCAGAAATTCTAAGAATTGCACGTACTTGTAGTTTTAAAGATGATTTTGTAACTAGACTTTTGCATACTAAAAAGCAACTGTTCGTGTCAGGATATGACAGTAGCTTCTTCAATTTCTCGTTATTTAAATGCATTCATAAAAATAGCCAATATAAATACGATCTAGGTCACACTAAAATTCAAATAAAATACTCGTTATGTAAGTGCATTGATTAGTGTTGTTTTCAGCGGTTCATTAATTTTACCACTTCTTAAAATCTTTGTGCATAAACTATAAAAACATGCTCCCTAATTTATTGTGCTCGTGGTGGTGGACTGGAGGGCGTTTGGTGGTTCGACGTGGAGGTCTACCTTCTCATTATTTCCTCCTTTACCTCAACTAACCCCTTCCATAACAACCATTCTCCCTCCCCCTTTTCTAATAAACCACTCTCTTCCCCATGGTGCATTTTCCCGTTGAGCCACGTTGCGCTCTCCGTGCCACTGTTGCGAGTTGCTCTATCTATTCTAATTTACTGCCACCTTTCCTACATCTCCTTATTGCCTTTCATTCAAGGTTTATTCTTTTCTGGTGGTATCTTTATAGCAATAATCCTATAACATCTTAAACTTGCTTCTTTACGTTCAATTGTTGTTCGCCAAGACCAACTTCAACAGGAAGAGCTACAGCAGCAACTCCGACCAACTCTTAGCAGAGTACACTAGGGAGTGCTAGTTGTGGAAGCAGTGTTTCTTGGCGAATGATTCCCACCAGAATGTGTAGCTCTGAAAAGAGAAAAACTCTCAGACTTGGTTCACCAGCCTCCCTGAACTGGTTTATGTGTTTGACTTTTCCAATTCCTGAAAGCAGTTGCTCACAACACCATGACACCATCACGTTTTGCTTTGGACAGGTGAATTTAGCAAAACTTAGCAACTAGCTAGAAGGAACTCGTCAACAGGCTTTGACACATTTCACCAAAGCGATCGGGATGGTTGCTGGCTCAATGTATTTGTCTCATCGTGACGATGAAATGACATTTGCAAAACTTCAGGATTGTATAGAAGATTTACCATTGATGCACGGAACGCGGACCGGCTTTGTCACGAGTCTCATGGGGCATGGAGCTTACTGAAGACGTCCCTTCTAGATGGGTTGATGTTTAAATTCCGGCACACCCTTGCCACATAGGCGAAATCGGATCTCGTTAGCACTCGCAGCATCGGCGGAACTTCTTTCCAAAAACCACCACTAAGTTGCGCTGTGCGCATGGTCCACACTGGCACGACACTACAGGAGGACTGTAGGAGTATGCCCTAAATGCTGCTTCCGTTGTTGTATTCATTTCTACACTATTTCAGGGTTATTCGAGAGGATGAAGAATTTAGAAGGGAGGAGTAGAGGGATGATAGGGCCAATGACGAATGTGCTAACAAACGGACAACCCAGCATTCAGTCTATCCTCAGCACTGACCACTGCTCTCAGAAGGCATGCATGGTGGAAGAGTGGATTCGAGCATTTGTCTTGCCACCAATCTGTACTTGCTTTAACATTCGCTAGGAGCCCGTCTGGCTTGTTCTGGAGACAATGACGTTCATTTCCAAGGCTATTTGTTTCCCCTTCGTTAAAGGTTGAGTTGAGATGATCAACGGCTACCTCCAGAGGTTATTCCTATGACGTTGTCACATTTGTCTGAACGTGCTTCTTCTGCGAAAACTGAGTAAAACAACGTTGACCTCAGCCATGTGTCCAATGCTTTGCACATCGGGAAGTAAGATATTGAGCTGCAAATTACGCCCCTTAAAAACCATAGGTCCGTTTAAGGCGGTCAGTAAATTTTGCGCTCTCTGTAGATGACCCTTAACTACAAATTTACCTCTCTTCTTCGTTTGCAGATTTTCAACTGCTGAGTGTCTATACTTAAACACTGTGACTTCAGGTTTCTGCGCCCTTGAAAGATATAAAAGCCGTTGAAAAACTGCACAAAGAGAACTCTGCAATTTCAGAGCCGTGGATAGAGTTGTAGTGAAAGGATCATATACCAAGCAGAGCTCTACTACCAGTTCTTATAGATTACAACAGGTCTCACCAGATGTGGAGGAGTCCAAATCCAAAAAAAAATTCAAAAACCAAAAAAGTCAATCATGATAAACAGAAGTGCAGAAGCCAGCAACTGAAATCAATATCATGCAGAGCTTTCTCCCCTTCCACTTTCGCAATTAATCGTCACCACGAATTGAAAAGTTGGATCTCTAAACCGAACACAGGAAGAGATGACTGAGGAATCCTATCTTTTAACTAGAGCATAACAAAATCAAGTAAATGCATGATAGATGAGATCTCAGATATCAAGGGATACTTGTTTAGGTCCTCCCAGAAGCTAATGTTTTAACCATAGCCTGCCAGCATTATGATGAACAGTAAGTTACGAACGCTTCCAGAAATTATGAATTATCTCTTCGAAGAGTTTTCTTCGAAGCAATCATCTTCAGATCAAAGGCAGTGGAGTGAAACATCGTAGAGCGAGTAGTGGCTCAAAAGTCGCTTCAGGAGGCCTAACCTGGAATTAGCAAAGCCGCTCGAGAGGGTCAAAGAGTTGTCGCGAGAGAGATTACTACGACTGAGCTCGTAAGTGTGGGAGAATGCTCCGACGAAAACTCCTGCTGCTCATGTCCGGCAGTCAATCGCAGATATAAATTCATTACGCCGCCAGAATACAGAACAACAAAGCAATTTTAGCCGCCAAACGCCGGCTCCCTCGCTCTGTCGAATTTCTGAGCGAAAAACTGCGTAGGAATCGTGCATAAGTCGGAAGCGAGTACCCCGCCATTCCGGGCGTTTCGAGTACTTTCGATACGATGTCCTCAGAGCGTGGCCGCTACTCCTTTTAGAGTCCTTGGCTCAGAGGAAGTCGTCACTCACCCTTACACAAATGCCGAGTGCAGGGCGTTTGAAGTCAGCGCCATGACCGTTTGCCGCTACTAATGCTCCAACGCAGAGGTGTGGACCTCTTGAACAACGGCGAGCAATGATTTTCCAGGCGCTTTTTGTCCAAAAATAAGGCGGTGGCAACGATGTTGTGCTCAGACGTCATTCTGCAGAGATAATCGGAACTCCAGCTATATAATGACAATAGTACGATCGCAGAGGATCGCTCTCAAAGCGGATTTGCCGCTACTAATGCTTCCTGCGGAAATAGCTGCGGCTAAAAACACCAAAGATTTCACTTGCCGTTTCGATGAAGGTGCTTGAAATTCTCTTCTCATCAACTGCCTGCTCCTAGTACGCCTTCCACTATTCTAAAAGTGCGCTAAGCAACGCTTTTTTCTGGCCGCAATATTTATTGCATTTCTCTCATATTCCTAGAAAAAGATACCCGTCTACTAACTTGTACTTCAAGGGGATATCGTCAAGGAAATTGGAATGCGCATTTGCCTACACCATGACAGGACGAGGCGCGTAGCAAACGGCGCGTGATTATCGTCATCCTTTATCCCTTGTTTTCTTTATAAAGCTTTCATAAAAAAGGATCTTACCATGAGGATGCGAATGCCAAAGCAGGGGCAGTTCGCAAAAATTCCCCGACTAGTCGCTCAAGTTTCCACCGTTTAAAAGAACTCGCTGTAAGTCTGGATTGTTGCGGGATCCACTCTTCTCCATTTCGCAACATTAGTCCAATTAGTTAGCACAGGAATTTTTAAGGCTAAAACATTGAGCATAATTATGCATACACTGCTGGTGCAAAAGTAAGCGTAGCCTTAGTACGGCTGTAGTAAAGTGACCAGTTCAGAGTACATGCAGACTAGATCCCTCTATAGAAGTTCTTCTTGCTGGCAGGGTCTGCTAGCTAAAGCCAATCTTTTGTCACTGAAAGTACAGCATCAAGAGAGTTTCTGCTCCTTTAAATCAGGGAAACGAAATATACAAACAGAAAAATAAAAAATGAAAAGAAAAGAGATCCTCCGGTTCAAGCTAGTAATTGGGATCATTAGATGTTGTTTCGCAGGGTATGAATTACACCACGCGTGCATAGCTTACAGTTGTAGAATTTTACAACCACACAGCAGACATGGCCGTTCCGAGCGGTCAGCACCCCATGCTGTTCTCTGATGCCAACATCCATTACGCTGAGTAGGTGCAGAGGAAATTGGACATGTTGGGATAAAATGCCGGCGTTTTTGCACGAGAACAGAAAAAGCGCGGTAATTACGCAGAAACTGAGCACGCTTTCAGGGAATCGACGACTCTCGGGGGAAGCTTTCCAAAATGAGCAGACGAGGAACATGCGACACAGCGGTGTTTGGGGTCTGCGCTTCTGGAGGTTGACTGCTGTCGCCTTGATGGGCGTTCGGCTCGCTTCCCTACACGCCAGCCGACAACATACTTACCACCTGCTTCAGATGTTAGCGGTCAAAAAGCAGGTGACTTTTCAGCGATGCAGCAGCAGAGGTGTGCGTAAATCAAAATTAAAATTTGGTAAATCGTAAATCGTAAGAGTTACTGTAGTGAATTCAGTGCTGGGGTGATCCTAAGCTTGTTGGTACCCACTTGTTAATGTCTGCCACGCGGTCTATTCCTAAGTTTGATAATAAGACTCAGTTTAAGTATTCAAATTTATTAACAAGAAAAAATGATCAACCAAAAAAGTTCCAGCCAACAAAATCGACCAACCTTTTCCTAAAGTCGTAACTTGTGGGAAGAGGAGAGGAACTTGTGGCTTCAGATGGCGACAGTGCAAAAGAACTGCGAGAGAGCCCCGCTCTTCCTCCTCACGACATTTAAGTACGGTTCGTACTGTAAGATGGAGAAGATAAAGCCGCCGAGCGGCGTTGTTCTCAAAACATTCTTGCTCGAAGTCTGTGAAACAAATGCTATCGATTACAAGTTACAGCTGAAATGATTACTACAAGTCATACAATAATTCTACGCGAAAAATAAAGATCATGAGTCGGTTTGACGACACTCCGCCCGCCACAGTTTCACGCCCTGTTGCATCTCCAGCTCCTCCTGTTTTCGGGTAAGTCGTCCTCTTACCACACTCCGCAAGTCCGGCACCGTGCATAGTGCTCGATGGTGATTATCCTCCGGGATCAGGTCCTCGACAATTGTGCCGCGAATATTCTCGCAATACCAGCACTTGCGTGGCTTGAATTTGCAACGGTTCGGCAGACATGTTTCGAGGCAGCGGTTGCAAAGTTGCTTGCAGTTCACGATCCAGCGACGGTGTTCTCCTTCCGTAGCCTCCGGACAGGAATCGGAGAAGTGCCGGCCCATCGCGTCACAGAACGCACAGAGAACATCTGCACCCACGCCTTCAGAGATGTCTCCGATTTTTCTGAACGGAAAATTACGTAGAACTTGTTGGAGTTGTTCCACTTGATCACTCAGCCATCGGATACTTCTGCCTTGGGACCATTGGTGTGGGGGATCGGCGTATATCGATCGTCTATCAGTTTCATTATCAGACTCGAAATGCACGCTTTCGAGCTCTACATACTCCTCTTCTGGCTCGTCCAATTCTTCTTCCTCACGTCCATCTGCGACTTGTTCTGCAGGATCGTGCTCACCAGGTTCGTCAGGACCCTCGTCCAGCTCCTCAAGGTTTTCCTCATCTGTTTCGGACACGTCTACCAAACCCGGGAGGTCATCGTTTTCCTGCACCTCTTCCACCATTCTTTCGAAGTATTCTTGATCACCAAGAGGTTCAGCTTCTCCTCTCTCACTTCTGACGGTCCTCTTTGACGAGTAGCTGCCATCAACAGTCACTACTCTTTGGCTCGGCTCAATCTCCATCGCGTCTTTTTCGTCCAGCTTCATTGCCTGGATGAGCTCTCTGAGACGAGCTAGTTCTTCATCTTGTGCAGTCAGCTTTTCTTGCAGTTTTCTAACTTCTTCAGCTGCAGCTCTTTGGTCATGTGCCAGATCCTTTCTGAGAATGCACAGCAGTTGGCGTTTTTCCATTTCAGGCTGGTAGGTTCGGAAGGACTTGTGCTGCTCTCCTTCAGCTCTTAGTTTTTCTTTTCTGAGCTCATCTATGAGACTCCGGAGCGAGGTCACTTGTCCATGGACGTACTCAATCACCTTTTTGACGTCTATCTCATAATCGTGTGGTTTCTTCAACCACGCGTTACTGTGGATGGAATTGTTCCAATCGCGACTTGTTCCTCGAAAAGTCGGTCCGTCAGAACGTATCGAGTCGTCAGCTTCACAATTTTTTCATCTGTCTGCTCCGCAACAGTAATTCAGTAAGCAGAAGAACTTGTTCAGCTGGCTCGGCGAGCACGAAATGCTCTTCGCCTCTCTTATGCTCCCAGTCCACTCGTACGATCCCTGCTGTCGTGATCTGGCGGTGAAGTGCGTTCAGAGTAAGCGTCAGATTGTTCTCGAATCCGCTTGCCGTCTGATTTTTGATCGAGGCGTACTTGTAGAGATATCCTAGATCGCCATCCACGAATCGTGGGTCCATTCTGACCTGTGGTGCAGTAGAACAAAATTTCCAGAGGCTTTTTCTACTAATGCTAATCAGATGTGCCTCAACATTTGTTTATTTGTCGCGTTATTTTCAGCTCAATCTGAACAGTTTTCCTACCAAACTGTTTTCCTTTTCTACACCTTCATGCTGGTAAGACACCTTTCAAAACAAACTTTACACGTTTCAGGAAAGTCGAGAAGACGATTGATTCCAAAACTTTGCTTTAGCCTGTGCATGGTATTCCAACAAAAAGCTTGCATCGCTTGAATATTCATTAAACTCCTAACTTGGTATCAATTTTTTTAGCCTGCGTATTAATCTGGAGTTTAGAGGAAACAAAAAACTCAAAATTAAAAAATCACTTTACAATGCGCCGAAAACAGCAACTGCGCAGTAGTAATCTAACAGACATACTAAGTCGTAAGATGGGATTGCGCCTTACGTTCAGAGTGAATGCACGGCGCAATCACATCATGTGTCATACCGAAAGATCTCCGCTTTTCAATATTTTGAAGTAAGACCCGAAACATTCCCATGGCAGACGGATAAAAACTTTTGGCCGCCGAAGCAGCATGACCATATTTCTGGGACCTCTTTTGTGGTCGCTTTATAATGGGAAGGTCAACATAATCCTTGAGGCAACTTTCTTGAGGCATCTTCAGTTCGACTCCATAGATGGGACAATTTTGATTTAGAGGGTGTTTAGCTTGGCTTGCAAGTAATCCTATTTGAGTTATGAGTTGGGAAGAACTCGGTCTAAGCTTAAACTGATTCAGCTTCAGTTTGCAGAAGTGCATTCTAAATGCAGCAAGTGAAAACGAGATAGATAGAGACCGCTGCAGGACGGCAGTTACACATCCATTATTTACTGAGAGGGTACCAATTCGCGATACTCGAATTGAGAAGCTCTGTTAATTGTAGAGAGGTTGCACTGAAGACGTTCCTTAGCTTTAAAAGTGCGCTCAAGTTCTGAACCATGGCTCTACAACATCAGCCATCCCGCTGACCTAAACCTTCATAGAGCACCAGTTTTCTACGCAAGCCTGCCTGTACTTGTCCGATTTGGAAAACATGAAAATGTGGCACTACTATTTAACAATTCTCTGCATGCGCTCGAGCTACCATTCGCCAGCTCCGTAACGAATGCTCGCTCTACGAGGGTCTGCAGCATCCTACGTGAATTACATAAGGCCATTTCAATAGTCTCAATCATGGCACTGAAAAGGAACAACAAAAGTGCCAGAGCCATTTCAACTTTTTCTTGAAATCTTCGCTTTGACCACCACTTTGTATATCAATTTGCTCCGCCCAATGTAGACCGATAGAAACATCAATGGTTTACCTTTTTCACATGAGCTTAGCAACTTTCTAAACCCGGATTCCAATCATGAATGACACTCGATCGTGAATTTGCGTCAATTCTATTCCGTAGAATTTACTTAAATCTGTTATAAACAAATTTGCTAAGCGTTATTGGCATACAGGACGTGGATCAAGGAATGCTCGTCTCTCTTTCTCTATGAAATGCCTCCAATGTCTTTCTGAGGGCTGGGATGGAACAACCTTCGGCAGTAGGAATGCGGTATTCCTTGCCAGCTTTCGGCCGGAAACGGAGGAGCCCGGTCTCCTAGACAGAAGATCACTTTTAATGATATATTGCACTTGTTTCTCTTCCTGAACTGGTCTGCTTTCAAGCGACAGCCCTGTTTCTCTTCCTGAACTGGTCTGCTTTCAAGCGACAGCCCTCCAATGTTCGAGAAATGTAGAAGTTCGTTAAGCTGAGGGATAAGTCGTATTCGAGAAGCCTGTGCAAAGGACGGTGTCTTCTACCCCAGTAACATATTAGAGCATCAAAAAACAACTCCGAAGGGAAGTGGAAATGCATTATAAGAGGAAACCATTGGAGTAGAGACATCTTTATAACTCGGTACACTAAATTTGGACGCGAGTTGGTTGTTGACCAAAGATCACATTTCCGAAAACGACCCAAAGTGTCGTAAATCGTAAATCGTTAAAAATTCGGCAAAAATAGCCGTAAATCGTAAAATCGTAAACCGTAAATCGTAATTACGCACACCACTGTGCAGCAGCTACATCACTCTGCAGCACAGACTGCAGGAGAATATCCAATAGAGGGCCATTATGAGGGAGAAGATCTGCCGTAGAATCCGAACGGAGATAGAAGAAGATGTGGGTTGCGGAAGAATAATCCCGTTCGGAATACGACACATTGTCTGGTTTCACGTGGTGTCATCAAAGCGAGCGAGTTTTAAATCCGAGTGCATGGGTGTGATTACGACACCGTCCCCCACCATCTTTACGAAACAGATTCTTCAATCTGCAAACCCTTGAATGTCGTAGGAGAGGATACGATTTAATTACGATATATAAGATGATATCGGTTTCACTCGCATTCCCCTTCTGGGGTTCTATACCTTTTCTACATCGAAGACAAGATGTGGTCAATGGGAGATCCAGTTTCGCGGAGCGAGAACTGTATAAGGTCTCAGGCTTCCACTTACCATGCATCTGAATTGTTAAAGTCATCCAAACAACACTCTTACGAAACTCTATGGCAATATAGACGACTTCTTATTTGGTATTTTCAGGATGCAGCTTAGTAGTTTTCCTCGTTATAAGGTTGACCTGTTGCTTGTTTCGACTTTTCCTGCTTAAAATCACTTTAACTTGGTTGCTTTTTTCATTTGCATGGTACTATACAGAACAAATAAACAAAATATGTGTTGGCCAAGCAAAGAAGAGAGCAATGTTTCATTCCTCCCAACAATTGGCTGGAGATGTGGAGCTTTGCAGCCTGCATGCGAAACGAGCTGGTAATCATTCAAGTCGTTTTTAAGCCTGAACTAGCTGTTTCTAAGGAAACACATTGTCTAAATAGTGCTTTGTTGCGAAAAAAAAACTATAACGTCGGTGGGCTCGAACTGGCATCATGGCTACAGTAGTAGGTTTGTGTATCGAACGTTAGTCTTCTACCTCTCTAATGTGCTTACGGCTTAGACTTTTTAAAATCAACCGAACACTGCTAAAAGCTGGTCTAATCTCACCCAGTTTGCTGTTGTGCTCACTGAAAACAAGAATTCACTTTCTCCCCATACAATCTTCTCTTGGTGAAGACTGATGAAGACGGCGGACCTAGTGTGCTCGTGTTAGGAGCTGCTCCTTCATCCGACTTGCGGTGTTGGTGGACTATAGCTGATCTCATCCAGTCCACTCCTCAGATCCTCTGCAACGGTTAAGGCCCCGCACACTTCTGCGGCGTTGCCTCTGCCCTATCCTTAACCACAGCGGCGAGCGGTACTGCCGCAGAAGTGTGCGGAGGCCTTAATCGTTGCAGTGGATCTGAGGAATGGGCTGGATGAGCTCAGCTATAGTCCACCAACACCGCAAGTCGGATGAAGGAGGGGCATGGCGCATAGAGGGTCCCCTCTGGCGATGAATCTCGAAATGTTAAAATACAGCCTAGCCGACAACCGAAACGATAACCGTTACTTCGAAGCGAGAGCGCTACCACAACACCGCCGCTGCGAAATGAATGCGCGAACTTTGGCAGGCCAGGACTCGCTTAGAAGGTCCGTTTAGAAAGTTTCGTCTACACAACTTTAATCGACCTTTGAAACTCCTTCTCTTTCACTCTAGTATATTATTCTAAGCCGCAGCCGGTTAACATGTTCCAATAGCTGTAATTCGCTTCCTAGCTAGATAAGATTAGCGAAAGACAGTAACGCGTGAACTACAGACTTTCGCAAACAAAGATGGTGTTATCTCTCGTTGACAAGGGCAGTCTGGGTTCTAGTAGTGGAAAGGCCTTCGAAAGCCGAGTTATTCCGGGCTTTCAGCTCTCAAAACTTGCACTCTTCAGAGCTGGATTCCATTAATACACTCGTCGGAAGCGCATAGTAAGAGAGCTCGAGTCGCCCAACTGCCATGCGCTGCCTAGCGATTCCGCTCGTTTTCATCGATGACGTTTTATCGGCTTTTTCAGTTTTAGCGGCATTTCCAGTTTTATCCTTCCCGCGAAGAAATGCTATTCGTCGGCTTCATTATAGAGGATGTCTCAAAAAATGCTACACTCTTTGGAAGCTGATAACTTTGCGCACAGCAAAGGTACTGGAAGTTAAGGGCTCAAAGCTTTAATGCTTAAGAAAATGGAAATTTTCCGAAGTATGAGCGGTATGGAATGCGCCATGCACTCGACCGAAATTTCGCGTTTTACACTCGATTGATTGCGTTTCTCTTGAATGTTTGTTATAATTTCTCCACAATGTGGCCGTTTCGATTGATTTGCTCTTCTTTTAGGGTTTAAAACTTAAAAACACCCTACGGTTGCGGGCAGTGCAGGGTGTCCTAAAAAATACGGATACTGTTTGAAACGTTCTAAGATTGCTGCTAATGAAGCATTTGAAGATGTTTGAGACTCGTTTGAAAGCGCAGGGTAACGAGATCACTGTGGCGTGCAAACAATCAAGATTGCGCCATGCCCCCGCCTGAAACCTTTCACTTAAGGGTCGATTGATTGTGCATTTGCTGCATATCTGTTACAATCTTGATACTACTTGGCCAAATTAACCTGTGCTGTTCTTCTTTTAACGTTTAGAACTTGACAATCATGTGAAAGATACATGACATGGAAGTTTATTGATCGCGCAATTTAAATGTGAGCTGGAGCCCCATTTTACGTGGCTCACTCTGTGGACTGATGGAGCAACATTCAAGCCAAATGGAAAGGTTAATCGGCATAAAATAAAAATAAATAACTGCAGCTCCCGGGCGACGCTTAACATTAGAAGAAGTAAAGTACAGGTTAAAGTGGCCAAGTTGTGACAAGATTATAACAGTCATTCAGCAGAATTAGTCGAGCCTGAAATGCAAGGTCTCGGGCGAGGTACAATCTTGCCTACTTGCACGTCTCAGAAATCCCGTTATTCTGTGCTTTCATATGAGCTTCAAACATCTTGAAAAGCTTCACTAGCAGCAATGTTAGAATGTTTCAAATACTTCCCGCATTTTTAGGACACCCTGCACGTTCCGCAACCGTAGTGTGTTTTCAAGTTTTAAACCCTAAAAGAAGCGGAAACCGATCGTAACGGCCACTTTGTGGAGAAATTATGACAAGTATTCAAGCGAAACACAAACAGTTGAGTGTAAGATGCAAAATTTCAGAAGAGTGCATGCGCATTCAGTGCTGCTCACAAGTCAGAAAAATTCCACTTTCTTAAGCTTTTATATGAGTCCTTAACTTCTTGAGTATCTCTACTGGGAGCAAAGTTATCAGCTTTCAAACAGTGTATTCAATTTTCGAGACACTCCGTATAAAGACAAAGGAAAGGTAAACTGCGCTTGCCGATGAGCAACCATTTATGGAATCTGATGCCGAATTTCACCCGCACCCCTATTCGCCTAACTAATGAGGCGAGAATATTCTGCGCAAGACCAATAGGGCGATAAAAAATTGGAAACGACCAGTGTTCACATCTGTGACCAAAAGTGACGCGGCCAGGTTTAGATGAGAGATCGCCTCAAGACAGCTGAGTGAATTTTCCAGTGAAAAGGTTCCCGAACATTGCGGTTGAATACACTTAGCGTCTCAAGGTACCTCGTTTGTGGCAGCACAAACAGGCATTCGAAGCTCAAAAATTATATATGCGTGTGCTGAACCTGAAGGTGGGACGTGTCAGGGAGATTGTAGAGCAAGCACTCCAATCCGCTCTTGAATCCTGCTTAAATAAGCCTCTTCCTGTGACGAGATTGCCACACAATTAATGCGCTCACACCCACCTAAACCATCCAGACAACAGCTTTCAAAACAATTTCATCAGGGGAGTGAAGGTAAACGGAAAAGGGGAACACTACTGAAGAGAGAGAGTAGTGTCACAGCACCAAGCAAGGCCTTCAGCACCACAGTAATGCAAAGAGTACGAGACGAAGATAAACAAGCACACTGGAATGCAGAGGAGATCCACTGGAGGCCACCAAACTTGAAGACGAATGGGCTTGCAACAGCTTTCAACTCGGATGGAAGGCAAGAGGCAGAAAGATAGAGAGATTAGCACACAAAGCTACATGTCCCTGAGTTTGAGTTTGCTTAGGATTCTGTGACATCCGCGTAAATCCTTCATATGCCCTGTGTATACGAATGCACGAACATCCTGGAAAGTGTGACCTCATTTCTAACTTCACCCGCACTCCTTAAGTGCTGGTGCACTGTGTTGCCAATAGCTAGTGATTGGAACGCACGCAAGCGAATCCGAATTGTGTCTCGTCAGAATGATGAGACGTCAGCTCATATGTGGCATAAATTCTCAAGTTGGTGGCAGCGGCACACCACGTACCAAATGCGGCCCTCGTTATCGCAGAACAGAATTTCCTCAGTTCTTCGCAAAGACCTCTAAAACGGACTTCCCTTCGCTTGTCTTTTTGTGATCTCCATGAAATTTAGAGGGACGAAGACGCAGGGCACTGCGTTAATCACTTCAGCGGTGAAGCATCCAGACGTCCTTCGTTGGAGAAACCAGTAATGCAGAGCGAATGAAGCTAATGGTGGTGTTTTGACTCAATGCAGCAGGGTTTCCTGAGGGCTAATTAGGAAATTCACGTGAAGGATGACTGATGGTGTGTTGCCACGAGAAAGCGTCGATGAATGCGGTGAATTCTAGCGGAGAATCGTTGGACTCTACGAGCTCAAGTTTCTCCCGCACACTCTTTCTCTCATCTGCTGCACTGTAATGGACTAGAAACTTCCGATCAGTTCAGAAGGGGCTTTTAAGGACCTGCTCCGGAAAGAGGGAAGATAAACTAGACAGTTTCACTTCGATATTCTTCGAGGACTAGCGAAAGATGTGTCTCTTCTTCTCATGGCTTTCCACTCCGTTAGATGAACACATGTTATTGCAGTGTTTGCTTCGGCTTGGAATGGTTTATTTATTTACCAGCGTCCGTCGCCGGCTTCGCCGGCGCCGTACGCTGGACGTGCGGGCCACGCCAGGCTTGCCGGCTTCGCCGGCTTCGGGTATGGCGGGCCACGCTAGGAACGCAGCCCAAACCTAGCTAGGGATGCTTCCTCATCCAGCGTCCGTCGCCGGCTTCGCCGGCGCCGTACGCTGGACGTGCGGGCCACGCCAGGCTTGCCGGCTTCGCCGGCAACCAACGCTGGGTAAGGAAGCATCCCTAGCGTCGAAGTCGAACACGTTGAAACGATCGCCTCCTACAGATCGATTGACGCCTTGTTGAGTATCAGTCAATCCCAGTGCAGCATTCACGAAAATGTCAGCAGCACTCCTGCTCCGTCTAAGGTTCTGTTCACAGCACATTGCAGCTCGTCAAGCCTAATCGAATGTCTGACGTTTCTGTCCTCGTCGTGCTTTATCCCACGAGGCGTGATGAATTTCGGAAAGTGTAACTTAGGACAAATAATACTATTCTCCCCTGCATACTGTAGTATGGAAACTGGTCAAAGCATTGCCGAAAATGGAGGACCAAGGAGCAAGACTTGGTTGAAGGCGTAGTCGAATCAAGCGTAGGTCCTCCCAACATTCTTCGCTGACCTGCTCTGGCCCTCGCTGAAAATCCGAGGATCTGGGCAGGTAGAAGTAGCTTAGTAATCCAGCGCGCGAAGTAGGTATGTTCTTGAGAACAAAGTGAACAATTTCCAAATCAAAAGCGTCTTCCAGACAATGATTGAGCAATCAATAATATCGGTTAATATTGATTGTCTGGTGGAAGCTTTACCATGGTGGTTGATTTCCTGATAGGCCTGTGTTATACTTCGGCGACGCGTCGCCGACTCTGCGACTCGTCACCGACGTCGCCGACGCCAATGTTGCCACAGACGTCGTCTGTGCCGTCGGCGACGTCGTCGACAGATTCTGTGGTGGCGTCGGCGACGTCGTCGAGGGAGCATTGGAGCGCAGTGTACTAATAGAAGTACGGGCCAGTATTGAGCATTTAACGACTATGATTTAGCGATCTAACAATTTACCGGCATTTTCCTTAAATTTCTTTATTGGACTTTTTTTAGCAAAGGCCTTTTCCGTTCAATCGCATTGAAATTAAATTTACGCGGAATTTTCTGAATTCGCATGAAAATTTAACTCTTAATTAGTGCAAGTTGCATTTCGAAAAAGCGATGTTTGCTGTATCTTTTGAGAAAGCGAGGAAACACTACTTATTTGAATCAGTTTCTCTACAGCCGTTTTGTATATTTCTGTTTCAAGGCCGTCTTTCATATTTTGGCTGCTCAGTATCAGATATTCGCAATTCTTCACTGTTCTCTTCACGTTTTCAGTTTTCTTCACAGTTTTGTTTTGCGTTATTTGCTCGTCAAGAACGCCAAAATGCCTAGAAAACGCGAATAAAACGGGTGGGAACGACAGAGAAGCAAGAAAGGTGACAAAGGGAAAGGGAACGTAATGATTAGGCTCCACTCCCTCTTCAAACACTCAGCGTTCCAGCAAGCTGAACGGATTTTCGTACAGCATTAGGTAATGGTTGTGAGACTAACCATAATAGACCGTTGAGATTAAAAATGACACTAGTGGTGTCCGCCGGACGGATGTTTTTGCACTTCTCCATTTCGTAACTCAAGGTACGGTGGAGATGATGGCAGTGCTGGGAATGAAGAACCAACCAATAATCAAAAGACTCCATCAGAGGAGCTCCCGGCGACGCCGCCTGCGACGTCGGCGACTCGTTGCCGAAGTATAACATAGGCCATCGACCATCCGTCGGCCATCATAATCACGGAACACCCACCCAGATCGATCAAGTCTGCAGAGAACCGATACCAACGCTCAAGAATGGATAGCGACTATAGTAGGATCGACTGCCCATCGAAACATCTTTTACCTGGTTGGCCTTCCGTCGGCTATCATAATCGCGGGACACCCACTGCGTTGAACTTTTTGAGTGCATGGCGCGATTCAGTCTTTTGATGTGGCCTGTCAGCTTTGAAACGAAATCGAAAGTCTTCCAAATCGAGACGAGCTAGATTGTTTGAATGAGTTCTGAGCTAATCACGCAACAACCACTCCGATCGATGAAGTCTGAGGGGCAGGGGTTGACAGAACGTTCAGACGATCATTATCAACCAATATTATCGATCGTTCAAGTAGTGCTATCGTTTCTCTCTCAGACTTCATAGATCTGGACCATAATCAAGCAACACCCACCCCGGTAGATTAAGTCAGAGAGAAATATGAATATATCCGTTGATATAGATTGTCTGAGCTCGAGGTCTGAGCTAATGACGCAACATCCACAACGATCGGTTAAGTCAGAGAGAAATGTCAATATATCGGTTGATATATATTATTTTCACGTCAAATTGGACACTCTTTTCAGCTATTCTAAGACTATTCAAATCAAAGAAAACTCTTCCAATTTGAAATAGGCATCATTCACATTAGACTAGAGAGGACTCTCCAAAAGTGTTAGGATAATTTTTGTTCGAAGAAAACTTTAGTATAACTTTAATTGAAGTTTTAATTTAGTTCCCAATGAGAGAACACGTAGTATGAAAATTTTAAAAGTTTTATTTGTTGAGGAAAAACAGTGAATTAAAGCTTGTTTTGAAGAGGAAAAAAGCGGCCACTTTATATTGCTAAAACAGAGAGTGCGCCATGCCGCGTCCGAAAATTAGCGATTTTCATTCGATTGATAGCAAAATTTCTGTTTTCATGCAGTTTCACACCTGCAAACGGTGTAACACAAATAATTGTAATAAACACACATATTCTAACTTTTTTTGTCGATCAAACAAACGCTGCGTTGAACTTTTTGTGTGCATGGCGCGATCCAGTCTTTTGCTGTAACCTGTGAACTTTGGAATCAAATTGAATGTCTTCCAAATCGAGACGGGATAGGTTGTCTGATCGCGATCTGAGCTAATCACGCAATACCCACCCAATCGATTAAGTCTGAGAGAGAACCAATAACACAGGTGAAACGATCAATAATATCGATCGATATAAGGTCTGAAGGGAAGCCAATATTTACCTGATAGGCCTTGCGTCGGCCATCGTAATCACACAACACCCACCCGGACCGATTGCGTGCGAGTCCATCAAACTAACGTTACGTTGAACTTTTCGAGCGCATGGCGCAATCCAGTCCTTCGATGCAATTTTTTCTCAAAAATTAAATAAATATTCTAACCATCTTGAAGACCCTGCAGCTTAACCTGTAAGAAGCTCGTCTCGATTTGGAAGACGTTAAATTTGATTTCAGAGTTCATCGGGCAGCTTGGAAGAGTATCCAATTAGGTTTGAAAACTGTCCAATTTGATTTAAAAGGTGTTCATTTCGACGTGAAAATCATGCAACACCCACCCCGGAAAGTGCACGATCGAAACGCCTTAGGCCATCATATGCTGTTGCTAATGTGTAGGGAGGTGGATGAAGAAGAACACACTGGCAGGAACGCGCAAAGCAGAAGCAAGGGGTGCAGCGCATCGACGGCTTCCATCGCAGGTCATGAGGTGTGAGCCATGCCGCGGCGCAGACCTCTTCCGCAACGCTTCACGTGTTCTCTGAACTCGGCAGCGGCGGCTCGTCATAGTCGTGGTGACCTCTTGCGAAATCTCATCAAGTGGGCGTCCTTTGGTGACCACCCGGCAGTGGAAGCGTCATGGTCGTAAACACCTCGTGGTAGTAAACACCACCGGCAGCAGTGGCTGCCTGCCACTGTTTACCTCTTTGCACCCGTTCACAGCGTTTGCACCCGTTGACAGCGTTTGCACCCGTTGACAGCGTTAGCACCCGTTGACAGCGTTTGCACCCGTTGACAGCGTTAGCACCCGTTGACCGTCAGTGATTCATGCCTCTCTGCTTTATATAATAGGATTTGCACAAAATTGTGTGCTAAAACGAGCAGAGAAACAATGGGCACGATTCACCGAAATTCACAAATCACTGGACTGGAAAAAGAAAAAGCAGGAAACCTCAGCAAATCAGTGTAATGCTTCAATTTCAGTTTCCCGATGAGAACAACTTGCAATCGAGAACAAAAAAGTAGTTTCACAAATCAAGTGAAATTTACATCCAAATGTACTGGTCTTTGGTTGGGGAAGGGGAACTTGATGGAGACGAGCAGGGCCCGCCAACACTGCAAGTCGGAAGGCAGAACGGCCCCGGATACCAGCTTAGGGCTCCGGATACCAGCTAGGTCCGCTGCCCACTTACGCATAGAACAGAAAAAAGGAAGGACTTAATAACGCTCTCTTTGGAGTGCGCCTGGCACTTCACTTCTGCGAATATCTGCGGACAAAACAATGCGTAAACAAACGTATAATACAATTCGAAAAGAAAAACACGGGCGCAATCGTACTTGGTGGTGGCCGCTCTTAAACGATTTCGTGAGACACAATTGATTTTCTTTAAGCCTAAAGCGGCTGGTATTGAGGTTGTTTGAGGGATTGCGCCAAAATACGCTACGAGGGCTGTGTCTAGTGTTTCAGAGAATCTTAAGAATCAGAATAGATCCGCACCCAACTCGTATAGATCAAATTAATTGCGAAAATTCGGAGGATTGGATGACGATCGTCTCAGTATTTTCCATTAGTCAGTATCTGTATATGTATGAATATCTCTTATCTGACACCTATACAAAGCTAAACAGGCCCAGCTTTGATAGCTGCGAGGGATCGCTAGGCTGTCGGTAGTGACAGCGTAATTCATTTCTCTGCAATTTCGGTTTTAATTCTGTCGGATACTGCATCCTGAGACCAACAATATCCGGATTTAATTCCTTTCGCTCAAGAAAAAACAGATTCCGCTAACTGCGCCTATAATTATGATACGGCCAGAACCGTTGTCAGAATAGGGACAGTATCCTAGGATTCTAAATTTCTTCAAAACACTCATACATACTGCATCTCTTAATGCAACAAATATGATGGTTGCAACAAAGCGCTTGGAGTCTGGTCGTGAGAGTCATCTTATCCTGCCTAATTTTCGGATGGTCCTGTAATTGTGATGATATATTGTGATAAATACACCCCGGTGCAAAATTATAGGTTCACTCCCCCCCCCCGATGTGTCTAATAGTACCCGAAGAATCCTTCTACCGGGGCTTAATGATGTCACCATCGTATTCCTCACTATCGAAAACCAATAGAAAAAATGTAAGCAACATATCGCATCAGTGCTGTATATCACGAACTTTTATTGAAGAAGAACCGAATAGAGGCCGGTGCAAATATGGGTTCACTGCATAAAAACCTGATTAATCACAAAAGTACCTACAGACAAAGTAAGATTAGTACTTCGTCACATCACCTTTGTTGCAGACAACATCGAAAATTTTATTTGGCATACTACTGATAAGGTTATCAATAACAGTTTGCTCTACATTGGTTCACGCATGAAATACTGCGTTCTTCTGATCAGAAACCGAAGTGTAAGTGGTTCCATTTCTATACAGTTTGTATAGAAGAATGCGCTACAAGTTCTCTATCTGGAGAACGGCTAGACCACTCCAAAAGTTGAATTCTGTTGAAGTTAAGCCAATCTGTAGTTGACTGTAACATGTAAATGGATGCATTGCCTTGCTGGAAAATAAGGCTGTATCTACGAAATCTTCTGAAATATGGCAGAAGGTAATCTCCGATGAATTTCGGGTAGACTTCATTGTTTATCCTACACGAGACGAACTCCAAGGCAACAAGTTCGTATCCAGAACACACAACCCAAACCATAAGAATTCCACCGCCGAAGTTGCGCCTGGAGAATACTCGCTCCTCTTCCCTCATATCTCTAAAGTAGTGTCTGTATCTATCGGGTCCAACAAGATTCCACTTTTTTCGTCAGAGAATACCACCTAAAAATTGAAAACGCACTTCTGCTCGCATGTCAGACAAGATGCAGTCTCATCTCAACTTCTTCCAATTCGTGCTAATGTGTGCACGAGCAAAACTGGCCGCCTTGTGGCAGTCCGTCCAACGAGGGGCGCGCTTCACAACTTGACGAACAATGTGAGTACTGCGATTCAAGCTTCGTAGTAGTGTCCATGCAGGGAGGTTTAGATGACCTCGGAGGTCCTCCGCGGACAGGGTGCTGTTGGAAGCCGTCCGGACTAGGACGCTCTCATCTCTTTCAGACAGCTTCCTTAGGCGGCAAGCTTCCGATTTTTGCTTGCAGGCTTCCCTGTCCTTCAAACAGTAATTGATGCACTTCAACGACCCCCCTAATTGAACTGCGGGCTTCCTGTTTGAATAGCAGTTCGCATGAAAAGCATCAACTTGAGCTTTCTCACGTGTACAAAGCTTGGGTTCTTTGCCGGTTGACAGCAGTGATGCTTTTCGCTACATTATTGACCAATTTATACCGAGTTTTGCGAGGCAAAATGGTAAGCGTGGGAAATTTCCTCAAGTGAACCTATATTTTGCACAGGCCTCTCTCTATTCGGTACTTCTTCAATCAAAGTTCGTGGTATCCAGCACTGGTAAGATATGCTGCTTATATTTGTTTCTATAAAGGTTTTTCCATAATAAGAAATACGATGGTAGCATCCTTAAACATCGGCAGGGGTTCTTCGTACTAATGGACAAATCGGGGGGGGGGGGGAAGTGAACCTATAAGGGGAAGTGAACCTATAATTTTGCACAGGGGTGTATAATAGGCAAATATTTCTGTTGCAAACCTAGGTTACAAAAAACGGGCAGCACTTTTGCTTATCGCTTGAATAGCTTAAGTATGCATCATCGCCTGCAGTTCTACACCTATTTGTGGCTACATATACTGCTTATCATTTAGCAAGCACCTTTCCGCCGTTATGTAATAGCATTAGTGAGTCAATTGCTTAGCTTCGCGGAAAATACTCAACGAATTTCCGCTGAGGCCGTAAATCTTTATGCATCGAACAAATCGGCTCTGTCCAGTTGGATATACCTATATATAACTTAATGGTGGGTGGGTTGAGCCGCTAGCAAAGGGATACAGGAAAGGACGTACCAAGAATAACTAGAGAATGGTTTTTTTAGCAAACTCTTGTCAACCTTAGTAGATCTGCCTTTTCTTTTATTCTTCAGAACAGGTTGGAAAAAACATTTTCAAGCAAATCGTCCCAAATTGGCTGAGTCAGTGAGCATGCAGTTTCGGGGGAGCGGCACTTTGTCGGCTAAGACGACGCCAGCGATTGCCTTTCGGATCGGTTACCCTCTTTCCCCTGCTCAGCTTCCCTGCTTGCATGACGCCTCCGCACTCTTTTCGTAATATTTCTGTTATGATCTGATCGGCTCGTTGACGTCGTCATTTCTCTGGAGCCGGATGAAGCTGTCGCATCGCCTCCTGCAGCACTGCGACGCGAAGCGATATGAAGATTAGGTCAACATCCTCGAACAAGACCTTTATGCGCTCTGCGAGTGTTGTGAGCTCAAGTAAAGAAACGAGAGGATTTTCCTGCTTTCATAGCTCTTAACTCTTGCTTCAAATCCTTAAAACTTTCCTTGTTATGCGAGCATACATTAGACCACTATTTGCACTATTTGGGTGACCAGATGGAGACTACTGTGTACTAAGGTTCATAAGAAAGGGGACTCCGTACAGCTCAACTACGTTTTGTGGTGTGGATCTTTCTCTTACCATTGAACCGTGGCATCTGGCAAAGGCTCTCCCAAAGAAGCCTGCTTCCTAGCATCCAATTTTCTTTTAATAATTTTCTACACTGCAAAAACAGAGGCGTTTAAGATGTAATATTAGCCAAGTTAATCATTGGATTTTGACGAGTTTCCAGCGAATGATTTAGAAAAAAAAAACGTGCGACGCGCTTAAGGAGCTAAACCTCTATTAGACAGCACACTACTCCCCCCCACACAAGCCAGTGAAGTATTTGTCTCAAAAGTGTTCGTGCTTAAACCTCTCCTCTGTGGGATGGAGAAAGTGGACTGCTCAAGCGCAGCGCCGATATAGCAGTTAACCATGAGAGCCATGGGATCATCAACCCTAAAGGCAGGCACCATTCAGAAAAAATATGTGCACACCTTAGTTCCACAACGACGCGCTCTGGGGATCGAAATTTTTTTAGACAACATCGTGTTGTTAAAGCTCGTAGCGAGAGTAAGACAGCAAAGAAACCTCTGAACCTACGATTCCAATTCAACTTCGTCTGTTAACAATACTTCATATTCCGTAACCTTATTGAGGGACAGAATAGACTATGATGATTGTGTGGAATTCTAGTAGAACACGTCAGTGCACAAGGAGGAATCTTCGCTGGAGCCGGCTACAGGTTCGCGAGAGGCCACTGTTTGACATGTTTAACGTTGCGATCTGCTCATTTTGGTCTCAACCGACCGGAATCTATACGGAGAAGGCTGGCGTAAACCGGTCATGGAGGTCCATTACCAAAGGGAAATGAGATTTGGTGTGTTGCGATGGTTGCCCTCCTCGAGTAGCAGTATGTCGTCTCGCTGCTGGCAATCAGTGGGGAATTGCGACCAATACGTGCTGTGACGTCGCCGGAAAGGGATTCCGAGAGACTCACTCATCGTTGCTCGACGCAGTTGACGTCGCCTTCGAGAGCGGCCTCGACAGCGTGTCGAACAGCTTCTCGTGGATGACACGCTCGCGGTTCTGCCAGTTCATCCCGCCTGCAAATACCTGACTGTTGGAAGACTCAGCCAGACGGGATGAGATTGCAGCGATGCAACGAATATACAAGTAAAACCAACATCGACAGCGAAGGAGAGGCGTGGTCAACAAGAATAACGAGACCAAATGGCACCACACCTAGTGCTTTTTCTCTTATTAATCATTCCCATTCAGTGTGGGCAGCACACAGTGTGACTATTGTAGGGCGTAACAATAACCTTGGATAAACGAAGAAATTGAAAGAATGGATGCTGCTCCGGGATGTGGATCGTAGTTGAAAATCTGAAGACGACAAGCAAAACGTTACGTTAAATTGATAGTTCACACAAGAATCTGGAACACAAAACGCTGACTGCAGCCCATGCACATCAATCGCCGAATGCAATGCTGGTTTTACACTTGGTTCATTGAAGTCTTCCCCCGACAGCGAGTTCCTCATCAGGTCGCAGCAGCCTTCAGAAGCACACTAATTAATTCCAAAAAGAACTGTCAAGATTCTTAGTGAAAGGGTATTTTTACAAATTATTCGACGCAGTTTTCTGTATGCACTCGAAAAAGTTCTGCCTACTAGGAATTTGTTGTTAGCAAGGTGCAATGCGAAAGTATTGGACAGCAAGATTGGTTCCTGAAGCAATAGGCTGCAGGTTTTTATAAGTGTTATAGATGCGTAGAGAATTGACGAAATTCACTGTCTGTCGTATTGCCTACCTAGCCGGCCTGCAATTCGGACCTACATTACACGCTCATTGTTCTGTAAGAAAAACAGTGCGCAGCCATGCTATCCTAATGAAGCATAAGCACTACAGAGACACCAGACACAATCCGAAATAATAGGGGATACTGGAAAGAGCCACCAATATGGCTCATGACAATAGGTGCATAGGAAGTGCATGATGGAAAGTAGTGCAACAAGTGCAGAACGCAAAATTTAAAAAGCGCAGCCAACGATTTGGGATAATTTTTGCTTGGCGCGCAGCAGTAGCAACCGTGATGGATTGGAGAATCGACAAATATCATCTGGTGTGACGAGCTGTGGTCGATATGGAACACCACACTGAAGTCGTTGACTCAATTGACCACTAGGCCAGCACATATTAGGTTGAGTCATTAATTTTGCAACAGTTCTGATCTTTTCTGGAACTCAAAGTAAACCCGCTGAAGTAATATATTTTGCTTGAAAGCTTGTTTCCTAGCAACCACTCTAAGCTACATATGAATCGTGACCTTTCCTTACGTTGTTGAAAAGTTTTATTAACTAGAACGGTGACCACTCAATGCGAAAAAGTGTGTGATTTCATTGCCAGTTACTTAAACAGGGCAGCAACCAGCAACGGGGGTCAAGCACATTCAAGAAGTCACCGGCAAATTCACTACTAGCGGAGTAAATTATTGGAGATGGTATCACAAGTGTCGCGACTCGCGACCTTCGCAGTCCCCCCAGTCCTCCTGCGGGCGCGCAGGCTTGCGGCGCGTCGGCGAGCGGCCCCTCGCGCGGCCTGCCCCCGCCTCCGCTGGCATTGATCGGCGGGCGGGGCGCGTGCTCCGGAACGGGTATAACCCGCTTCCCGCGCAAGCCACCAGGTCCATTCGACGCCTGCATCGACCGCGAGCGGCCGCGCTCGCCTGCCAGCTCCAGTTCAGCCGCGCCAGCCGGGGGCCTGCCATCTCGTCACCCTTCATCATCACGACGTCGACTGCCGATCGGATAGGAGGCGACCCTTCCTAGAAGGGTCGCCAGGGCTGAGGGCGCTGTGTGCTCCGCACAGTGAAGCGCCCGGCGCACTCTGCGTCCCAATCCGCTATACTCTGCCGGCTCTACTGCGATTTCATCATTGTGTGCTCGGCTCTATTCCTATCCTATCATGTCGGCGTGTGGTATGGGATAAATCTATGATGGTATTCGGTGTGCAGAGCGAGGGAATGTGGTGAGTCCGTTCCTACAGTGTTCTGGTATTGGTGTTATTGGTGTTGTCATTGCCATTGCTGGGTTGCCGGGGTAAAGCCTGCAAAGCCCCTCGCGGGGTCCGGGCAGGGAGCAGATCCTGGCCCCTGCATGGACGTCGCGAGGGCAGTGCCGTCTGGAATCAGGCTGGCAATCCAGGGGTGCGTAGTATTCCCCCACGGTAATGGGCTGGCTGCAGCCCAGGGCTGAAGAGATACAATTCAGGCGGGGAGTGAAGGGACGGACCCGGGGATCCCCACTTAGGACGTGGCACTTCAGGGCATGGGACCCTTCACCTCCCCGGGGCACGGGGCCTTGGCAGCTTCGGGTGCCCCATGGGGCAGGTTGGTGTCCCACGTGTTGACGGCACAGCCGCTGCACTGGGGCCGCCGTCTTGCAACAACAAGTTCCTTTTCGCCCAGAAGGGCAACAAAGACAAACCACTTCTAGGAAGCCCGACAGCTGTAAACAAAAGGCGCCTGCGCAAACTCATCAAGTCGAATTCCTCTCAAACCACACTAGGACTGATCGCTGATTTCCACATGTCCTTGTGAACCGCCACACTTCGGCTGCAGAAAGTTGGAAGGTAGCCAAAATCGCCTTCGTCAGTGCCTCATGCGCTGTCGGATACCCTATTGAATCGCTGTGCTTCCGACTGTCGAGGGCTCCTGCACGGAAATCAAATCTCTTTACGAGCGATGATAAGCAGATGCTTCACTAGACCTGTAAAGCCGGAAAGCTATAGGTGGAATCCAACGAGCTAGGGTTCTGACGTCAAAACCTGAGCTCCACCGAAGAAGGTCCTGCTGTGCATTTGATGGAGCTTCAGTGGTCCAGTGCACTAGGAGCTGCTCCACGTAGTTAAGACATCCTCGATGCTCGCTATTTCCAGCAACTCGACCAGTTCCAGCAAAAATTAGTAGAGAAAGAAGTCGATACGAATCAATGTTTCATCCATGAGAGCAAGGCCCGACCGCCTACGGCACTTCATGCGCTGGAAAAAATCTAGGAATTGGGCTGGACCAAAATCAAGCAACCATCATATACCCTGGACATTGCGCCGTCTGACTGCCATCTGCTTCGGTCGGTGGATCACTTCCTCAATGGTGTAGGTGCTTCGCCGAAGTCGATGAGGTCACGGCGGTGGTACACGACTGCACGTCGAAACCGTCCAAATTCTAGAGAGATGTAATCCACATAGTGCATGAGAAACGAAATAAACTCATTGAGAATAACGGCGATGAAATCGCTTAAGTAAATCATTTTTGTTTTGTAGTATAATCTTTGTCGCAGGGCCCCAGGTGGTGGATAGGGGAATTAAACGCGAACCAAATGCGACCGTGTACTGCCCAGAGACGCAGGTGGGATGCAGGGGATGGACTCCTTGCTCCTGCTGTGTCGGGTCGACGCGTTCCTTGTGCGTGGGAGCGGCATGTTCACGCACAGTGTGCGTGGATGTGTCCGTGACTGTGCGGATTGTAACTGTGTCGCTCGGCCAAAAGCTTGCATTCGGTAGACTGGGAGTACATGTAAGGCGATTCGAGGCCGCCTTTTAGTCTCGCCCCGTCCCTTCGGGCAGTCTGGCTGGCTGCCCGGAGTTCTTCGCCCGCACGACAGAGCCCGACTAGCTACCCGTGTGTATTCCAGTCAAACACAGCAGCAATAAAGGGCCTCATTCCCCTGACCCCGAAGAGCCCCCATTTCTGCAGCGATGGGAAGGACGAGTACGGAGAGGCTGCTAAAATCTCAGGGCCTAACCAGGCTGCGCAAATTGAGAAGGACTAGGATGACGATCTGTACTTACAACGGCCGCACGCTCGCATCGGAAGCGTCCGTGGAGGACCTGATGATGCAAGCCAGGAAGATCAAGTACGACGTCATCGGACTGACCGAGACAAGAAGACAGCACCCCCTACACGCCGCCTACGACTCCGGAGAAGAACTGTTTCTCGGAACATGCGACAGTAGGGGAGTAGGCGGCGTTGGTGTCCTCGTCAACACGCACTTATCTATGAACATCGATTCGTACGAGTCTCTGACAACCCGAGTCGGACGTCTGCGACTAAAGCGATGTGGCTGCGTGCCAGCTTTGACTGTATTCGTCGCGTATGCCCCAAAATTCGACTACGACGACGAAGAGGTCGAAGCCTCAGACGTGGAGCTGGAGAAGTTGTTTAAAGAAGATCACACCTTCTTCAAGGTGATCGACTTCAACGCCAAGATCGGACCGTAAAGGTCGCCGGAAGAACTTCACGTCGGAACCCAGGGTTTGGAGTGGAACGACATGTCGACCAAGACCATCCCTGGAAACTCACAGTTCCAGAGGCCTCCCTCTCTACGATGGACCTGGGAATCCCCCGGTGGCCAGTTCCATAACGAGATCGACCACATCATCGTCAATCGCAAGTATTGCCTGACCGACGTCTCCGTTGTCCCCAAGTTTTACACGGGATCGGACCACCGCCTCCTTCGCGCAAGGTTCCGCTTTTCTCGTCAAGGAGAGAAGGCCGCGAAGTTCAAGAAGAGGAATCCCAGAACGACCATCAACTGGGACCTCTACACCTCTCTTGTCGGCCTTTGGGAAGATGCCGTCATGGACAACGTCGATGAGGAATACGACCACTTCGTGCACCATCTCCACGATAGTGCTAAGAGAGCCGAGAGCTTGAAGACCACCAAGAGACGCCTGTCTCCGGAAACTCTCGAGCTTATACGCCAGCGTGGAGTAGAACGAGCGTCAGGCAACTACCAGCTGACGTCCGAGCTTGGGAAGCTATGCAAAGCGGCGATAAAGGAGCATCTTAAAGAGAGAAGGACGGAAGTGTTGGCTGAAGCAGCAGAGGCAGGTTTGAGCATCCGCAATGCCCGCCGGAACTTCGCCAACTTCAAGACCAAGACGACCGCTTTCCGACGTCCTGACGGAACCGTCACCTCTTCCAGAAGGACCATGGAGAAGGCCATCCACGACTTCTACTCCGATCTCTTCGATAGCCACGTCCATCTGCCCCCATGCCACCTTCCGCAGGATGGATACGTCGTTCCCTCTGTTCAAGCAGGATTTCGGAGAGGATTCAGCACGATCGACCACATACACATCATTACGAAGCTCATCGAAGTGTCGCGAGTGTACAAGCTGTCGGTGTGCCTTACGTTCATCGACCTGAAGAAGGCATTCGACTCCGTCGAAACTGAAGTGGTCATCGACGCCCAGCTCACTCAGGGTGTTCCTACGCAGTACATCAGAGTCCTTCGAGAGCTGTACAGTGGATTCACGACCAAGATCTCACCATTCTACAACGACGTCCTCATCGACGTAAAGAGAGGGGTTCGGCAGGGGGATACTATATCCCCGAAGCACTTCAGCGCCACCCTCGAAAACGTCATGCGCGAACTAGAATGGGAAGACATGGGAGTGAAGATCGACGGCCGGCAACTACATCATCTTCGCTTCGCTGGCGACATGGTGCTCATAACACCGAGCATCAGTCAGGCGGAACGAATGCTGGCCGACTTCGATCGTGCATGTGGAAGCGTTGGACTGCAGCTGAATCTTACGAAGACGATGTTTATGAAGAACGGATGGGTTTCTGATGCCCCATTCTCGCTCAGCGGAACGAACATATCCGAATGCTCCAGCTACGTGTATCTGGGTCGCGAAGTCAATATGGCCAATGACCTAGCGCCAGAGCTGAGCAAGAGGAAACGAGCGGCTTGGGGAGCTTTCAAGAGCGTCGAAGAAATCGTGAAGAAGACGAAGAACGTCCGACTCCGTGCCCACCTATTCGACTCCACTGTTCTTCCTGCCCTAACATAGGCCTCAGAGACCTGGGCTATACGAAAGCAGGATGAAAACGCGATCAGCGTCGCGCAGTGTGGAATCGAGAGGACGATGCTCGGAGTGACACGACTCACGCAAGTGAGAGAAGGCCTCCGGAGTTCCGAGCTTCGCCGACGTTCGAAGACCAGAGACACTGTCGCGTGGGCCAAGTTGTCGAAAATTAGGTGGGCCGGCCACGTAATGCGCTTCGCAGACACCCGCTGGACGAGAGCCGTCACCGACTGGATTCCGCGGGATATCAAGAGAACACCAGGACGCCCACCAACACGTTGCAAGAACTTCTTCGTGAAAGCCCTGAACGACCGCTATAACGCTCTCCGTGTCCCTCGAGCGAGGAGGATCCATTGGAGCACTCTGGCACGCGCCAGGGACGAATGGAGACGCTGCTGGCAAGGCAGCTCGAGCAAGTCGATGATCAACGGGTCGACAGGTGATACAGGTGAGTATAATCTTATTTTTGCTGGAAGACAGACTTTGTTCCAAAATTTATGACTCAACCTATATAGCTGCGTGAATGTGCGAATGCTGCTATAGCCATGAGCGTGAAGATTATCTAAATTTCACGGAAGTAATTCCAAAGCGATGTATCGTTTTGAAGGAAACAATATGGAACTCAGGTATGAGAACAAGAAGTGGGAACTTCCCCAATTTCTAGAACTTTTTAACCGACTTTAAAAAGGCTGCTCCGAGATACTCCTATTTTTTCAAAACAAGAACTGAATTTCAAAGACAAAGCATAAGAGTGGTGAGCTATGTACAAGACAAGTCGAGTCATTTTTGGCACGACTTTCGTAAAGATCGACGAAGAATTAGAACTGAACACAGCCTACTTTCTGGCACTTTCCACAAAGGAACAATTCCCTTAAATGTCTACTGAAAACGTCGTCCGTTGCCAGTGTTTCGTTACAATCTACGACGTCGAAGGCGACATCCACAAATTTCGCAAATCTGACGTGCAATCTACGCGACCAAACGGCTTAACCGCTCTAGGTTCCGAAGCTAGTCTAGGACCTCCCACACAGAACCTGGATGGGAAAGATAACCTCACTCATGAATCCACCACAGCTGGAGATTCCTTGTACGGTGACTGCACAGTACGACTCAATCGCCTTGCCGGCCTACTGACGACAGGGCGACAACGCCCCAGCTGTCGTCGATTCATGAGTGAGTTTATCTTTCCCATCCAGGTTGTGTGAGAGGTCTTAGGCAAACGTCGGCACCGCTAGAGGGATTAAGGCGTGTGGTCACGTAGATTGCACGTCAGAAACCCTGCACCACTTTTTGTTCTCCGATGACGACTGTTCAGTCGAAACGTTAGGCCGAAATAAAGTCCACCTACAACCTCGTGTTTGGCATAGTACTAATATACAGCTGAAACTTACCATACCGCGGTTCCAAGAAGAAAGAAGTTGAAGAACAGGTAGAATTTCACCAGGAAAAATGATAATTCTAACTACAAATGAATGAAATCAAAGGTCCGTCTCGCCATTCACTTCAGGCGATCCTATGTCTATGCTCCTCTTGTGGGTCTCCAAAAGAGGAAGAGAACCACATATGTATGATGACACCTTTAAATTCTGTCTATGAAAAGATAGGAAGGAATATGTAGCATGAAATAGAAGAGAAGAAAAGAAAGGATAAACAAAATCGTGCAAGAAAGAAAAGAAAAGGTAATGAAAGGAGTGGTGAGTCGACGTGATATAGAAAGGTGATAAATAAACGACTTGAAAGATAAATGTACAAATACAATTAAATGAAACAATGAGGAAACGCTTATGAAGGATAATGAAGAAACTTGATAGAAATTTGTTATGTATATACAAGGAAATTGTACTAACTTTGTACTAATTGTTTTCCAACTAAATTTTTCCAATTGAATGGCTTACAGTTCGCTTTACCACCACTGCCATTTCCAGCTGTATGTTTGTAAATAAGGCAGTGTATAATTGCATGCGAATACGTATATAATGGTATTTTCTCACTCGCCTTCAATTGTATTCCAAATAGTGTAGAAGATTCCAAAAAAGTGTATTCCAAAAGATGGTCGAAATTTGAATATTTTTGCGCTGGCTTTTAAAACTGCTTAGACCGAGGTCTTTCATTCAAAAAACATTTTTAGCGGTCAAACTTATTCCATACTGCTCTCGAATAAACCAGTTGTAAAAATGTTGCAACGACGAGCCTAATATTAAAGGATAAAGGACAGAGCTACTCAGTCCCCTTTGGGTGAACCGTGCTTTTTATTTCAACAGGAAACTGAATGCGAATTTGGCCTATACAGTGACTTCTGGTGGCGAGTCGACATCCAAGTCGGGTCTTATCCCAGACGAGTTTGGTACAAATTCACAGACCCATGACGGATGGAAGGATTCGTTGGCTTCGGCGGGAAATTCGAACCAAGAACCTGGTACCGAGTAAATGCGACACCTCGCAACCCTCCGCTGCGCTCAATGCGTCTAATTGTAATATTAAGGTTAAAAAGCACAAGTTATATGTGAAATGAACGAGGGCGCCAAATAGTACCGCAGGTTTTTAATGGAGAACAACTAGTATAGATGTAACTAGGCTCGATGGGAAACGTGCAAACAGACGGCCACATTGTTTACTTCCTTTTGAAGCGGGCCCGTTTTTCAAGACGACAGGTGGGGTACAGGAAAGTGAAACTTTAGAGCAGGAAAGAGGACAGCAGGAATATCATTGTTCGTAAAAATTTCAAACCAGTGGTCAAACTCCGATCGCAAGTAATCTTCGCTTGGAGCGTGGGAGTACCAATCCAGCTGAAATGGATGAATCAGCCAAATTCCATCCGCGATAACGAAGTTGCGCTGCTATAGTGCGAATCCGCCTCTCATATTTCTTGCTTACGACCTACGCATTCTAGATGAAGTTTGCACTCCACAGCGCGCGGTATGCGCAACAGTGTGCACCTCAGTGTGGTGCTGATATGTCAAATACCGTACACCTTCTAGAAATTCACTGGTTCATTCGAATGGAAAAGAATGGCGAGGGACGATAGATCATACTCGCTAGTTCAGTTGGAAGGCATCTAATGCAAACTTTGGTAAAGTATATGGCTGACTGAAATGCTTAAAAAACAAAGAAGGCCAAGATAAGAATCTAGATCTGTCACTCATGAAAGAGGAGAATGGGCGCCGAGGAGAATTTATATATGTGTCCACACCCTCCTGAAGTTGCTTCGACTGAGAATCGCCTATGAGAGAGTGATGTACATACGACTCTTTTGGATGCCAGAGGCACCTAAGGATAATAAGTAGAGGATAAAAATGATGAAGGACGGCTTTACTCAATCCACTATGAAACTCGCTATGCACTCTACATATTTCTATGGGATGCCGCAGAGGCGATTTAAGTGTGTATTTGGCTTTACGTTTATTTATTTATTTATTCAATAGGCCACATAAGGTAGACAGCAGAAAAAACACAATCACTCAACACAACCAACTAAAGCATAAACGTCGACACCAGCTCTGCGTCGAAAAATGAAAAAACAAAGAGGAATTAAATCACTGCACTTTTAAAAAAATATGCATAAAGAACTTGCTCAACAAGTGAATGAGTTTGACCTACGACAGGGTTTCAGAATGTTATAGATAATTTTCACGACGCTGCTTCTAATTTTTGAGACTGCAATTCGATAAAATTTTGAGCTGTCTGTTCTTAACATCCACTCAGAATTTTAAAAGCGACACAGAGATCCTTGGCTTTCCGGCGAGATTCTAGAGAATGCAATCCAAGGTCTTGGTTTCCTCGGTTTCTGTGGGACGAGTGAGGCAAGATCACGTAACTGAACCCATTTACTCTTAAGAAAAGCTTCCTAATGAAATTTCTTTTTTACCATGGTATTGGCTTGCGGAGGTGGCAATGTCCGTTCCTCCTCATGGTGACACTGGAAACTGCTCGCTTTGTGAGCTAAGCTAAGCGCGGACACTTGAATGCAGGCGACAGGCCCTTGTGACAGGCCGGCCTACTAAGACCCATGTCACATCACATGGTGTATGATATGTCATGTTTTTCGAGATAGTGCTATGGCGTCCGCGGGAGCCGACGCGCACTCGCAGAGCCCGGCGAGTGTGAAAAGTATGCGATGGTACCTGATGCGAGGACGACATTGGGAGGCAACTGAGCTAGTCCGAAAGTCCCGTAACGTAAGCAGGACCCGCGTAGCAGCGTTGAATGTGGGTACGTTGACGGGCCGCTCGTGCGGGTTGGTTGAAGCACTGGAGCGAAGAAGAGTTGATTTCTGTGCTGTGCAGGAGACGAGGTGGTCCTGCCGCAAGTCAACATAGGACGTGGCTTCAAGGCCGTCCTATGTGGAAGTCCCAGGACCACCAGTGGTATCGGAATAATCGTCTCCGAACGAGTTCGTGACTTGATTGTAAGCGTAGAACGCTTTAACGATCGGTTGATGAAGATCGTTGTCGCCGCTAAGGAGCGACTCTATCACTTCTTCTCTGCGTATGCTCCGCAGACTGGCTGTTCTGATCAAGCCAAGGATGAGTTTTGAAGCCTGCTTGATGAGAAGACAGCAGAGGTACCGCCGAAAGATGTCATCATAGTCGCTGGTGACCTTAATGGGCACGTAGGTGCTGCGAAGGACGGGTCACAGCTGTCATAGTGATTTCGGATACGGGTCGCGTAACGCCGATGGTGAGCGTATTCTTGAGTATGCGGAATCGCATAGCCTCATCATTGTGAACACCGTCTTCCGAAAACGCGACTCCCACCTCATCTCATATTATAGTGGGAGCTCCAAATCTCAGATAGACTTTGTGCCTGTGAAGGATCGTGACCGGAGTCTTGTCACAAACGCGAAGGTCGTGCCGTATGAGATGGTCGCCCCACAGCATCGACCGGTGATCTGTACTTTAAAGATCGCCCCTCCGAGGCTGAAGCAGGTCGAGCGATGCGGTGCACCAAGAATCAAGTGGTGGCGAATGAAAGAGAAGGAAGCAGCTGTGATTTCTCGCGTGCGGTTACCGACAGTGGCAACTGTCGACGAAACTTGGGAGAAGGCCACCGACGCGATTCGTCACGCTGCACGGTCGGAGCTCGGCATCACGAAGCCTGGACGACGGAAGGTCGACAAGCAGGCCTGGCTGTGGACAGACGACGTGAAAGCAAAAGTGCGAGAGAAGAAGGCGCTTTATCACGTGTTTCTCGGCGAAAACACAGCCGACAACTGACAGAAGTATCAGAAGGCGAAGAATGCTGCAAAGAAAGCCGTGACTGTTGCGAAAGCCACTCATTATGGTGATGTCTATCGAAAGCTCGCGTCGCGCGATGGCGAGCGGTATTTGTACCGACTTGCTAAAACCCGCCATCGCCAAACCGAGGATATTGGAAAGTTCATTGGCATCAATGATGAGAGCGGCCATCTTCTGACAGACCGCCATGCAAGGCAACAGGGCCGGATGATCTGGCAGCCGATGTTTGGAAGTCGAAGTCTGGTATCCTGCTGAGTGGTTGACTGAGTTCTTCAACCAGGTAGTAACGGAGAAGAAAGTACCGGAGTGTTGGCACAACAGTACGACGATTCCGATTTGGAAGAAGGGCAGTCGTGCAGACTGCTCCAATTACCGTCCGATTCGCTTGCTTTCGCACAGCACGAAGATCTTCGAGCGAATCCTCGACAGACGAATTCGTGAAATCGTCAAGTTCTCCTACAATCAGTGCGGTTTTGTGTCTGGTTGTGGGACCATTGATGCTATACACGCAGCCCGCCTCCTGGTGGAGAATCATCGCGAGAAACAGAAGCCGGTGCATATCGCCTTTCCCGACTTGGAGAAGGCCTTCGAGCGCGTACCGCATGAGGTTATATGGTACGCCTTACGACAACAATGTACCTGAGGAACTCATAGAGTGGGTGCGGATGCTCTACTCTTGCCCAAAGAGTAGAGCGCAAGCTGCAGCTGGAACCTCAATGGAGTTTCCAATCTCTGTTGGGGTGCACCAGGGTTCTGCGCTTTCTCCACTCCTCTTTGTTGTCGTCGTGGATGCCATTACGCGAGATTTTCAGCAGCCTGTTCCATTGACGCTGCTTTATGCTGGTGACGTGATGCTCGCTTGCGAAGACAAAGACGATCTCGAGCGGCGGGTGCAAGCTTGGTGCGACCGCCTGGCGATGTTCGGACTCAAATTGAACGTCAAGAAGACCGAGTACCTACCAACTGACGTCAACGAGTCCGGCTCCATTAAGATTGACGGCACTGAGCTTGCACGCACTTCGGTGTTTAAATAACTGGGATCACCAATAGCGTCTGACGGCAGTCTATGGTTGAGGTGAACTCACGCGTGAGTGCAGCTTCGTCCGAGTGGGTTTTGCTGACTGGCGTGCTCAGCGAAGATACCAGAGCACCTGAAGTCGAAGATCTACAGAGCAGTCGTCCGGCCGGTAGCGATGTACGGAGCTGAGTGTTGGCCTGCGGCAAAGGAAGCGGAAAGTCGCTTCAGCGTCATGGAGACGAAGATGCTGCGCTGGACGGCAGGAGTTACGCGGCTGGATCGCATCCGAAATGACGCTATTCGACAGAAGTTCGGTGTTGCGCCGATAGCGGACAAGATGCGCGAAGCTCGCTTGCGATGGTCCGGCCACGTTCTGCGTGGAAAGGAAGACAGCGTCCACAAGATAGGCCTTGAGTTGGAAGTATTTGGAAAGCGGCCTAGAGGACGCCCGAAGCAGTGTTTGTCCGATACGTTACACATGGACATGAACGTAACTGGCGTCCACCCTGATGAAGCACAGGATCGAGAAAGGTGGCGTCGCGACACCAGAAGAGCGGACCCCGCTACGAAGCGGGACAAACGCTGAAGAAGAAGAAGAAAAAGAGGAAGGTATTGACTTGCGGTGGCCAGCCGATGAAGGAGTCAGCGCTTTATCCTTCCCAGAAGAGTCTGCTACAAGTTCACCGACCCCGAAGGGATGAAAGGCGTGGTCGGTCTGGGCAAAAATCCGATCCAAGAACTCGGTATCAGGTGCACTTGACAACCGGCGTCGTCCTTAAAATAATAAGGAACAAGGAACAAATTTTGAAATAGTTACTTGTGGAATTTCTATGACCAACTCTTCCAACTCCTAATTAATTATCAGACGCAGCTAGAGGGATGTTGTCACACGAGAAAGGAGGTGGCTTCGTATTGGCTTCCCGCACCGATTTTCATGGATATTCCTGTGATGGTTGCGATTGTGTTGTCGACTTCGCTTAAAAATCAACCTGGGAAAGGAAACTTCTCTGTAATTTTGACAGCTCGATAAGCACGGTGTTGGTCCACTCGTCTGGCTGACGTGCTAGCCTAGATCCTCACTATCACTTTGTTGGCCGCTGAAGAAACACCTTCAATCTTTATAAACCTACATACAGAGGCTTCCCATGACTACGGTATTGTCAAGTAGAGCGCAAGCTCCAAGCGCTACACCGGTTGCAATTCACTCTTCTTCTGCACGGGAAGCAGGTAACACATTACTGCGTTTCATATGGGCAACGGTGGAACTCAATCTCCTGCTTGGAATCCCTGACGGCAGTGGAGAGAACGATGTGGTGGAACTGCACAAGAATTGTACGAACAACACCGGCAGTATTTGCGTCTCTGCTACAAGGTTGTTTTCGAGGAAGGCAGGTGTAAAGGACTTCTGCAATTATTTATCCTCTACACCTCCCATTCTGAATTGGGAGCTGTTGCCTTGCACCTTAGCCTTTCAGTGGAGAACGGCGAGCCTTAGAAGACCATGTCGCACAAACGTTGGCCAGTAAAGTCCGTATACCAACCTCATGTGGAGGTCATCACCTGCAAATATTTATGTCCCATCCTGTTGTTGTTGCTTTTCTTTCATCTGTATGTTATAGTGGGTGTATGGCTACCGCAGTCGCTTATCAATGGGAAAAATGTTTTGCAGTCAATAAGGTCAGAAACATTCGAAAATGACTTCGTAATTCTTTGATTAATTATCACGATCGAGGTACAGGATCAGGCGCAAGACAACTTAGTGTAAAAGCCTTCATCCTGGCTCACGATAACTGCTCTAAAAAGAGAACATAGAAGACTTCATATACAAGCTGCTGGGTAGCAGTGTGGCAAATCTCAAAGCAAACTTATAGTTAACTAAACGAAATTGCTTCTTTGAGAGATGTCTCCTTGCAGATCTCGTAGCTCGATTTTCTAAAAATCTCTGCACCGTGTTGTAGGCGAATGCTGTTTTGAGACTATATGCTGTTACAGGATGTTTTGTTGCGATCAAAACTCTTGCGCCATCCTTGTATCACGGGTGGGTGCTGACAGACCTGGAGGGTATCGCGGATGTTACGTGCGGTCAAACAGCGCTGGTGGTGTTAGGCGAACATCGCTGCCCGGAAAGCAGAAGATGCAAGTTCGAGTCCCGCCTGGCGCAAGAGTCTTGATCGCAACAAAACATCCTGTAACAGCATATAGCCTCTCCACCAGCCTCTCCAGGCTTAAGCAAATGTGTTAAAGCATTGTTACTAGTAAGGTCTTCAGCTTAACCGGTTCCATGCTGATATCAGCGGCCGGCCCATCCCTGTATCACGGGTGGGTGCTGACAGACCTGGAGGATATCGCGGATGTTACGTGCGGTCAAACAGCGCTGGTGGTGTAAGGCGAACATCGCTGCCCGGAAAGCAGAAGATGCGGGTTCGAGTCCCGCCTGGCGCAAGAGTTTTGATCGCAACAAAACATCCTGTAACAGCATATAGCCTCTCCACCAGCCTCTCCAGGCTTAAGCAAATGTGTTAAAGCTGTTTTGAGAGTTTCTCGTAGAGGGCTGAAAACACCTGCTGACAAACTAAATGGCAACCGGTTCGTTAGCTGTTCTAGAGATGCTCGTTCTGAATGCCGATTACATTACAAGCTTCCTGCAAAAAAAGTGCCAAAAAGGCGTTTAAAAAGTTGCAGTATAACGTCGCAGCCAAGTCAAACAGTGGTTGCCATTCGAGATTTCGATTGCCAGCGGTGACCGCAGAGGTAAAACCGAGTTCAAAACGAGACCGCTGACATAGAGCAGGCCGAAGCGTGTAGCGACAAACTCTAAGCTTTGTTGGAGCACAGTCAGAAACAAAGAGAACTAGCGTGTAGACCGAGGATGGATTGCCACCAGAAAACGCATAGTGGAAAACGCAGGCTGCAGAATCTACGAGCCGGATGGAAACAAAAACAGGGAATGCCACAATGGGTCGTCGTCAGCGGCTCGAGAGCCAGAAGCAGATCTTAATTGCAGCCCTTCGTCCAGTTCCTTTTTGTGAGTTTACTCCTAAAGACGTGGAAGTCAAAACGACGCAGAGCAAACAATGAAACGACGGTGATCAGCTGAGCAACAAATAGCTTCTGGCATGCTGACGAAACGCGACCGATTTATACATTCAGTCAGATGACTACTAAGAAACACCTGAAGGACAAAAAGGAGATAAACGACGGCGTTACTCTGATGACATGTGATGGCCAGCTGATGGACAATTCAGCGCTTTATCCCTCCGAACAACTCTGGTATCAGTTCTTTATCCTTCCGAACAACTCTGGTATCATATCAATTCACCGAACAAGAGCAGATTGAAGACTTGTTTGACCTGGGCGGGAAATCCGAACCAAGAACGTGATATCGGGTCTCCTCTGTCTGCGGTCGACGCTCCCTTTTTAGGCTTTAATTTAGTTACTTTAACTGGTTGAAATACTAGGTAGACAGAGATGCCTTTTAAAAAAGAACCTTAATTTCGATAATTATAAGAATAATAACAAAGGGCGGCGGTCAGTCGATGGAAGAGCCAGCGTCTTGTTCCTCCCCGGGCGAGTATGATATCTTTTCTTGCGATCAAAACTTCTAGCGCCAGGCGGGACTCGAACCCGCACCTCCCTCTAACCGGGCGGGAATGCTCTACGCCTTTACACCACCGGCGCCGTTTGATCGAACGCAATATCCACACCTCGTGGGACCGATCAGCACTCACCCGTAGCGGCCAGCTCATCCCGGTTAGAGGGAGGTGCGGGTTCGAGTCCCGCCTGGCGCTAGAAGTTTTGATCGCAACAAAACATCGTTACGACAGCTCACAACCTCGATACCAGCCACTTGAGGCTTAATGAAACTCATTTGAGTCGAGTATGATATCATTTCACCGACCCGGAGAAATGAAAGGTTTGGCTGGCTGAGGCGGGAAATCCGGACCAAGATCCTGGAATCGGGTGCTCGCGACAGTCTGCACCGCCTCCGATTGCGCTATCACGCGTCTATTTTATTATCATGATTTGATTTTAGACACACCGCAGGAGAAATTTGTGCGAATCAGTTTGGGTGAGTTGAGACAGTCATATTTGCTGTTGAAGTGAATCATCGCGCTTTTCCAAAATAGCTCTAGCATAATAACTAATGACACCAATCCAATGTCCTTTCCAATGCAAACGAAAATGTTAAAAAATTTGAAATCTCTAGAAGGAGTGGGCTTACAATATTTAGCTATACTTTAAATCGTGAAATGCTGCAATATTTACACTTTGATTGAAACGTAACTCATATTGACGAAGAATAGGGCCTTTTGTTGGTCTGACAACGAATGTACCACGAAATCTGTCGTTACCAACGATGTTATCCAAGATCCTTCTAGAATCTACAGAAACTGAGCAATGTGATTCAGGGTTAGGCTTCACCAAAGGAGGTAGTAGGTCGAGATACGTCAGCAATACCGTCTAAAAGTGCATTTCGTGATGATTGTTCTAATGAGGAGAGCAGCTGGGAGAGACTCTTTGGGTTACGCTTAGAAAGAGGTGCTTTTTATGAGCGCATTAACACGAAAACATGAAATTAGAAAATTATAAGGGGTAGTGAGAAGGAAAATCCAGTCCAGTATCCTACCGAAGCGCATAAGATAAGCTCCAAGCACATGCAGGCTTACTAACTTTTTGTTGATGGAACTTCAGCTGCAAAATGTTGCCAACATCGAGGCGAGGAGGTAACTGTTCTACCTTCAATCACGATTTGCCGCTTTATCAATAACAAATATTTCGAAAAGAGAAACCGCCTTATAATCAGCAGAGCGAGATAAACGGACTTCGCCAGCAGCTGTGGAGAACTTTATCTGATCTGCCGGAAACCGTCTATTCCACCTTAGTTAGACAAACGAATCTGGGAAACAGTTCGTAATCAATTGAGCTCCGGCTCGACATCAACGCAGTTCGCTCATCTTATCCATCCTGCTGAAATCCTCATAACTGGGAGCATATGCTGATACCGAACAGTGTAGCGTGACGATCGGCAAGCGAGAGAGTGTGCGATGCAAAGCTCCTGGCTTCGTGGGCTATTTGTCCAAGGCAAGGTCGCTAGAGAACACTGTATGAGGCCTGACGACTTGACTTAACAATGCTGCCAACTCGCAGCGTATGCTGCGCCGAAGGGATCAAACGCTGACCAGTGCTCCGCCTCGAGACGAGAACTCTGTTCAGGCAAAGAAGACAGAAGGGGAACAGCCCCGAAGAACCCGGACCATGGCAACGTGGGTGGATGGAGCGAAGACCGCGGATCGCGCGGCGCGCACTGTTTGCCATTGCGCGGCCGAGTGGGTCCGCTGCCAGGGCCTGCGCGGCTGCTGAATGCTGCGCTCGAGCAACCTGAAAAGCGGCCTTCCCAAAAGCCCAAAAGGGGGCCGCGCCCGTCTGTGACAAGGGGGCGTTGAACTCCGGGCGTTTAATTTTTTAACGAAATTTTTTTGTTAAATGTCCAGTAAATCGTTAAGTCCCGTCCAAAATATCGTTGTTTGCCTGCTGTTGTTTTAGATGCATCAGTGGACGCGTTTTATTCCATCCATTTCTACGTCGACATGAACACTTTTCAAAGCATTTTGGACTCTTTCCGAATCAAATCGTACCCATTTCCTGTCAAAATGAACACTCCTCTGAACTAGCTTAAAAACTTTGAAATCCGACTCAACGTCTTCCAAATCGAAATGAACATCTTACAGGCTAAACTGCAGGCCCTCTAAGATGGTTAGAATAATTTTTTGTTCAAGGAAGATTTGGCATAACTTTTTTGAATATTTTACTTCAGGTGCCCGAATGAGAGTAATAATTTTATAACATTTTTATTTTCTGAGAAAATAATACATTAAACATCAAACAAATTTTACATGTTGTGTGCGATCAAACGGCGCCGGTGGTGTACGGCGTAGCATTGCTGCCCGGAAGGCAGAAGGTGCGGATTCGAGTCCCATCTCCCAGAGTTTTGATCCTATAACAGCAAATTTAACTTTTTTTAAACAGCAACAAGGCAGCAATCATTTGGTGCATTGAAAGACCAAATTGCGCAATGGTCTCGAAAAGCTCGTCGCGATTTTTATTTGATTGACAGCGTAAATGCTGCTTACTTGAAGCATCAAAGTGCGGATATGTGTATTCTTTACGTTTGTTTTTGCTGTATGGTTTACAAATGTGAAACTCTATGCAAGTTTCTATCAACCGAATAAAATTCGCGACGTCTTGGACGAGTGCATGGCCCAATCCCTCTTTTAGTGCTAAATACCGCTGCCCTCCTGCTATTTGAAAAGCTATAAACCATCACCATCCATCTTTTCTCAAAAAATATGAATTTTATCATGTTTCAAACAAAGGGTTTAGTTACTGGGTGTGTAAATTAAAACATCAAAGAAATCGTACTAAAATTTTCCTTGAACAATAAGTTATTCGAAACTTTTTGGAGGGAATCTAGTTTAACGTAGAAGAAGCTCATTTCAACTTGAAGAATTCGCTTTGATGAAAATTTTTAGACTAGCTTAGAAGAGCGTTCAGTTTGATTTGAAAAGTGTCCAATTCAACATAAAAATTTTACACATACCATGTTGTTATGCCAAAATGAACGAATTTGAAGAATTCTTAACGGTTTTGATATCAAACCAAGCATTGTACAAATAAAAGCGATCGAGCGAAATTAAACCAGGTGTTCTTTACAAAGGTCGACTTAAAACAATCTGAATGAAAAACTGCCATTTTCCTTAAAATGTTTCAACTTGCTCGCTTCAAAACAAAAATTATCTCATATCTCATATATCATCTTATTTTTTGTTCTTTTAACCACTAAAATAATGACTTCTCCGCTCCAAGGCGAAACGAGTATAGGAACAGACTCATGCAGCATTGAAATAATCAGCATCGGGCTCATGAGAACAATATTAGAAGCCACTAAAGGTGGCAACTTGCAAAAGGCTCTTCTGAAGGCACAGGTTAACTGTGTTTCATCGCGACAATGCGGTTCTTTTACACGGCGTTGACGACCAGAGATGTTCGTTTCTCGCAAAGCCGACGCTACTACCCATTTTTTCCAACCCTGCTGAGTTTCCTGCAAAAGCAGAACGTGGATACTGCTCCCAACTGTTCGCCTAGCAGCTAATCCACCGTAATTCTATGCAAATGTTACCAAACGTTTTGTGCATAACCACAAACTTACATTTTGGAAGGAGCAGGGAGCCGACGGGCGACGGCGACGACAACTGAACATCCGCAATGCTTCGGAACTTCGCCAACTTCAAGACCAAAATGACCGCTCTCCCACGTCCTGACGGTGTCGTCACCTCTTCCAGATTCCAGAAGGACCCTGGAGAAGGTCATCCACGACTTCTACTCCGATTTCTTGATAGTCACGCCTTCCGCAATCTCGTCGGTGAAGAATCATACGGTCCTCGAGAGATCGGACCCGACCCTTAAGAACCTTCCGCCAGTGCTTATCAAGACAAGAGGATTCAGTACGATGGACCAGACTCACCATTACGAAGCCATCGAACTCTCGCGAGAGTACAAACTGCCGCTGTGCCTTACGTTCATCGACCTGAGGAAGGCATTCGACTATGTCGAAGCTGAAGCGGTCATCGAAGTCCTGCTCACCCAGGGCGTTCCGACTCATGGTCAGTACATCAGAGTCCTTCGAGAGTTGCACCGTGGATTCACCACCAAGGTCTCACATTTCACAACGATGTCTCATCAACATGAAGAGAAGGGTTCGGCTAGGGGACACCATATTCCAGAAGGTCTTCAGCGCCACCTCGAAAACTCATACGTGACTACAATATTGAGGACACGAGAGTGAAGGTTTATCGACGGCCCACAATTGCACCATCTTTGCTTCGCTAACGGTACCGTATACATAACACCATTAGCCAAGCGGAACGAATGCTGGCCGACATCGATCGTGTATGAGGAAATTCTGGTCCCATTCCCATGCTCCACGTTCATCGGAATGAACATCGAATACTCTAGCAACGTGCATCTTGGTGGCGAAGTCAATACGACCAACAACCTAGCAGGGACGGGGCAGGAGAAAACGAGTGGCTTGAGAGCTTTCAAGAGCGAAGCAAAAGCCCTGCACAAATCATTTGACACTCTTCGTGTCGCAAGGAAGATACACTACAGCACTCCGGCACGTGTCAGGATCGAATGAAGACGTAGCTGTCGCCCGCTCGAACAACTGATGATCAACAGAACAGTAGAAGATGCAGGTCTCATAAACGCCAAATCGATCTACAGCTCAGGAATGAGAAAGACAAAAAATTTGAGTTACAAGGTACGGGTGTTGAGACGCATGAGTGACCGGAACTGTTGAACGGAAGTGCAGTGGGCCGTTGAGTGGTTGAAATTGCCCTCGGCGGCTAATTTTAGAGGCTAATCCTACGGTTAATACGAACGATGCAGTACCTTATGCTACTTTCCAGCACACCAACCTCATTAGGAATGAAGTGGCTAGAGACGGACTCAGTCGATGTGTGAGAGGGAGCAGCTTTCTTCTATCGCGGCAGGCCATCAGTAGCTGTGACAAGGATAGAGAGATCACCAGAGAACATTGACGTGGAAACACTTGAATTCTGTTTGTAATGATTTTGGTCGCTTTTTCTGCCATTGTGAGTGGAGAAACGTGCAACATCACGTACGGCTAAACTTCTTCCTCCTAGGTTTAAAGCCGTCACGCCATGTCGGTCTTTGCTGACGGTGAATTATTTCCGTGCAAAGACTAGGAGCATTACGTTTAACAAGGCTCATCACATATTTCGGCTTCGTTATTGCGTAGATGTGGATATTATGGAGTGTTATACAGATACAAAACGAAATGTACAAAAATCTGCTTTTTCAGGTCGTACCATGTACTGGAAAAAGTTGAGATAGAAAGCCTAATCGAAGTGAGTGAGGATGTGTTCATTCATTTCAGAACACTCCACCAGCAAATAGTTTAGTTCAATTATACCATTGGGAGAATGGGGTTTAGAAGATATCGTCCTAACGTACCTCCACCATCAGTCACAAAATGCAAAATAGTTTATGAAAGTCGTTCGGATCGATTCCTGAGGACGGAAGCACCAGTAAGAACGCGAAACGAACGCAAACAAGATGGTTTCTACAGGCTTGAATGTTGAAAAGAAATGCTCTGTCATGGGTGGTTCAATGTCTTGCCTTCATAGAATACAGCACTTTCAATTTTGCCGCAGCTGTTAAACGGAGAGCCAAGTGCCTCTCCCTCATTAGGATCCGTCGTTCCTATAGTTAACCCAGTAAATGTAGGTGTGCCCGATTTTGCTGCTCAATATCCCGGTCAAACATCGATGGATAACGATCAGCAAAACGGATAGCCCAGAAACCGTCGGAGACAGGATAGCGGTAACGGTTAACTCGTTCGTCGGTGGACCTGGGAATGCTACATAGATCGGACGTAAACATACTTGAATATTATAGAAACAAGTGCTCCGACACGCATGTCGGCGTGTCTCGCACTTGCGCGCTTCGCGCGACCTTAGAGAGTCACTAAGCCAAGATCACTCACTTCAAGCAGCTGCTCTGTTGTGCAGCCTTCTCGGCACCTTAGTAGTAAAATAAGGTGTTTGAAAACCTTAATAATTTCGAACCTTGGTCTACCTTCTTTAAGATCAGGTGAGTAGTTCTTCGACATGAAGCCGTCCAGCTCTCCTTCCCTCCATCCTCAACATCTCTTCAACGTTGGCACTATCTTCACCCATTCAGAAACGTATTTTATTTGCGTTAATCAGTGCTTTCGTCCTCAGACTGTTGTGGAGCACTCCTTCGGCCATATTACCCGCGTGTCTTCCACCCCCCGCTCCACCACGATCGGTTAAATCTGGGAGAAAACCACCGGTCGGGCGATCGATAATATAGATCGATACTGGCCTCCACATTGAAACTTTCCACCTGATGTGGAGCACTCCTTCGGCCATAATACCCGCCTGTCTCCCACCCGCTCCCCACCCCGATCGGTTAAGTCTGGGAGAAAACCACCGGTCAGGACCTCGATTAGCCCCAGAGCTGAAGTTTCGGACCGCTTGGAGGACATTCATAAAAAGTCGATACTTTGATCGATATCGATTGGTAGTAATCTACGCTTCAAAAACGAACTTCATAATCATGTTTGGCGACCTCGATTACCCCTAGCGCTGAAGTTTCGGACCGCTTGGAGGAAATTCATAAAAAATCGATAATCTGATCGATATCGATCGATAGTGATCTACACTTTAAAAACGAACTTCATAATCATGTTCAGCGACCTCGATTACCCCCAGGGCTGAAGTTGGCGACGTGTTCGGCACGTCTACGGCTCGCCATGCACGGTCGCCGACGTGTTCAGCGCGTCTACTGCATAGCCTGGCACGGTTGCCGACGTGTTCGGCACGTCTATCGAGTCTCCAGGCACGTTTGGCGACGTGTTCAGCTCGTCTACTACGTCGCCAGGCACGTAGAAGGCGTCTTGGTATTTTCCGCTATTTTCTTGTCTTAATTTGTGCCCCGTAACTCCCGTAATTTCCCCTATTTTATGACTCATCGCGTCGATCGATAGTGTGACTCATCGCTTAGCGGATTATTATACAGTATGATAATAGTAAACTTCAATGGTTCGTTTCGCCACCTCCCTTCAGACCTCGGTGGCTCATCAGTGAAGAAGGGAGGTGCTATAATTTTTAATTTTTTCTTATTAACTGTTATTATTCTATTATTTTTGTTTTATTTCCATTTTTATATTTTTATATTTTTCATTTTTTTATTAAATTAACTTTTGTTGTTATTATTTAGAGATCGTTATAGGTTAACTTATATACTATTGCTTGTGCCAACCGGCCTTAGCTGCTCTCTTATATAAAGTAGCATTCCGTGCTCTACTATACGATATCAGTATGGCTATGTATTACGATATAAGTTATCACTACGGTATTCATTTCATTCTTAACATCTTGGCACAGCACTTTGGCACACTATGGAGTAATTTCACTAGAAACAATAGATATCAGTGTTGATATGTATAGCGTTATATGTTATTATTGCGGTATTCATTTCATTCGTTAAATTCTTGGTAATTCACTTAGGCACACTGTGGAGTAATTTATCAGAGCATTATTATTTTTCATTTCCCAATTACATCTCACAATTATGTGCATTTTAGCAGAGTGAACTAAAGTAAGGACTTCAACTATATCAGTGCTCCCACTGGGCTTATTGCTTTTATATAGTTGTCTATGATGCCACATTTATATAGGATTTGTCTGTTTTTGTTTAAGCATTTTATAACGTTTATTGCGATAAATTCTGTATTATATCCATTTTGGGTAAGTATTCTGTGAAGTTCTCGTGTTTTACTACGAAAATATTGAAATGTAAAGCCTCGTAGTATGCCCCTGACTTGGGGTAGGGCCTCCTCCTCTCCTGCGCTGGGCAGATACTGGTCAACTCTTCCTCGCTCCAGTACATCTACCGACTCGTCAGCGTACCCACCTTCAGCGTTGCTACACGGATCTACGGTACGGGATTTTGGGAATAGCTCAGCTGCCCACCGATGCCGTCCTCCCATCAGGATCCTCAAGTACTTCGCAGTCTCGCGGGAATTGGCGAGTCCGCGCCAGCACTACATCAAGAAACCCAGTAGCGGTGTACGCAGTTACGATTTACGATTTTACGATTTACGGTGATTTTTGGCAGTTTTTTACCACTTACCATGTACGACGGTTTGGTCGTAAATCGTAAATTTTCGCAAATGTGATCTTTGATTTACACACAATAGGGGTCCACATGATGTGCATCAACTTGGTTTATAACGACGGGCTCATTTTATAGTTAGAGTTACCCCCTCACAGCGCATTACCATTTCCTGATTAATTATGTTCTTTAATAATCTGATGTGCAATCGAAGAAGGAGATATGTACTGCTTTCCTATCAGCCGGCTCGAGTTCTTCTTAACACTTTCTATAACGTTGTAAAGGATAAGGCTTGATATCAAACCTATCTTCAAGATAAAGCAAGGACCACAAATCATTGGAAAACAAACTCCTCACTGCGAGATTGTGTTCCTTGCTTTTTTTCGGTCGGGTCCTAGTAAGACACCTCGCATTCAAATTGTCGGAGAAGATCGCTCCATTCTGGAACACTGAAAGACATTCAATGCCGTCTTGTACACGAAAAAGGCTACCAGTCGCTGAATCTATTCTATTCGCCAACTACCGTTTAGCCGGCTTGCTCATAATCTATTCAAACTGATCCAATCGAATGGAGTTGAGGCCACGCCACGAAGAAATGCATTCATGATTGAAAGCGAGGTCTGGAGCAGCTACATACTCGACCCAAATGGTGTTTCTGTCGGATTACCAACGCACGTCTCAGTGTGTCTATCTCTAACAGAGTTTCTGAATTTGAGTACTGCGCTGCAGTTATTGCTGGGTAGCCTCTCATTAAGCAGTGGATGTTTGACTGCTTTCTTGTAACTGTTTGCATACCGTTTTCCTTAATATGTTCCTAATGGACATTTTCAAACCAAATTGAATCGTATCAATTCAAATTGCAGCTCAAATAAGACTTCTTTCAAAACAAACTGAACACTTTCCAAATCACCTAAGAATATTACACAGCAATCTTCCATTCGTTAGAAACCATAATCTGACTATGCAACCTAGAGAATATGATGGCACTGCTTCAGTCGTATCTGTCTGAAACGGAAATTTTCTTGGGCTTATTTCAAACTGGGGAAAAGAAGAGCTCATTCTGTGCGTCATAGGACAGGATAGCCTCATAGGTTCGCTCAGTACACGACCTTTGTCGGATAACTTGAGCAAACGTTGTCTTCGCTGAGTTGGCCAGAGGTTAAATTTTTGTTTGTTCTTCAGTTTTCACAGTGACTTGTTGCAACTGCGTCTGCAAAAGTAGATTTACACGCTACAGAGGGTGGGAATTTTATGGTTGTATTTTGTTTGGTCACCATTTAAGATAAAGGATAAGGGACGGCATTAAGGAATCCTTTTCGGAATGCGCCACGCATTCTACATGTTTCTACGAGATGTCGTGGGAACGATTTGAATGTGTTTGACCTATACAATGACTTGCGGCAAGCGATACCCGTGTCGCTGGTCTCTCCTTTCCAGACAGGTCTATGACAATTCCTGGAGAGTTGGAAGGCTCGGTTGGCCCAGGCAGAAAATCAGAAGCTAGAGGGACAGAGACAAGACAGAGACAGAGATAGACAGAGAGACAGAGAGAGAGAGGGCGGGTGCCCGCGGCTGCAGGGACCTCCTCGGACTGCGCCCCACGCGCCCTTCCATTTAAGATTTATGTAATGGGGTAGGATGATGTTTTAAAATGAAAAATTCATTTAGGCATTCTGAAAACGTGCCCAGTTCGGTTTGAAAAGTGTTCAATATATTTTAAAGTTCTCCACTTTAATAAAAACCTATTAGGGGGGGGGGGGCAAAAGTAATGAGACAAGATGAAAAAATTTTTTTATCTCTTTATAACTCAATTACAACTCAACGATGCTGAGGAGTGTATTTGCCATTAAGGGCAAGGACCTTGCTGCCATCGCTCAGCCAACTTCCTGATCCCATCCTTCCAGAACTGCTTGAGCCTGGTGTTGATCAACTGCTCGATATGGTTGTCAAGGACTGCTTGGGTTCTTGTGTCCCTTCCGACTAGGAAGTCCTGTAGGCTCAAGTAGTAGTGGTAGTTGCAAGGAGAGATGTCCAGCGAATACGGTGGATGAGGCATGTGAACGTAGCCCAGCTGGCCAAGCTTATCCGTGCTTACTTGTTCCCGATGGGGTGCGGCGTTGTCGAAGAGGAGAACCTTCTTGAAGCGCTGCGAATGAATAAGAGCGAGTCGCCGGCCCATCTCCTCTATTTCGTTTACCATGGCCTTGGAGTTCATCGCGGTGCTCTTGGAAAACAGCCTCCGGTAAACCGATCCATGGGCGCAGACCCAAAAGCTCCAAAGATGCTTCTCGCCGTGAATATCTCGCCGAACGAAGGTCGGTAACAATTCACCAGACCTCACCCAGACTCGCTGCTTGGCAGGGTTGAGGTAGAAGACGTACTTCTCATCCTGCGTGAATATTGAGCCCAGGCTGCTCGGGGTTGGGAATTGGGGGAGATTTGCGCGACACAGGTCGACTCGTCAGACTGGGGTTTCGGCATGAGACAGGCTGGGGTTTTTGGTATGCTTCTGGAAAGGGCGGAAGTGGTAACTTCTCAGATGGGCTTCAGTAAGTAGCACAGAAACATACAAATACAACAAGTACGAATCCAGACTCCAGCCACGAGATATATGGACACGGCATGGGGTGTCTCATTACTTTTGCCCCCCCCCCCCCTAATATTCAGCTTACACAGAAAACAGCGCTATAAATAAATATTACCCTTAGTTACGGTCTGCGAAATTTCCATTTTCATTTCTGCACACCCCTGTGCACTACGATGTGACATAGAATGTTCGAAGGCCGGCCGGTCCCGAAGCCCTGCACTCAAGTGACGGTGTTGGACTCAGCGCTTAAGAGCGAGCGGTACCACGTGGAGGGACGAACACCAATCATCACTTGTTCTGCTGTAGAATTCCTCCTGCTTAAATAACCAGCAGGACCGCAGGGTGCAATGAGTGCTAAGTGCTGGCACCAGCCCCATCTACGTTTAAGCTAAGAAAAGGTGTTGGTGCTTCTCTGCTTCTGGGCTATATGCCGTTAGTGCTCTAAATGGAGCCATAGCAGTGGTGCTCAGAGGTGAGAAAAAACCTCTCGAGCACCAGAGACTTGCTGGCAAAAGAGCTTGCAGAGCGCGCTGCCCAGCTCAGAAGAGAATGTCGTTTGCCTCGAATCAACATGACACGCGCTGCGTGATGCACCAGTAGTACCGGGTCAACAACGTTACTAGGAAAGGTCTATCAGCAAACAGAACACGCTCACTCGGAAAGATCTTCGTCGGGAGTTCCGTAATTTTGGCTGCAGCAAGGCACCGCGTTCTACTGCCAATAGGGCGGACGGCATATGCTGTAGCATGGCTTACTCACAACCTTCTGGGAAAATGGCATTCCCTGCCAACCTCCCATTTTGTACGACTTTAATTGCTCTGTGTTTTCTAGTATGTGTTTCAATATGCCTTCAATTTGTGTATCGTATTTTCATGACACAAAAACTGAACCGTTTATTGATTGCATGCACAGCTTTTCTGAAAAGATATGGGTGCTTTATCGATTGTTCTCTTTTTCTGATCATCAACGGAACGATTGTTTGCTTCGAACAACAATCGTTCCGTTGCTATGTGGATTCGAAAGATTAGTACACGCCCTCAGAGTTCCAGCCCTTGTAGAAATCAACGGCTGGGAACTTGTGCACGGATGTTTCGAGCACTATGTATATAGTGAATCACTTTTCTAGAGTAGCAGACACTTTCAGGATGTTACAGCCAGAAGACGTCATACCGATTTTCGGGGAAGTTGCGCGAAGCTCGCTACAGTGTTAAGATCACGTTTTTGCGCCTACGACAGCTTCGGTAGAATTAGCTCGCCTGTAGGCTTAATCCGAAGGACGGTGAAGTTCACATAATGTATGGATAAACTAACTCGTTTAGATGTGACCAATCCCTAGAAGAACAAAAATGATGGTTTTAAGGCCGTACATTGAACAAGCAAAGAAATTCGGAGCTTCTTCACCTGGGAAAGGGGACAGCAAAAGGCTTCTATTATGTTTCTTGCTTCTATTATGAAAAGTGTACAACAGGAGAAATTTTTAAAAAGAGAAGCCGGAGGGGTTTTTTTAGTAGGGAAGCATTTGAGGAGTGTAGTGGCAAATGCATTTACTGACGGAATGGTTGATCACATCTTCCGCTTTGGAGAGAGAAAGTGCAGTGGAATGCGTTGGACTCAAGGGCTACATTACGTGAGGTGGTGCGCCCTGATTTAGCAGGAAATTACGTACTCAGGGAAAGTGGATTATTCGGACTCCCATCCATCGACGTTCTCTCCTTCGTGGACCACGAGACCTGATTGAGAACGAGGGCATGGCATGGAACGGTGCGAGGAACTGGGAAGCAGGCAATGGGAAATAGAGCGTTTCTGGGCGGCGTAGTGCCAGCACTGGAGAACTAACAAACAGCGAACACACGCAGCGCGTTTGCGCTTCCTCTTTGCCGCCTTTCGTAAATAACGGATGAGTTCTCCGCACGGAACGCCCGTCATTTTACTCATTGGAGCGGCGATGGCTGAAGGAGAGATGGAAAGCGAGGCGTAAGTGGACCAGGCAGAGGTAAGTTCTTCGCGAGCATCTTAAGGGTGCGGGACAGACATTGGCAAAAACTAGCTCACATCAAACGTATCCCTAACAAGGGAACTGTCTGAACGGTACGACGGAACGACAAGAACGAATACTATAGGGAGAATCCCGTCCTCCAAATAGTAACGGAACATGTTTTGTTTCTGCCGAATCCTTGAGGCAAACGAGTACGAGGGTGTAACGGTTAAGGGTCCGCAGAGTGAGCTTTTCACGGCAGCGCAAGATCCCGGTGACGTGGACTGGGTGACGCAGTAGTAGAGGGCGCGGCTCATGTTCGTGAGGTCTAGGGTTCGGTTGCCATGCTACGTCGCGGTTTTGCAATTTTGGTTAAAGTATCGGATTTCCATAGAGATTTCCATATCTGAACTTGTTTTTGGAGTTTGCTACGTGTTTTTATTACTTATTATTTGTCGACATCTCGCAATTCACCAGCAATGTCCGAAATATGCCAAATGCGACTCTGTATGAAACTTTTACTCCAATAAATTGTTCTCATTATCAACGTAAGAAATATTGATACAAGATCAACGTGAAACAGCGGCAGAATGCTAGAAAAATGCTTCAAATGCAATTTATTAGTGTCGGTGAGGTGAGTGTCACCAGTGTGCTCACAGGAGGGGACCATATGATCTTCAACTTGACCTACCACCTCGATCAATATTGTTATGTTTACAAAGTCGCGCGGTTATAACAAGCTGCTGCCGCCAACACTGACTCTACAATGTCTGCTAACCTTCGAGTGGTCATTAATCTATTGACATTGAAGTGCGGATCTCCACTGAATGCTGTCCCTTCGGGAGACGAAATGAAACTGGTGGAAAGAATAGCAAGTATCCAACAGGATTTCGAACTGCGACTGCTGGAAATCGACGATGTGGAGAGGTTGGAGGTAGTGGAAGAAGAGGACCAAGAGTTTTAACCAGAAGAGGATTGTGCCGGAGTCACGACACCACTAACCAGTGAAGGCATTATCACGTTTTCGGGAGGACAGATCGTTTCGGAGGAAAAGGTTTGGCTATACTAGAATTGTGATCCTATACAAGTTTGAGAACTGGGGAAAGTGGACTGTATCGCGATTCCAGGCTTGGGCTGCAGCGGAGAACCACTGGGCAGGAACTGTGAAGCCAAACACAAGTTGAGATATGGAAATCTCTATGGAAATCCGATGGTAAAAGTGCAAAAACGCGACGTAGCATGGGAACCGAACCCTAGACCTCACGAACACGAGGCGTGCGCTCTACCACTGCGCCACCCAGACCACGGTCCCGAGCTCTTGTGCTGCCGTGAGGAGCTCGCTCTGCGTACCCTTAACCATTACACCCTCGCACTCGTTTGCCTCAAGGATTCCGCAAAAACAAAACATGTTCTATTGCTATTTGGAGGACGAGGATTCCCCCTATAGTACTCATTCTTGCCGTTCCGACGTACCGTTCAGACAGTTCCCTTGTAAGCAGGCATTTCTAGGGTGGACCTTAATTCCATGCTTACGCAACATGATTTTCTGCTCATGTGCTGTTGTAAAGTACCCAAAAAGGCGAAGGAGCTCTTATACTGGTGTTTGTTTGCACAACTTCGTCTTGCTTTGATGCTTGCAGAAAGAAAACTTCAACGACTATTCGATACTGCTGCACTTGAATAGACTTTGAAAAAATACGAGTCGGGGTGGTCTACGCTACGCAAAACAAGAAAGTGGTTAAATAACGACGATATCGCACACTACAGTCACCTAATACCCGTCCTTAACTGCTTTGGCCATCTGGACCTTTTTTCACTCTGTGGAAGGGTCTGTTTGGGCCTTCTTCTACACTGAACTGCAGCTACCTTCTCCAGAACCTTAGGCGAGCAAGGATCAACTTGGACCTTGACTTTATCTAGCTAAAAAAAAAGGTAAGAAGATTAAGAATAAAGAGGTATGTGAAATTTTAACCTGCAGAGAACATGAATTTTTGACAGGGAAACACCCTCGATCACTCCGTTTAATATGTCATGGATAACAAGCTATGGTCTTTCATAAGGGCTTGTAAGCTTTCAATAAGGCTTCCATAGCAATGTTACAAGTCAGCTTGAAAAACTGAAAATACTAATAGCAATGGACCACATCATTGAAGGCCTTTTTTGGTTGGGCCATGTGTTCCGCTTCTACGGAATATCGCGTAGGTAGTTAGAACACGTATATGGCCTACACGCCTACACAATGAATTGTGGTGACCAGCCAATGTGGACTGTTTCTTCCCAGAAATGTCTGGCACCAACCCCTGATTGGACTGGACCAGAACTAAAAATCTCCATTCGGAAGGCTGTCCACAATGTGAAAGAATGCCGATTTTTTTCTGCTAACCAGACACTTGCTACGTTCCTAATAATTATACGATTCTGATTAAGTCATTACGAATAAAAACATTTTTCATGGCTTTCTAACTCATTTCCGCTGTCCTTTTTATCCTTACCTCGGGATAAATGACCTATTACTTGAGGAACCACAGACTTCGGCTCACTGTACTTACTGTCCCTGTTTACCATCTTAAACCAACACCTGGAATCCGATTCTCTTGTTTAGCACCCAACGTGAAAATTCCTTATGTTGCAAATGGATTCGTTTATGGAATAACACTATGATTAGGAACCACATTATGGGGGAAAGTTAAATGAGACAGTCAGGACGGATTATTCGTAGAGACTACAGGCGAAAATCGCTGTAGTATAAGCTAGATGTATTAAGCCGCGGATGTGTTTTTGAGGACAGCGAGAGGACCAGTGAGCCAGCAGTGGCCGGACACGCTGGTTGCGAGGATCATGGCCCGCATTACCAGCGCTGTTGCTCAAACAAAGGACTGGACCAGCAGCCGCGGCATCGGGATTCGACAAAAAGCACTCAGCAGAGAGAGCGGGCACCGCGTGTCCCTTCCAATGCTTTTAAAGGGTTCCTTTAATTCATGAGTTTCCAAGTGAACGGCTTTTGAAATCGCTTAGGCATCAGTGTTGGAATATGGTCTTCGGTACTCCAGGTCTGCCAACTGGCCATCACCAAGGACCTACGCGAGTGAAGCTCCTGTGGAATTACGCACGTCTTTGGAGCATCTTGGGGAACGAGTTATCCTCCAGGACACTTCAGGGCCGTCAACTGCAGTAATATATTGTGAACAATATAATATAATAACAATATAATAGTAATATATTGTCGATAGAGGTGCCGGCTGTCGCATGCGCCTGATATCAGGATACAGGGTCGGATTTCCTTGAGTGCGTCTTTGATCTGCATAATACGGTGGACAGCCGACTGACAACGCAGTGTTTTGCTTCTTAGCAGATACAGTACCGTCGGTAAACATCCGCCAAAACGCGGCCGGCGGCGGATTAATCCACCGCTTCCGCCGCCTTGCCATAACCTCCTTCAAGGTCGATTATATCGAATGAAATGCACATTGTTGGAATCAGAACAACATGATCTGCCCAATATGGTAAAAATCGTGACAAGATTTCAAAATTTTTGAGTTTGAGAAGACCTAGAATAGTCGAGCCCATAACTGTCTTGACCTGCCCCTCATCCGCACCTTAGCCTCGACTAATTATGCTCCCTGGGAGGAGTGGACCTGCTCAGTGGAATTTTAAAACTTTTGAATTCTGACGAAAATGTATTTCATGCCAATTTTATGTTTTGCCTCATCATGTCGATCTGTTTGAAATCAAGTTCGCCTAGATTAACTCCATTTACGTAATTCTCAACTGCCGATTTTCCATTTTCGACAATTGTTTACGATCGTACCACTGTTGTTTGAGGGCCAATTTTTGCTCGTCTTCTGGATTATAAGGTGTGTATTGCAAATATAGGATTTGGGTTTACTTTGACGAAAAGTAAGATAGTAATCAGATACCAAATTGGCAATGCATCGAGGTTTCAAGGGGATACGACCTGCAAAGCATAATTCACGCGTGTAGATCTGCGTCTCCACGCAGTGGATCAGTAAGGAAGCTGGGCATGTGGTGAGACATCATGCAGAGATGCTGCCTCACAAAAATGATGAAGCTGGCAGCTCTCCTCTGGAAGTTTCTCTGCATCAAAAGTAGAGTTTTCTTCTAGATCGACCGTGAGACTCAATATCGACATCTGTCCAGACCCCGCGAAAAAGTCCCTACCATTTAGCAAAGCCCATATTTGCAATATCTTTAAAAAAGTTCCACTCGACGTCAATCTCATTTATTACTGAAGACAGGTTCGATACTTGAGCCCAGACTGTTGCTGTAAAAAAACAATAGCGTATTGCAAACTAGTGCTTAAAAAATAGATACGAAGTGGACTCTACAACCTAAAAAAGCCTCTTAAAATGGAAACTTCGATATGATTTGGAGTCAGACTTTTGGCCGAAAATCGACCTGAAGTCGAACTCTCTAATCAAATCAAAGTTCGTGTCGGAGAAGTTTACTTTTTTTTTTAATTGTATGATACTTGAGGCTTGAATTTTTGTGGGTTTAAAAAAAATTAAAAAATTACAGGCTCAATTAATCTAGGTCATCTCAAACCCAAAAATTTTAAAATCTTGTCAAAATTTTTATCATATTAGGTAGATCATATTGTTCTGATTCCGACAATGTGCACCTCATTGGATATAATTCGACTTTGAAGGGAGTTATGGCAAAGCGGCGGAAACGGCGGATTAATCCGCCACCGGACGAGTTTTGGCGGATGTTTACCGACGGGACTGTAAGAGGGTACCAATTTTCTCGGAGGGATAACAGCTTTGGCTGGCCTAGGAGTGACCGGAACTGAAAATCTCAACTCGGGTCCACCCGACTACATGCTACTCCTCCGATTCCGCACACACACGTCTACGGCGTTAGGGTACCGACGGACCATCCAAGCCTTCCTCCTAGATCAGCGAATGGGTACCACACTTCTCTGGGAAGTACAAAGCGGCTGACGCGTCATCAGGTGGCCACCTAAACCATTGCGTAGGCCAAATACGCATTCCTTGCCTCTACATACGATATGTTGTCGAAGTAAAGCGTGCGATAGCCTCGCAAAGGGAATGATGCCGACGTTTAGGCCTATGGTACTTCCGTCCGCTACAGCGACGCGGGAGCGCACAGCGATGCGACGGCTCGCGATGCGCGTCGTATCGCTGAGGCTGACATAGTTCACGCAGTTCTGCAGACGGAGACTTTTGCGGAATTTTAGCGAATCAGCTGATTCAGTGCACTTCCTTCCTGGATTCCTTGTATTCTCGTCTGTTTCGTTCATTATTTCGCGTTTTTCCCCGTTTTGTCGCCTTCTGATCCGCGTACCGTTGTACCGCCGTTCAATTGGCACATTTATGCGCCGGACATGTCAAAAGAACCTCCGTGTGACTTGATCGGCACAGAAATGTAGATTTCGGTGCCGGCGAGGAAGTTCAGAGGCCAAAAAATGCTAGGATAGGCACAAAAGTGAGAAAAAACGGCCTAGAAAAAAAATACCCCAAAAAAACTAGCCGTTCAATTGGCACATTTCTGCGCCGGACATGTCAAAAGAACCTCCGTGTGACTTGATCGGCACAGAAATGTAGATTTCGGTGCCGGCGAGGAAGTTCAGAGGCCAAAAAATGCGAGGATAGGCACAAAAGTGAGAAAAAACGGCCTAGAAAAAAAATCCCCAAAAAAAACTAGCCGTTCAATTGGCACATTTCTGCGCCGAACATGTCAAAAGAACCTCCGTGTGACCTGATCGGCACAGAAATGTAGATTTCGGTGCCGGCGAGGAAGTTCAGAGGCCAAAAAATGCGAGGATAGGCACAAAAGTGAGAAAAAACGGCCTAGAAAAAAAATCCCCCAAAAAAACTAGCCGTTCAATTGGCACATTTCTGCGCCGTACATGTCAAAAGAACTTCCGTATGACTTGATCGGCACAGAAATGTAGATTTCGGTGCCGGCGAGGAAGTTCAGAGGCCAAAAAATGCGAGGATAGGCACAAAAGTGAGAAAAAACGGCCTAGAAAAAAAATCCCCCAAAAAAACTAGCCGTTCAATTGGCACATTTCTGCGCCGTACATGTCAAAAGAACTTCCGTATGACTTGATCGGCACAGAAATGTAGATTTCGGTGCCGGCGAGGAAGTTCAGAGGCCAAAAAATGCGAGGATAGGCACAAAAGTGAGAAAAAACGGCCTAGAAAAAAAATCCCCCAAAAAAACTAGCCGTTCAATTGGCACATTTCTGCGCCGTACATGTCAAAAGAACTTCCGTATGACTTGATCGGCACAGAAATGTAGATTTCGGTGCCGGCGAGGAAGTTCAGAGGCCAAAAAATGCTAGGATAGGCACAAAAGTGAGAAAAAACGGCCTAGAAAAAAAAATACCCCAAAAAACTAGCCGTTCAATTGGCACATTTCTGCGCCGGACATGTCAAAAGAACCTCCGTGTGACCTGATCGGCACAGAAATGTAGATTTCGGTGCCGGCGAGGAAGTTCAGAGGCCAAAAAATGCGAGGATAGGCACAAAAGTGAGAAAAAACGGCCTAGAAAAAAAATCCCCAAAAAAAACTAGCCGTTCAATTGGCACATTTCTGCGCCGAACATGTCAAAAGAACCTCCATGTAACTTGATCGGCACAGAAATGTAGATTTCGGTGCCGGCGAGGAAGTTCAGAGGCCAAAAAATGCGAGGATAGGCACAAAAGTGAGAAAAAACGGCCTAGAAAAAAAATCCCCAAAAAAAACTAGCCGTTCAATTGGCACATTTCTGCGCCGAACATGTCAAAAGAACCTCCATGTAACTTGATCGGCACAGAAATGTAGATTTCGGTGCCGGCGAGGAAGTTCAGAGGCCAAAAAATGCGAGGATAGGCACAAAAGTGAGAAAAAACGGCCTAGAAAAAAAATCCCCCAAAAAAACTAGCCGTTCAATTGGCACATTTCTGCGCCGGACATGTCAAAAGAACCTCCATGTAACTTGATCGGCACAGAAATGTAGATTTCGGTGCCGGCGAGGAAGTTCAGAGGCCAAAAAATGCGAGGATAGGCACAAAAGTGAGAAAAAACGGCCTAGAAAAAAAAATCCCCCTAAAAAACTAGCCGTTCATTTGGCGCATTTCTGTGCCGGACATGTCAATAGAACCTCACTGTGACTTGTCCGGCACAGAAGTGTAGATTTCTGTGCCATCGAGGAGGTTCACAGGCGAAAAAAGTGCGAGAATCGGCACAAAAGTGAGAAAAAACGGCCTAGAAAAAAAAATCCCCCTAAAAAACTAGCCGTTCATTTGGCGCATTTCTGTGCCGGACATGTCAATAGAACCTCACTGTGACTTGTCCGGCACAGAAGTGTAGATTTCTGTGCCATCGAGGAGGTTCACAGGCGAAAAAAGTGCGAGAATCGGCACAAAAGAGGGGGAAAACGGCCTAGAAAAACATCTCATCCGAAAAGCAGCCGTTCAAGCCGTCGAAAAAACCCAAAATGACTCTAGCCACGACGAAATCTCTACGAGAAGAACAACAGAGACATCACATGACTACCAAACATCACCAGACGTGTGTTGAAATCGCTGTGGTATGGTCACGATCCAAGGAAGTGTCGAAATGAGTGAGTGGAAGTGCATAGAATAGGGCATGACAAGCGCTCCCCCCTCCGCGACCATCGCAGCCCGTCGCTCGTCGCAATGCACTGCACTGCGACGAGCGATGGGCTGCGACGGCCGTAGCACGGGAGTATGTTTCACCCCGCTACGCGGAGGTAAAACACCCCTCTGCGACGCATCGCGGGAGCGATGGCGCGTCTACTGGCAACCGCCCCCCGCTGCGCCGTCCGCCACTGCAGCGAAGGCGCGCCGTTGACAGTTGCCCCGCACCCATCGCTGGAGCGACGCGGGAGTATACCATAGGCCTCAGTTCATGGCCATTCCGCGGCACGCGGTCGAATAGTAAAAGGAAACTTCGCCACGGCCGCCGCAACAGTGGCGGTCGGCATGCGCGATGGCTTCCCGCGCCCATCGCGGGCATGGCATACTTTTTCGGGCCGCTCGCGGTATTTAGCGTTGGTCCTGGACGGATCGCCGTCGCGTTCCCTTGCAGAGCGATGAGCGATGCGACGGGCGCTGAGAAGTTCAAATTCTTTCGCGTCGCTCTGCAAAACTCATCGCTGCGATTCCACCGCGGCGACGGGAAATATGCACGAGGCCTTAGCCCCATACAGGATATTGAAAACAAAGGGCGGCTACCATTACTCCCAGAGGATCATCAGTAGGGCAGTGAGTGGTAGCGTATCAACAGGAGTCTGGCCTTTCGCTTCCCTCGCTGAGGGAAGCGAGCGCCTGCTTAGCTTCCACTCTGAGTTGCGCTGATCTCTTGACAGACAACTCATTGTCAGTGCACTATCCGGTTCTATACTAGGCTGTAGGAGCCATCATGACAAGAACACTGCTACAGGAGCCTCGAAAAAATTCTCGAAAATGCTATACATAGCACAAAACAACTTATACCCTTCCCTAAAAGGACTAGTTCTATTGGATCGTCCTCCTAATTTGACTCGCCTGGACTCTCAAGTCAACAAGGAATGGAAGCTTTTGATGACATGCCGCCAATGTAGCATACAACCAACAACTCCTGTTAATTAGCAAACTTTTACAGCTGAGAACTAGCATTTTTACTCAGAGGAAACAGCGATCCCGTCCGAATCCGAACCGCATCGTCCTCTTCTGCAGTCGCCAAGCTTCTGACGATGAGATTTATCACGTAGCAGACCGAACAAGTAGGATGTTGCGTGTGAGAGCGACACTCATGCAACTGTTCTCTACAGAGAACCTCGATCACCTGCGTTTCTCATATCAATTGTAGAAAACATGAATAGACGGTAGACGCAACCACTCTGAGTTGCGGTTTAAGCCTATGCCTAGCGACCATATACAATAGAAGATGAAGTTTAATAGGCGTATGTCAGCGTGACAGGTCAGTGCTTTCTCCTTTCCAGATAAGTCTGGTACAGAATTACCTACCCCGGAGAGATGGAAGGCATGATTGGCCTGGGCGGGATACCCGGAAGAAGATTCCTGTATCGGGTGCATGCGACATACGACATATCATACGGACCCCCGTGCGAAATTCCACACTGCTGCGAGTCGCGGACCACTTCAACAAGAAGGGCCTGAAGCGAGTGACCCGGAACTTCGTCGGTCAAGCGGTGTACTACTCGTCTAAGGTCATTTGTGGTAGCGAATCCAGAACGTATAGGTCGCCGATATGATTGCATGGTGGACGGAACACCACAAAGCCCTTTTGGTGGGGACGTAGTCCTGCATTGAACCTCAATCCAATGCGCAGGTAATTTTGGTGCACTTTGTGCATAATTCGCATAGTCCGAAACATAAGAATTCATTTGCAGGAAGTTTTCGGTCAAACTGCTCGTCAGATAACAAATCACTTGCAGGCACGCTGCTGTTTAGGGAGACATTTTGCTTGGAAAGATCTGATATTGACCGTAGACAGTGAGAAACACTTCTTGTAATGGCTACAGACCTGGGCAACCTGATGTTGAGAATGAGAAGCCTGAAGGAATAGCTTTCCGAGAAGAACGAATTTTCAACGTCCAAGACCTTGGTGTACTTTACGCTCCTCATCGAGGAACAGAACCAGCAAACATCCCAAAGGATGAATCTCTGTTCTATTAGAATAGATAATGAGAAGATGCTTCTTGGCCCTTGAACCGTACTGAGGCTCAGCTTACGCGTCACTGATTAGCTGCATTAAGTCGTATTCCAGTCGAGGCACTCCATCAGTTGTCAGTTCCATCAGTGCCACTTATTGTTAATACTAGCGGCCCTTAATTCATTCTAATTTAATTCTTTTCATCCACTGTGACTTCGATTTACATTCATCAAAAAGGAAGGTGTGTTTAATATGCGGCACTATCGGAGACTCGTCCACGTCTTTTCCATCCACAAAGAATGCAAAACAAAAACAGATAGAAACGAATGAGGAATTTCGAATGGATAAGGTACATATTCGCGTTGGGTATTTATTTATTTATTTATTTATTTATTTATTTATTTATTTATTTATTTATTTATTTATTCGAGTATAATCACACGCCAAAAAACAACTTTTGATAAAACACAGTGATAACAAACACAAGAAAAGAAGAAACGGCAAATTATCGATTCTTGAGATAAATATCAACGAGCCTTTTGTATTGGTTTAACGAGGACGGCAAAGCATATTTTTTTAGAAAATAGCAAGAACTCGGAACCCGCTTATTGAGTAGAAAAAGAAGCGCGAACACAACTTTTGGGCATAGGATAATGAATTTTAGCAATGCAACCCCTTGTGGTAGAATAGTGGAGAGCTCGCTAAGTGAAAGTGCAACCTTTCCGGTCATCATCTTGAAAATCAAAAAATCATTCCGCTTCCTACGAATTGCAAGCGATTCCAACTTGAATATTTTATTGCGCTCATCCGCTGATGGAGTGATGGTGTAGTCATAACCATTTAAACGTAACCACAGCTTTCCAGTGTGGCCGTTCTGCACGGATTCAATCCTCTGTAAGCAGTGTTTAAAGTGATGGCTAAACACAGTGGTGCCGAGCTCTAATGTTGGGCGAACATACGATTTGTCCAAGTTCGACTTTCAGTAAACTTTGGCATAATGACTTCGGATGGATGTTGTCTTGGTGAAGTGGTAGCCGAGATTGTTATCACGTTGATTTAACTCGGCTTACGTTTTTTTCAGCTCAAGGACAACATCGTTCCGAGGATCACATGATTTGTAGCAAAAAGCAATTGAGCTGCTGATTTGGTAGATGGAGCTCTAAACATATTGTGAGTAATTCTTTCAGCTTTCTTTGCAATCATCTCGCATCGCTCTGAAAAAGTAAGTTTTTATCCAAGTATTTCGAGCCATTGCAAAGAACACATGCTTTCTGCCGTTAGAAAGAGAGCATTGGAGCTAAGGGACTTCTCTTTCTCTACTGCAATGTTAGTTAGAATGACAGACCCACACATTGAGTTTGGAGGAAGTGCTAGAACTCCATCCGCTTCACATTACGCACTCCCCATTTGTCCTCAATGACTGAAGGGTTACCCTTATTCCTCAACGATGGAACGCCCCTCAATAAAGAACGGTCAGAGACGTCGACGCAGCCTTTCAGCTTCGACCTCCACGCGCCGGGTGTAACCGCAGAGAACTCGGAGGTCCAATAGTGTTGTAATAAGCCAATTATCATCGCACTTTGGGGTCGACCCATTCGCCGGCCTCGTCGGAACCTTTGTAAAACGCCGTACTCCCATCACCACATCACCTCGAATTCCCGGAACTCCCTAATCCTTCGACACTTCTACTCCAGTCAATATAAGAATCCTTCAATGCTCTCTGCATTTCATTGTCCGCTCCAGAGACTTCGTTGCCCCACCAGCCGTAGAACTTTTCCCAGTTCTTTCTCTGACTCAATCGTCGCTAGAATGATCACATTCCTTCAGCGCAATGCTTGCACTTCTCCTCACTCTTGTTCCGTACGCCATTTCAATATGCGTCGACGACGGAGTCGAGCACTCGGAGGGTGAAAAATGGGTTCGGAATGGGAACTTCCTGGTTACCTGCGCATACGGAGAAACCAAGGTGAACTGCTCGACATTTACCTATCAACGACATTCGTTCCGAATGCATCGCCTACCACTATTTATTTGTTTATTTATTTATTTATTTATTTATTTATTTATTTTATTCATTCATTCATTCATTCATTCATTTATGACGTGGACCGAGGTCACAAGTGAAAATATAATGTTAGAATAAAATACCAACGATCTGAATATTAAAGAATTGAAGCTACTAAATTGCTTTCTTTTTTAGTTAGGCTTCTGTGTACTCTCATTTAACATAATACTCGATCATTAGTTTGCTCGGCAAACTTTGACTGTTCGGGGTCAATGGGCCGCAGAGCTGTGAAAAGCCTACGATAACAGCGAGGTAGTGAAGGCAGCCTCCTTTTACGCAGCGGGGGAATTCGTCGGAGGGGTTGTGAGTTTGAAGAGTTCGTTCTAAACGCCTACACGAATACCATATTATTGAATATCCGCTGATTCTTATCAAAGAAAGACTTCTTCTTGCCTGCACAGCAGATTGTGCACAACGTTATGCCGAGATGCACTCATGAGTTGACAGCATTGAGGAAGGAATACAATCAGGAAATGAACCGTTACAAAAAATTAATGGGGTATATAGACACGCCGAAGGCGCTTCAAAAGAGTCTACTCATTTTATAATCATTTATTTACCAACTGTGGAGCTCTTCGGAGCTTAAATTCCCAAAATTCAGGAAGACCTGTTTTCTAATCTTGCTAAGTTCTAACTTCCTATCGTTTAAAAACGGCAGTCACTTTAAGTCCCACGGGGAGATTAACACTGCACAGAAAGAAGAGCAACTATTACCGCATCTAAAAAATGCTATTTGGTGCAAAATACGGGCAATGAGAGGAAATATTCGAAAAGGTGCTTTTGAAACTCCATGATCAATTAGCATAATTTTAGTGGAATAGTTGCAAATCTTCTGTGGCACGCAGATCTGTTAAATTCAACTTTATTTCGCCTGACGTTTCGACGGTATCGTCCTTATCAAAGGCCTGAAAGAAGTCCGGTGTCTGCGGACTGTACACTCATCCTGTCACTTTCTCTAATCTTCCCAATCCTGGAGCACTAAAGGAATCCCAAGAGTGTCACGAAAAAATCACTCCAATACGAACGCAACTCACCGCAGCTTTATCAGCACTGAGAGACCGCCCTACTTCGCAACAACCATTTAAGCAAGTGAATCACACTCGGTATACAGGAGTATACAGACTTCGAGGAGTATTGTGTTTCACAGCTCACACAGTGGAATAAATAGTTCTATAGCTCTTTAACTAAACCAGACGCTCAGAGGCCTACTATCCGCCAAACGTCTGGCTGGTGCCTTTGCCCCCAAACCCTGAACCACCGTCTTCTTGTCGTCTTTAGGCCTTCTCTCATTCATTAGAGTAAAAAAAACTGGTTTTGCTATATAGAATAGTATAGCTAGGACAGAATCTTTAAAATTGCTCCAATGGGGCCTACCCACCCTCTATCGAATGTAGGCGATTCATTTTCTGCACTACTCGCTCTACATGGCGGGGAATACCAGGCTGTCCAATAATTCCTGTCCGAAATTTTTCAAAATTCTATAATTTTCCCTAGAATTATTATAATATCAGGCAAGTGTAAAAACCTTCTAGAAGGCTCTCCAGAGTTCCACGCTAGGGGTATATAAGGCGCAGTCGCCCCGTTTAGCTATCAGTACAAGCTAAAATGGACCAAGGTCGAATTCGTACGTTCGTGTACTACGAGTGCCGTCCGCACCGCAAGGAGTTTCTCGAGGACCTGGTCACTGATGATGAGAGCTGGGTCCTCTACGACAACGTCGCCCGCCGTGCCGTCTGAATCCCGCGCGGAGAAGAGCCGCCGACGACGCCGAAAGCCGACCTGCACCCGCTGAAGATCATGCTCTGCTGCTGGTGGGACGCCAAAGGCATGCTGTACTTCGAGCTGCTCCCGCAAGGCAGGACGGTCACCGCCTCCATCTACACCGATCAGCTCGAGAAACTAGCCCCGCCATCCGAGAAAAGCGTCCCCGACGGGACTCGGTCCACCTGCTGCACGACAACGCGCGCCCCCACCTGGCGAAGGAGACCCAGCAGAAGTTGGCGACGCTCGGCTGGGAGACGGCTGCCCATCCGCCGTATTCCCCGGACCTCGCCCCCTCCGACTGCCACTTGTTCCGCCCGCTGAAGCACCATTTGGCCGGAAGAAAATTCACCAACTACGACAACCTCAAATCGGACATCGCGGACTTCTTCGAGTCGCAGCCCCCGGAGTTCTGGGCGAAGGGCATCGGCGACCCGCCCACTCGATGGGCAACTGTTGTGGATAACTGTGGTGATTATATTGTTGATTAGACTTGTTTTTCAACAGAGTTGAAAAAAAAATAAAAAATGGTGAAATTTTCGGACAAGAATTATTGGACAGCCTGGTAGATAGAGAGCCTTAAGCCGAAGTGCTTCTTCTGCGGAATCACAAATAAAATCAATTGGTATTGGTAGGCCGCTCGATACGGTTCACAGTCCGATGGGAAGAATAACATTACTCCGATTCCTCTACTCATTCTCCCTACCCCCCCCCCCCTACCCTCCCACTCCACCAATCCGTGTCCGGAGAAAACGGAAGTGAGAACCAAGTACGCGCACACTTGTTGTTGCACGAAAAGTCATCTGAAAATCTCTCGGATGCTGTTCAAAGTCTTATCTTCGGCACGTCTTCTGGATCGGATGGACTTTGGATAACGTCTGTGACACATTTTTTGCTGAGTCCGGATGCATATGTCACGACGTCTACGACACGTCTTTTGCACTCCGCACACCATCTGTAGCACATCTTCTGACACCACGCTCGACAACACTGAGAGAAAATACTGGTCCTTTCATTGGTCCCTTTCACTGATCCCCTTCACTAGTGTCCTTTACTGGTCCCCTTTTAATGGTTCTATTACTGTACCCTTTACTGAACCCCCTTAACTGGTGTTCCCTTTATTGGCTCCCTTACTGGTCCCCCTTGACTGGTCCTTCAATGGTACCCCGCCCATTTATTGGTCCCCTTCACTGGACCCCCACCCCCCCCCCCCCTTTACTGCTCCTCATTACCGTCCCACCTTCATTGGTTCCCTTTTATTGGTGAACCCTTTACAGGTCGCGCTTCACTACCCCCCCCCCCCCTCCTTCACCGGTCCTCACTGGTCCCCCATTACTGGACCTCCCTTTACTGGTCCCCTATCCTTCATCGATCCCCATTACTGGTCCCACCCTCACTGGTTCCCCTTCACCTGGTCCCCTCTTCAGTTGTCCCTCCTTTATTGGTCAACCCTTCACTGGACCCCTGCCCCCCCCCCCCCCTTCACCGTTCCCCATTACTGGTCCCTTCCTCACCGGTCCCCCTCCCCTTCACCTGGTCCCATCTTCACTGGTCCCTCCTTTGTTGGTCAACCCTTTACCGGTTTCCCTTACTGGACCCCCATCCTTCACCAGTCCCCATTACTGGTCCCACCTTCACCGGTAACACATCGTGTGAATCCCGAACCCCCGACGCGACATCGCCTCTTTTGAACTTGGACGCCTGTTGAATAACGTCGGTGACATGTGTTCGCAAACCGAACGCCCTTTGCGTTGCATCGGCGACACCTCTTCTGAATCCAGGCGCCTGTTGAACGACGTCGATGACATGTTATCTCAAGCCGGACGCTCGCTTTCACGACGTCGATGACACACGTCAGGAACTCGAACGCCCTTTGCGTGACATCGGCGACACGTCTTTTGACCCCCCACGACGTAGGTGACACCTCGCCTGAACCCGGATGGCTACTACTTGACGTTTAGGAAAGGCCAGATGGGCAGACGGAGGGACAGACGGAAGGATAGACCCAACTGTTCACTCTGTTCCGCAAAGAATCTGCACTAGGAAGTGTCTGAACATTGAAATTTGTGTGAAAGTCTTCAGTAGTCTTTCTAGCTTCATTCCATGATTAGAGTCGCATAGGTCTTATAAAGCTTTAGTTCATATTATTATTCATATTATTTTTTTATATTATGCCACTTCTAAATCGCATTTATATTTATGTATGCTACGTATTATTCTGGCATATTGTCTCGATTCATGGCCTCAATAGGGTTATGGAGGATTGCATTTGCAGGGCCAGCGGTGCCTATATATTCCATTTACACTGATGTGTTACAAGCTGGATTTCATGAAGGAGGTGAGCGTTTTCAGGTTCTCAGCTGTCTCACTGACGCCGGCACGGTTCTTGAACTGGGCACTCCCTCCCACATTGAGAACGGGGTCGAGTACTCCTGCATGGACGACGAGCCAATGTTCGAAGGTTTCGCTTTGCGCTGTTCCTCCTTGACCCACATATGTATCTCTGCGCATCCAGTCCTGCCGAAAAAGCCAATTCAGGCTCTGGTGAGGAGATATCCGTCAACTCGTGCCCGGATAACGCGGACGGCTCCGACGACATCACCATTGGCAACTTTCTGATCTGCTGCATATCAAAGCGATTCAAAGGTCTCTTCCATTATATAATTCTCACACTACTTATCCTACCATTCAGAAACATACCACATAAACCGCTCCGGAGAAACGGCTCTCTTTTTTCTTCTCGTCCCTATGCACTACTGCTATATTTTTTAAAATGTTTCGCGAGCTTCAGCTCTATCACAGAGCAAAGTCAATAACAACGATTTCATATGGGCCACTCAGCAGCTCAACAGCCACGAAACGCAAAGTGAGGATGGCTGAGTAGAGTTGAAGTCATGAGAGACTTGATTCCTTCCTACTGCTCCATATTTCATTATCTTTAATGCTGCGGTCAGTAAAGAACTATGCGAGGATTCCTTCTTAGTTCAGTGCTGATCTATTATTAGGTTGGACGGTTTTCGAGCCCTTAATTCACACGGTCTTATCTCCTTTCTCATTTAATCATTTCATGAATTCCGAAAAAATATCTCGTTTGGTATGCCTTTGTCAACGGATGACGCCAACGTGCAAACCCAAACATTTCGTACCGCCAAAAATTTAGTACGCCATTTGACCCTACCGTGCTTAAGTGTGGGAACTGTTTTACTCTGGCGGCGCGCGAGAAGTTAGGCTGTAGAAGGGCCGTTCAGCTCTGCGGGACATGGCCCAACAATTGCAAAAGTGGGTGGAACCACCCGCCGTGCTCGCAGCACTTGGTCATCCAAGTCATCCTTTCATCCTTTTTGGGGGCAGCAGGTTTTCTCTGAGTTCGGCAGCACACTACGGGAGTTGGGCAGCACACTGAGGGAACTCGGCAGCACATCCTGCAGATTCTGGCAGCACATCCTGCCGGAGCCGGGGAGCACATCCTGCTCACTTTGAAGATGCACCTTTCCATGCACCACGCAGTACGTGCTGCGCAAATACGTGAATCGAACTTGCGCGCAACCTTCAGTACTTGAGCACTACCTTCACTCGAAATAAGTACGTCCACCACTGGTAGTACTCCCACTACTACTCGTGCTCCTAACAGTACTCTCAACACCAACTTCCACTCCTTCTAGTTTTTCCACTATTTTCTACTACTTTAACTTCTGCTCCACCGACCACTTCTCGAGATATAGTGGTCGGTAGAGCAGAAGTTAAAGTAGTAGAAAATAGTGGAAAAACTAGAACTAGTGAGAGTTGGTGTTGAGAGTACTGTTAGGAGTAGTGGGAGTACTACCAGTGGTAGAGATACTAATTTGCTCAAGTACTGAAGAGTGCGCGCAAGTTCAGTTTAGCGTTACATTGCTGAAAATGCTTCTGTGGTAAGAACATGGCGGAGTTATACAAATTTATTTACACCAACTTTATTACATTCGTACAGCAAAACAAATACTACAACGATTTTAACAAAAATTCAGATCTTCAAAAGTAGAAATATCGCAATAAGTGAGAATGGCGGAGCTTCTGTATGTGATTGTCGCGGCCGCTACTGCGGCATAGGATCGTCTTCGCCATCCGAATTGATCGCACTTTCGGTAGGGACTTCTATTTCGAAGTTATAGTGTTTCTGTAAGTAAGTTACTTAGGAAAATCAGGCCAGTTGTTTAGCAGTCAGTATAAGTAGCAGAAATACTGTAGTTACAGGGCGTTGTGTTAGAACGCCACCATAGACAACGTATTGACTATATCGGCCCTTAAACATATACTGCTTAAGTTCATTGAATTTTTTGAGCAATCTGGTCTTTTTGATTTTCAATCCTCAACTTACATTGCGCGCTAGTGCGGTCCTACAGTAGGTCCCCTAGTTCCCAATCCATTCCAGAAGCTAAATTTATAATAAAAGTTCGTATTACTGGTGAGCAGATTCCCTCTAGCTCATTTTACTAGAAAGACTACGTTAGCTTCTGGGGGATCGAACAATGTCCTCGACATTCAGATCTAGCTCCGCTCCGAGACCCGCACTATCCAAGCAATAGCCTGACGAAGGATGAAGTCGGGTTTCGGATAAGAGGGCTCAGGCTTATAACTCAAAGTGATGTGATGGTCAAAAACAGACCTATGAGGGTTCATACCACATTTTGCGGAAGGTTTCTGAGTTCTACATTTCTTGTGTAGCGTCCTGTAGTTCTATAAGTGTAGTGTTGAATTGCAGACAGTGGTTCGCAAGCCTGAAGATGTTAGATGGTCATATGTGCATTTATTTTTTTATTTTCAGTCATTTTCATGGTAACCTACTTGGACGAGATACATCCTGAAGAAGTCGGTACACTGAAAGTTGTGGTCGTTTTTGGCGACACTTCGGCCTAGCGGTTTCCATCGCATCAGAAGTTCATTTAAATTTGTCGCATGAAATTGGAAACAGATATGAACGAGATCAGATTTTTTCGATTTTTTTTACCTTAAAAGGCGCGCTGCCCTCGATTCTACACGAATTAGTCAAGTTAGCGGCGTGAAGTCGGAGGTCCTCAGGAAGGGATGAAAAATTTGCTTTCATTACATGTCCCTTGCTCCGTAACATCTTCCCACGGTTCTCTCGCGCATACTCAAACAAAGAATCCAATTGGAAATAGAAATAGTGTAGCCCTTTAGTTTGTCACAATTCGACGGATTTTAGTTTAGAAGAAATGCTGACCGCGGCCGATATTCTGAGTACTGAATTTGTCTGTTGCACTGCTATCGCAGTAAGCGAACGGACGACGAGATCCGATGACTCTTGCACATTCCAACACTGGGTTTGAAGCACTTTCGCCTGAGTCAAGTTGATCTTGCATCCCTCATTCTGACGGTTATCAAGTACTTAATCGCTGAATCGGGGTCGGATTCGACGCCATTTTCGAGCAGCATCTCGTGATTCATTATCTGGTCTAAAACTGCATTTCGTAGATGGACTGAATGGATTGTCATGGTTTACATTTATACTTACGGGTCACATTCCGAAGTGATCGGTGTCTTCTTAGCATCTTCGCAGGTGGCTCAACTGTGGCATCCGGTTGAGGGCGTCGACGACCGAGACCCATATTCCTACCTACCAACCATAATTAACACTTAGCACCCTGCGGGATCGAAATAGCGTTTCGAAGATTTTATAGCTAACTTTTGTGTGGTAGGATTTTCATGTTCTTTCACGTAACCTTTCTTGTTTTTCCTTCTCTCATGAACATGAACTTCGTTCACAACAAATGTTTAAATATAGCCATAATACTCGCGAAAGGCACAGAATGTCAATGGTGGAAATAAGCACGTTCCTGGTTTTACCTTCAGCAATCACTTTATAGTACTCTCTGCGGTAATTTCTACTAACAGCCCTACTTACGTCCTGCTCCTATAACTTGACAATGAATCCGCATGCCTATACTTGAGGTGCGGAACACATAAAGTCGGTGTGATACCGAATAGTGCCCATCCCACAATGCACCCCCCCCCCGATCCGCTTAGCGCACAAAAATGTATGTACTGTAAGTAAAAATGTATTTAGGGCTAAATGCTACGTAAGCAGAAATTTGCTGCTGCTTACATAGACGTATGCCCTACATACATTCTAAAATAATTTCACACTAACAAAACATATACTACTAACTCACCCGAACTCGATGGCTGTCTTCCGACTCCGATGACCAGCTGGCTCTGGGCTGCGACGACTCGACTCCTTCACCTGAAAAAGACAGGCTAAACAAGGTTGAATAACGAGTCAACGAAAACCAAAGTCCACTCCTGTGGACAGCTTTCGATTGTGTGCAGGGCAGAACGGACAACACGATTCAAACTCAAGCTAACCCCCCCCCCCCCAGCCCCTTAGCGCCCACCAACCCATGCACTGCTAGTAAAAATGTGTTTAGGGTTGTGTAAGCAGCCCTCTAGCTGCTGCTTACACAACCTTAAATACATTTTATAAACCACATTTCAAAACACTAACACATGATCCCCTAACTCACCGAGTTCCGGCAGTTTGCGTCCGACACCGATGACCGCCTGGCTCTGGAACGACTCGTTCACCTGAAAAAACAAGTTAAAAGAGTTACATTTTTCAAACACTCACGAACACCAACGCGACCGACGTCAACCTTCGAGAGAAAACGAGAAAAACCGAAACAAATCTTCAGCAAACAAAAGTGAACTCAAACGACGTGGCGCGTCTCCTCGCGCCAGTAAGAACGACCGCTCACACCATCACAAGACGCATTGCGTCACCTCGGGTTATTGTGTTTGCGCACGCGGAAATCGCGATGGGACCCATGTGCGCCGCAGTTCTTGGGCGGTACCTGGGACAGTACTTGGGCAGTTGGTTTACGAAATGCGCAGTACCTCGGCAGCACTCCTCTTGCAATTGTTGGGCAGTAGGGCGCGTCCAGCCAATGGCCGGCGCCGACGGGAGAAGCGAACACTCCTGCAGTACTTGCGCTGTACCGCCGCTGTACCTGTCGGTTCGGCAAGTCATTTCGCAACAGTGCCGTACCTCGGCAGTACCTGCTGCAATTCCTGCTCCGCCACGCTCCCGCCCCACTGATCAATCGCGATGGGGGGGGGGGGTTCCGCAGTATATACTGCCGAGCGACAGACCTCTCGGAAAGGGGCGGAACCTGCCGCGCATACTCCCGTGCCGCCAGAGTAACCACCAGGGAAACAATTATGCACTGGCTACCGATCTCCACCCGTTGCGTTCAAACTCTCATTACATGGCTCAAGTGTAATCAGGTGACTCTTTTCGTGGACTTTGTAACGAGTTTAAAGTACTAACTACGAGGCCAGTTGTTGCACAATTTTTTTGCAAACGTAGATTGTCACAAAGGAAGCACGCCTTAAGATGTTTTTTTATTTTTTCTAAAAAGGGAGCGTTTATTTTGTGAAAGACGAATATGGAGAATCATTGTCATCGTCGTTTCCCGAACCGCCAAAACACTGAGCCTCTCTCCAGGTTGTGTTACTAGCGGACACAGACTACGCGCTCGCATTTCTTGCCGATACTGGCCTATAAATAATAGGAAAAAGCGGATTTCGAACGACTCTTCTTCGTTGGGCTTCTTCAACGTCGAGGGATGCAGCAGAAAGTCTTTTTTCCAGTTGCCAACAGCGTTCATATTGCACAGTTTTTCCCTATGTCGGCAGTAGGAGGCAGTTGATGCACGTTACACCTAGCAGTCGATTCACTTGTCTAGGTATTTCAAGCTGGAAACGAGCTCAAAGGTTGCATACACCAGTCAAAGAGTTTTCAACCTAAGCCATATCAAAGCAAAAAATTACACCATAAAAGGTCAGATACTTGTCTGCTATTCACGACTTCAGCGCTACTCGATGTGGAACAATACGAATTATCCACACCTCCAAATCAAGGTTAAAAGATATGAAATTCTGTTAGTCATTCCCTTCGAGAGATTTGAGCATTCTACAAGTATTTACTATAATAACTCTAATAACTCCGAGCGCTCACTGTGTTCGACAGTGTAGCGGTTGGACGCCCGTTGTTATTACTTGTTATTCCATTTTATTTTATGCAGTAGCAGAACGCTCAGTCCTCGCATTGGTTTATTATAATTTCAGACATAATTATTATGTGCAACGACACCAAAAATAAAGAGGGCAGGTGTCAACCTGACGGCCAAGCACCACTGTCTACCCGAGAGGGCGTTCTTCTGTACTCCCTGGGTTGCGGGGACTCTAAGTGATGGCTTAATGGGGTCCCGATAGCCAATGGGCAAACTCCGGCACGGGTATCTTTAATGGGGCCCAATGGCGTCGAGTAAGACAAAGCCTGGCGTTACTGGGTGGCCTAATCAATCTCCCGTGGGTTGGCTATCCTTCTCTTCTACCGTAGCCTACGTCCCACCTCCCTACAGGATTTCATCCCCTTACAATTTCCTTAGATCCACGGCGGCGAAAGAGACCCGGTCCCCGAGTTCTAGGTTATACGGGATTGGATGAGCGGTTGATAGGGCTAATCGAATGAGAGAGAGATCAGTGTTGTTTCGATGTGTAGAAGGTCATCGCAGTTGTGGCGAAGGTGAAAAGGTGTTGAGTCGTCCTGAGTGGCTGTAAGTATAAGTGAGAGCTGTTGCTAGGAACAAAAATACAAAAACTAAAAAACCCACAAACCGCAGTGTTATGTGTGATACGGCAAATAAGAAAGGGAATGAAAATGTTGAAGTATAGATAAAAGATTTACGGATTAATTAGTTTCGCGTAAACTAGTTTTTGTTTCAAATAATATTGTTGTCACGGGGTCTCGACTGCCATGTACCCTTGTCGGTCGCAGATGCATGTGCATAATATCACATGTTCCAATAAAGATAAAGATAAAGAAATATCACATAGTACTAGACGAGATCGAGTAGTGTGATTTATCACGGCGTCACTGTGTGCGCACTGGAGACGTAAATAATGCACTCAGATCAAAATCAATGTAGCCCGAGATTAAGGACAATAACTCGTAAAAAAACGACAGTTATCAAAACACGTACATTTGTTAGACCTTATCGTCGCATGTGAAGAAAATTTGTGGAACTAGTTTTAGTTATATTACACAATAGGTAGAGTTAAGTAAAGGATGAAGACCAAAACATGGTGCTTCGAAGTAAAAGCACTCGTGGTCCGTATAGCTGGAAGTGATGAAGGCTACGAGAAGGAATCCAAAACACTACTCGATATGCATATGCAACTTTCCGGATCACAAAACAGCCAACCACGTGGTGATTTGTTCTTCCCCTTGTGTTGGGATCATGGAACAGGAGCTGGGTTACTTGTTGTTATAGTTGAAACAACTCCAGGTTGATGTAGAGCTGCGTTTCTCTTCTAGTTGTATAAAAGTAGTGAGTTTTGGATTTGTTGGAAAAGTAAAGCCTTGTTTTTGTACATGAAACATGGACAAAAAATACTAATTGCAAAGAATGACAGTTTGTCGCCCTGGTTTTGTGCTCGAATAGATACTTAACTGATAACTTGTTATGTAATGTGTGAAACTGTTCCATGAAGGTAGTGCGAGCTGGAACGAAGGTGACACTATGTCCGTGATGTACCGTTATAAGAGCGTTTTGCGCTCCTGTTTATCGATCGCTTCCAGCTACAAGTTTAAATGTCGTTAGTCTGTGGCTAATTACTTGAGTATTTTAGATCTGTGATTAATTGCGTGAAATCGCGTTACGTGCGCAGTGACGGCATGATTTTATAACGTAGAAAATTTGCAGTTCGTTAAAAAACAGAGAAGAAAGAAAAAATTAGGTTTCGAAGTCCGCAAAAGAGTGCGGGTTGCGGCTGCGGGTTGCGGCTCATTGCTACGAAATGCGTTTGGGAAGTTCATTTGCGGATTTCTCCATGTCCGTCGTGGAGGTTGCTGAGGGTTGTTGTAGCGAGGTTTGCGGACGTTTCTATTATTATTGGGTGCACTAAGGTGATTTATTTTGGCTTCCAGCTGTTCCATTTTAGTATTGACCACGAGCGCATTTAAGCTTTCAAGGAGTTCGTGGTCCTCCGCCCGCTCCTGCTTTTGGATTCTGTCTTCCTTCTCGGCGTATGCTAAGATAATTCAGTGTTTTACGCTGTATGTAACTCAACATATGGTATGCAAAATTTGGTGGAAAGAATTTATCCTAGTTTTTAGATTATGCAAGTTTTTTTTTGTTGATTTTTTCGAGTTGACGTGTTAGTCAACACTTCCTTTCTTACTAAAAGGGAGAATCAATAAGGAAAAAAATAAGATGGCAATAAAATTGAGAAGATGAAAAAATTTTAAGTGTAGAGATCACGTTTCCTTTGTCGTTATCCTTAAGACTGAGTTGATGCTGGTTGAGTAGATTGGAAGCTGTCACAGGAAGTTGTCGTTGGAGTTGGTACTATTGCACCTCCAAAATTTATTGAAGAAGAAACGAAAAGTGAGACAATTATGTAGAATGTGGATAGTAGAATATGAAATTAGAGAACGGTGGAGAGAGAGACAACTAGTGCTAACCGTGCTTTGCTTGCTCGTTTTTTTATTATTAAACTGTATATTTTCATCGCCTTACTTCAAAATCAAATTTGTTGTGCGCTTCATTAACAAATACGACCACAGTACATTTATTAGTAGTACTTTACCGCGAGGGTGGCGTAGCCTGGCCAGGACTCATCGTAACACTGCTCAAATACCGATTAGAGGGATTTTTCTCCCTGTCACACAAATGAACGGAATATATATATTTTTTTGCCTCTCGGAGTAGAGGTGGAGTAGCGGTGTGACATTAGCGGTTTCTTTTCTGTAAGAGAAAGGGAACAATAGATTGCAAAAATGGAAAAAAAACGTGGCGTATTCAAATCATAGGATACAAGAGCATTTTGAGCATAAGCAGAAATTTATGAGGTTCAGACAACTTGCTGTGAAATTCTTATCTTGCAAAGTGAACGCCTTTTTTGATACTGTTACTTCACTTAGTGAAGTAATAGTATGAAAAAATTATAAGGAAATATTCTTATGGCATATTTTTGGTTAAATTGTGCCGGGCACATACGCAGCGACACTAAATGGAAGTGTAAAAAAACTCGTGCAGCATTAACATCTTTTTTTTTTAATTAGAGAGAATACAAACAGCGTGGTGGAACTACCTCTCCATAGCAGGGGACATGAATGGGCATGTGGGGAGTGGCAGAAGAGGAGTGGAAAGGGTTCATGGAGGTAAAGGGATCGGACTGATAAACCCAGATGGAAAAAGAATACTCGATCTGGCTATCGCCCACGACCTGGCTGTCTGTAGCACCTTCTTCGCAAAGAGGGAGAGCCACAAGGTGACCTAGGCTAACGGAGGAAGAAGGACAGACCACATCCTGGTTCGAAGGCCTGCCTTGAAAACAGTCGGAGATGTGAAGGTCATTCCGGGAGAAGACGTGGCTTCACAGCATAGAGCCTTAGTAGCCGACCTTAGCATACCTCTACCCACCAAACCCAAAGTGAGGACGGAACCCAGGATCGACGGTGGAGACTGCGGGGTTCAGAGCGGAACGAACTACGAAAGGCAGTGCTCGAAGAAGGCCTTCCAGATCCAGCTGGTCCCTTGAATGAGACCTGGAGGAGGGTAGCCCAAACAATCGTGAGATGTGCTAAGGAAACCCTATGTGAAACAAAGGGAGGGACCAGAGGGGATAAATCGGCATGGCTCTGGAACGAAGAGGTGCAGGCTGCGGTGAAGAAGAAGAAGGAGGACTACAAGCTGTGGCAGAAGACGATGGCACTCAAGCATCTCACAGCCTACAGGGAGCTGATGAGGCTGGCAAAAACAGCTGTAGCGAAGGCAAAGAACGCGGAAATGGATGCCCTGTATTGGAAACTAGACGGGCCGGAGGGAGAGAAGTTCGCCATCCGTCTGGCTAAGGCGCGTCATAGAGCTAGTCTCGACATTCAAGTAGTGAACACTGTGAAGAGTGCTGGCGGTAGGGTACTACGGAAGCCGGTCGAGGTCAGGGAAAGATGGGAGGAGTACTTCAGGGAACTCTTGAACGAGGAATTCCCCCGTCGGAAGGCCCAGGAAGAACAACCAACGGAAGGACCTATCCCGCCCTGGACGCAGGAAGCGGTTCGCAAGGCCTAGGGAAGATGAAACTCGGAAAGGCAGCTGGGCCTGACTGAGTGCCAGTAGAGGCTTGGAAGGTGCTCGGGGACCGGGGAATCAACTGGCTGACGCAGTCCCTCAACAGAATCACGAAAGAGGGTAAGATGCCGGATGACTGGAGGAACAGCACCATAGCCCCCATCTTCAAGCAGAAGGGAGACGCTTCTGAGGATACTAGACTACCAAAGGATGGACCTAGAGAAAGCCTACGACAGATTGCTCCGGGCCACACTCTGGAAGGCCCTTCGAGGGAGTGGTGTCCCGGAACGTCTAATCACGGTCATAAAGGACATGTACGAAGGCTCGAAAGCGGCGATACGAACTCCACACGGGGTGACAAGGAGGGTGGACATCACAGTGGGGGTATACCAAGGGTCGGCTCTGAGTCCGTTCCTCTTTCTGCTGACGCTTGACTCAATAGTGAACCACCTTCAGGAAGACCCTCTCAGGACGATCCTCTACGCGGACGACATCGCCCTAGTAGCCGATAACCAGGAGGAGCTGAAGGAGAAGGTGCAGCTGTGGCAGAGAGCCTTCGCAGACAACGGCCTACGGCTGAACGTGAAGAAGACGAAGTTCATCAGCTCTGAGCAGTGCGCTAGATCGATCCTAGACTGCCAAGGGCAAGCGATCAAGAAGGTGGAAGATTCCGCTACCTCGGAAGTGACCTATCCGAAGAAGGAACAGTGGACCAGGCGGTCAGGGGACGGATAAACGCAGCCTGGCTCACGTGGAGGGAGTCTACAGGGATCCTCTGCGACCGTAGATGCTCCAGGACGCTCAAAGGCAAGCTGTATAGAACAGTAGTGAGACCTGCCCTCCTCTACGGCAGTGGGCCCTGGGTAAGGAGCGGGAGCTGCAACTGCACGCTGCGGAAATGAGGATGCTAAGGTGGGCATGTGGATGGACCCGTCGGGACAGGGTGCGAAACGAGGATGTTAGGGCAGTGATGAAGACAGCCTCGATCCAGCTGAAGATGAGGGAGCAGCGCCTAAGGTGGTACGGACCCGTCTTCAGAAGGCCAGAGTTTCACCCCGTAAGGTTGGCCATAGATTTCGTGGCACCCGGAAAGCGTCCGAGAGCAGCCCCAAGGAAAAGGTGGAAGGACATCATCAAGAGAGATCTCGGCGAAGTCGGAGCCACGGCAGATGACGCCCTTGATAGGATGAGGTGGCGACAGATCGCAAGAACAGCGGACCCTGCGACTGCGCGGGACTAAACGCTCAGGAGAAGAAGAAGAACAAACAGAGTGGTGGAAGAAAGGACGAATAAGCCGATCAAAGATTAGGTAAAATAAACTAATGCAAGCCGGGACCTCCATATAATTCGCTGATCTCGGAAGAGAACGAAGGCTTAGTTGGACTATAAACTGGGACCTTCAAATTGTCTCGGCATGAGTGCGGAAGCTGAAGCCCGTCTGTGATACCTGCGCTTTCCTTCTGTCCTTTGTACATATAATTTGCATGCTTCGACAGGGCTAACAACCTGCTTCGCACTTGCGAGCTAGTTTGCATCATCACCAGTCTGAGGTCAGTCTTTACACCGCTCTTCTCGCGGAAAGGGTCAAAGTCCTTTATCGACATAAGAACAATACTTGCAGCACTAACAAGGTGAATAGAGTGCTCTTTTGTGTTTTCCTCCGAAATTGATATAGCGAATAAATTCTTAAAGAACAGTTATTATTTAGGAGCCTGAAGTTAGCTAGATCTACGGCTCGACCTCGTCTTCTTCTACTTTGTTCTATTCCTCAAGAATTTTAAAATGCGTCTATGGAGGCTAAAATCTTGCGACATACGGCGGTGATAACTTTTATTTAAAAAAGTGTTAAAAAGTGCTCTCTTCCGTAAGGGAATGATATTCATGAAGCACACGATCTGTTGTGCTATGTATTGGGTTGTCCCACAAATCCCCGCCGTTTTTTATTCAACGATTCATTGCGGATTTCGCCGGTGGTCTCTTGCGTAGTGCTATAAAGCTTTTGAAAGAGAATGATTTGCTCTATCAAAACGGGTGTTGCATTTCTTTTTTCATCCTGAACTTTGACAGGTCATTAAAGTGAAAAGTGAAAAAGTGAAAAAGTAGCCATTTGTGCACCTGTTCTCTCCGCTTAGATTTGGAATTTTGTACGCATTTTTTATAGCATTTGGAAGACAATGTACTGTACTAGAAGAATACTGTTGGGCCTATTTGCTGTCCTGTCCTTTATTGATTTTTAGGCCATCAAATTGGGACGTCCGACTTTTCCCTCCGAACTTTCACCAAAACTCCGGTTCTGTGGTTGGACTTTTTTGCTTGGTGTTATATGTCGTTTGGAAGAGGATGTCTTGCTCAGTAAGAATTTGTGTCGAGTTTATTGGCTCATGCTGATTTATGTCGAATATCAACAAAATTCCAAAAGGAGAAAAATCACCAACAACTCCTTCTCCTTGTTCAGTCTATCTTGCTCAGTTTTATATGACAATTTATATGACACTCTAAAGTGCATGTCTTGTTCCACCAAAACATATTATTTGTTCTTTGGATATTTGAATTTTTACTGATTTTCAGGTCATCGAAATGGAGCAGTGCCAGGTCGATAAGGATGAGCACCTTTGGCACCTTCTTCTCTTTGCTTTCAACCAGGGTTCTAGTGCGGCTACGGCACTAGAACCTTGTACCGTAAAAGTACTATTTTTCATCGTCAGCTACAATTCTGTGCAAAAATCGTTGAATATGCCCGTGTGATGAATGATGACGGACAAGCAGGCCGGCAGCCGTCGTAACCCGCTGGTTCCTGATGTTCATTCATTCCATTCAACCATTTTTGCAGAGCGTTGTAACTGGTGATGAAAAATAGTGTTTGCACGGTCAACGAGGGTTCTAGTGCCTTAGCCGTACTAAAACCCTGGTTGACAGCAAAGAAAAGAAGGTGCCAAAAGTGTTCATCCTTGTCGATCTGGCACTGCTCCATTTTAATGACCTGAAAATTAGCAAAAATTTGAATCCCCAAAGAACCAATCATTCTGGTAGAACAAGACATGCACTTTCGAGTGTCATATAAAACTGAGCAAAGCAGACTGAAGAAGGAGAAGGAATTGTTGGTGAAGACGATTTTTCTCTTTTTGGCATTCTGCTGATATTCGGCAGAAATCAATAAAAACGACAAGGTTCTTATAGAACAAGACATTCTCTTCCGAACGACATATAACAGCAACCCAAAAAGTTCAACCACAGAGCAGGAGCTGTCGGCAAACTCCTCGTTCGGACGTCCCAATTTGATGGTGTAAAAATCAATAAAGGACAAGTGAGAAAATAGGACCAACACGTATTCTTGTAGCATAGAATATTTTCTTTCAAGTGCTATAAAAAACTGCGCAAAAAATTACAAACCTTAGCGGAGAGAACAAGTGCGCAAATGGCTACTTTTCGCTTTTTCACTTTTCAATTCAACGACCTAAAAATTGACAAAATTCACGATGAAAAAAAAGAAATGCAACGCACATTCTGATAGAGCAAAACATTCTCTTTCGAAAGCTGTATAGTGCTATGCAAGGGGCCGCCGGCGAAATCAGCAATGAATCGTTGAAGAAAACGGCGGGGGCTTATGGGACAACCTAATACTTATGAAAAGAGTTCGATGCCACCCATATATACAGGTAACTATGTTTAATCACTGGCCGATCGCTGTAGGCAGTACACATTGAATCCGATCAAAAACCTTCGGATAATTGGATGATTCGGATAGTGGCAATTTCGCGGACCTCGGATTTTTGGATGATTCGGATAAGGGCGATTATGCGGTTACCGGATTTTTGGATGAATCGGATAACGGCAATTTTGATGTCCCCGGATTTTCGGATGATTCGGATGATGGCAATTTCTTTGACCTCGGATTTCGGATATCCTAATCGGATATCCGACTCATCAACGCAAGATTCCGTTTATCAGATTACTACCGTTCGTTAAAGAGGGAACCATCCTTTAACAACAACAACAGTGCATGTATCGAAAGACTTTCACTTCTCATCAAGGAAGGAAACATCAAAGAGCTGGATCATTCCAAACGGGATGCGCGGAATTTCCGTTTCCGTGTTCCGAATTCCGGTTTCCGGCCATTTTGGAACCTTCCGTTCCGTTCCGCGTTCCTCTTTTGGGCCGGAAGACGGAGCGGAAATGGTGAGTCAACACTCATTGATTGCTTTGCACTGCATTCATTCACCTCTTGAACATAATCGAAAGGCTGAAGAAGGCTGACTATGTGTTTGTGATTTTTTTGCTTTCAACCGGTGGTGCATCTTGATTTTGAAACAGTAACCAAATTGGATTCTTTTTTCTTCTCTTGAAACGATGTACTATCGAGTACCGTAGCTCCACAAAGGTTCCATGAGTGTTTGAGTAAATAGTCAAATCCCTTATCCGTAGCACGCTTCTCTTTTTCCCTAGTAGTCTTAAGCCTTGCCTGGAGCACCAAATCTAGATCGGTCCCCTATAGGCACTCTTAGGCTGCTAAAAATGCACTCTATAGGGGACATTGGATCTGTCCTAGTCGGAGAAGGGCGTGGGGTGTCTTCCCTCTCCAATCCCCTCCTCTGAGTTTGTTTCAGAGCTACTGCCAAATCATACTATGGTACCCATGCGTAGGTGTCGTGTCGTGGGTACTGAACGCAACTGTAACTTTAACTCGGTCCCCTCCCAATTGGTATAAACCTGGGACATTCAATAAGACCGGTTAATTGCTATGAGCGGCGAAATCTCTGGCATATTACTCGTCAGCTGGATTCATTGCGTTTAAAACACTTTCTTCCTATTTACAGAGAGATTTTGCACAAACTTCGATTTGTTACACTAGTAATATTTGAAAATTCATCATAGTAATAGTACGAATACAAGAAATTTTTTATTGCTGTATCCTGCTGAAAGAGTCGTATGCTGCCTTGCCCTCTATGTAAATTCGTTCACGACAACACACTACTATTATTTCCGGTTTTCGTCCATTTTCGAGCTCTTCCGTTCCGTATTCCGTCTTCCGCATTTCTGTAGAAAATTTCCTTACATCCCTGATTCCAAGACGAATTATTCTAAGATACGGGCTTTCCAAAATACCATTATCAAATGGCGCAAATTGGGTCGGGGCGGGGTGGGGAGGGTCGCCATGTTTTCAGTGCTTTTCCTCCTTCATAAGGAGGCACATGAATGTCAAATTAATCAGATATGGTCTAACACACCTCATCAAATGGTAGACACACAAGTGTTGGATAAAATTTTTAATTTCAGGCAGCACAAAGTGCGATATGGGGCTGTTCTATATGGTGACCAGGGTTGCGCGGAATTTCCGTTTCCGTGTTCCGATTTTCGGTTTCCGGCCATTTTGGGACCTTCCTTTCCGTTTCTCGTGTTCCGCCTGTTTTTGCGGAGGAAGACGGAAACGGCAATGGGCACAGCTCCACGCTAGTTTTCTATTGAACACAATCAGCGTATCAGTGAAAAAGATTTCTCCTTCATGTAAATATGAGAAAAATACTGTTTGACAACTCTTGTATTAATATTCTTGAAAATGGTTAGACTACCAAAAAAGCACTCAAAAATGGCAACGGCTGGGTGGGCAAAATTAATGTGCCAGAGAGGTTATGTATGCATTGTATGCCAAGAAAATGCACACAATATTTGAATGATCATAAAATTCTTGATCCATTACTTACAAATAGCTACAAAAACTTAGTAAGCATAGAGCGCAGCATCATGAAACAAAGAGCTCAGTGAAGGTTGTGGCATGCGGTTGTCTGCTCTAGGATTACATCCGTGTTCCTGATGAAAGGTGCAAATTTCAATTTTTAACTTCGTTAAGTGTGATATTCATCTATATAAAGTTATGCATCACATTTTTAATGAAGCATCACGAATATCTACCAGGAGATGTCATCTTATTTACTATGGTGACTTATTGAATTCTGACACAAACGTTTTGCTTCGAGAACCATCTTGGAACTGTCCAGCTGTGTCGCCTTGAGCGTAGGGCTTCTAGGCTGGCACAGACTGAGTATTCCTGTGGAAGTGTGGATCCACTACGACTAATTGGTCATTCAGTTATCATCTTAGATCCCAGAATCAACCCTGAGTACTAGTTTTGGTAATTACAATGCAACGTTGAATGTTGAATAAGCTAATGTTGGATAAGCTGATATCTGAGCAGTCACCATGTCATCCATGATGCCTCTGGCGTCTAAAAGTGTTGAAAGGAATCTCTTTCCTGGTCGGAAAATGATCTACGTGGCTACTCCAGTTTTAGACTTCATCCGAGTTAGTTTTTTTAAATGCGGGTCTGTAAATAACCTCAAGTGATTAAGTCGGTTAAGTCTACCGTTCAAAAAATACCAGCATCAGAAAAGTCAGCGATAAACCCGTCGCAGGAACTAGATATGGAGAGACTGCATGCTGAAATAGTTAGAAATAGTTAAATAAGCCCCTAAATTTGTTTTCGTTTATTGCTCAGATATAGCTAAAAGGTTATCATAGCAATATTATGAATTCATGCTTCGTTATGTTATGTTATGATGGGGATGAGCATTAATCTGTGAAAGATTCTGCTGCTCGCAAAGCTTCAAGCAAGAAAAGGTGACATAGAAGCCGCTTCTGACGCCGTTTCAGAGTAGTTTTTGAAAAAATGGCAAACATGTGGCATTTCCGTTTCCGTATTTCGTATTCCGGTTTCCGGCCAATTTTTGTTTCCGCACATCCCTGATGGTGATCCCCTCGAGCCAATTTGCGCCGGATACTATACAATGTTAAATAGTGCCGATCAGAGCGCGTGCGTAATCAATTCTCTCCCTCAGTCCCCGTCCCTGCTGTCCCCCGGCAGCGCGACATAGTATTTGAAGGAAAAGATGCCAAGATCGACGTAACGCTCAGCAGCGTGCTAAATGTATTCAACGTCATTACGATACTATTTCACAGTGGGGCACGAAAACATGACTCAACAGCGTGGCCGCCCGCGAAATTCCTTTGAAATGTGCGTTTATCCAAGGTGTGCGATTTCGAAATGGAGCGAGGAAATTGAACGGGGTTATCCGAATTTATCTGATTTTGTCCGAATCATTATCGGTCTGATTCGGATAATGGCAATTTTGCGGACCCCGGATTTTGGGATGATTCGGACAAGGGCGATTTTGGGTATCCCGGGTTTTTGGATGATTCGGATAAGGGCAATTTCGCGGTGGCCGGATAATTGGATGATTCGGATCGGGATATCTGATCGGATATCCGAAAATGATTCATTCGGCTCCAATGTATAGTAGGCAGTCAAGCCCTGCAATAGCCTCCTGGGGTTTGTTATAGGTTGTCAAATCCACAGTGGCCTCCGAGGCTTCCGATTCCATTTATAATGAGAGTGGCCATTTCGAGGTTACTGTCTTCATCGTTGATATGTTGGGCCATTTTCAGACTATAGATGAGGAACGGATCCCTCTCACTCAACGCTTAATATCTTGCCTAAGGATTAAATGACGCTTCATTTGCGCAAAAGCATCCGAATCCCAAATTTTCGGCCTTTCTTTCAAAAATGTAAATATTACCTTTTTAAAATTTCAAGATACAACTGAAAAGAGAAGCTGCCTCGAAGGAGATTTCAAGCACTACGAAACATCACTGGTTGATTATTTGGAACAGTACTGTTCAAAATCTCTAACGAATGCGTATCTAAAATCTGAACTTCTCACCCACCCAATCTTGTGCTAAAGTATCCAAATTTCGGTTCAGATAGTAATCACCTTTGAGGTAAGTGATGTTTCATCACATGAATTCGGCATGAGTAAGAATTACTTCCGCAGCGTCGCCTGACGCTAATGCAGCGCTTAATCCGCCTTTACCAACAGGCAGAGCACGTGTGCTAGGTGCGAGACAGGTGTTCATATCGCCGATATCCCTGGAGCATCTGGCGCAGTTGGCAGGGGATGTGCAACTAGATTCGCTGTTTGGTTCGATTCGGCCGCACGCAAAACATCCCGAATATCTTTCAGAATTTGTCAATTAGCTCCAGGTAGGAGAACGACACTAATTGTAAATTGTTCATAAGTTGTCCCAAGCTACCCACCCTTACAAGTAAGTCTCTGGTGGGCGCGTGTAGTGCAGTGGGAAGAGGTGCCGGCTGTCGCATTCACCCGATACCATGTTCTTGGTTCGAATTTCCCGCTGAGGTCAACCAGGCCTTCCATCCGCCAGGGGACGGTGAATTGGTACCAGACCTGTCTGGGAAGGATTAAACCCTGACTTGTTTATCGGCTGACCACCGCAAGTAATTGTATGGCCAAAAATGCATTCATGTCGTCTCGACGGCATTCCGTGAAGTAGATGCATGGGACATCCAAAATAACGGTCTCTTACCTTTCTATCTTTATCCTGAGGCACAAGACAAAGCTCACGCAGTTGTCCTCTACGATACAGCATGGAGGGAGACTCCTGGCCCACCAGAATAAAGCAGCAGTTAAATTCGATTTTGACGCCCAATTTGATCTTTTAACCATTTAATCTTATCGATGTTTCAGGTTGTGTGGACGAGTACGGCGACTCAATCAAAACTGGGCACTTTGTCCTCGGCAGAGGACTCTTGAAGTACTGCAGCATACAGAAGAATGGAATGCGAGCACGAATCGAGCCTAAAGGTGCTTGATTTTCTGACACATGTGTTTCTTAACACATTCACGACGAGAGCGTTTTCGTGTCCAGTGCGCGCAACAGCCGGCTGCTTTTTTGGCGCGTGCATGTGTTCACTCATTTGTGTGGACATCCGCGGAAAAAACAAAAAACAGTCTTAGAAAACGTTAACACAAGAAAAGTTCAGAAGAACTGCACACATTGCAGCAAAAAACTGAGTGGTAGTCTGTGAAGAGATATTGCCAAGAAGAAAGTAGAAAGCCAGTTGCGCAAATTGTGCTTGTTCAAGGTGCTCTTTCGATAGGAATGTTTTTGTTGAGTGTTTGTTTATTGTCATAATCACTCAGAGCCTAAGTTCTTTTATTTAAGGGTTCAATTTGTTTTTTTCGGAATTTTTTTCTTTTTTTCGAAAAAAATTTGTTGCCATCACGGGTTGTTGCCGGTCTGACATTTTTCCTCTCTTCTCGATCATCTTTGCTTGGACTCAGCTTACACGAAAGAAGCGTTTTGTCAAATCATGGAGGATATTCAAACCTCGTTCCCGGGAAACCACAAAAAAATCGTAGCTAAATGTGATCTCATTATGACACTTGAACCGATTCGGTCCATTTAGCGAGAAACTTCCTTCATCTGCCAACTTGTTTCAAGCGCATGAGACCATCTTAACATTCCACGATTGTAATTGTTTATTTTGTTTGGTTGGTTCGTTTGTCTAACTAGTTCAATCGTTTCCCTTCGTTCTGTCACTTGCGTTCTTTCTCTTGTTGTTGAGCCATAGATCACTTAAATTTAGCGTGCCCTCTATGGGCGCATAAATAAATAAATAAATTCATGTTCCATCTAAAGTTTTGTGCATTAATCCTGGTCTAGAAGTGCGTACGTTTTTTTGTGTTTCAGTAATGGGAAAAATTCTGGTGGCGATGTCCGTTCCTCCACGTGGTGCCTCTGGAAACTGCTCGCTATGCAAGCTAAGCACGGACATTCGATTGCAGGCGACAGGCCCTTGTGGCAGGCCGGCCTACGAACATCCTGTGCGACATCATGTGGTCGATGACGTTTCAGAATTCTTGAGATAGTGCTACGGCGTCCGCGAGAGCCGACACGCACTAGCAAAGCCCGGCGAGTGTGAAAAGTATGCGAGGGTCCCTGATGCGATGACGGCATCGTGGGGCAACTGAGTTAGTCCGAAAGTCACGTAACGTAAGCAGGACTCCCGTAGCTACGCTGAATGTGGATACGTTGACGGGCCGCTCGTGCGAGTTGGTTGAAGCACTGGGGCGTAGAAGAGTTGATTTCTGTGCGATGCAGGAGACGAGGTGGTCCTGCCGCAAGTCAAGGTACATAGGACGAGCCTTCAAGGCCGTTCTATGTGGAAGTCCCAGTGGTGTCGGAATAATCGTCTCCGAACAATTTCGTGACTCGATTGTAAGCGTTGAGCTGATAGAAGAGTTGATTTCTGTGCGATGCAGGAGACGAGGTGGTCCTGCCGCAAGTCAAGGTACATAGGACGAGCCTTCAAGGCCGTTCTATGTGGAAGTCCCAGTGGTGTCGGAATAATCGTCTCCGAACAATTTCGTGACTCGATTGTAAGCGTTGAGCGCTTTGACGATCGATTGATGAAGATCGTTGGCTGCTCGGATCAAGCCAAGAAAGAGTTTTGGAGCCTGTTTGAAGACAGCAGAGGTACCTTCAAAAGATGTCATCATAGTCGCTGGTGACCTTAAAGGGAAAAGACGCGTACAGCTGTCATGGTGGGTTCGGTTACGGGTCGCGATGGTGAGCGTATCCTTGAATATGCGGAATCGCACAACCTCACCATAGTGAACACCGTATTTCGCAAACGCGATTCCCAGCTTATCTCCCTCTATAGCAGAAACACCAGGACTCAGATAGGCTTTGTCCTTGTGAAGGATCGAGACCGAAGTCTTGTCACAGACGCGAAGGTCGTGCCGTAGGAGAGGATCGCCCCACAGCATCGACCGCTGATCTGTACTTGAAAGATCGCCCCTCCGAGGCTGAAGCAGGTCGAGCGATGGGTTGCACCAAGAATCAAGTGGTGGCGAATGAAAGAGAAGGAAGCAGCTGTGATTTCTCGCGTGCGGTTACAGACAGTCACGACTGTCGACGAAACTTGGAAGAAGGCGACCGACGCGATTCGTCAAGCTGCACAGTCGGAACTCGGCATTACGAAGCCTGGGCGACGGAATGTCGACAAGCAGGCCTGGCTGTGGACAGATGACGTGAAAGCAAAAGTGCGAGAGAATAAGTCGCTTAATCACGTGTTTCTCGGCGAAAAGACAGCCGATAACTGGCGGAAGTACCAAGAAGCGAAGAAAGCTGCAAAGGAGGCCGTGGCTGTTGCAAAAGCCACTCATTATGGAGATGTCAACAAGAAGCTCGAGTCGCGCGATGGTGAGCGTTATCTCTACCGACTCGCAAAGAATCGCCATCGCCAGACCGAGAACATCGAGAAGTTCTTCGGCATCAATGATAAGAACGGCCATCTTCTTATGGACCGCAAGAAGGCATTGAAGCGATGGCACGATTACTTTGAGGAAATCTCTACAGTAGACTTTCCTCATCCAGCCATTTCCTCAACGGCTCCAACCCACGGCCCCGTCCAGTAAATCACCGTGGAGGAGAAGCGGCTTTGAAGGAGATGAGTCCAGGCAAAGCGAGCGGGCCCGACGACGTGGCAGCAGAACTGTGGAAGTCGAAGATTTGGTACCCTGCTGAGTGGTTGGCGAAGTTCTTTAATCAGTTGTGGCGGAGAAAAAGTGCCTCAGTGTTGGCGCTAAAGTACGACGATTCCGATTTGGAAGAAGAAGGGCAGTCCTGCAGACTGCTCCAACTACCATGCAATTCGTTTACTTTCGCACAGCATGAAGATCTTTGAGCGAATTGTCGACTGACGAATTCGTGATATCGTCCAGCTTTACAGCAATCAGTGCGGCTTCGTGGCTGGCTGTGGCACCATTGATGCCATATACGCCGCCCACCTCCTGATAGAGAAGCCTCGCGAGAAACAGAAGTTGGTGCACTTCGCCTTCCTCGGCTTGAAGAAGGCCTTTGACCGCGTACTGCGTGAAGTGATATGGTACGCCTTGCGACATCATGGAGTTCCTGAAGTGCTCATACAGTGGGTGCGAATTGTCTACTCTTGTCCAAAGAGTCGAGTTCAAGCTGCAGCTGGAACCTCGATAGAGTTCCCCATCTCTGTCGGGGTACATCAGGGTTCTGCGCTTTCTTCACTCCTCTTTGTTGTCGTCATGGATGCCATCATACGAGATCTTCAGAACCCAGTCCCTTGGACGTTGCTTTGTGCTGATGACGTAATGCTCGCCATCGAAGATAAAGATGAACTCGAGCGAGAGGTGCAAGCTTGGTGTGATCGCTTGGAGTGGTTTGGACTCAAATTGAACGTGAAGAAGACCGAATATCTAACGACGGACGTTACTGAGTCCAGCTCCATCAAGGTTAACGGCATCGAGCTCCCACGCACTTCGGTCTTTAAGTACCTTTGATCAGCAGTCACGTCTGACGGCAAACTGATGATTGAAGTGAATTCACGCGTGAGTGCAGCTTGGTCCAAGTGGCGCTCGTTGACTGGGGTGCTCTGCGATAGGAAGATACCGGAGCGCTTGAAGTCGAAGATATAAAGAGCAGTCGTCCGGCCAGTAGCGAACTACAGCGCTGAGTGTTGGCCAGCGACCAAGGAAGTTGAAACGCGCCTCAGCGTCATGGAGACGAAGATGCTGCGCTGGACGGCTGGAATCACGCGCATGGACCGCATCCGAAACGATGCTATTCGGCAGAAGTTCGGTGTCGCGTCGATAGCTGACAAGATGCGCGAAGCTCGCTTGCGATGGTACGGCCACGTTCTACATGGAAAGGAAGACAGCGTTCGCAAGATAGGCCTTAACTTCTAGGTAATAGGAAAGCGGCCTAGAGGGCGCCCGAAGCAGCGCTGGTTAGATACGCTACATGCAGACTTGAAGATTACTGGTGTTTACCCTGATCTAGCGCTGGATCGGGAAAGGTGGCGTCATAACACCAGAATAGCGGACCCCGCTACGATGCGGGGCAAACGCTGAAGAAGAGGAAGAAGAAGAAGTAATGGGAAAAGTTCTAGTGTTGTTAGTTACCAATCATTTTTTCGCCTACACAAGCACAGCATGGATTTTTTTACTATAATTTGCAGATTTTAGTAGACAACTGAACAAAAACATCAATAAAGAAAGTTATTCCCAAGATTCCCCCGTCCACTCAAATGAGTGGACACCGTTGGGAATGTGTTAAAGAACTACTGCTTCTGACTCTATCTCCATTATTTGTGTTCTGTCAAACGCTCGGTACCCAGATAGCGCCTGTAAGTGTTCTAAATAAGAAGTCCCGTGTTCTACGCGCATCACAGCCTAGCAGAATGCAAAATACAAAAGATACATTTTTCATTGGGAGACAACAAAGAGAGCACCAAGTCGCGTTCCAATACTTTAGCAGGTCTCCCGAAGGGCCAACATTTTCTCACTTCGATTCAGTGTTCCTTCTGCGAATTGCTGTTGAAGTACTTCGACAAGGAAGCCTACATGCCTTTATTTATCTGTTGTAGCTTACTGCTGTTGCTTTGCAGCACTGGAAGGTAAGCAAGCAAGAGTTTTATGTCTGATCAGCGAAAATGAATACCACAACGTGAACCACAATCCTTCAATCCTCCAAGTAGTAGGTAAAGTTTCCTTCTCGGAGAACTTCAAGAATTCACCGCCAACACGATTATTGAAAAGTGCTGCTCTTGCATTACATTTTGCTCCAGGAATCTGTGTCTATCACACTCCACCACTTGTGTCAATGGAGAAATAGTGCTATGTTCCGAAAGGAAACACTTATCACACCATTTACCATTTTGTAAATCATAATTGAGTTGTTTTTTCTGCGCAATGTAAGCGCACGTTGACTAGAGGCATGAATGATGGTGAAGGGATGGTCGTAAACAAGACCATGTAGTCCCATCCAAAGCTTTCTTGTAAAGCTGTTCTGAACAGCTTCCAGTCTGTATATTTATTGCTTTGGATTGAATACAGTCGTGTCACACTGTAATATCGGTCACCACATATCTTATAAGCGAACACAAACTGTACACGAGACCTAGTGCGTAGGTATTAGAATATGCTGTGCACAAATCGATCGGTTATGTTCGCTGTAAGTTCCCGGAAGGAAAGGTATTGTCGAATGCAAATTCTAGGTCACGTGTAGTAGTTGACTACCGAGCTGCATCTCATGAAGGTGACAACTCTTTCTGTTAATCTGCTGCACAAGGTGAAGCACTTGAGGTTTTTGTACTGATAGCGGAAGAATCCATTTCGCTGACCAAACTGCAGTTGTGTCTATTGCCGACTGAAGAGCAACATGGCCCTCCACGCCGGAAGCCTCCTCATTGATTTTTTGGTCACCTGCCAACCTCATCCCCAAGTAGTTCAGTATCTAAATCCTCTGCACAATTTCTAGTTTTCCCTCTATCTGTTTTGGAGATTTCAGGCTGCTTCAATGGCTCAAGAAACGATGATGTGGAAGACATCACTTTCCACGTGAAGAAGTACACAGTGTGGCGCCAAGGTAAGTGACTCCTCTAAGGGAAGCAACCACAAGACTTAATAATCAATTGCTTTTAAGGTGCTTATTGAAATACATAATTAGGCACGTTTCACGGCTATGAGATGAAAAAGAATTAGCTTTCAAAAGTTGGCACGTATTTTGTTTCGTAGGGTTGCGCTTCGCATTTAGTTTACAGCGCTTTTATTTCCCACATCTCAAAAAAAATTGAACAATTCAAACCGGATCACGATAGGGCAACCTCAAACGAATTGTAAACCCGAAGTTCGTGTGAGATTATTTTCAACACGTCGACATTCGAGGAAGATTGCATGGCCACGAAAAATTCTTCTATATAGATGTCTTCATGGAACTGCTGTGGGCCTCCGTTGCAAACTTATTCCACCGACATCATGTGTGTACCGGAAATTGATTTAATTCGCTATGGCGACTGTTTCCAGGAGCGTACGACATGAGATGCGGCGACGAAGGAATCCACGTCTACAGGTGCTATGTGGACGGCAAAGCGGTATATGTAGGGCAAGCATGGATCGACAAAGAAGGCGTTGTTAACATCTGCAAATAAAACTTCCGTTGTGTAGATGCGTTAGGAGCAAAGTGTATTGACTTCACCGAAGCATCACGTCCTTAGCGTCGAGATAAAGAAGTTTCGCTTTTTTTCGCGCTTTTTTATTCAGCTTTCTGTTGCTCCACTTGTCTTTTTCTGAAGCAAGCACATCAGGGATGTATGGAATTTTCGTGTCCATGTTCCTAGTTCGGGATCCGGCCTTTTCTATTCGTTTCGCACTGTTCCGTGTTACGCTTTTTTGGAAGGAAGGCGGAACGGAAAAGGATTGTGTTTAACTAACTATTCCCCTCTTGGACTTAAACCAAAGGCAGCAGAAATAAATCAGCTACGCATCACGTTTTTTTCCAATTGTGTTGCTTTCAAGGCGGTGGTGCATCCTAATGTTCGAATAGTGTACCAATCAAATCGAATTCCTTTTGGGTAACGGCCCAAAATATTGCCCAAAGGAAGGACGACTTTTAGCTACAAAATGTGGGTTACCTCCCGAGCTGAGATTGCATGTGTCCAACACTGTGTGCTCTGCGTTGAGGTAAAAATTATACCTACCCTTGTGAATTATCGGCTATTAGCCTTCGACCTCAGAACTGGATCATGGGTACAGCTTCTGAATAGAAGGACTAGTTGATGTCAGGCATCCCGAGGGACTGCCTGGAAACGACGCATAGTCTTCGACCACAAAAACGTTTTAAGAACGCTTGAATCAAGAGTCCTTAGCTGGAGCATGCATATCTTTATTTTCCTAATGATCCTAGGTCCTAATTCGAACTTATTTGAAACCAATTTTAGCTGTGAGTTCTGTAAACAATCTTGGGCTGTCAACAGTGCTTTCTTCTTTTTCCTTTTTCTAGAACGCTATCTTCCTACTTCCAGACGATTTCGCCTAATCTTCAGCTTGTTTCACTAGTATTGTGAACAACCAGCATGAACGGCCGACTCAACGGGACACCACAACGGCATAAATAAATGTTAAAGAAAGAATCTTGAGACGTGAGAGCAAGTGGCGTAGGCCGGGGCATGCTTCCACCGCGCGATGCCATCGCGGCGCTCGGTTCATGACCATTCCGCCGCATGCGGTCGAATAGTCAAAAGGCCCCCACAGAGTTCTGCGGCAACGCCGCTCGTCGCTATGGTTAAGGATAGGGCAGGGACGCCGCCAGCGGCGTCCCTGCCCTATCCTTAACCATAGCGACGAGCGGCGTTGCTGCAGAACTCTGTGGAGGCCTTAAAGGAAACTTCGCCGCAGCTGCCGCAACAGTGGCTGTCGGCATGTGCGATGGCTTCCCGCTTAAGGCCGCCACAGACTTCTGCGGCGCCGCTCGGCGGCGCCGCTCAGCGGTGCCGCTGGGCGACGCCGCCGGTGCCGCCGAGCGGCGCCGCTCAGCGGCTTGACTCATCATCAGTGGGAGCGGTGACGGCGAAGTACTGTACTGTTTCTAGTGGGGACCGACTGGTGCTTAACAATAACGTGCCCCGATGACGATCGCGCGCCCGCATCGACCGTCTCCGCTCTGGATCCCGCCGCGAAAGGGCAGAGCGCAGAGCGCAGACAGACAGACGCTGGAGCGGCGCCGCCGGGTGGAATGATTCAAGTCATTTCCGCCAGCGACGCCGTCGGTGCCGCCGGCCGGCCAGCGACGCCGCTCAGCGGCGCCGCTGGAGGCGAGCTCTGCGTCTCTGCCCTATGGTTAAGCATAGGGCAGCGGCGCCGCCGAGCGGCGCCGTAGAAGTCTGTGGCGGCCTTTACCGCGGGCATGGCATACTTTTTCGCGCCGCGCGCGGTGTTTAGCATTGGTTCTGGACGGATCGCCGCCGCGCTGCCTTGCAGAGCGATGGGCGGTGCGACGAGCACAAAGAAGTTCATATTCTTTCGCGTCGCACTGCAAAACTCGATGGGATCGCGGCGATGAGTTTTGCGAAGAGAGTAGAGATGCCCGTTCACGAGCGTTACGTCGGGTTTAGACCTCTATACTGTATGGTCCTTCTAAATCGCGTCGTCTATCGCGTTTTCATAGAGACATCCCATCTGCACGTTGTAGTCTTACCGCGTCACGGTCCTTTCATTGTTCTTTCAGTAAACTGAAAAATGCAATCGTTTACAAAAATTTTATGAAATATCTTCAACACCAGTGATACACAGACACAAAGAGGATAAAGTCCAGCCTAAGGGGCCTTTTATACTCCCGCCGCGGCGCGTCGCGTCAATTCGGGACGCGGCGCGGCCAATCGCGCTGCGCTTCGAATTTGACGCGCCGCTGCACGATCGCAGTTAAAAAGGGGAGTGTCAGCGACGCGCGGCGACCAAATTCTACGTACTACGGTCCGTGTGCCATAGCGGATGAAGGAGGAGACTGTCCATGAGTCACTGAAGAACCAAAACAGAAACGATTCGTCCGGCTGATCAGCGGAATGCATCTTGCCAATGTTAGTGGTGGGATTTCTGTGGGGAGCGACGAATCCTCTCTTAAAGCTGGGGTCGAAGTCGTCTGCTCTACCTATGGTTGAAATTGGTGACCTTGGTATTGAGCCGAATCCCCTGCAATGCAAATGACACTAAACGACTCTTTATTTTGAAGCAGCGTGGTGTGCGGGTTTAAAAGTAAAATTGCTGGAAGGTACTCATTGTCGAGAATCACTCAGAATTCTCTCTCATATGGCCATTTCGGGGCCATTGTGCACTAAACATATCTTTAGCGTAGTAGGTAAAACTTCGTTGATGTCTACAGATCTCCATTCTCTTCCTAAGCTACGGAAGGTACGGGTGACTAAGGTCATGGTCACCGATTTCGCTCAAACTCCAGCGTAATATGAAAAACGGATGTTTGATTCATGATCACCACGCCAAATAAGCTCCCTTTCCTACTTCACACCTAATCTGCCTCAGCTGATCGCGTCCGCGCCGCGTTCTTAACTCTAGCGGCACGATTCGCCGAATACAGTAACCAAAATTCCGTCAAATGTGGTGTTTTGAGACGGCGGAGTACGAATGCGAATCGGCGCCGCCGGGCGGCGCGAAAAATCGATAGCTATGTCAACCATCACGCCGAGTCGCGCGGCGGCGCGAGTATAAAAGGCGCTTAAAGGGCTAGGAAGTCAGACCTAACCTGCGACCTTGCAACCGCTGTGTACAAAATGGGTCACAAAGACATTCCTAGCGGCTCCACGTGGGCTGAGCAGCCTGGCATATCCAGTTTAAGTAGAAGGAGAAAAAAGGCAGACCTAATTATGTTGTTCGAAATCGTCACTAGGAAACTGTCTCTAGATCCTATTGAGTTCTTTGGAGTACCACTTAGTAAAGCAAGTAGATTCAGACTGTATACACCAAGATCCTATTTTACAGATGTGTACTAAGATCGGGTGATATGAGAGCGATCCCAAATTATCAGAAGAAACGTAAACTTTTTAACCTTAAAAGACTTCTTTGCAGACGCGTATTAAACGATTTAGTTTTTGCTTCAAAGTCCTTAAAGGAGAGTCTCGACAAAGGCCTTGTGAGTATTGTGTCTCTTTGCCTACATTAGGTCATCTTAATAGCTATCGCTTCCAGTACTCAACTATTAAAAGAAAAAAGTCGTGAAGGGAGTGTTTAACTCCCCTCACGATTTTTTCTTTTAATAGTTGCACCTCAGCAGAAAAGGCAGTGTTTAACTCCATTTTTTACCGAGGTGCGCGTTGGCTACAAATGTTACCTCATAGCGGTTCTGTTCGTTCTCCTGTCTAACACTGGGATATCTCGCCTTCTTTCTTCTTCCTACACCAGACGTTACACGGGTGTTAATGGAGCGATAGAGTTGACGGACCTACTAAGTTGGTATACGGAGCTGTCTTCGATTACAAATTGCAGTGTTTGGCGGGCCACTCCTCTTCTCCCTCAATAGCTCCACTAATCTTCCCGTCACTCCCCAATTTTTTATTCACCGTGTGTTAAAATGTTTCACTTTTCCTTGTTTTGTTTTTCTCAGCAATTTTTCTCCTTACCTCCAATTAATACATAGCTCTGTTCAGCTTTGGTTTGTTGAAGTTTTTTTACCATGTTGTGTTACTAATCACGCTGTGTCCATTGATTTTCTGTATTCTATAATCTTGTGTGCATTTATGTGCAAATAAAGAAATAAATAAGTGTATCAATAAATTAAAAGAGATTATTATATACTGAGTGAGATGCAGGACTAAAGGTAAAAAATGTCCTGTTTCACCTCTTAGCCCTATGCAGGATATTGAAAACAAAGGGCGGCTACCATAACTCCCAGAGGATCATCAGTAGGGCAGGGAGTGGTAGCGTATCAGCAAGACTGTGGAACACTATTTATAACCAAACGAGATCAAAATATTCGCGCGAAAGTGCAGTGAACGTGGACTGAAAGAAAAATAGATTATCAAATTATGGAAAAGTAAATAAGAAGTCAAAACTATCGAAGGGCAAACAGGATATACACTCTCAAAAAAGAATTGTAACTATAGTAGGTGTTGAAATATACTATCAACAAACTTATGTGTTTCCTCACCCCTATCCCCAAAAAACCTCCATTCAGTGACCCAGGTATTTATCCCCGTTAGTATAACTTTAATTTTTGCAAGAACATTTGAATTTTTTTAATATTTTGTTCATATTCATATTTTGTAATACACGTTATAATATAATATCATCTCTAGGGAACATTTTCGGTAGAGCGGAGAGTAGCTTTAACGTCTTGATTGTATTACAAGACATTGCATCTTTTCAGCAGCAAGTGAAAGATCCTAGTCTTCTGCCCACTTGCCAACGAAATCAATAGCAGCTTGAAGCTCAGGATAGCTGCTTTCACCCCTTTTTGTAGATTTTCACGTCGTCAACGTACATTTTGCACGTTACACCGAACCTAGAGACGGAATCGGGCAGCTCACACGTGTATAGGAGGCAAGGCAGCGGAATGCTCCTTGAAGTACTCCATGAGTCACCGAAAAACCTGAAGAGTAGCTACCCTCCACTCTAACCTGGTATGCCCTACCTAAAAGAAAACTCCTTATCCACCATGCAATCATCAGATGTATACCATCTGTTTTCATTATGAATACTAATTTTTCTACAGGAACCAAAGGCCTTGGAAAAGTCAAATACGTCCACTCGGTTTTTGCTTTCTAGAGCTCTGTTCCAGTCATTTATAGAACTAAGAACTGCAGTCTCAACCGAACGCTGCTTCAGGAATCCGAGCTGTTCCCTAGAGATGATATTATGTTATAACGTGTATTACAAAATATGCTTTAAAAAAATTCAAATGTTCTTGCAAAACTTAAAGTTATACTAACGGGGATAAATACCTGTGTCACTGAATGGAGGTTTTTTGGGAATAGGGGTAACAAACGCATGCCTTCATCTACGAGGAGCATTGGCTGTCATGTAGCTCATGTTGTAGATTTGTTCCAGAGCATAAGCTATGAAACCAGCGACATTTTCAACAAAAAGTAGCGGAAGAAATTCTGCTGAAACTAAAGAAGACTTACAATTAGGCCGCTTGGATAAGACTTTAACAATTTCATCTCTTTAAACCATAACGAAGGCCTCATCAAAGGAAAACTGGGAAGATTACCGTCTCTAGCAGAGATGCTTATTTGAATTTAAAAGCTCATCTAACAGTTTTCTATTTAATAAAATTTTCCTACCTTATAGATATATGGATGACATATTAATCATACATAATCTAGAAAATAGTTATATTGAAGACAAATTATTTAGTACTTACCAAAATTATTTAAATATAAAACATAACGAAATGTAAAATTCAAAGAAGTAAAGAAAGGTTTAAAAATAATAGATTTTTTATTTATTGTTGAATTTATTTTTTATATTTATTTTTTTTATAAATTAAAAGAATGATATGTCACAAATTATAAAACATTAAAAGGTTCGTTTCGCCACTGCCTTCAGACGAACCTTTGTGTAATGCTCCTCCCGTGGCTCTTCAGTGAAGAAGAGGAGCATATTTTAAGGTATCTTAGAAATCTGTTTATGTGAGGAGAGATCGAAAAATGGAAAGGAGGAGAGGTCAGAAGAGAAAGAAGAATAGAATAGAAGAGAAAGAATGAATATGAAAGGATAAAGAACTACACTCTACATGAGAAAGTTGATTTCAAAGCAGAAAACAAAGGAGTGGAAATTTTTTTTTTGGAGTAAATGAAAAGATATAACCTAAAGAGGTATCAAAGATATTCTTATAAGTTGAAAGGAATTAATCAAAAGGTGTATTTATATAATATTTTTAAACATAATTTTTATAAATATTACTACAGTTATTATATTATGTATAATTATAATTTATTATGTATGCTTAATTATCTAGTATATAATTAAAATAACTACTGTAATCTTTCAAGTAATCATTATTATTAATACTTTTATCGTATTGTAATCACTGTTTAAAATTGAACGACTTACCATTTAGCCATCCACCGCACTCCGTAGTGGAACATTTACAAATAAGGAGGTGTGTATCAATAGACTGTTATATATAGTGATATCCAAACTAATTCTCATTTATAATTCAAATATGGCAAAACTGGTTGTATCATTGAGAAGGGTTGCATAACTATACTTAGTGTTGAAAAAAGAGTGCAATAAAACTAATAGCAAAACAAAACGGTATCGTTTTAATTATTGGATAATATTATTAATTTATATTTTATATTAAATAAATATAATACGCAGTTATAGCAAATAAAACATTTGACAGATTTTTCTTTTATGTATTCTTCATTCATCAAATTTTTCCGTAAAAATATAGAAAGATTGTCTTCAACTTTATGAAATTTGAACTTATAATATATAAATCTGTGTTTATATAAACATTTAATTATGTTAGAAATAATGAACTCTTTTGAGTATCCGTTATGCTTCAAAATATTTTTCAATTCAATAATTTTTTCTAGAAAACACTCTAGGTCAGAACAAATGTTTGCTATTCTTAATGTTTCCGATAAAATTATAGCTTTTTTGATATTTATGGAGACTGCTGACGTAGAATGTGGAAACCTTAAAACTTTAAAGTTGAAATCATCTGTTTTATTGTACATTCTTGTTTCTATTCTATTATTGATAATTCTTAATGTAATGTCCAAATAATTGCAGTGATGTTCACTAATATGCGTCTTTTTCAATTCCAGAGTATCTTTGTAGACTAGCTTTAAATATCGTCCACATGCTTTTCGTTTAAGTTATGAACTACAAGTAGATCATCCATATATCTGTATGGTATAAATATGTTATTACTACTAGCGACAAACGATTTAGCGAATTCGTATTCCAATATAGCTATTTTTAAGTAAGAAATTAACATAATGCATAATGTCTTGCATATTGAATATTTTGTATTGAGAATTCAAATTTGTTTCATTGGTGTAAAATGTTCTGTATCCATTACAGGCTTGAAATTTTTATTGGCATTATTGTAACAAATTTTGAGTAGAACCGCTATTTTGTCTAATATAGTCTTATGAGGTAGGTTAGTAAACATATCTTTAAAGTCCGCCGAATAGAGTTTCAAACGGTCGTCTTGTAGTGCGTTTAGTTCGTAGGCAATATTTGTATTATTAATTGCCCAATATATCTTCGTAGATCTGCTACGGCTGGCTACTATGTTACAGTAGTTAATGAAATGTTTCTTAACAAATGTGAATATACATTGTAATTGTAGGGCAAGGTTTTTAATACTACTCTTGGATGCGCCTGTAATAAATCTGAAACTTATTGGGTCCTTGTGCATTTTAGGTAGGCAGTAGATTATAGGAATTTCGTTGTCACCGTTAATTCTTAAACCGTTGTTCGTATTAAAAAGGTTGTGTTTACGTAAGATGTCAGATTCGTTAAGGTTGGGCATGTAATTATACACTTTGCCTGCTTGATCTTTTGTTATGAAGAGTACATTATGTCTATCAATAGCTATCCCCAGTTCTTTCATAGTTATTTTGAGGTAGTATTTTTTACATATTATACCGTAGTTGTTAGGGGCTTTGTCAAGCGGGCAAAAGACAAAGTGATCTTGGTAGTATTTTATTTGATTATATGGGATAATTTCAGATTTTTCTCGGTTATTATTTAATACAGGCTTGACTTTGTTTCTATATTGTAAAACAAAATATTTTCTTTTTTTATTTATGTTGTCAGCATTCAATTTATATTTATTTTTGATCTTTTCGATGACATCGTCAATAGCTTCGGTATATATGACCTTCATTTTTTCTCTATCTAGTTTTTTAACTATCCTATATTTAGTGCCTTTACTAAGCAATTTTCTTAGAGCTGTATCTTCAACTATTTCTAAATTACCTGTTATAATATGATTATGATGTTTGTCGATAAATTTATTACCGTTTACATAAATTGTTTCAAATAGACAAGGATTAGATAAAATGTGAGAAATGCTGTTGTTATTTAGTGACTTAAGAAACTTATTGTAATTAAAAATTTTGGTTGATATTGGAGGATCGTATTTGTAAACAACTCTAAAAGATAATTTATTTGATTGTAAAGTCTTCATAAATTCAATAGTGTAGATGCTATTAAATATTTTATTAAAGTTGATTATATCTAATTTAGTGTGTATGTAAGGTACTACTACATTAAAATAATCCTTTTTCACAGTGGTGTTTTTATTTTGTATGTGGTTATATTTAGCTGTTATCAGTAAACAATACAGAGCAAGTTTTGCTTTGTGTTTAAGATGTTTTAAAAAGAGTGGATCAAGACATAATTCCAACAGTTTTATTATATTTCTTTTTGAAAGACTTTTAAGGAGTCTAAAAAGGTTCATAATGTGAAGGTTATCTTCATTGTTGTTGAGATAGTTGAGAACTTCAGTATATTTGTTGTGGTCCTGGTGTTTATTTTTTGTCTTTTTTCCTCTATTTGTTCTTTCTTTAATGATCTTTAATGAGAAGTAAGGATGGTTAACTTTATGCTTTAGAGGATTAGGAATGTTCGTTATATTACCATATCCTTTATATTGTCATTAAGGCCCAGCGGTATGCAGTATTCAATAGTTATATCCAGAAAAGTTCTTTATTGAGTAATATGTTTTTGTCTTTATTGTTGTCTAGTGAATCTAAAATACATACATCAAATTCCGACTTACAGTTATGAAAGTTAGTATATAAAACATTAAATTTCTTTTTATTATTTATGTAATACATGTGCTCCCTTATCCTCTCCTTTAGACATCTTGTCGTCATGCCTACGTATTGGATGTTACATTTTTTACATGTGATGCAATAAACTACGTTTTTGGAGCAACATGAAGAAGTTGCCGTCTTAAAGGTGTTGATCTTGAATTTTGTTACACTAGAAATTACATTATCATTAAATAAAGTAATATTACATATGGTACAGTTTACATTACAATGCAATCCTTTATGTTGGTTACCAAAGTCTTTAATCATGTATTGATTGCTCCCGTTTTTAATCTTGTAGAAAACGTCGGAGGTAAAATAATAATTTGTTTTAGTTGTTATTATAGTATCTTTAGACCTATATCTGAGTACATGGGCGGTCTAACCCAAGTACAAAGAGGAGTCTCCCTTAAAGGGTTTCGTGGGAGTGCCACGCGGGTTTGTCAGACCCGTACGATAGACCCGTAATGGAGGCGCCAAAACATGACCCCTCATGACTATTTTGACTTTTATAAACCCCATCATTACGGATCCCCATTTTTTAGTAAGAGGATGGGGCCTCTTGAGTGGGTAAAATAGTTTGAATAAGGATGTCAATTAACAAAATTAAACCAAAAGTGTGGTTAGACTTATGTATGAAAAAGTGTTGTAAAAACTGTAAAAAAAAAATTAAATGGCAAAATCAGCCTGATATAGGAGCATTCAATTTAACCAATTATTGGATTGCAAGATATAATTTTAACCAAGTGGTACCGTATACAATCGTATGACAAGTAAAAGTTTAAATAAGTTTAGATCTCGTTTATTATGTATATGTCACTTTATTTATTTAGGCCTTTTAAGTTGATCACGTTTTAGTTTATTTAATATTATTGATTGTATCGTTACATTTTTAATTTGCCTTGATTGTTGTTTCATTTTTTAGGAATTGATTTTTTATTACAATAAATTACACACCATAACATTTATATAACATCCATGAAATTTTGTAGAGAAGTATGACAAGCTTGTTATGGATTATTATAGAAATTTAGGTTAAACAGAAGTGAGAAAGTCATCTACTTGGGAGAGAGAAAAGAGGACAGAGTGTAAAGATTTGAGAGAACCGTCAACTAGACGCACGCTTGGCCACTGGCCACATGAGAACGCCACTGGCGTCTGAGGAAGTATCCTCATAAAGGAATTTATCAAAGAAATAGTAAAGAAGTAAATTAGTTTAAACTAATATCTATTAATTAATTATCAATTTTATTTGTTAGTCAATAAATTATGAAAAAAATTATTTAAAAAATAATTTATTAAAAAATAAATAATAAACAACTACGAATTTGTAAAATAATACTATTATTAAAACGAAAACTTGAAGGAATAGTTAAGCTAATAGTATAGTTTAAACAACTAGTAGTATTATTTAATTATTAGTAAAATAAGACTTAATATAATTAAAATAATAAAATGATAAAATTAAAATATTAAAATATTAAACCAATAACCCGATAGTCGGTGCTGAGGTAATATATGTTCAATATTAGTTTATTTTATTATATTTTTTTATTATTAGTTTATTTTTAAGTTTACCTAAAACTAACGTTGATGGCAAATTATGAACCTTTTTGGACTTAACAATTACAGTAGACGGCGACAGATTGTACACTAAACAATATAATAAAACGGATTTTTTCACTTTTAGAATAATCAGATTTCCCCTAGCCCTACTTATACCAGCCTCAAAAAATCAATAATTTATACTTAGGCTCTACGCATACCTCGAAATTATACGAAAAAAAGAAGACTTCATAAATAGATTAAATAGCTTAATTAACAACCTACTAATGTTGGAAAATAGTAAAAAAGTTTCTTCCAAGAAATCATCTCATGCATCCCTAATAGCAAAAATATTTCGTATAAATATGAGCTTCCCAATTCTTTTAAGGAAACACATAAGTTTGTTGATAGTATATTTCAACACCTACTATAGTTACAATTCTTTTTTAAGAGTGTATATCCTGTTTGCCTTTCGATAATTTTGACTTCTTATTTACTTTTCCATAATTTGATAATCTATTTTTCTTTCAGTCCACGTTCACTGCACTTTCGCGCAAATATTTTGATCTCGTTTGGTTATAAATAGTGTTCCACAGTCTTGCTGATACGCTACCACTCCCTGCCCTACTGATGATCCTCTGGGAGTTATGGTAGCCGCCCTTTGTTTTCAATGTCCTGCATAGGGCTAAGAGGTGAAACAGGACATTTTTTACTTTTAGTCCTGCATCTCACTCAGTATATAATAATCTCTTTTAATTTATTGATACACTTATTTATTTCTTTATTTGCACATAAATGCACACAAGATTATAGAATACAGAAAATCAATGGACACAGCGTGATTAGTAACACAACATGGTAAAAAACCTCAACAAACCAAAGCTGAACAGAGCTATGTATTAATTGGAGGTAAGGAGAAAAATTGCTGAGAAAAACAAAACAAGGAAAAGTGAAACATTTTGACACACGGCGAATAAAAAATTGTAGAGTGACGGGAAGATTAGAGGAGCTATTGATGGAGAAGAGGAGTGGCCCGCCAAACACTGCAATTTGTAATCGAAGACAGCTCCGTATACCAACTTAGTAGGTCCGTCAACTCTATCGCTCCATTAACACCCGTGTAACGTCTGGTGTAGGAAGAAGAAAGAAGGCGAGATATCCCAGTGTTAGACAGGAGAACGAACAGAACCGCTATGAGGTAACATTTGTAGCCAACGCGCACCTCGGTAAAAAATGGAGTTAAACACTGCCTTTTCTGCTGAGGTGCAACTATTAAAAGAAAAAATCGTGAGGGGAGTTAAACACTCCCTTCACGACTTTTTTCTTTTAATAGTTGAGTACTGGAAGCGATAGCTATTAAGATGACCTAATGTAGGCAAAGAGACACAATACTCACAAGGCCTTTGTCGAGACTCTCCTTTAAGGACTTTGAAGCAAAAACTAAATCGTTTAATACGCGTCTGCAAAGAAGTCTTTTAAGGTTAAAAAGTTTACGTTTCTTCTGATAATTTGGGATCGCTCTCATATCACTCGATCTTAGTACACATCTGTAAAATAGAATCTTGGTGAAAGAAATCAGAACCTTCTCAATTTTGGCCTGGAGCCTTTTTGTGGAAGGACTCCAAATCTGCGAACACTATTCCAATATAGGCACCGCATGTGTTTTATAAAAGCCAATCAGTATGGAGCTGTCATTGCGCATAGCAGAAAATCCCTTTCGCGCTATACTATTGATATGCTTCTCAAACTTCAATTCATTATCAGTGAAAATGCCAAGGCCGCGGACATCAGAAATAGAAAGCAGCTCGCAGTAGTTGACTTCGTAATCCAATGAAGGGGCATTGCCAATGTGGAAAACTGTTGTTTTAGATAGATTGACAGAAATTTGCCAAGCATCAGCCCATTCCAACATCCTGCCAATGGACTGAGTTAGTGCTTGGTGCACAAAATTTTTGTTGTCACTGCTGTAGGCCCCATAAATCTTTACATCGTCAGCATACATCTTCACCTTAATATGAGAGTTTGTGGCAAATCTCGAGGGCAGAATAGAAATGTAAGCAAGGATGGCAGTACTCCTCCCTATAGTACTCCACTCTTGCAATCATGGCGCTTCGAAATGGAGTCACCAACTTTGACGCGCATATACCTCCTACTTCAGTAAGAACGTATCCACTTTAGAAGGAGCAAATGAACTCCATTTTGGTGTAGCTTCCCTTAAAGTTTTCGATGATTAACCTTGTCAAAAGCTTTGGAAAAATCGAAATGAATTACATCAAAGGAATCTCCATTGTTCAGTGGAGGATTCCAATCAAATAAGCAATCAAAAAGCGGAGTGGCGGTGGAAGCATCTGATATGAATCCATGCTGTTCGTACGGAATCGGATTACTTTTAGATAGACAGGCCAGAAATTTATCTCTGAGAATGCTTATTGGGGTCGGAATAATACTTATCGGCCGAAGGTAAGAGAGCAACTCAGGCCCAGGATTTTTTGGAATAGCAGTAATAATTGACTCTTTCCAAAGTTTTGGAACTTCACTATATTTTAAAGAAGCATTGAAAATTATGGCTAAAATTTGCAAGTAGCACATTTTTTGTTAACTATTTGTGGGATTCAGTGAAAAGTAACTGATGTACAAGTCTTCAGTCGCTTCATTATTTTTAGTACTTCGCTTTTCTGCAACACAATTCACCGGTATCATATTTTGAACAATCGGAAGTATTTTCTTGATAGAATACCTCGTCAAGCTCAGTACTACCAGGACTCACCACGTTAGTAAAAACTGTCGCAACTCTGCTAGTGCTTCAACTTTTCGACTATCCTATTATGTAAAGCGGAGAGGCATGAGTCATGACGGGTGACTTCTGTCGCCGTCTGCAGACAGTGGATGCTACACCCAGCCGTTCCCGGTGTTTACTACCACAACGCTTTCACTGCCGTGTGGTAACGCTTTCTTATTACGCGTTTTCGATGTCAGCTTTTCCTTGTAAACCAGGAACCTGAACCTGAGCCTGCGGCCCCTGTTGACCACAGAGGACATCGAGCGGCCCTTAATCGTTCGCATCGAGAATTCCGGAAGAACAAAACCCGTTTCGTCACTTCAGCGTACTTTAAGACAGTTCCCTCGCGAGGTGGTCTGACGACAAGTCGTCTCCTTTGACGGATTCCGCGCCTCATTTCAACTGCCGCGCGCTCTGCGTCTCCTCCTTCCCGGGCTATTTCTCTGGGTTTCCTGATTTTCAGGGTCTTTTTAGGAATCAGCCTTTCAGCCTTCTTCATAGGCTTGCGGTCATTCGAGCGGCTGTGCGCGTCCGGGAAGGGTCGTTAGGAGGGGTTTTCGTTCTGCGCGTGTTTTTTAGTCGTGGTTTCTCCCATCTTACTCCTTGCGCGTATCTTGGGGTTCTTATTGTTTTCATAATGTGTTGTATTCGGTTTCATGTTGTTATCTTGCTCCGTTAGCTTCATGTATCTTGATGGTAGGTTACTCTATCTTGTTTATCCCGTGCCGTATCGCCCTATTAGGGTAGTTTTGTCAGTGTTGTTTCTCTATCATGTCACTTAACCTTTTTAGGGTCCTATTGATATCGGTGCTGTTCACATTGGTATCATGTTGGTCTCTGTTTATATTTCGCATAGTTATTTCAATGTTATTCGATGTTCATCCTTGCCTTTATTCATGTTATTGTTCTATCTCGATATATCGCTTTTATCGTCGGCGACGACGATGCCTCTACCAGAAGAGGCACCAGCCGTCCACTGTACATGGGCGGAACAGGTCACCATGACCAGAAGATAGCAGCGTAGGCGAGAGTGCTCCTATGCGGTTGTGACGAATGGTCCTATCTCCCTTTCCTGCTCATTACATATAAATGATTAACCACTGAACCATCCTGAATTGTGTACAGAAGTAGAAACGCGTTACTCCTCTAACATTTCGCTATCTGTACCTCTCCCGCTATCCGTACAACGGGTATATTTTGGTGCATCGGCCTAACAATCCATATCGTAAGTCTCTCGCGTCCCTACGCCTAGAGCCGCAAGTCGATCTGTTGCAGATCGCATTCTCTCTAATAAAGAGAATCGTAAGTCTCTCGCGTACATACGCCTAGAGCCGCAAGTCGATCTATTGCAGATCGCATTCTCTGTAAATTTCTGTGCATATAGCACTAGAAACATTTCTTTCATCACCGAAAGAAATTCCCAGTGTCCAAGACACAAGGAACACTATCTCTTAAATTCAAAGAGATCAACGGGAAGTCCCACATAAAATGGCGTTGCACTTCCACAGAGCCCCGATCATGAGCAGCGCGTCAACGCTGAAAGACCTTGTGATAACGTACACAGAGTACACAATAAGAGTAGAGTATCCGCTAACGGATGAAAATACTTACGAAAAATGTAAGTCTACTACTGCACTCTTGCAAAGCAGTATAAAGCAAGTAAAACAGGGGAAAGACAAGCTCGAGAACCTCCATAAAGAGATTCGAGAGGAGTACAAAACTTGTAAAAATAAGTCAGATAAAAAAGACATTATGCTAGAAATTGAGCAGATAGAGAATGAGTCACAGCTGCATAAAGAGCTAGCTAGTGCGGATAATTTGATCTACAAACTTATGGCACGTCATGAGGAATCCAAGTGCGTAAGAGACACGATGAGCGTAAAATTAGGGTATATCTCAGAGAGAGCCCTAATACTGCAAAACGCACAATCGTGCAGTACTGGTCCGCAGGAAGATGAGGCTGACGAAACATAGCCAATTGAAACTGCGGACAGTAATATCTCTCAAATACCGTTGGATTCGGTTGCTGATAATGTAATTGGAAGTGAGGCACGACGATATCGTTCGATAAAACCTCCTCAAGCAACGTTACCGAAATTCTACGGCAACGTTGAAGATTTCTCAGAGTTCTGGGCAATTTTCGAGACTCTTGTTCACAAGAATAAGGAGCATGACGTTATGGAGAAAATCATCTTACTCAAGGAAAGCCTGAGAGGAAAGGCACAAGATTCAGTAAGAGGCATAAAGCTTGTGCCTGAAAACTATGAGTGGATTATACAAACTATACAGGAAAAGTACTGTAATCATTCCGTAAATCGGTCACATATAGCGCACAAACTCATCAGTTTAAAGTCAGCTAACAGTTATGCGGAAAGCTGCTCGTCAGCTTTCGATCAGATCCAAATACTGAATAATCAGATGGTGTCCGCAGGCTATGATGTCCGTAGAACTTGTGACCCGATGTGGTGTGAAATCATCCTAGCGAAATTTCCTCTTGACGTGGTGAGACCAGTTCTGCTATCAGCCATTCGCAAAATAGCCAAACAATCGGTGACCTCAAAGCTCATTTAAAGAAAGAGATTGCCGCTAAAGCGTACTTGGAGAGCAGGCTGGTCACAGAGAGAGCAGTGCGCTCAGTCCATCTAGAAATAAGTGCACCATGCGGCGACGGTACTCTGCCACTCGTCAGTGTCTGTTCTGCCATAGGGGTAATCATAACTCAATGACTTGCAGAACGATCACCGATCAAGCAAGACGCCGCAAGATACTAACAGATGGCAGAAGGTGCTGGAAATGTTGTTCAACCAGCCACTCCAGCTATGAGTGTCAAATTCCTGACTGTTCTCAGTGCAGTAAACAGCACCATAGCAGTCTGTGAACGAAGTTGAGCAGAAATTTCCGAAGTTCCCCTCCACGTTCATGGAGTGCCAGTCGAAGATCGGGGAGAAATAGTCAAGTAAACTCGCAAAAAGGTGGAAGTAGTAGTATTAGCTACGCGATGACATCAGTCTTAGGAAACAATGGGATGAATAATAATTCCCGTAAACAACCGAAAATGGTCGCCAGATCATTGGCAATACCTCGGAACCAAAAATCCGGAGCCAAACCATTTACTCGTCGTCGTAGCCCTTCAGTCTATACCAAGCTCTCTTCACTTCCGCCTCTTCGATTCATTTCTAGGGAGCCGTGCAGCACCGTTGCATCAACAGGACTATTGATTTCCCTGTTTGCCGCACGAGCTTGTTTTGAAAATTTTTCGTACGCATCATTTAATAGAAATATTTTTATTTTTAAACATACGTGTGGAGGCGATACACGTTCAGTGCCCAAGAATGTGTTACTTCCATGAAGTGCCACCTTCCTGACTGTTCAATATACCTATTCTATCTAGATTTTTTGCTCTATTTGTACGATTCTAATTTCTTTTTCTTTGTTTAATAATGTTGTACCGCCTTTTCAAAATCAACTAACTTCTCACTGTATTTCTTTTTTCCTAACGTTTTTGCACCACACTGATAACCTTTTTGGGATGATATTCTCCTCTATTTTTAAAGATGTCAGGAAACCTGGTGTAGGACACTAGTTATAGATTTTCGAAACACCTTTCAATAATCACTACTAATCTCATTATTCCTTAATCCTTCTATCCATTGCCCATAAGACTGCGTGATACAGTAGCGGAGATGCATTTTAATCATTGGCCGAAAAAGCCGCGCTGCTCAACCTTTTTGAATAACTTCTTCAGAAATTAAGTACTTGTGTAAATAAACATATACTTGAGCTCAGCAGCTCAAGCTATATCTTTTAGCATATAAATCTCAGTAGAGTTGAACAATGCATATAGGCCCGACAGAATCAATCGAGTGGGCGTGACAACCTGTAGAGCGAGCGTTTGGGGAGCTTTATCGGAAATTCCCCGCCGTCCTAATCAGAAATTGCTCTAAGAATGTCCAGCTCATCTGGAGTGCGCCGTTAACAATGCATACAGAATCGGACCTACCAATCGAGTGGGAGCGACAGCTCGCAAATTGCACGCGCATGCGTGTTCGGAGCGCAATAACTCTGTGGAGATTGAATCGTTCCGGCTGCTGCTCGTGTATTTTTTAGGCACTAAGACGGTCTAGTAGTGCACTAAAGCAGAGTGACGTAGCTTATGATTGCATAATGTTACAGGTGTACGAAAATGCAGTTGAGGCTTGTGTGACGCATTTTTTTCGCTTTCGGTGGACCACTACGGGAAGACGCGGCGAGCTAACGGCCTTAAAATGTGTAAGCAGAGCGCTTAAGCTACTTTACGATGACTTGCTCAGAACTCTTCAGCTTCCTAAACTGCCTTAGCTTCAGCTGCCAGTTTAAAGCGGCGGAAGATAGCGGTTAGAGTTTCTTGCGCTCTTACTCGCCCAGATTTGAGTGTTCAAAACTCGCAATGGTACCGTTCTGTGCAGCATGAAAGGCGCTATCGAATTGTGCCAATTTCGACCAATTTTTGGGAAAATCAATTTTTTTGACAGTTTTGTATCGAGGATGAGGCCTCTCGAGGCCGCAGCAGACGGACGATGACGTCATCGAAAATCGATGTCTTGGAGTGGGCCATGCTTCATACCATTCGATAGAGCCTTATATGCTAAACTGAGTGGTGTTATTGATAGTAGTGGAAACTGTAATGGGCGAGTAAGAGCGAGGAGAACATCGACCGTTGTTGTGCCAAATTTCACGCGCGGGCGTGTTCTGAGCGCGATTACTCTCTCACATGTGAACCTTTCCGACTGCAGCTTGTGAATTTTGTAGGCAGTAAATCCCAATGCCTTAACGAACTAGTGGTGAATACTCCTGTGGTGGCAGTCAGAGGAGGTGTTGGCTGTCGCGTGCGCTCAACTCCAGGTTGGGATTTCAGGCCAAGCCAACTAAGTCTTCCATCCCTTCAAGCTCAGTGGGTCAACGTAAATTCTTTCTGTAAAGGAAAGACACTGACTTGTCCATCGCTCGGCTAAGAAAGTCACTGTAAAGGCTAAGTGCGTGTTCAAATCGCCTCCACAGCATTCCGTAGAATAGAATGCGTGGCGCATCCCAAAGGATTGAGTAAAAAAGGGATTCTCCATTACCTTCTATTTTTATTGGCAGGTGGATTGATGTTATCTACTTGTTATAAAGTCTATCTACCGGCCAACATATTCGCACGATTCCCTGCTTCAATAGTCATCTCTGAAAATGAGAAGAAATTGACAGTATCGACAGAGTTGTCATGGGGGATACGTATAAAAGATAAAGGATAAAGATGACTTTCAATTCCTTCTGGGATGCGCCGTGCATTCTACTCCTACAGGACGTCATAAAGGCGATTTGAATGCGTATTTGGCCATACAATGAGGCGGCCAGCTGATGAACAAGCGGTGACTAGTCGACGAAAAAAGAAAAGCTTACGGTGGGCAGCCGATGAACAAAGCAGCGCTTTATCCTTTCCAGACAAGTCTGGTACCAATTCTCCGACCCCGGAGAGATGAAAAGTTGGGTTGGCTTGAGCAGGAAAACCTAGAGCATAGTTAGTACAATCGATTACGCAACATTCTTGTCTAAATAGAGCGCGAAAATTAATTCAGATCAAAACAATACTTAAATTATTATAAAATTATCAGCATAATATACGAAAGTGAAGACCGACTCGAATCAATAGTACCGTTTTAGTAATTATAGGGGACTACACAGTACGGCACTGTGTAGTCCCCTATAATTGGCACAGTACCGCTGGGTCTCCCACCGAGATGCGAGAAGGCCTTGATCGGGCGCGGGCGATGCACGCAGGGCCCAGGTCGAGCCGAACGCTGCACAGAACTCGACCTCGGCAGAAAAGTCGCAAAATGTCGAATCTCTTCGAATTTTATAAAACTATATTGTTGGGAAGCGCTTCCAATGGTGAGGTGTGCTTTCTTAAGCATTTGATGAACTGATTGACGTGGAGTTCTAAATCATGAAAATAAAATGGGGTCAGGAAAATGTATATTTTTCTCGAGTTTAGACACCTGAAAAACTATATTAGAGTGAAGTCAGCTCCTCCTACCTTGCCTGTGCCAGAGCCACGCAAACCTGTTTTGCACAGAAAAGATTTCAGCACCCTCGCTTCTGTCCTTAGAAAGTTGCAGTACGCAAAACGTTGTGAAAAAAGTTGCTGAAGGTGGTGCTCAGTGGATTTGTGACTAGCAAAAAATTTCTTTTTTTTTCAAATAAAAAGTGTGCCATCTGCAATTCACCTACGCGCTTTAGTGTTCAGGGCAAATTTTAACTTTGTAACTTCTTTTAAAAAAGTTACAGCACCTGTTACACAGGAAAAGCTCATTGTTGGTCAAGAATGGAGAACTGGTTGGGAGAGGCGAAATCTGGACATTTATCCAGACATGATACTTTTCCAAACCGACAGAGCTGCAAAGAAACTTTCAGTAATACAAAAATAGCTATTGCCTGTGCGAGTGGTGGCGCAATTGGAGGATACGCCGGCTGTCGCATGTTGGAGAGTCGAGGTTCTTGGACTGGGCGCCGTCCAGACCATTCAAGCCTTCAATCTTTCGGAGTCGGCTAACCAGTATCCTAGCCTTACCTATCAAGTACAAAACACTGACTTATCCATAAGCGCTATTCGTGATAGTGTGAACCAAGAATAAATTCAAATCTCTTCAACGACATCTCGCGGAAGTAATATGCATGGCGCGTCCCAGTTAGGAATTTTCATCTATTGTGCATCCTCTTCTTTGATGTGACCAGATAAAGTCAGTTGTCGGCAGTACTCGGTAGATAAAGAAAAAAATTGTTAGCCCTTATTAGATAATCAAAAAATAAAAAATAAATAATAAATAGTATAGAAAGAATAATATATCTATAGTGTTATAAGCTTCTCGGTCTACAGAATTTTCCCTAAGGAGGAGTTACTGTCAATTGCGCCGGCTTTGGATCCGAGCGCTTAAATGTCCTTTGGGTGCAATTAGTGGAGACGTCCCTCGCTAATGAGTATCCCCTGGCGCTTTCGAAAAAATAGCGGTCAAAAATGGAGTAACGAAAAATGTTTTTGTGGCAATGGGTAGATCTCGTCGAGGAGATCACGGCAGTAAGTGAGTTTTCTAAAAAGGATGAAGATCAAGACGGCCACAGCAAAAGAATAGAAAGAACGCGGAAAACACGCCTACCGCGCCCTTTTTCCATGGTGGGTATTGTACGAGATGACATCAGTCTTAGGAAACAATGGGATGAATGATAATTCCCGTAAACAACCGAAAATGTTCGTCAGAACATTGGCAATACCTCGGAATCAAAAATCCGGAGTCAAGCCATTAACTGGTCGTCGTAGTCCTTCAGTATATATCAAGTCTTCACTTCTACCTCATCGCTGTCTTCAACCTTCAACAAGTCGCTTTTCCCCACTACTCCCGCTGTCTTCAACCCTCCACAAGCCGTACTCCTCCACCAGTCCCACCGCCTTCAACGATCGACAAGCCGTTACCCATCGTCAACTTTCAAGCCGACTCCAATCGCCCTCAAGCTGTCACTTCTACTACCAAAACCGTTCGACTGCTACTAAATGATCTGCTCTGCTATTCGCACATTTGTGTATGTAGACATGTCTCTGCTTCGGCGCCGGCGGCAGTATCGTCGGCGACGACGATGCGTCTACCAGAAGAGGCACCAGCCGTCCACTGTACATGGGCGGAACAGGTCACCATGACCAGAAGATAGCAGCGTACGCGAGAGTGCTCCTATGCGGTTGTGACGAACGGTCCTATCTCCCTTTCCTGCTCATTACATATAAATGATTAACCACTGAACCATCCTGAATTGTGTACAGAAGTAGAAACGCGTTACTTATCTAACATTTCGCTATCTGTACCTCTCCCGCTATCCGTACAACGGGTATAGCTTTATCATCGATGCTTTTAATGCCTTGTTACGTTAGTCGTGCGTGGTCAATCATGTTTATTAAAATAAAGGTTTAATTACCCAAGTTTGAGGTGGACTCCATTGCGTTCGGTGGCATCCAACTACTTATTCCGCGTGGCAGCATATTTCTGTTTATTCGTCTGGAGTCACTTTCATGGTCGCTCGTATTGTCCATTTACGTTTCCAGCAAGCTCCAATCCTCTCCCAGCGATAGGTCCGAGTGGCGAGACCGGTATATCTGGACTCTGCCACAGAAACAAGGAAATGCAACTATCTCGACACGAAGTTGCCCAAAGACGAGCGTTTTGCATTGCTTGCAAAAGCAAGGAGTATTGGATTCAACAGCAATTTTATTGGATTTCATTGCTTCACTCCTATTTTTGGAAAATATAAGGTGTTGTTGGTCCTCTCCTACGGTTTCTCCGAAAGCTGCATTGCCATCCAGAATAAGCATACGTTATGTGCCGCGCTATAGAAGTCTAAATTATGTTATAACCATTCAATAGCATAGAAAAAGTGATAAAGGTTGGTGAATCGCTCTCCGATTAAACTGCCAACGCGTCTTCAAGGCAATAAGAATCTAAATTGTGACATAACCATCGAGTAGCTGAAAACTAAAACCATCAAGGAGCTTGAACAGAAAAGTTATGGAAAAGATCAATGTCAACTGCTGGTAACTGTAGCACAACAGGTTGTTTCAGTCAATCATGTTTTGAAATCGACTTCCTCCTTGACAGGTACTGCGGTAGCTCAACATATATTCTGCATGGGAGAAGTTCATAGTTGTGAGTCTCAACGTTGCTTAACATCTCTGTATGGCTTGTCAAATAGTTCGCTCATTCAGCTATACAATAAATAGATAAAACGGGCTGCAACCAGTCAACCAGTGACGTGCAGAATTTCCGTTTCCGTGTTCCGAGTTCCGGTTTCCGAACGTTCTCAGTCTTTCGTTTCTGTTTCCTGTTCCGCTTTTTCACCGCCGGAAGACGGAACAGAAATGGTGACTCATCACTCAATGATTGTTTTGCATTGACCTCATTCACCGCTCAAAATTGAACGAAAGGGTGAAGAAAGAGGTCAACTATGCGTCGCCTTTTTTGTGATTGTGTTGCTTCCAAACCAATGATGCATCCTGATGTCGCAACAGCGTGATAACGAAATTGGATTCTTTTTTTCTTTTCTTGAAACGATGTACTACCGAATAGTATAAGGGCACGAACGGTTCATGAGTGTTTGAATCAAGAATCAAATTCCTCATCCGGAGCATCCTTATCTCTTCTACCTCATAATCTCAGGTCTGCCTTGGAACACCAATTCTATCTCAGAGTTCTATAAGCATTCCTAGGTTGCTAACATGGCTTTCCATAGGGACACTGGATCTATCCTAGTCGGAGAAGGGTATGCGGTGTCTTACCTCCCACTCCCTCCTTCGAGTTTGTCCCAGAGCTTTAACTACTGCCAAATGATACTATGGTACCCATGCGAACTCAGAAAGTGGGTGTCGTGTAGTGGGATGCTGAATTCAGGCGTAACCATGACGCTGCCCTCTTCCAATTAGGATAGATCCGGTGTCGGGAGGGCCTACCTGGGGGCCAAAAAGGCGCGCACTGTAAGAGATCACTGCGCGGGGAAGGGCGCTAGATCGATGATCTCAGCCGTATAAAAGGAAGGCGACTTCCCACATAGACGCTCACTCCTGTGACTTCGACTACTCCCGGCCGCCCGCCCTCGTGGACGTCTTCCCACCACCGGCATCGACGTCTACAATCCTACCCGATCCGGCGTTCGGCCTGCCCTTTTATCAAGAATATTCTCATCATTTGCATGTTTTTGTTGCTGTTGTAAATAAATTTTTGCTGAATAGTGTTCTGCGGTGTACGCATAAGTCACGAGTGGGTGGAACCCCTGAGTATCATTACATGGGGGCCGAACCGCACCATTCGTAGGCTTATAAGAACGACACTACAGACACCAGAAGGTAGAAAAAGCCTGTGAACTGGAAAGTGCCGCAAGTAGGGGCACAAGTTTCTTTTCGAAGAGGAAAGAATCAAGGACTACCGAGTGGAAGGGTGGAGTGAAGGGAAGGTCGTGAAGAAAGCACTAAGCCAACCCTTATTGGTCAGAACAGGTTCCGCGTGGTATCGACGTTCGATCGTTTCGCTTGACCCGTGAATCGACTCGTGAAGAAAGTTTCGCGTAGTTTTGCGCTGGACAATCGGAACAAAGTGAGTTTTTCAGGAAAAGCATAGCAGATGGCAGATATGGAGATTCAGATGGAAGACAGAGCGGACAAGGAGAACAACCCTTCAGTGAGTTTTCCACACGTACAGTTGGGAAGGGAGTTAAGTGGCCTGCTTGAGAATATAAGGAGCATACCAGCCCACATGAGGGAGGTTATGCAAGAACATAAGATATCCGTTCGCTATAAGGGCATGCATGATCAAATGTTGAAGGAAGAAATAGATAAAGTATGTGAAACGGTGGAGCGGTTGGTAGTATGCAGTGGGGCGACCACAACGTTAGATAAAGAAATAGCAGATGTTTTAAGTAGGCGAGGCATTGAGTCCAGGCAAGAATGGCAGGAATACATAAGAACTATGGAAAGGGATGGCAACATCTTAGTGAAACTTTGTGATGAACTAAATGTTGACGCGTTACAGCTCGTGCAAGCTGTCAGAGAGCTCAAGCAAAGCACCGCAGGGAACGATGGAAGGAACTTCGCAGAAGCAAAGGATCAAGGCCTCGATGGTTGGTCACATGGAACAGATATTACAGAAAAGGAGGGCATATTGGGATCGTCGTTTCAGGAGCGACCAAGGAGGAAGTCGTAGATTGGAAGGCAGTGCGAGCACAGCTGGAACAACTGTGCGGGAGCTTCGGGAAGGGATCCACCCAACACAGGTCAGGATTCAAGCATAAGTCTTTTGCACTACGTGCGTTCATTATCCTGTGCTGACCCAGGGGTGTTCAAAGGGAGAGACAACGAAAATTTTAACGAGTTCGTTCGAAGATTTCGTCGGAAATATGCTGATGTCATTGAAGATGATGACACTTTAATAGAAATACTAGCCGATGATCACCTAGGAGGTCGTGCCAAAAACATAATGAGGGCCCTACCAACCAGTATAGTTAACAGAGGATTCGACGCGGTAGTAAAGGAAATGGGACAGCTTTTGTCGAACGATTCTGTAGCCAGCAGGCTGAGGGCTCTTACGGAACTGAGAACATTGCGCATCAGGCCAGGTCAGGATATTGCGGACTTTTGTGTGGTACTGGAGAGTATAGGCAGAAGAGCCAATCCAGAAGGAAATATAGAAACTAGATCACTGGAGTATGCCCAGATTCTGCTAGAGAATTTGCGCGATTGGCCCGAACATGTCCAGCTAATGGGCGCGTTGCACCGCGCAGCCCCCGAAAACGCCTACGATGAGGTGAAACAGCTGGCACTTGGTATAGAACAATCAAGGGCAATGTTTGACCCACGAACGCCAGCAAAAATGGACAGACCGTTGGAGTGGAAATATAGATATAGTAGGGATAAAGCAGGAAAGGCCGAGGTAGTATCCTCGCACCGTGGAGGGGACTTCGACGCTCAGGGACGAAGCGTAGGAAGGATACCTAGAAGATCATCCCCGGTTAGACCACAACTCCAACAACACGAGACGACTCGAAGCCCTCATGACCAAGCCAGGAGATGCTATAATTGTTCAAGAACGGGTCATTTTGCAAGGGAATGCCCCAATAAAACGTCAAAAGTGAGAAATATTCGGGACCTAAGCAAAAAGCAGCCCACGACAGAAGATACACGGGTGTCCGATATTATTCGCAAGGTGCGAAGCTGTAGTGTCAAGGCACCCTTGCAAGATACAGTTCAGAGAACTGATAGAGTGGGAGGACTAATACGGAGGAACCTCAACTTACTGGGCTTCGTGGCACCAGCCCTAATAGACAGTAGATCAATGGTGAGCATTATACCTATTGGGCTACTGGAAAAGGCACAGAGAAGAGGATTCGATGTAGATTCGCTCGCCACCACAAGTAGTAGAGAAATAAGCCCGTTATTTGATGCGTCAGATAACCAAATGGATGTCTTGGGAGCCGTAGAAATAGATGCCGAATTGGAAGGTGGTAGGAAAGCATTGGTCACCTTTCACATTACCAACCAATTTCAAAATGAAGTTTTACTAGGAATGAATGCCCTGGAAAAACTGGGAGTGCAGATAGTGCTCACCGGCCCAGTACAATGCACAAGAGTAGATGAGCGAGTGACCAAAGACGCGGAAAAGTGTGAGTTGCGAGATACTGCAAGAGTGGCCAAGCGAGCGTACATTGCCCCTCATAGGTCAGCCATGATAGAAATAAGCTGCGACAACCCAGGACCAGAGGAGCGGGTATTGTGGCCAAGCAAAGAAGGGATAGCAAACGGAGTTTTCAAAGTATATAAACAACGGTCAGTTATTCCGGTTGAAAACTCCACAGACTTCTGCACGAAGGAGAAGAAGTGGGCCACTGGGGCACAGAAAAGTGGCATGAAAAGTGGGAAGGGATGAATCCTTTGATGCTTGATACGAATTCCACGTATGAGTCCAAAGAAGAGAGAATAGCGCAGCTAGTGCAACAAATACAGGGAAATATGAGTAACCAAGTAGCAGATAGCGAACTCCTAGAAGTCCTGAGCCAACATGAAGACGCCTTCGTGATTTCGGACGACGAGCTGTCTCGTACCAATCTAGTGGAAATGGACATCAATACTGGAGAGAATGCCCTTGTAAAAATGAAAACTAGACCGGTTCCTCTAAGCGTTCGACCATTGCTAAAAGAGCTATTGGAAGATCTGCAGAAACGAGACATTATTGAGAAAAGTTCCTCACCTTGGGCTTTTCCAATAGTGTTGGTGGAAAAGAAGGACGGCACTCTGAGACTGTGCGTAGATTACAGGGAATTAAATAAAAGGATTAAGCAAGACTCATACCCTATTCCGACGACTGAAGCAATACTACAAAGCCTTGCAGGAAAGAAATTCTTCTCAACCCTTGACCTTTGTAGCGGTTATTGGCAGATTCCTCTGTCAGATAAGGCCAAAGAAAAATCCGCGTTCACCACACCAGAAGGATTATTCCAATTTAAAGTCACCCCCTTCGGTTTAAGCACGAGCCCAGCGGTGTTTCAAAGGCTTATGGACTCCGTTCTTCGTGACCTGTTAGGTCGAGAGGTCTTCTGCTACATCGATGACATCATTATCTGTACAGAGACCAGGGATAGGCACCTCGAATTACTGAGCAGAATCTGTGAGAAACTGAAACAAGCAGGATTACGACTAAAAGCCAAGAAATGTGTGCTACTGCAGAATAAGGTATCATTCCTGGGGCACCTGATTGACGAGAATGGTCTCCATATGGATGCCGAAAAAGTGGCAGCGGTACAAAAATACGAAAGACCAAGGAACCCAAAGGAATTGAGAACATTTCTTGGAATGGCCTCATACCACAGGAAATTCTGCTTAGGATTCTCAAAACACGCAGGATGTCTTTTTCGGTTGACCTCGGCAAAAACGAAGTGGTCTTGGAATGAGAAACATGAGAAAGCTTTCGCAAAAGTGAAGCAGATGATTTGTAGTGCGCCTGTGTTAGCTCAGCCAGACGTAGAAGCCGCAAAAAGTGGAGAAAGACCGTTTATAATATGTACAGACGCATCAACTAAGGGACTCGGCGCAGTGTTATCGCAAGAAGGAAAGGATGGAAATCTACACCCAATTTTTTTCGCGTCCAAGTCTTTAAGTCGAGCAGAAAAGCGCTACCACGTCACTGACTTAGAAGCGCTGGCAGTGGTATTTGCCCTCAGGAGATTCCGTATGTTTATATATGGCTTACCAACAACGGTTATGACAGACCATCAACCTCTTACGGCGCTTTTTCAAAGAAATAACGTGTCAATGCGAGTACTCAGATGGTCGTTAGAAGCTCAACGGTATAATCTAAGAATTAAGTATGTGAAGGGTAAAGCAAATGTAATAGCGGACGCATTGAGTCGAGGCATTACTAGCGAGGACGTGGAGTTCCTAGAAGGAGAGAATGACGCGGTAGTTAACTCAGTACGAGTGGCGGAAAAAACCAAGTGGCGTAAGGAGCTGGAGAGAGATCCTTTGTTTGGAGAAGTACTAGAGTGTCTGGAAAGTGGTAAGAATGAGGGGATAGTGCGAATGCCGGGTCGCAGATTTCCAGCGCGCATGAGTGACTTCATAATAGAAAATGGAGAACTGATGATGTACCGAGAAGATGGATCCTTAGTGTTCGTTGTTCCAGAAGAATATCGTTACGAAATCGTTCATGAAGCCCATGCAGGACAATTCGGCGGGCACTTTAGTGCACAAAAAGTGCTGAACAAATTGTCGAAGCAAGTGTTTTGGCCGAATATGGCACAAGATGTGCACAAATGGGCTAGAGCGTGCCAAAAATGCTACATACACAACCCTGGACAGACCATTGCTCCGCCACTGAAGCCCTTAGTAACGAACAGCCCATACGACGTAATTGGAGTCGATATCCTAGAATTAGGTATGACAACTAAAGGAAATAAGTACGCTGTCACCGTCATAGATTTGTTCTCAAAATATGCAGCGGCATATCCCGCACCAGATAAATCAGCGCGTACAGTAGCACAAACCCTCTTCGTGAGGTGGATAGCAGAAGGATGCCGCTGGCCTAAGACTATCTTATCGGATAGAGGAGGGGAATTTGAGAACAAAGTTATGGAAGAAATCTTGGAAATCGCCAAAATTAAGCACACCATGACTAAGGGATACAATCCCAGGGAAAATGGAGTAACCGAGAGGCTAAATGGGACCATCCTGGCAATGCTGAGAAAGTCGACAACGGTGCCGACTGAGTGGGACACACGTCTCCCGTTTTGCTTAATGGCATATAACATGACTCCACACTCAGCTACAGGAGAAAGCCCCTATTTTGTGTTGCACGGGAGAGACCCCAACTTTCCCTCAGATATCATCCCTAATGCGGGACTGTCATGGTATTTGCTCGATAGGGATATAGAGGACTATAAGACGGATTTGTTGCAAGGCATATCAGAATTTCATGAACGGGTGAGACAGTACAATACGCGCGTTCGAGATAGCATGAAAAAACAGTATGACGAACGCAATAAAGTGAATGTAGAACGGCACCCAAGAGTAGGTGATAGAGTATATGCTCTCGCACCCAGGGAAAAGAGCAAGAGCACCCATCCAAAATTGACTACGGAATGGGCCGGACCGTTCAGGGTAATAGAAACAAGTGATAATTCAGCCCTTATCACGAATATAGAAGAGAATACAGAGCCTATAAGAGTACAGTTTGAATGCTTCGGGTAGTGCCTAGCTATATTTCCGACGAAAGACTCGACACACAAACCAGTAGAGGAAAGAGGGGTAGGAAAAAATGCCCCCAGGACGCAAAAGTTTGTAAAATAACTGAAGATTGTTCCAGAGGAGCGGCACTGCTCAGTCCTCTCGAAAAGGGACACCTACTCTTCAAATGTGCCGATGACTGCTTCGAAGGTTCCAAGCTCGGAGACATAGAAGGCATAGAATTCCCTGGAGCCATTGCGAAAGAAGAATTTGGAACCGTATGGACCGCTTGGCTAGCTTGCAGCATTTTCCGCCGTTATGATATAGACCTCGGTACAAAAATAAGGATGCAACGTAAGGGCCATGTCTGCTTTGACGCAGACTCGCTGAGGATTGTTCTCAAATTCGCATTCGGAAAATGCGTGGACTGGACAGACTTCTTGTGCAACGCGAAGCACATAATCGACCACACTCCAATTGAAAACCACCACGTTCATCGATCTTACAATGAAGCCTTGCAGATGGTACGAAAGGAGATAGAAGATCACGCTGCAAGAAGCCGACCAAGGAAAACTGGCCCAGTTGGCTACGCCACATTTGAGGGCGCAAGTCCGATAGAACGAGATGGACCCCGTGGAGGCATAGTCACCAAAGTCGTTTCAAATTTCGAGAGGCTTATTGAAGTTCTCGACGACTGGAAGGCTTCACGTGCGTGGGTCATAGTGTGGCCGCTAGATTCGCAGTTCAAAGATGAAGTCCCCAGCAAGTTGATTAAGCTGGCAAGAGCTTATTTAGAAGAAGGAGGCCTGATCATTACGGCATGGCCACCTATTACGTCGCGAAACCATGGAAAATGGATGGGACTCGCCGACTTATGGAAATCCTTCGATGATGCTATCCGCAACCTACTCAGACATTCGCGCACCACTAAAGCATAACCAATAGCACCACTAACGGCCCGAAGGAGGCCTTGCTGCACAATAGCACCACGTGCTGCATCGTGCAGCAGTGACGCTATTGTGCAGCAAAGCGCCAAGAAGTGGTGGGATAGTGATGCGCTCTGTAGCACCACTACTGCAGAGCGTGCAGCAGTGATGCTATTGCGCTGCAAAGCGCATCGATCGATCCGTGAGCGCCTTGCAGCACGGTGCGCTATTGTGCTGCAAAGTCTCTCTCGGGCCGTTAGTGGTGCTATCGGGCAGCAGTAGTGGTGCCCCTTTAGTGTTCGAGTAGTGGTGCAGTTTTCCAGTGGCAACTGCGCTCCAATGCGCGCGCGTGCGCAGTCGCGCGCCGGCGCGTGCGCGGCAGGATTTCGAACCGCCATTTGTAGTTCCCCGCCAGTCAGCGCGGTATCGTGTTACTTTTCGTTTTTCCTTCGGTGTGCCTGCTCCCTCTCTAGAGGATTTGGGGACAGATTCGGTCGAGTTGAGGGCCCAGAGTGACGTGGAAGTATTACAGAAGGATTTGGCTGCAAATCGGGCCGGGGGGGGTGAACATGGCCTGCCGTGGCCTGCGGCGGCGAGTGCATGTACATGCAGCGAATGTAAATGCAGTCTTATATCATTGTCTCGATTACATATCCGTGTGTGATATGATTCCGGGTTGGAGAAGGGAAGAAACTCCAGGGTGCAGGCAATTTTAACACGGACGCGTCAGTCGAGGGACACCCTGGAGTCCCTTCCCTGCCGAAATCTGTCCTCTCCTCCGCGTCAGCGGTCTCGTGGTTTCTTTTCGCTTTTCCGTTCGGTGTGCCTCCTCTCTCTAGAGGATTCGGGGACAGATTCGGTCGAGTCCTAGAGTGACGTGGAAGTATTACAGTAGCATTTGGCTGCTAATCGGGCCGGGGGGGGGGTGGCCTGCCGTGGCCTGCGGCGGCGAGTGCACTTACATTCGTTGCATGTATACATGCAGCGAATGCAACGAGTGCATTTCATTGCAACTTTTTCGTCTGGAAGGGGTAACGGTGGAATCCCTGTCGGGGGGGGGGGGGGGGGCACTCCATTATGAACTGTTAACGGTAGCTACGCATCAATACATACAACACCCAATATAACATATGAATGCCTTGACTTACCTGTACCCTCCCTTTGAAATGCCCGAGCATTACGCTGAAATATTAAAAAGTTTTACTACGGAACTATGGGTAGGCTACGGTAGTGATCCAAAACTCTATTTGCTTTGGAAATAGATCGCAAAACGCTACCCACTAATTGATTAAGGTAGTAACGTTGCATTAATGAATTTTCGCAGCTTTATAGTATTGTAATTGTTCCAGGTTTCTGGTCAATTTACTGTGGTTTCATTACTCCCTCACCCCCCCCCCAACTAGAATAGCAATTTAGAAAACCGATTCTTGTATTAGAAGGATAGCAATTTGTAAGGTAAGCATATATGTTATTTATATATTGTGGTGCATTGTATGTGTTGATGCGTAGCTACCATTAACAATTCATAATGGACTAGCCCCCCCCCCCCCGAAAGGGATTGCACCATTTGTCCTAGGTTTTCCCAGGGAACGCTGCAGCTTCGAAACTCCCAGCAAATAAAATTAGCCCTTCAAGAACACTATCAGCAATTTCGATGGAAGGTGTTCAGCTGTGTCCTTTGCAGTCTCTTGAAATGGTTCCGCGAATTACACTGTCTTACTGCATTGTGTAGACTGTCTTATCGATTGTCTGGGCACCTCATGCCGTTGTTTAGACCAAATAGCCCTTCAAACTGCCTTCATGGCAGATTGCCTCACGTAGAAGAATAATGCGTAGCGCATACCACGTATGCGCCATGCATTATTCTTCTATCAGATCTGTACATATGCCAGAAGAAATTCTGAATTAACCGGTTTCGAGTCGACGTCGCTCTTGTACGGCTCGCTCGTGAATGGCACACAGACCAACATAACATTGTTGTTGTTGTAGGTCTATGTGCGATGCGATTCCGTATTTTGAGCGCGTCGCTTATTCAAGGCCTTATTTATAAAGGTGACTGTCTGTGCGCGTAAATTAGGGTGTGTAATGGAAAACCCAAATACGAGAAATGGTCAACAAGCCAACTCCACGCCCCCCCCCCCCCCAGCCCGCCAACCCGTATTGCTTTGTGTGTTTGCACATAACATACCATACTGACGCGCACAGTCGGCTATATTTATAAATTAGACATTTAGTAAGCGTTCAGTAAGCGCCGGGCACCAGGAGAGACACAGGGATGGCTGGTATACCGCCCATGCTGCCTCCACCGCCACCTGCGAGGAAGCGGTCTATGAATGCGCTCACAGGTAGTCTTTGTTGTCGGTGCTGGTGCTGCTACTGGTACTCTCGACTTTCAGCAAGTTTGCCTCCGCTTCCAAAAACGCCTCGTCTGGACGTGCCGACAACTTCAAGACGGAGCAGTGAGCGATCGGCTGATCACTCTGACGATCGGCACTACGAGGAATCAAGAGGAGGGAACGGCTCTCCTTCGACACATTCGCCTGAGAGGACTGATTTGGAGAATCGACAAGCTCCCGGTACGTTATCAGAACGGCTATCACTGTTTCGTCCTGTTCCTTTAGCCGAAAAATGGGCCGTTAAGGTGGTTCATTTGTCGGCTAGAAGAGCTACTAGTGCCATCCAGCTTTTTGTTCTAGGACCGAACCAAAAGGCTGTGTACTGTGCTGCGTTTAAGCTACATTTCGGAGTTCCGTCAGATGGGGAGCCTTATTTTGCTGATTTTTGTGCGATCCAAACTGGCATATCTACAGGACGAACAGTTAGCCGTTTCTTAATTTAGTTTTTTAATTTTACCGGGTTGTAAACCTTTGAGGGACATTTCGGCGCCAATGGGGGGGGGGGGGGGGGCTTACGAATGGAGAACCACTCAGTGGCTCTCCATTCGTAAGCCCCCCCCCCAATTTGTGCCACCATTCAATGCAGGGTGACCCCCTTCCCCCCCCCCCCCCCGACCCAATTAGCGCCGGCATGCTTATCGTGTTTTTCGAATTTTCTCCTTTCCAATGTTCTTATAGGAACGTTGGAAAGGAGAAAATTTTTAAGCCATCTTCACTCATCCGGCCTCAATGAAGTCTAAGATAGCTCCAAAGTTTTTTGACATGTGACTTTGGGACATGAAGCTGCTGTGGAAAAATACTGAAAGGTTTACAACCTAATAAATTCTCGTTTTTATTTCGATTTGGTTTCTTTATTTACTCGAATTCGTGTGGTTAACAAAAACTGAACACAAACACTTAACAGAAATTGAACACAAGAAAATTTAATTAGCAATAGTTGAGGTGTGGGCCGAGTCTAAGAAACTGTGCGACGACATCTGGCGAGCGTACGATTACCAGAAATCCTACTTCTGTTGTCTGTGTGATAGACTTCTGGCAAATCACAGAGCGTTCTGCTCCCACGAGGACTGTCGGCTTAGAGGGTATTCATTGTTTTGGTGAATTCACGATGCGTTAGTTTTCGCACCATCGCTTTCAGAGTAACTCCCAAGAGAGCGCAGGACCTCAAGCGAATTAGCGTGCACAGTATAAGTATAGCTCCACAATTTGATATCATACTGAAGCGGGTTATAGACAGTCTCATCTCAGTTCATCGCAGAATTCACAATGTACGTAAGTTAGATATTCACGCTAGTAAAGGGATTTCATAAACAATGACATCCCTTCTAGCGTTCTACCAGCTCTGTACGTCACAATGTCTTCGACTTTCCGGCTTATGAAAGGGACATCGAATCTGACGAAGAGTTTACGTCCAAGAAAATACTAGTTGTTCTCACTATGAATTTCGACGGTGTTCTGTTCAATAAGCTGACGAGGTTTGGCATTGCCACTACAGCGGAGAACTCAAACTTCTTGAATTTGGCTTCGGTTGCAGATCTCAAGCATGGCCAATATATATCCGTTTGGAGGGGCTCCCGTTTAACATGAAGAACGACCCCGAGAACATGATATTGCCTGCGATAACTTTCTTGAGATAAACCCCGACGGAGGAGCTTCTGCGCAGTTTATTCTCTCGGTATCGTCCACCCTGTTGCATTCGTAAGTATTAAGGAGGCTTATTAAGGAGGCTGATTTTCACAAAGCATCTTTACCTGCTTTCGCACTGCGAATCCTGGTTTGACACTTTTATAGGCTTGCGACCCTGTCGAAGAGGTCAAGAAATACGCGGTCCGCGTGTCGGGAAAGCACGCTAAAGATCCGAGGAAGATGGATTTGCACGCCAATATAAGAGACACACTAATTAGTAAGCCTACTGCGTTCGTAGAAAACAGACCAGCCGATTTCAACTGATAATATTAAGAGTGTTTCTTGGACGGCCTTAAAATGGGGCAGCCTGAGCTCGACCGAATGCCTGATGAGTTGGCGGCCCAACCTACTCAGTAAGTATAATTCGACTAGTCAAAAATTAGTTAATTAATTAGTAATTCACTGTGTCTTCGCCGCAGAAAACCGAATTACAGATTCTGGTTGGATCTCGGCCCAACAAATGAAAGTAGAGCAGCTAAGCTATTCGAAAGGCAGGCCACACGGGATGCGTGGACCAGTGCACTGAAATCTGCGCTGGGAAGGGCTCTGTAGGTCTCAACTTGTCTTATCAAAAGTTCACACTCACACCTCGTAAACTACTTAAATTACTGCACTTTCAGGAACAACGTGCGCCAGTACGTTAAGAAAGGCAATGCGCTTGTTCCCGTAAGTGATCTTTTCACTTACTACACTATGAGCTAAATATATCTGCATACTATATACACACACGCATCTTATTATTTAATTTTTCAGAAGAAGAAGAGCAGGAACGCTAATGATTGATTTTTGTATGAAAATAGTGTTTTATTCCTGTGTAGTTTTATGAATCTCTGAAGTCTCCCATGAGAACTTTCGTTTCCTGAATTTGTGAGAAAGATTTCGCTTCAGAAGTATTTTTTGTGAAGTCTTGTCGATTTGTAAACTTCCGCTTGTGAAGTTACAACTTTTGGTGTGAAGTTAATGTAGTGAATTATTTTTGTGAAGTCTGCTCAATTTCTGAACTCCCGGTTGTCAAGTTAGAACTTTTGTTGAGAAGTTCCTGTACTGTTATTGCTGCTCTTCGATTTTCTTCAAGAAACTGCTCTTTCTAAATGTTCACATGATGTTCGTTGTAAATGTTGAAAACTGAAGTAAATACTTATTGATTTCAATGTTTATTGATTTTTCAGAAGGGGGAAATAAGTCCCTTGCAGAGAGGGCTGTGGCGGGCGGCGGGCAATGCCTTAGGGATAGGAGGGTCCCGCGCAGAAGGGGACGCGGCCTTATCACGACAGGGCCGCGTCCCCTTATGCACGGCACCCTCCTATCCCTAAGGCATTGCCCGCCGCCCGCCACAGCCCTCTCTGCAAGAGCTCCCCTTGCAGCACAATAGCACCACTGCTGCAAGTCCCTACCTCCTATCCCCTAATTGGGGATAGGAGGAGACCTCCCCTTGCAGCACAATCGCACCACTGCTGCAAGCCTGCGCCGTTGAATTTGCAGCACAATAGCGCTCTAGAAGCTATTGTGCTGCGTTCTGACTCCACGCTGCCGCACGAAAGCCACACATGAGGGTTTGTATTCGATCTGTCACTCGATCACTGGCAAGTTCGTGCGCCGGTTAGTGGTGCGCGAATGTCTGAGTAAGTAGTGTTGAGCAAGTATACACTACCGCAAGTAATACAGTAATCGATGGCAAGTTGTTTGTTGAGGTCGGCGCACCAGAAGCTGGTGCTCAGTACTTTAGTAATTATGTAGGTACTGCATTACCAAAATATGTGTTTGAGGCGGTAAGAAACCGTGCAATAGGAGCACGGCTACCGCAAATGTCGACATCGAGGACGATGTCTACGAGGGGGGACGGCATGTCGGGAGGGCCTACCTGGGGGCCAAAAAGGCGCGCACTGTAAGAGATCACTGCGCGGGGAAGGGCGCTAGATCGATGATCTCAGCCGTATAAAAGGAAGGCGACTTCCCACATAGACGCTCACTCCTGTGACTTCGACTACTCCCGGCCGCCCGCCCTCGTGGACGTCTTCCCACCACCGGCATCGACGTCTACAATCCTACCCGATCCGGCGTTCGGCCTGCCCTTTTATCAAGAATATTCTCATCATTTGCATGTTTTTGTTGCTGTTGTAAATAAATCTTTGCTGAATAGTGTTCTGCGGTGTACGCATAAGTCACGAGTGGGTGGAACCCCTGAGTATCATTACACCGGAACATTTAGTAAGACCTTCCAAGTGTTGTAAGTGGTGAATCTCCGCCATCTTACTCGTCAGCTGGAGAGGTTCCGTCTAAAACACTTTTTTCCATTTACAGGAGAATGTTGCATGAACTTCGACTGAGTCGCACAAGTATTATTGAAAAGTCGTCTTACCAGGATACTATCTCAACGGTAGGTCGGAACGGCCCAAGTGTCGCATATGGGCAGAATCGCCTCTCTCTGGGAAACAACAAGGCGCAAATATCTCGACCCCAATACAACTCTGCACGGAGTTAGGGACGACGGAATTTGGGCCGTTGGCGGCGTTAGCTGTATGCGTGGAGGCGGAGGGCGGGCTCAAGTTGGCTGGAAGCAGCGATAACGAGCGAGCGATGGTGGTACAGTGCGTAGAGGGGCGGCGTAATCCTCATAATCGCTGTTTCCAGCCAACTTGAGCTCGCCTTCCGCGTGCAGGCATAGGGTTAACACCTCCAACGGATCAACTTCTGTCGTCCCTTCCTCTGCGCAGAGTTGTATTGGGGTCGAGATATTTGCATTTTCTTGTTTCCCAGAGAGAGGCGATTCTGTACATATACAACACTTGGGCCGTTCCGACCTACCGTTGAGATAGTTTCCTGGTTAGTCATGTACGAATACAAGGATTTTTTTACTGCTATATCGTGCTGAGAAAGAGTCGCATGTTGTTTTGCCGGCTTCCTAAATTCGTTAACGGTAACCTAGTTTCTCCTACCATTATGGATATATATTTATGAGAAATCAAATGAAGTTATGGTTTTGAGGTATTTCCGTTTCCGTGTTTTGTGTGTTTTGCTCCGTCCATTTTTGAGCTCTTCCGTTCGGTATTCTGTGTTTCGCTTTTCTCGAAAAAATTTCCGCACATCCCTGCAGTCAACCAATCCATTCCTGCGACCAGAATCCAATGATATTGCCAGCGAATCCAACTATCTGTCATTTTATGAGCATGTAGAAGAGAACCACAGCGAGCGAACTCGAACCGACGTCCTATTTCCTGCGAGACCGCCAGCCTACCCCCTAGGCCACCACACATGGGCGAAGTAGACTCCGAAAAGCGGGGGTCTACCGCACCCAATTTTTACTCAGCCTTCTTTGCAGAAAAGCTTTTCAAACTCCCTGCGTTCCATGCAAACAGTATTGACCAACCGATCCACTGAAGGAGCCGGCAGCTACTTCCGATAAAAGGCGGTCTGTCTCGGCCAACCCAGTGAATACTCCCTGACGGCAGGGTAGTTGTCGCGCCCCAACCACAGCGCAGTTCCCCGTCTGCCGTCTAACCCCCCGGAGCAGAGACGCAGGCAGAGGACCGTTCGCACTTCCGAAAGTCTTTCCGAGCTTCTGTTTCTGGCAGCGATCTGCTCCGGCTTAGCCCAGTACTAGGTTCTTAGTAAGGTGTAGGACAACCTTCTACTCTATCTGTGTCATAACCTCAAGAGAGCTTTTCTGAAAGCAAATTTATGCTCTATGTGTACAAACCCTACACGCGACTAAATTGCCGAAGGTCGCGACAAGTTATCCGCCAAGAATTGGACGAGTTTGCCCATAGTACTCAAGCGATCGTTTCGGGACCACGCGGTAGCCCATCTCGTTGAAACCAATATACGGCACCGTCGAAAACGCCGTCATTATCCCTGCGAACATTGCCTCCGTGTTTTTTGTTTCCAACTCTTTTCTTCAAAATTTTCCGGATTGTCGGCCGGAAAGCATGATAAACGAGGAGGAAATCGACAAAGAGCATAAAACATTGAGGAAACTCGAAAACTGGCAGAACGGAAGGAGAAGGCGTAATCCTATATGTGAACTACAGTCGAAGTACACATGCGAACACGTAGTAACTAAAGGAGGAGAGTTTTGATTAGCGCATTTAGACGCAAGAAATATGTTGCGGTCACATTTGACTTTGCATTGAGCAACTTACAATTTTGATGCTCACTGTTCTTTGCAATGGTCTTTAAAGGGCACCAACCTTTGGCTGTCTCGAGGTTCAATCCCAAGGGGGGGGCACTCCATACTCACGTCCAGACACTAAATGAAGTTGAACACTTGCGACATAACATGCCTACCTGAACCCCTCCTGTGACTATTGCGGTGTACTTCCTCAAATAAAGAGGAAGATTCAGCGTGGCGACACGCACATCGACGCCTGCGTCCTTAGAACGCCATCCACGGCTTTGTATGTCGTGCTCTTCATAATGCACTATACTAGTAGTCCTTGCACTACTGGGGCCGAATTCATCAACGACTAACCCGCGGGTATAGAGGGTAGAGATACCCATGATGAAGTCTGCGTGTCCGTCTCTTGCCTTATCTCTACCCGACTATTATCTTATCTCTACCCTTTATACCCCTCATGCACACGGTTTAATTGTTGATGAATTCGGCCCCTGCTTTGTTTGCCTTACCCAGCTGTGCCTTACTCTAAGAAGTACCTACCTTGTCCCATCCCTGCTTGGCGCATATCTATTACTATCAATATTCAAAGCACCACCACACCGGCGGGCGCAAATAGTGTCGGGGGGGGGGGGGGCACCTCATAAAAAGTGTCATTCACACATAAAAACAGAGACAATATCTCCGCTGACGTGGAGGAGAGCACAGATTTGAGCAGGGGAAGGGGCTCCAGGATGTGGCTCCAGTGACGCGCCCGTGCTGAAATTGCCTACATCATGGAGTTCCCTCCCTTGCCAAATTCAGAAGTAGATAGGACACGGATCTGTCCCCCCCCCCCCCCCCGACCCTATTTGCGCCCACCGGCGCCAAACACCACTAATTTTTCCGGCTGACTTATTCGCGGGTAAGGTCAATATCATATGATCGAACAAGAACAATGCATGGGAAGTTCTCAACAATGATCTAGGATCTCAACGAAGATGGGATTCTGGGTTTCTACATTGTAAGACTCCTCGCTGAAGAATTTCACGTGTCAACAACAAGAAGTGGAGGACAAAAGTGCGGTTTCTGAGCAAAGCCAACAAATCAAGCTCGTCTCATTCTATATTCTGAGGGCTGGTACTCTCCTACTCTACTCTTTCTCAGCAGCTCTCAGCAGTTGCATTCGAAGGTGCAATCCCTGTCGGGGGGGGGGGGGCAGTCCATTATGAATTGTTAACGATAGCTACGCATGTGATACATACAGCATGCAATACAACATACGAATGCCTTAACTTACCTGATCCCCTCCCTTGGAAATGTCCGAGTGTTCCGCTGAAACATTGAAAAGTTTTAATATGGGACCATGCACGGTGGAGGAGGGGAGGGCACTATGCAATACAGCACGGTTGTGATCCAAAACTCTATTGGCTTTGGAAAGAAATCGCAAACCGCTATGCACTAATTGATTAAGGTAATAACGTTGCTTTAACGTGTTTTCGTGGTTTTATAGTATTGTAATTGTTACAGGTTTCTGTTCAATTTGCTGTGTTTTCATTACTCCCTCCCCCCGACTAGGAAAGCAATTTAGAAAGCTGATTTTGGTATTGGAAGGACAGCAATGGAAAATGTAGGCATATTTATACATATTCATATGTTGTGGTGCATGTTGCATTTCTTTAAAAGTTGAAATGGGCTGCCCCCCCCCCCTGACAGGGATTGCACCCATTCGAATTCGAAGAACAGGATTATAAACGGCGGATATCAGGACCGGCTCACCGTAACCTTAGGCGTAGGGTGAGACGTCCATTGTGCAATCGCAGAACAAGGCTAGGGAAGGGACTCCATGGTGTGCCACACAAGCTGCTCGTATGGAGACTGCTTTCTTCGCTCAGGAGGATTCGCGGCTGGGTTCTGCGCTCTTCGAGCGGCGAAGCGCATACGGCTGAAACAATGCGCAAAGAACGCGCAATGTCGTGTAGACCTCCCAGATCTCAGATACTCAGCTGAAGTGCAAAAACGCCGCGGCGCCTGGGAACCGAACCTTCGACATCCCTCGCATGAAGTAAACCCACCACCTACCGCATCATGACGCACTCGCACACGGCGCCATCGCGGGCGCACAAGACATCGATCGGACGTCGCAGCGTGGACGCCAACGCGCGATCTCTGAGTTAGGAGGGCGCAGACATCAAAGTCTCGGCGCGACCCGCACTGCGGTTACGGTGAGCCGGTCCTGATATCCGCCGTTTATAATTGTCTATTCGAAGAACTCTTCAAAATTAGGTTGCTGATGTTGGATTGATAGCACAGTCTAAAAGGGGAAAAGCGCGGCTTAGATCGACGAGGAAGTGTCTGCCCGGTCTTTGTCGTATCCTCACCTGCATTGCATTGGCTACCCTATTATATGTCATGCAATGAGATATAGGTGCGCCTCACTGAACTTGAACTGCACGTCGACAGCTTCTGTAGTGGAATGCGCTTTAGGCACAATATAGGTTTGAGGGAGCTCCTCTCTAGTCGAGGATGTCTGGCAAACAACATGCAGTACGTTGACCTTTCTTACCGGCTTCCCTTTCCAACACTAGGATAGCACCAGAACGAGGAACTTTGGTGGTAAAAAAGAGAAAGTCGCGGTACTATTGTACTTTTGGTACCCCACTTAATCTTGTCCAAAATAGGTCTACTTGGGGTAATCTGCCATGGGAGGAACAAATATCATAGTCGTTTTTTGCGGAAATGTCTTATAAGCCCGTTACATTAAGCTGCCTAAAGCCTTGCGAAATAGCGCGCGCTGGTAAGAGACGCAGAGACACCGCGTCCTACCAGCGCACTCGCGACCGTCTTCCAGGGGGGGGGGGGGGGGCAGCGCGCAGGCGCGGCGACTAGCTACACACAGCGAATGCAAGTGCAGCCTTACTTCCCCTTTTTGATTACAGATCCGCGTCTTATTTGTTTCCATATTAGCAATGGAGGGACAACAAGATGAAGGCAATTTTAGCGTGGCTGCGCTAGTGGGCCCACATTCCGGAGTCCCTTCCCCTGCCCAATTCTGTGCCCTCCTCCGCGCGAGCGGAGAGCACACAACAGGGTTCTCAAGACTTTTCGAGATTTCAAGGCTTATGCCCTGGCTAACCTCTGCTGCAGAATAGAGACGGCGAAATAGTACGTATCGATAGGAGGCGGAGTCTCTGCGTCTCCTACAAGCGCGCGCTATTTCGGAAGGCTTGGACAATTCGAACTTAATGTAATGGACTTATAAGGCATTTCCGCAAAAAACGATTATGATATTCGTTCCTCTCATGGCAGATTACCCCCAGCAGACCTATTTTGAACAAGATTAAGTGGGGTACCAAAAGTACAATAGTACCAAAGTCGCCGTTACAGTAGGGCCGCAAGCCTATTGCGCCTGGTTTGCATGTGTTTTGCTGAAACGGTGGCTTACACGAATAGCGTTCAGATATCTGAAGACTTTCAGACCGTCGGTATGCTCTCCACTTAACTCCGGTTCGCAATCATTTGATTTCTATATAGCAGGATAGTGCATGCACTACTTCGCCGTTTTCTTTATCCTTTGAGCAATGGCTTCACATTTCACGTAATCTGCATATAGTGCCGGCAGTTTATTTCTACGGCTTAAACTAGCTGCGTTTCCACTTTCAGGATGGCATCCTTTCGTAAGGTGGTGCCGGCCTCGTTGCTTCTCCGCCAAGGAGGAGACGACATGGCTGAAAAGAAGAGCAGGAATGAGTACCGCAAAGAGAAGGATCTTGAGGTCCGTTCTTCTCCTTCTTGTCAAACTGCATGAAGCACAACTCCACGCATGTGCTTCTGGTCATTGTGAGTTTTAGGAAGAGCGTAAGGCAGGTACTGCTCCGGCTATGGTCGACGTGGAAACGGGGCGAGATATAAACCCGCACATTCCGCAGTTCATTTCGCAGAACCCGTGGTATGTGCCCAGCGAGGGTCCAACGTTGCAGGTAGGGTTTCGTTCCGTTTCGCTCCTGCGCGGTGCCCATCTTAGTGAATCCGAACAGTCACACTTCAGCATCAACGCCCTCATGCGGAACGCCAGAAGGACATGGCCACCATCGATCAGTGGTATAAAAAGGGTACTACTGGAAAGGCGGCGACGAAATTTCGGAAAGGTTCGTTTGTCAGATTCCTTGCTCGTTTGTTAGATTCCTTCGCGCATTTAGCTACGTTTTGCTTCGGAATTATAGCTGCTTTTTAACGTCAATGTAGGGTTCTGATAGAAGGGGAGATCATCCATATTTTCTACTTCATCCTACACGAATTTTGCTGGTAAGATGCAGAAGCTTCTGTTGTATAGATGGGGCCATAAATACTGCAACCATAAATGGTCACATAAAAACGGGTAGAATTGTTTAAATCGGACACGACCAAAAATATTGCTTTTGCGCGCGCATTGGTGACCATATTGCTCGTAGGACCTCCCCGCTTAAAAGGAGCCTTTAGATCTCGAGAGTACCATTGCAGGCTGTGTCGCCACACCTGTTATGGAATTTTTCGTCATTCGTTTCAAGAACGATATAAAAATTTCCTTTTCTACGCTGTGCAATCGTATTTCTCTCTAATAGTGCAGATAGTGGATGACGAAAAAATTGAAGTGCGGAGAATTTTAGGCTACACATTTGCAGGTACGATGTTGGGCACGTAGACGGGAAACCAGTACTTTTCTTATGAATCGCCTCTAACGGATTATGCATTTTACAGCTAATAGCAGGGCTGTGTCAAAAAACACAGTTCTATATTGGTTATAGGACGATTGCTTCTATCGATCTTCACCAGATTTATGCGGGGGTCTAGAGTGTGTGGCGATCCTTGTTTAGAAAATCGGGAAAGACGATTAATCGCAGTGGGTGCAGGCAACCTTCCTGTTTATAAGAAAGATCCGTGGACACCCCGTTATTTCAGCCTCTCTGTAACAGCCCAGCTATGAGAAATTTTTCATCAAAGGATCCACTGGCTGGATACCCAACCTATGGACGCGCTCCGGATACGCTAATGCATTTTGCCTTGAAATCTTTTCTGTTCATAGCAGAGCCCCGTCTGTCTTCTCGTTTACTGTAGTGCTTTCATTGTAACCTTTTTAAATCAGACACTGCTTAATGTTACGCTTACTCACACGGCTGAACAGTGATTTTGCTACATTCCATTGCTGCATTGCGCGTGATCGGTAAACTGATGGCGTGTTTTAATTGGATGGTGCGCGTGCCTTTAACTTGTGCAGATTAGATAAATGACTCTGATCTGCAACTGACTACGGTCATGGTTTATGATTACACCGAATTGGGGCTGCTTTTAGTGGTCTGTCACGCTAGGCTGCTTATGTTGTAAGTGATTAAATGCCTTCTTTGACCAGAACGGCTATATCTAGAAAATACTTCCAGGAACTAATTATGAGGTGTCAACTGTACCTTTCGCTTTTAGGCTGTATTAATTGCATTTATCTTCTGGAATACATGATACAAACTCGCATCGTATTCCCAGAGAAAGGCTAAAGCTCCGTTTCTGAACGTTGCAGCTGTGATCTTCAGCACAGCCACCTTACCATTAGACATCTCATTAATCGCTTTCTCAGGTGCATGCGAAAACTGCGGCGCCATGGGTCATATCAAGCGTGACTGCTTCGAACGTCCACGGAAGCTCGGTGCTGCGTGAGTTTTCACTTCTTTACTTTTTTCTGCATTGAAGTTGTTTGTGTTCACTTTTTACTGCTGTATCAATCCAAGAACGACTTTTGTCCCATCACTGTGGGAGCGGGCATTAGATAGTCTTCCAATGTTCAAGCGAAGCGTGTCGTTTATTCGGAAATAGAAAGCGCTTATGGAACTGAAGAAGCTGGACAGCGAATTCTGCTTTTGAGTTCTCACATCCACTTCCTAGAATGCAATAACCCTCGAGATTTATTGATGCTAGAACAGAAAATAGTTTGCTCGAAAAATTCAGTCCAATCATTCTCACTGATGTTTGAAAGGAACTTTTTGACGTAGCCAACTGAAAAGAAGAAATATATACAAATCGTGAATCCTATAGCTGTCAAAGAGTCCACATTTACCAGCTATCATTTTCGCTTCTGTATCAGCCCTCACTGCTTTAATCCTCACGCGTCCAATGTTGCAGTTATGGAGGGAAGCGGATACAAATACTAACATATGGACTTCTGATGGGGTAGAAGTTGTCAAAGGTCAAGTATGAGCATCTTTTCAACAGCGTTAGAGCTTATTTCAACACTTTTCTATTTGGAAGTATGTGACGTGCAGACGTGGTGTGAAGACGTCAGTTCTTGTCTGCACTCCGACTCAGCATAGTCTCGGTTTCCGACCAAACAGACCGAAATATGTTTCCCATCCATTCGCGATCTAATGGTGCAGCGTTTGTCTGCGAAGAATGAAACACGGTCCACTCGACTGAGCGCTGTGTCAGTGTATTTGTCAAATATGAGATTGAAGGCTATTCATAGACGCGCGTAGAAGTATAGCGCGTTACACATACGCGATAAGAGATAACCGACCCCTCTGTTACTCATTCTCGGCGAATAGTGTTTAAAGGACCTACTACCTACTCTCCACGTCCTATTTTCCATGAATCTTGGGGCCGTTGGAATCGATGTTCCTTAGTTTGACCTCAATTGGTATCGACATTTCACTAGACATACGTTTCGGTATTTTCGCCTTCCGTAGAATTAGGAAGACTAGAAATTTCAAAAACTGATTTAAGATTGATCGATGTCGTGACCTTTTTGTTCCATTTCGATTAGTGCATTCCGACTTTGCGAGAGCATTATCATCAGCCTGGTTAGGGTGAGCATGTTGTGCATACTATTCACTTCGCTCAGTTCGCTTGCTTCGAATGTAAACACGAATTGTTATTTTCATCTGGGATCCGACATAAATCTCCCCAATTGAAGCATACGACGTTTCCTTTTAGCTGCAAGGTGGCTTCCTGGCACTATTATAAAACTTAATACGTCTGAGATCATGTCTAGAGCCCTACAAGTTAGTTGCCGGCGCCTGTTCATAGTGTTCATCTATTCAAATGGGTTACCTTTTGGAGTTGCTTCTCGTTAGTAGTGTACTGTGCGTAGCAGTAACAGCAATAACTACTTAGAAAAGAGGATTCAAGAAGGGAGCAGTTGCTTATGTTGGTTTTTAGTCGCACCGGAGATGATATCGCTCCGGATGACCATCTTCAGCCGAACCTTCTGCTTGGCTTCGATGCAAAAAGAGATAGGTGGAACGGATTCGATCCAAGCAGTCACGAACAGGTAGTAGTGCGCCTTCCTACATGGCGAGCTCCTTCTGATAACATTGTGTTCAGGTCATCAACGAGTTCGAGCACTTGGAAGAGACGAGGAAGGCCATCAAAGCTGAACAGGTACTGTGGATTCTGTGCTGTTTGGTACCATGATTTGACCACTTTCTATGTTGATGTACCTAAGATTCGTGCGGGACTTCTCGATCCTGAGAAAGGTGTTGGCGACGACGACAAGTATGCCGAGGACGCGGACATGGCTGGTGTTTCTGTGGACATGGATTCAAGAACGCGAATCACTGTATGTAAAAAGAGTATCGTTTGCCGCTTAGTCGTCAACCTGCTTGTTTCCACATTCAGGTGCGAAATCTGAGAATTCGAGAAGATACTGCCAAGTACCTGTTTAATCTCGCGGAAAACTCGCCATATTATGATCCGAAGTCCCGATCCATGCGAGAAAATCCGTTTGCTAATGTGCAAGGAAAGGAGAAGGAAGCTGCGAGGTTCGCAGGAGAGAACTTCATCAGGTATGTATCGTTAAATTTATGTCCGACGTTTAGTCTGCGTTTCCCTAAAAAGCTTGGTCGTCAAGGTAACTGCTAGAGTTCACAGCGCTCGTTAATGAGCATAGATATGTATTCCAGATATACTGGAGAAGTCGTGGAGGCAAACGAGGCTCAAGTCTTTGCATGGCAAGCACGCTGCAAAGGCATCGATGTTCATGCGCTCGCTGAACCGACGAAGCTGGAGGCGCTGAAGAAGGAGTTCAATAAGGAGAAGTCTGCGACGGACAATGAGCAGCGAAAGGTGGGATGTCCTGCTGTTACCCACTCAGCTCATACATCTCTTGCACGATCACTGCGGTCCTCACTACTACTTGAGCGGCTGCTGCAGTCGGATTTATTCGTTCGCAGGAGATCTGCCTTCAAAACCTGGGTGCGTCGTTAAGAAATGAGTAGAAGTAGGCATCGTGAAGCCTTCCTAAAATCATTTCTTAACTAAGTCTTTACGTTTGCGTCTTTTATTCTACCATACGGCCACCATATGATGGCTGTTAGGGTGTAGTAGTTTTATTTTATTTTATTACACGGCTATGTTCTTGTGCTAAAATTACAACAGAAATACAACACAATACAATATGCGGTAGTAATAATATAATGTTTGCAATGTAAATTAGCACAGAAATCGATGCAAGCAAACAACATGAGTAAACAAAAGATCTGCCGAATGCGGTATACACAATGACGTTTACCTGCTTAGAAAATATTTAGGAATTGACCGTTCTACACGGGTGCTGCGTGCAGGTGTTCAGGACATCTAAGATTTTTAGCAGTTTGGTGCTGTAGTCGGCTTCCACCGTTCGTGGGTGCTATATGGCTCGAACTTGGTATGAGTAAGAGTAAGCGTATCGCAGTTCATTTCGCTCAGCTAAGTGGGTGTTTCATGAAAAGAGCTTAAGTTCGGATCCGTATTTTGAGTGACGTATGATAAATAAGTGACAACAGTCGTTGTCAAGCGTAGATACCGACTCCGAGGAGGAACATTTGTAATCGCATGCCATTTTTTCGTTCACTGTTCTTATTCGCCGTAGTCTCCAGACTACCCAGTTTTTCATTGGTTAGAGATCCGTCAATCAATATTTTCTAAACCTTTATCAGCCCTCACTGTGCCCATTTAATCGTCGTTTCAATCACACTCCTTCAGGCACTGCTGTCGAAATACGGAGGCGCTGAATACCTCGAGTCGACCCCGAAGGAGCTACTCTTCGCTCAGACAGAGCAGTACGTTGAATACAGCAGAAAGGGAAAGGTGCTGAAAGGTTCAGAACGTGCCCATGTGCTGAGCAAATATGAGGAGGACGTGTAAGTTGCATAGCTGCGAAGTGAATGCGTATACTCTTATTTCTGTACTTTGAACAGTAAACGAAGTGCTTTCACACCTGGTGCTTAAGTGGCAATGGCTAGAACGTTTTAGGTATCCGATGAATCATACCAGCATCTTCGGTTCGTATTGGAAGGACGGGCTATGGGGTTATAGATGTTGCCACTCGTTCGTGAAGAACTCGTACTGTATCGGTGAAGAAGGTCTCAAAGCCGCAACTGAATCTAAACTTCCTGCACATTTGCCGAAAGTTGATGGTAAGTCCGCCCTCCGACTAACCTTTTGAGCTCTTGATATGTTGATATGGATGTGTTATCTTCAAGTGAACTTTCTTCGATAAAGTTCAGGAATAACCAGTTAACAGTTTATGTGCGGTAGTTACCTGTTACGGCCCGAAAACTCACATAACTTCCCAAAGTTGGTTTTCGTGGTAGTGTTTCTAATAGAAACGTTCGTTTCAGAACCTCAAGCTTCAACGAAGAGTGAGGTTTCCGTCACTCTTCCAGAGAAGGAGGAGGAAGCGGTGGCGAATGCTTCCAGCTCATCTTCTAGCTCAGACAGTTCTTCAGAATCTAGCGAATCCGAGGACTCGGATAAAGAGCGGGAAATGGAGCGTGAACGAGAACGCAGTACGTTGTCTAATTACTATTTCTTTCTGAATTTAGTTAATGTTGCCTTTCGAGTAGGAGAAGGATTTCCTAAGAACTGTAGCGGTATCGATGCATTTAGTTTCATGAGACTGTTCTAGCTATAAGTACTGATTTTCCCGATTATATTTTGCTAACGAGCGTTGTTAGCAGTCTCACTGTTCAAATCTGGAGTGCTTCAGTGTAAGTTCATGTTTTGCTTGTTCTATAATCTTCCTTTTTATTTAGCCAACTGCACTATTTTGTGTGTATTATATAATGCATACTTAGATTTGCAGCTAATACATTTATTACTTATAAGGGGTCAATATGTTTCGGTTGATTCATGTCTGAAGCCGCTGGCAGATGCGTGTAGGAACCGAAGCACTCCATGGTCTTGGTGGTGGTAGTTCAGCTAACAATGAGATCAGCGACCGGAATTTGTTGTAGCAGAACCCGCACCCACGCAACACTGCTTTCCTTCGCGCTAGCTGTTTATACTCTTCGACTTCAGCCTAAGAAGCTCGCTATGAGCTGTGTTCATAGTTCGCGATGGGAGAGACGGTGCGAGTGAGCCGAAAGCGGAAAGCGTACGAGTCGATTCATGACACGCGATCGACTGGCAAGGATCGCTATGTATCCTGTGCCCGGTCGACCTGTTATTCCCGAGTATGAACAGGTCCTTGCAAGGAACTTTGATATCATCCTTGTTCTGTTTTCATCGAGACGAATTTCAAGACGAATTCCATCAGCATACATGAGCAGTGGTTAGAAAACTACCCTTTTTTGCGCTTCAGGCACATCTTTTCCTGTTTTTCCTGCTCATAACCTCGTCGGCCAACGATTTCGCAAGTGATTGATTCAAAATTTCCAGTGGTCACAGCTATTCGTAAGCACTGCCGTTGTGTCTGGTATTCCCATTCAGAAAATGACTGCAGCGATGTCCAAGTTTGTTTGGGTGGCTTTTTGATTTTTCGCCTTCCCTGCATCGTCAAGCTTCAGCTTGAAAGAACATCCCACCAACTTTTGTTTAAGGAAGGAGGCGCTTTCCTGTTCAGCTACTCAGCCTATAAAAGAGTTGACGTTGCCTGGTTGCTGGGTCTCGATGAATATTGTAGACTTCATGTAGATTTCTGTGTAGAGTAGATTAAAAACGAATCTTTTCGTATGACAGTCTCTGATCAGGAGCGCGCGCATTTCTGGTGTGTTTTAAGCATAGGAGCTTTTGGCATAGGGGCCATTGCCGTCGATAATCGACTGCAATATGCAATATTTTTTTCAGGAATTTTTTCTAGTAGGGTTGGATTTATACATGATGGACAAATGCTTTTTATTTAAATCCTGATATCTCGCAAATTGAGATGCCTGTTCCTGTATCCCTCCATAAATAGTCGAGCTAATCTGGTAAACCTTTGCTGCGCCACCGTATCAACCCATGGTCACCGCCGCACTGAAGCATTCGCACATTCCTTTTCTTCAGCGTTTTCCCCACTTCGTCGCAGGGTCCGCTTTTCTGGTGTCGAACATCGCCAAGCATTCACACCAGCCTTGCACTTTCAACTCTGTCTTCGCGGTGCTTCAGAATAAAGCAATATTCATGGGACTGGTTTCTGAAGGGTTTGTGTAACGGCGTCCATAAAGACAACAGAGAGAAGTGCCAAAGCCCAAAACCTTTATGTACCCCATAGTGATGGGAGACTCCAGCGGGATTACTGCTGCAGCGCGCACTCGACTTTTTGGACGGAGTAGCTTGGTCCAAGCGACGACCGTCGACTGGAGGGAGTGTTATGTGACAAGTACGTGCCAGAACGCTTGAAGTCAAAGATAACCGTCGTCCAGTCGGAAGTGATGTACGATGAAGTTCTGAATGCTGTTCCCTAGAGTCTTCCCACATACTCGACAAGTTCCTCAAGGACGCCGTATTGTCGCAAGCCTTACCGTATAATCTCACCGTATAATTTCACAGTCAAAGGCCTCCAAGTCGAGAAAGGCAATTTTTACATTTTTCTCGCAACAGTTTTCCACCAGAAGGCTCCACCTTCTGGTGGAAATAAGCTCATCTTTGGCTTGAATGAGCAGTGAATCTTCTAGCATACGTAGAGGAGAGGTGAAATAGCCTCTCTGTAATGTCGACAGCGATCTTCTCAAAAGACCGTCAAGCATTCCCCGTTTGCGGTCGATTCACGAAAACGTTCGGAGACGATTATTCCAACACTACTCGTGGTCCTGAGACTTCCACATAAAAGGCCTCGATGCCACGCCGTACTTGTTGCAGGACCAAGCTGTCTCATGCATGGCATAGAAACCAACTCGTGCGCTGCAGTGTTTCAACCAACTCGCACAAGCAGCCCGCCGACGTACCCACATTCAGTGGAGCTGTACGGGTTCTGCTTACGTTACAAAACGTTCGGACTAGCTCAGCTGCCCGATGCCGCCCTAGCATAAGGCCTTTGGTTTCCCACACTCGCTCGCTTTGGGAGTGCGCATAAGCCCCCATGACATGAACGCCGCAGCACTGTCGCGAAAAACATGAACTGCATTTTCACCATACAGTGTGACATAGAATATTTATAGACAAGCCTGTCACGAGGGTCAGTCCTTGCAATCGAATGTCCGTGTTCAACTCTGCTCGCAGAGAAAATCAGCTTGCAAAGCTCCCCCCGTAGAGTAACGGACATCGCCACGTTCATAATACTACTATCGATCGATTTCTTCGATTCTTGTCATGGAGTTGACCATGTGAGGTGGCTGTGATGTATGTTGGCAGGCCCGGCGATCGATAAAGGCCATTCGATCGGAGTATGTTGGACAGACTTCACAACAAATGTAAAGAACAGTTCGGCATTAATTAAAGTAGGCTGTGGGGATACCCCAGCTAGTGGTCAGACGATACGTTAGGCTGTTTAAGAAGGAATTGCTCGAATGCGATGAAAAGTGGACACATTTCATATGAACAGTTTGAGGGTCTTATTCGATCATCACCAGTATCACCTGTCGTCCCGTTGATCATCGACTTGCTCGAGCGGGCGCCAGCAGCGTCTCCATTCGTCCCTGTCGCGTGTCAGAGTGCTCCTCGCTCGAGTGACACGAAGAGCGTCATATCGGTTGTTCAGGACTTTCACGAAGAACTCCGACCAACGCGTTGGTGGGGCTGGTGTTCTTTTGACATCCCGCGGAATCCAGTCGGTGATGGCTATCGGTCAGCTGGTGTCTGCGAAGCGCATTACGTGGCCGGCCCACCTAATTTTCGACAACTTGGCCCAGTTAGGTATTTACCGGCTTCACCGTTCGAATACAAGTGCACGAGTGGTAAGTGACAAATTTATCACAAATAAAAAAAAACAGCACACAACGAGGATAAAACGCGAGGAAAAAAAAATGACACAGAACGAACAGAGGACTACTTGAACTTATGACCCTAGGCTCTGCAACAAATGCCGCCTAAGTCTTAGTAGTCGATGGCCTCCCTAACCCGTTTTAGTCCCAGCCAACGAAAGAACTCAACAGGGTCAGATCCTTGCACCTACTTAAAAGATCCCAGCCAGGCGACTCCGACGACGACGGCCACTCCCGAAACGGCCCAGTGAAGACGACGTCGACGATGACGATGACGATGGCGACGACAACGACGGCGGCAGTCGATGACGACGGCGATGAAGACGACTGGAGCCCCCCTTCCTTCCTTCCCCGAACACCTGGTGTTGCGCGCCAAATCCGGCCGCCTGCGTACCTGCCATCCCTTGGCTGAGTATTCGATGCACACTATTGTACGCAATCATGCACCACTTTACTATTTTTTTTACGCCTACTTCTCTCGCCACCACATGCCCCTCCTTAAAAAAAACTGATCTGTCCTCAGATCACCGCTTATACGGACATGTGTTGCAGAGCCCTTTCGGCCGCCCTACAGCGACTTCTCTCTTGTCGCTTTTCTACCCGTTTCAGATGCCTCTTAGAGACGCGGCCATCCTTGATCGCCGGCGCTCCTGACGATCCGGGGCCTCGACTCCCGACCAGCGGCTTACCTGCCGGCCTCAATGACCTAGGCACCTGAAGCGCTTCCAATATCAGACCATACTTCTGCATTTGCGTACATAACTGACCATAGAACTCCATAGCCGAAGTGACGTCCCACCATTTCATCGGGTCGTGTACTAGGCCAACGCGAAGACACGCCATGGACGCCTTGACTCTTCCTGCCTCTGCGGGGACAAGGTCGTGCCATTGTGCGACGAATTCCGGATGATGATCCAGATAACCGAGTACGTGCCCTCGGGCCTTCTCGTTCAGGCGGTTCCAGCTGCCATCCTCGCCGGAGCGCGGCCCATTCACCATCCAAATTTGGGCTCCACATCTGAACCACAAATCTACAGCACTCACGAGCTGTATCCACGAATACGAGTCATCAGGCTCTTTCGGTGGCAAAACTATCACCACCTGCCCAACCTCGTCCGCGAAGATGACGTTGTTGTTACGTCGGATTTCTCGGAAAGACCGATAGTAAAACAAAGTGGTCCTGGGACCTTTGACACAGAACGTAAGTCTGTGGAGCACTTCCGGAATCAATATAACGATTCTCGCGTGCTGGTCCTCCTCCGCCAGGTTTTGCGCCTGCGCGGTCCACTCCATGGCACGGCTCAGATTCCAGCCCTGTTCCACGATCCTCGTTATATCCCATGGCCAGCCGCGTAAACCCTTGTGGTTTAATCTCGACTCCGCAGGTACCATTCCGGACATAACGGCCACGTGCGTACATCTCCTTCTAAAGAACGAATAGGCTACCGCCACTGCCTTCGGGTTGATTGCGAGGTACGTCTTGTCCATGATACGCCGACACTTCTCCGAGATCGAACCGGTACCCCACCATACCGCCAGCACACGCGCTGCATCCAGCACGCATTCCACCTTCTCTTCCGCTGCCGGTGGCGGTACGGTGGGTAGCATGTCGCTCACTATCGTCATTTGACTGACACGACACGACGGTAAGGGAAATCCCGGACGTCCATCCACCGCTGGAAATGGTTGTCCATCGCACCGGAACCTCAAGTGCAGAAAGTGCATGTCGTCGTCGACGTCGTAGTCGTTCTCCAGCCTACAAAAATTTTCGTCAACTACGGCCATCGCAACACGACATACTCCTCTCTCTCTCTCCTTAGGTCTACGACCCCTCTTTCTGCTAGTCTGGTTTCTGACAGGCTCATCTCCAATTTCCTTCGGACACTTGAGCAACAAGTCAAATTGCACGCGCACCGGTTCTTCGTTCACCCCTATCCGCGTGATCAAGGCAGAGTTCTCGCTAGCTTCAATAACCCTATAGGGGCCTTCCCATTCACACGCTAGCTTCGGGTGCTTCGCCTGCCCACGTTCTCTCGGCAGCTTCATGAAGACTCTCTCCCCCACCTCAGGAGCGCGTGTCTCCGCTACATGCTGCTTCTTATCGTAGTACGCTTTCATTCCCGCTCTGTATCTTTCGGCCTGCGCGTAGACCTCATCTCGAATGATCCGCATGCCACGGATCAGTTGAGTCTTATAGTCGTCCACATCAATCTCTCCCAGCGGGACTCTGCTATCTGGCACTGAATTCATTGGTACTACCGGGTCGAAGCCATAGAGCAAGAAGAAAGGGCTTTCTCCGGTCGCCGTATGCGGTGTTACGTTGTAGGCAAACACAGCGTTTGGCAGCATCACATCCCAATCTTCAGGCCGCTCTGTCTTCTTTTTCAAGATTCGCTGCAACGTTCCTATGGCGCGCTCTGCCGCGCCATTCTCTCTCGAATTGTATCCCTTGGTAACGGTGTGCCTGATACCCGATATCCTAGCTAGTTCGTTTACCAGGTCATTCTCAAACTCAGTACCCTGATCTGTGTGCAGCTGTTGGGGCCAGCGGCCTCCCTCGCACACCCACCTCTGGAAGACTACTTGTGCGATAGTACTCGCCTTTTTGTCCGCAATAGGGTACGCTCCTAACCATTTTGTAAAATGGTCCACCATTACCAGTATGTATTTCATTCCACTCGCACTCAGCCCCATTTCCAGAATGTCCGCACACACGCACTCAAAGGGCCTTCTAGCTACGAACGGTTTTAGCGGTGGAGTGGTAGTAGGTCGAGGATTAGTTAACAGACACTTTCTACACCCTCGCACCCAAGCCGCTACGTCCTTGTCCATGGTCTCCCAGAAGACCTTCTTCTTTAAGACTGCAAGCATCTTTCTCGCTGAGAAATGTCCTGCTAGACATCCTTGGTGTGCTTCATCAAAGACGGCTCTGCGCTTAGACTTGGGCACTACCAATACCGTGGCGCCATCCGCCTTTATCAGCTTCAGGTCTCCTCCCTCTACTGTAAAGTCCGCTACCGCGAGCTTCCTTCCCATTCCTGGGAGTCTGACCTCCTCGTCTAACTTGTTTTCTTGCAAGTTTTTCAAGATATTTCCATAATCGCAGTCTTGTGCGAGCTCTTGCATCCATTCGGATTGTACTTCCTCCGTGGCCACGCAAACCACCTTGTCTTCTCCTGGATGCCTCACTATCTCCTCTTTACCATCGACAGGTATCCCTCTCGACAAAGCGTCCGCAACAGCATTCGCTTTGCCCTTGACGTACTCCATCGTCAGCTTGTACTGCTGCAGTTCTAATGCCCATCGCAGTACTCTGGGTGATACATTCTGTCTCTTGAACAGTGCCATCAGTGGCAAATGATCTGTTCGCACTACTACTTGCATCCCGTAGACAAAGTAGTGGAACTTTTGCAGTGCAAAAACGATGGCCAGCGCCTCTAAATCAGTCACGTGGTAACGTTTTTCTGCACTGGACAAACTTTTCGAGGCGAAACAGATGGGGTGTAAGAAACCATCTCTCCCCTCCTGCGATAGCACTGCTCCTATTCCTATCTGCGATGCATCTGTATAGACCACGTACGGTCTCTCTCCTGACCTGGCCGCATCTATATCCGGTTGCATCAACACCGGAGCTGTTGTCAGCTTATCCTTCAGGGTCTGGAACGCGCTCTCTTGCGCGTCTTCCCACGCCCATTTCGCCTTGTTGCTCGTCAGATCGAACAACGGTCGAGCTATTTGCGAGAAACCGAGTATAAACTTGCGGTAATAGCCGCACATTCCTAGAAACGTCCTTACGTCCGGAACGCCCTTCGGTTTCGGATAACTTCTTATCTTCTCAACCTTTCCTGGGTCTGCATGCACACCCTCGCCCGAAATCTCGTGGCCCAGAAACGCTACTCTCTCCCTCATCAAGACACACTTCTGAGGCTTTAACTTCAGGTTGGCCTTCTGCAGTGCCAGTAGTACGCTTTCCAAGACTTCGAGGTGTCTCTCTTTCGTCTCCGTCGCAATCAAAATATCATCTATATATACGAACACCTCCTTATCTCTCAACGGTCCTAGCACTGCGTCCATCAGCCTCTGGAATCTGGCCGGCGAGGTACACAATCCAAAGGGTAACACCCTAAATTGGAACAAACCCTCGGACGTAGTGAACGCGCTTTTTCTTTTCGCCTCGTCCGACAAGGGTATTTGCCAGTACCCTGCCGCCATGTCGAGAGTACTGAAGTACTTCTTCCCCCTCAGACTCTGCAACATAACCTCAATCCGCGGCAGCGGGTACGCGTCTTGCTTGGTATGCTTATTGAGCTCTCTGTAGTCAATGCATAACCTCAGCGACCCGTCTTTTTTCTTTACTAGCACCACTGGCGACGCCCAGTCGGATTCCGATTCCTCAATAATTCCCCTGTCCAGAAGCTCCTTGATCATGTTCTTGAACTCAGCCCTTGCGCCGATGGGTACTGGACGTGTCTTTTGGCGGATCGGTGCGGTACTTCCAGTGTCCACCTCATGCACTACCAGGCTCGTCTGAGTTAGCTCCCGATCCTCGACAGCGAACACCGCGTTAAATTTTTCCACTACCTTCCACAGAGTCGGTTCCAGCGCCACCGATTCACTGTTTGCGCAGAGGTATTCCTCCAACACGCGCCTTCTTTCGGTAGGCGGTAGAGCTGGTTTTCCCAGAACAAGCATATCTGTCGTTGCCTGGTTTGTTACTACCTTCGAATACGCGGTCTCCTCCGTCTCCCATGTGCCCACTTCTTGCCCTGCCTTTATTACCAAAGGCTCCGCAGTATGGTTCCAAACCTGGACTTCTGCTACTCCCGTCTCATCGAGCGCACACAGTCCTGAGTATAGGCACTCCGATCCGGAAACAAATACACACTCGCTCCTTTGTGGCCCTCCTGTCACAGAGATCCACTTCACTTCTCCCGGGGCTACATATGCTCTCTGCTTCACCACTGCCTTGATGTGGCCGTTGCCAGTCTCCACCACCTGAGGCTGTTCCACCGGTTGACTGTTCTCTTGTGGAACCGCACATTCCTTCTCTACGTTCCTAGTCAACCTGTACCCCAACGCGGGTAGCGCATTGGTCCCAACAATCAATACGGGCCTTTTATGCCTCATCACATGCATACGTACCCAGACCTCTTCATTATCTCCTTCAGCCATCGGAACCTCCACTATGGCCATGAATTTCATGTGGTTCCCTGAAGCATCTCGTATTTTCCTAGCGGAATCCACCGCTATCTCCGTCACCCGACAACCTTCCTTCCGCAGTTGTCGCAGAAATACTTCCGGCAAAATTGAGATTTCCGATCCTGTGTCCAACAAGGCGGAAAACTCTCTACCAAGAATCTTCACCTTAGTTATAGACTTCGGTCCATACGATGGTGGTGCCTCGCCATCCGGCCTCCGACCTCCACCACTCTCATTTCTTGCCTCCACCTCTGCGGCTTTGCTTCCAAACTCTCTTCGTTGAGGACAGTCTTTAGCTAAATGCGTTGTGCCTTGGCAGCGGTAGCATCTTCTCACTGTTTTCGTCAATGGCACATGTGCTTCCTTACTCGCAGAAGAGTGTGGCGCACTCTCCTTACTCACTGCTGCCTCATTCTTGATACCTTGAGGCAAATGAGGCTTTTGCTTGTGTGCCATTGCTTCTCCAACCTCGCCCAGTCTAGGCTCTGCCTTCCTTTGCCGTTGCTCCCTGACGTTGTCCATCGTCAGCCGCCTCCTTTCCACGCGCATAGCAACTTCCTTTAGTCTCGCGTAAGCGTTATTACCTCCTTCTTCCATTGCTTCCAGGAAGTAATAGGATTCGGGCCAGTGTACCACTTGCTCGTATAACTGCTGTGCCCTCGTCGTGTCCAGGGCCCTCTCGTCTAACTCCGGGTAAGCTTTTGCCGATAGCCGTTCGAGTTCCACACAGTACTCTGCTATGGACTGCGCCTCGGTTTTCCTCAGTCTTCTCAACTTTCCGAGCGCCATTACTTTTCCCGTCTGCGAGTCTACCCTGTTCACCTCGCCTAACGCTTTCATTATGCCTTCAAATGAGCCTCTTCGAATATCCCTGGGCAATGCTTCATACTGCGCCTTTGCCTTTCCACTCAGCTTAGATCTTAACAGTGTCCTCAGTTCCTCCGACGTCCAACTCCCTTTTTGATACTTTAAGGAAAAGGACTCCACAAAATTTTCCCAGGAATAATCTCTATCACTGCCTGAGTAGCATCGTACCTCAGGTAGCGCCACGAACCTTAAATATGCTCTCATATCACTTTTATCCGAGTCCGTCGTGAGCCTACTGCCTAGTCTGCTAGATTCCCAACTGGCACAACTACCATGCTCACTTCTCTCACTTTCACTCGACACTGAACACTGACCTCTGTCCCGCCGTGTCCTGGTCGAAGATGGTTCGTAGTTGACTGACGTTGAGGCCTTCTCGGTGTGCCACCGCTCGCGCCCAATCTGAAACGATTTATCGTCAGTCAGCAGTGCACTTCGGTACCTTTGCAGTGTTTTCAAACAGCTCTTATGTTTGAAGACTTCAGCCTTACCAGGGATTGTGTCATCCTCACCGCTCCTCGCCTGCGTCTGATCGACCTCACCGCGCAACCTTTCGATTTCTAGGCGTTGCGCTTCGAGTTTCTTCTGCAATTGTGTGACTTCACTTCTCAGTGCCAGACAATTGTCTACTATTTCCTCCTGCCGCCATCCCAACTCAGCTCTCACCTCACTCACCACTAACGAGCTCTCTACCAGCTGCTGGATGTGCGCTACCAACTCTTCAGGCCCCTCACACTCCAAACTGGCCGTCACTACTGCATAGCATTCGCGCTCTTCCGCTCTAACTTCGCAGCTCTCTCTCAGCATCCTCACCAGGTCGAGGATGTCCTGCGTGGTTGCGCTAGCGAGCTCCTCAACAGCTTCCCTTCTGGGATCCGATGTGCGCAAACTTTTCGCAACCTCGGCCACTAGCCTCAGCTCACCCTCTTTCACACGCTTTATGAGGCGGTCACAAACCTTTAGCTCATCGAGCTCTTCAAAACGTGTCTTCTCCTCGGCAGGCATCTGATCTTCTACCTCCATTGTTGTCTCTGGTGGCACACCACCTGCAACATTTGTCCTTCGCCTGCTTGTACAGCTTGAAGCCACCGACTCAGCCATTACGAGGCGGTCAGCGTTCGCGTAGTGTCAGGTTCCTCGCCGGCGTTAATCGATAGCAATGTACACCCTTGGCACCAAAAAAAATTTGGGCAGAGGTTACCCTTAGTAAATAGGGTGTACCACTATCAATTTCCCGCAGTCGGGGAACCAGACACCACGCTGGTCTCAACGAGTTGGATTCTTCTTTCGAAGAACCACTGACTCGCTAGCAGCGCGAAAAAAAATTAGCAGCCACTCGAGGTTTTCACCAAGGAGCCGCTAACCTTCTTATCACTCTTGCACTAGTATCAAACGGTTTGATTGGCCCCCAAGTTAGGTATTTACCGGCTTCACCGTTCGAATACAAGTGCACGAGTGGTAAGTGACAAATTTATCACAAATAAAAAAAAACAGCACACAACGAGGATAAAACGCGAGGAAAAAAAAATGACACAGAACGAACAGAGGACTACTTGAACTTATGACCCTAGGCTCTGCAACAAATGCCGCCTAAGTCTTAGTAGTCGATGGCCTCCCTAACCCGTTTTAGTCCCAGCCAACGAAAGAACTCAACAGGGTCAGATCCTTGCACCTACTTAAAAGATCCCAGCCAGGCGACTCCGACGACGACGGCCACTCCCGAAACGGCCCAGTGAAGACGACGTCGACGATGACGATGACGATGGCGACGACAACGACGGCGGCAGTCGATGACGACGGCGATGAAGACGACTGGAGCCCCCCTTCCTTCCTTCCCCGAACACCTGGTGTTGCGCGCCAAATCCGGCCGCCTGCGTACCTGCCATCCCTTGGCTGAGTATTCGATGCACACTATTGTACGCAATCATGCACCACTTTACTATTTTTTTTACGCCTACTTCTCTCGCCACCACAGCCCACACGACAGCGTCTCTGATCTTCGACCGTCGGCGAAGTTCGAAACTCCGGAGGGCTTCTCACACTTGCGTGAGTCGTGTCACCCGTGCATCGTTCTCTCGATTCCACGCTGATCACGTGCTCATCCTCCTTTTGTAAGACCCAAGTCTCTGAGGCGTATGTTAGAGCAGGAAAAACAGTAGAGTCGAATAGGTGGGCACGGAGTCGGTCTTCTTCGTCTTCTTCGCGACTTCTTCGATGCTCTTGAAAGCTCCTCAAGCCGCTCGTTTCCTCCTGCTCAGCTCTGGCGCTAGGTCGTTGGGCATGTTGACCTCACGACCCAGATACACGTAGCTGGAGCATTTACTTATTTATTCAATAAGAACGCTAGAGACACAAACACACCAATAGAACAGTTACAACTGAGGCGCAACATCAAAAACATACTCAGGGAAAAACAGAAGAAACATAGCAACAATTCAAATGAAAAGATGTCAAATCTGCAATCAAAAATAGCACAATACAGCTTAATTAACGAGCAACCCAGAGTCAAAAAAGACACCTATGTCCTAAACCTTATAACTCAGCAATGCTTTTTGAACTGACCGCTTAAGCTGTCCCAGAGAAAAGAAGGATTGCATGCATTTCATCACCCTAAGATAAGCGCTTGCTGCCCTGTGAAGGAAGAGGCCTACCTTAAACCTGCTCCTAGGGCAGAAGAGGAAAACCTTTTCATGCTCTCCCTTAGCGTGAGAAGCTCGCATTGTAAAGAAACTGGATTCCCTATAACGCGGTTGGTGGAGTTACTTATAGACCACGCAAATATCAAAGATTTTTCTACGAGATGCCAGTGAATGGAGACCTAGGTATTTATTCCTTTAGGTACCCCGGAGTACAAAAAGCCCCCAATACAGATAAGCACCTTGCGAGTAAAGTTATTCTGCACCTTTTCCAGCACATTAATCAGGTTTTTCCTACTGGGGGAGAAGACCGTAGCGGACTCCAGTAACGGAAGTACATACGACTTGTAAACCCTTATCAAAACAGCCTTATTCCTAGTAGTCAAACCTTTGAAAATCTAATAGGTTCTGTGCTGGGCGGCCTGCAAGAATTGGAAACGTGCTCAGAGAAATCCAATTTAGCGTAATAGTGGAAACCAAGATCTTTGACGCTACCCACCGCTTGGATAGAAAAATTGTCAGTACGATACTCACGATCTGGAAAGACAGAGGAACGGCCCTGGTGAAGCGACATGTACACAGTTTTACTCGGGGACCGCGGAAGCTGCCCCCTCTTACTCCACTGGATCAGCAGATCCACCGCCTCCTGAAGCCTTCCAACATCTTGCGAATCTACATTTACCTTATACAGCTTGATGTCGTCGGCGTACATCTTGACCTTGACCCCAGTGGGTTCTATGATTGTAGGCAAATCACCAGTGTAAAGATTGAATAAGATTGGTGATAAGACACCTCCCTGAGGCACGCCGCTGGAGACAGCTGAGTCCAGAGAGGGACAGCCCCAAACGCACTTGGAATGTTCAATTGCTTGAAAACTCTCCAATCCACTTAACTATAATGGGATGGAAGTTAAGCATAGACAGTTTAGACAAGAGTTTCCTTGCGATTCTCGATCAAAGGTCTTAGCAAAATCGAAATAGATGACATCACAACTCAAACTTGTCCAAAGCCTCACCCCAGTCATTCACATTACATTCTAGAAGGTTCGTTTCCACTGACCGACCTCTCATAAATCCATGCTGTCCGGGGGGTAAAATCCCATGCTTGCAAGCAAACTCCAGTATGTAATCTTTGAGAACCTTCTCAAAGAGCCTAAAAAGTTAGAGGTGATACTAATTGGTCTGTAGTTTTCCGGTTTAGAAGGATCACCTTTTTTAAAAACTGGAGTGACATAAGAGTGCTTCCAGCGCCCTGCGACCTGAGAATGCATAAGAGAGTGAAAATATAAGCCAAAGTAACACAAATGACATCAGCAATCTGCTGAATGGAGCTAAAAGGAACCTCATCAGGAGTGACTGAGGAGGAAGGTGGCCAACCTTTAAGAACACGCAGAAGCATAGCACCGTCAAATCATGAAAAGCTTTCCATAGCTGCATATTCATAGTGAGACTCCATTGGCAGGATGCCATCATCTATCAAAAAGACTTTGGCGAATTCATCAGCCAACAATTCAGCTTTCGCGTGATCAGTAAACGCATCCATATCCTCTTCTCTAAGACAACCGACGCCTCTTCTGTCTTGAAGTCTGCAGCTTAGAAACCTTTAAAACTTACGAGGGCTACCAGAAACCACATCTTTAGTTTCTAAGTAGTTATCAAACTTTCGAAGTTTCCTCTCAAATTCGGCGTTATACTTGTCAAAAGTTGCCCAACTAGCTGTTCGCTTAGCTTCACTGAATAAGCATTCATGATGTTTACGATGGTTTACCATATTGGACAGATAAGCTGGAAGGTGGGCACACCTATCCGGCGAGGCTCTCTTAATGGGAACAAAAAAATCTATAGCATTCTGTAGCACATCAGGAACACTCATATTTCCCATTCATATTTATTTATTTATTTATTTATTTATTTATTTATTTATTGTACGTAGTAATCCACGCAAAAAAACAACAACAGAAATCAACCTAAAACACTGAGAATACGAGTAGAAAATAGGAGGATGCAATTACTACAACCCCATAATTGACCAAACCAAACTGCTAACGAACTTCCTGCAGATACCTATCAGTGAGGATTTTGCATTGCCCTATAGAATTTGGTAATCCATTTTTCTTAGAGAATTTCAGGAATTCATTGCCAGCTCGATTTGTAGAAAAAGAAGATCTTATGTTGCTACTAGCCCTAGAAACTTGGATTTTCCACTGAGCGCCTCTTGTATTGGAATGAGAGATTGAATAGAATTCGTTAAGGGGAAGACCCACCATGCCTTTTACCTTCTTATAAACTGTTACCAAATCGAACTTTCTTCGGTGACAAGCAAGAGTGCGTTAATTGAAGAATTTCCTTCCAGACGCCGGTAAAATGCTGTTATAATCACATCCATGTACTCTGATCCAGAGCTTTCTTGTAAAAGTGTTTTGCACGGATTCCAATCTGGCGATTTCTCTTTTAGTAGTAGGACTATAAACCGTAGTACGATGCTCTAGCACGGGCCTCACGTAGGCCTTGTATGCGGATAATAAATGCGCTATTGAACTAGTTTTCAGAGATTTAAATATATTATGCACAACTCTTTCAGCTCTCTTAGCCGTATAATCACAGTGCTGACTGAAGGTGTTGAGTTGCTGTTCACAAAGACAATAAGAGTTTCTTTTGTATTGCTGTCCAAGATGAAGCACTTTGGTTTTTTCACCTGATAAGGGAAGCTCCCACCTCCTTGACCAATCCGCAACAGCATCTATTGCAGACTGGAGGGCAGCGTGGTCATCCTCCTCAAAGATGTTTCTGTATATTTCTATGTCATCAGCAAACATTTTACAGGTAACCCCAAACTCTTCAACCAGAGAGGGAATCATGAAAGTGTAGACGATAAAAAGAACTGGTGAGAGAACACCTTGTGGGACCCCACTGGTAGCTACAATGGATTCGGAGTACGAATCGTTGACTCTAACCTGAAAGGATCTGTCGCTTATGAAGTTTTTTTATCCACTTAATTATCCTTGGATGAACACCGATTTTTTCCAGGTTGACTTTCCAATAAATCGATCCATCTAACGTAGGGCAGAGAAATACGAATTGCATCGTAGTTAACATGTGAGTACAATCTGCGAAAAACAGGAGCACTATGCTTGGCGACTATCTTAAACCCAGCGATGAGAAAGGATATACAATTGTGATCACTGGATCCAATGGGAGGTCCTACACTTAGCCCCCCCCCCCTTTACCAAGTCAGCCCTACTGGCAAGTACAAGGCCAAGAATGTTATCGCCTCTAGTACTGTCCCGAACGAGGGAGAAAAGGCCGTGTGAGTCAACAAGGTTGTGTAACCCTAAAGAGCTTACGGCTCCACCCGTGTTTGCGGCCCAATCATCGGGACAATAGAAGTCAGGCATGTTGAAATCACCCAGTACAATCGATTCCAGTTCATTGGATGTTAGATCATGACTAATATTAAACAAACGATTAGTCAAATTCCTATCGCAGGAAGGCGCTCGATACACCAAAACCAGGCGTAGACCCCAGCTCTCACTAAAAACATCAAGACACAATAACTCAAACCCATTTTTAACTGAATTTGACAACACTACGGATGTCTTAAGGCAACGATTGCATAAAAAGCAACCCCTCTTCCGGTTTCAGCAACGCGGTCACACCTAATTATCTCGTACTCAGACATATCATTACCAAAAAGTGAGGAAGAGGTGATGGAAGACTTTAGCCAGGTCTCTGTGAATCCATAGATATCAAAACGTTCGCCTAGAACTAAGCTGATGTAGTGTCTATACAGATGTAACATTTGCATACAGGCACTTGATGAAGGAAATAGCCTCAGGTGCATCACCGTAGACGTAAAAGGCCCGGAGGACTGGCACGGGGATTCATGGCAGCAGTCGTGGCCTGTGGCGGTGCGTCACTGGGACTCATAACCCCAGCACTACCAATATTACTGCCGCCAGTAGAAACTCGTACCCCACCCCTCCGCAGCACGTGGGAGAGATTCCCTTAGGAAAACCCTACCATTGACGAAGTGACGGAGGCCTGGAGCCCTCCTAACCGCTCTTTGGAAGACTGCTGACGGTAGAACAACTTTAACCAGTCTGTTTTTCCCTCTGAGAGGTCTACCTAGCCTGTAGACGGGAAGAGGGTTACATACGACTCCTAAGAAATCTAGTACATTGCATCACTATGGTAATCATAGTTCAACTTTTCTATCAAGTTATGTGTCGCTAATTCCGGAATATTACTAATGACAATAGAACGTCTTCTCTCTATTTCATTATATGACACTATCAAGTTTCAAGTTGTCAACTGGAACATAAGTTTGAGATGCAGCCACCGGTAGCGAGGAAGTAACATCACTATGAACAAAGTTCGAGACAAGCTGGTCAGGACCTTCTACCTGAATAGTAGAAGTCTTAAGTGAATCCAGTTCAGATCGAAGATTTACATTATCATGGTATAATCGAGACATCTGCGAAACCAGCTCTTCAATGACGTTTTTGATACAAGTCGGTATGGACTTAGCCTTCAGGAGTTGTCGCACGTGCTTGTCCAAGGAGTACCCATACCAAAGTCCACATCAGCCATGGTGTCGATGGGCGACGAGTTGTTGTCGGAAATGATCGATGCCAAAATAAAACGTTACCGTCACTAAATTACAAGAAGAAAAGCGTGGCAGGTGCCGCCGAATTTGTAAGTTACCTTTTAAAGTGGCAAGAACTGAACCGAGATAGATTGCAACCCTGCCACAAGGTTGCACGCACCAGTCAAACACAGAAGCAGCAGTCGAAATGGCAGCAAGTCCGAAGGCGAATAGGCGTAACAGAATGCCACAGTCCGCAGAAGTGAATAACGAGCAGCGAAATCAGGAAAGAACAAACTGCCGGCGGATGAGCACTTCTGCAACACCACAGAACCGTCAACCTCAAACTTGGTTAATTAAATCAAGCATTCGAAGATGTTCGTTCCATTGAGCGGGAGTGGGGCATTAGAAACGTTGTCCGTTCCTCATGAACATTGTCTTTGTAAGATTCAGCTGCAGTCCAACTGTCCCACTACACGATCAAAGTCGGCCAGCATTCACTCTGCCTGGCTGATGCTCGGTGTTATGAGCACGATGTCGTCAGCGAAACGAAGATGGTGCAGCTGCTGGCCGTCGACCTCCACTCCCATGTCTTCCCATTCTAGTTCGCGCATGACGTTTTCGAGGGTGGGCTGAAGAGCTTCGGGGAGATGGTATCCCCCGCGAACCACTCTTTACGTCGATGACGACGTCGTAGAATGGTGAGATCTTGGTCGTGAATCCACTGTACAGCTCTCGAAGGACACTGGTGTACTGAGTAGGAACCCCCTGAGTGAGCAGGGCGCTGATGACCGCTTCAGTTTCGACGGAGTCGATCGCCTTCTTCAGGACGATGAACGTAAGACACAGCGGCTGCTTGTACTCTCGCGACACTTCGATGATTCGTAATGGTGTGTATGTGGTCCATCGTGCTGAATCCTCTCCGAAATCCTGCTTACCCGCATGGCTGTCCTTCGTCCAGCTGTCTGCAAATCCTATTCAGGATCACTCGAGTGAACAGCTTGTGGACTACGGACAGCAGACAGATCGGGCGGTAGTTGCCAATGTAGTGCACGTCTCCCTTCTTGTACTACAGCAAGACGGTCCTGCTGGTCTTCCACTAAGATGGAACCTTGCACTCCGACAGATAGCGCGTGAAGAGCCGCGCCAGGGTGTTGATGAGCGCTGGCGAGAGGTGCTTCATGTGTTCTGGTCTGATGCTGTCGGGACTGGGTGCTGTACGTGTCTTCACTGGTGTGCCGGATCTCGGAATGGAGAACAGAGGGAACGACGTATTCATCCTGCGGAAGATGGAATGGGGACAGGTGGACGTGGCTATCGAAGAGATCGGAGTAGAAGTCGTGGATGACCTTTTCTATGGTCCTTCTGGAAGAGGTGACGGTCCCGTCAGGACGTCGGAGAGCGGTCATCTTGGTCTTGAAGTTGGCGAAGTTTCGGCGGGCATTGCGGATGCTCAACCCTGCCTCTGCTGCTTCAGCCAACACTTCCACCCTTCTCTCCTTGAGATCTTCCTTTATCGCCGCTCTGCATAGCCTTCCCAAGCTCGGACGTCAGTTGGTAGTTGCCTGACACTCGTGTTGCTCCACGCTGGCGTATCAGCTCGAGAGTTTCCGGAGACAGACGTCTCTTGGCGGTCTTCAAGCTCTCGACTCCGTTAGCACTATCGCGGAGATGGTGCACGAAGTGGTCGTATTCCTCGTCTATGTGTCCATGACGGTGTCTTCCCAAAGGCCGGCAAGAGAGATGTACATGTCCCAGTTGATGGTTGTTCTGGGACTCCTCTTCTTGAACTTCGCGGCCTTCTCTCCTTGACGCGAAGAGCGAAACCTCGCGCGAAGGAGGAGGTGGTCCGATCCCGTGTAGAACTTGGGGACAACGGAGACGTCGGTCAGGCAATACTTGCGATTGAAGATGATGTGGTCGATCTCGTTGTGGAACTGGCCACCGGGGGATTCCCAGGTCCATCGTAAGGAGGGAGGCCTCTGGAACTGTGAGTTTCCATGGATGGTCTTGGTCGACATGATAAACTCAGACAACCTTTCACCTTGCTCGTTCCACTCCAAACCGTAGGTTCCGATGTGAAGTTCTTCCGGCGAACTTCGTGGTTGGTCCGATCTTGGCGTGAAGTCGCCGACGATCACCTTGTAGAAGGTGTGATCTTCCTTATAGAACTTCCCCAGCTCCACGTAGAAGGCTTCGACCTCTTCGTCGTCGTAGTCGGATGTTGGGGCATACGCGACGAATACAGTCAAGGATGGCACGGACCCACGTCGCTTCAGTCGCAGACGCCCGATTCGGGTTGTCAGAGGCTCGTACGAATCAATGTTCATGGCCAAGTGCGTGTTGATGAGGGCACCAACGCCGCCTACTCCCCTGCTGTCGTATGTTCCGAGGAACAGTTCTTCTCTGGAGTCGCAGGCGGCGTGTAGGGGTGGTGTCTTCTCATCTCGGTCACTCCCATGACGTCGTACTTGGTCTTCCTGGTTTCCATCATCAGATCCTCGAAGGATGCTTCCGATGCGAGCGTGCGGACGTTGTAAGTGCAGATAGTCGTCCTAATCCTCAATTTGCACAGCCTGGTGAGGCCCTGAGATTTTAGCAGCCTCTTCGTACTCCTCCTTCCCATCGCTGCAGAAATGGGGCTCTTTCGGGGTCAGGGGAATGAGGCCCTTTAGTGCTGTTGTATTTGACTGCAGTACACACGGTAGCTAGTCAGGCTCCGTCGTGCGGGCGAAGAACTCCGGGCAGCCAGCCGGACTGCCCGAAGAGATGGGGCAAGACGTAATACGGCCTCGAATCGCCTTACATGTAGTCCCAGTCTATTCGATCATATCAGGCTATTTTATATAATAAGCGAGGTTATTTTTTCTAATGCCATGCATCCAATGTCCGAAGAAGGAAAAAGAACGCTGCGAGCAAGGCGTTCCACTTCCTATGTTCGGAGGCGGAGCCCTCCACCCGACGTTTGACGCTGGGTAGGCTACAAACGTCTGGTTTCTATATGTTGGGGTTGGGCCTGCAAAAAGATGGATTCTTCTCTTCTTCACGCTATCCTGCTATATGAAGGCTGTTATTTACTTCTATTAGAACATGGACAGCTTTTAGCGTTCCTAGCGTTCTTTTTGTAGTCAGATGTGCTATTACAACCATGCACTAATGGGAACGTTTCTCTTTGACGCTGTCGTCATTTTTCATTCGTTAAGTACCGCGGGAGCATATGTCGACTAGCCATAATGACTTTATGTTTTCCATGCCTTCGTTCACTTTCCGTGAACCAACATCATTACCGTGCCGTTTCATGTTGCCTGGCGATGAAATTATCACTTTAACTTCAAGTTTGACGACAGATAAATGTTAGGTGTTTCCATTTGTTGTCTGCTTCTCTGTTTTGCTAATTTCTTGGAAACTGTGGTGGATCGTACATCGTCCCTGTAGCAACCAGTTGAAAATATTAGCCACTCATATCGTCTTGTGTAGTCCTATCCTCGGAAAATGAATTGTGAACGTATAATTTACGTTGCAGGGAAGCAAGAAGCCGAACGAAGGGAAAGGAGGAGAGAAAAACGAAAGCGAAAGAAGCAGAAGGCAGGAGAACGACCGAAGAAGGTGAAAAAGGTATAATTGGCTCCGTTTATGTAGTAGTTCCCTTTTTGCGGTATTGAAGGATTTAAGCCAAGTTGCTGGAATTAAGGTGGAATCCGAATCAAGTTCGAGCTCCTCTTCGGAGAGTGATGATCAGGAAGACGACGAAAAGAAGAAGCTAAAGGAGGCCATGCGAAAATTGGAGAAGGAGCGGATAGAAGGACACAGGAAGTGCTTGGAGGTAGGCATTGTTTGCCACGAGGCGTAGTAGTTGGTGGCTCCGCTTGATTTGCTTTTCGCTGTGGAGGCCAGTGAACTAGCTGTAGGATGGCACGACTGTTGGCGTAGACCTTCCATCCTACTCAGGAAAGTTACGCCTCTTTATGTACAGTTGGATAACGTCCCGGCTTATCCTTTTTGAGGAGTGAAAGATCTGCACTTCTTGAGCTGGCTGTGTGGTAATTCTGTTCGCGACTAAATTCTAAACGTGCTACTTACAGGGAGATCGCAAAAGGAAGTACAACAACACTTACGAAGACAAGGCGCTCACTGAGGCGGAGCAGGAGGCCTATAAACTCACGACCATTCACTCAGCGGACCCGATGGCCTCGTACATGCACGAGAAGTTCGAGAAGAAGGCTCGGAAGGGGAACTGAGTTGCCCTGAGAGGCGTTCATGTTCTGTTTTAATGTTGTTACGGTGTACATAAAGTTCTACTCACGCGTTGCCGCATTGGGCAATGGGTGTGGTTTCGGGCTGGCGCGTGGATAAGTACCTGAAAGATTCCATAAGGCAGCACGTGTACAGTGCTGCCATGTTTCTCCGATTCTCCGTTTATGCAGATCTAATAAAGATGCGATATCTGCTCGTGTTCCGTGATTACCTCCAGTCTATGAATCGTTCCGATCTTGTGCAGATCATTCAGTGTGGTGCGACACAAGCACATCTTCGCAGGTAATTCGAAGAGGATCTCGGCTTGCTTGTTGCTGCTTCGGTCCTCATTCTGCCCTTTGGAATTTGTCAGCAGCTCGGTTTAAATTGACAAGTATTGCTACATGTAGAGCCCCGCAAAGAAGCTTCAATTGGGCTCTGCAAAAACTGCACTAATTTGGTGGACCACAAAAGTGGACCATCAGCGGTTTGGGAACTTTTTTCGCTAAACAGTTTAGAATGTGCATGCCACGGCTGCGTGCAGCGGATCTGTAAGGGCGCTGATCAGGGTTTAAGGTTAAGGTTTCAAGTAGCCGGTGTCGATACATTAGCACCTTGTTATAAGGATGGAACAGTGCTGGTCTCTTAATCAGCTACGGTGGCGCTTGCTAAGCTATTGGCCAAGGTTGTGATGGGCTCTATTCTAGACTTCCGTTCAGCTTGGCCTTCTTCAGTTGCAGAAGTCAGAATCACTCACAACGTTCCCAAACATCGGCTTGCTTCACAAAATGTCTTCTTTGGAAAAAATGGATGCATAAAATGGATGGTGGTTGAAGATGCGAAACGACGAAGTGGTCTTGATCTTTGATTCGATAACACTGCTGTTTATGTCGGGGTCCTGGGTTCCAGTTCGTTCATTCAGGGTCCGTCCGGCACTTGTGATGTCATACGTCCTTCGCAGTCTCCAGCCCTCATCTTGTCCCCATTTTCCGCAGGAAAGATACTCCTTAGGATGAGTTGATTTATTCAAGCTCCGCCGAGGGCCAAGCTGTCGAAAGCTCAGTCGGAATAAAGCAGTCAACAATCTCGATGAACAGCTTACCTAGGACAGCACATAACTTCTAGCACTGTTATAAGAAAACGCTGCAACTTTTATGCGCTCTGAATTTACCCGAGCAGAACAAATTGACAGCAGACATTCGATTTCACAAAACTTTCCGCCGATGACTTGTATCTCTGAAGTATTTTGTGTTTATTTTACTGACTAGACTGCAATCGATTTGAAATCATAGTCTCGATCTCAGAGGTTCGGCCTAGGCTTCGTGAGCTTGAGAAGATGTATGGTGTACTAAACTTAGCATGAACTTTTTAGGAATTGAAGAAAGGAACCCACAAAAGCACGATCACTAGGGCTCCGTAACAACTTCACCCAAAGCTCGAGAAGGTGCGAATAGACCTCCACCACGTTGCATTTCATTGGGAGTTGAACTTTGCGTCATTACCTTGAATCTTGACGTGGGTCTTCATCCGCAGCTCGATTGAAGAGAGATTGAAGCTGAATGCAGCGACAGCAGGTATACAAAATGCGTCTTTGCTGGGATTATATTTTATTTATTCATATGCCTTTCAATATTTCACAATATGCGACCTCTCAAGATCAATCTATTCACGTTCGTTTTCGTTCTCGCTTCTTCTTGCCAGTTGCTTATTCCCCGGGCTTTCTGCAATCTAGCTGGCGATCTAGATTTTGGTCGTCCCACTGTTCGTTTCGACGGCGGATGCCACTCCATAATCTGACGAGACCATTTATTATCGACAGTATTCGAAATCTTCCAGCAATCTGAATTCCTCGCAACCACACGTTTCGCTTCCTATTTCGTAGACTCATTCCAACCATCTGACGCTCCATGCGCCTTTGCGCTGCTGCAAGTTCATGTTTGCGGACTTTGATAGAGTCCAGGGGCCGGATCCATCAACAATTATCCCATGGTATGCGGGATATACGGGGTAGAGATGAGATAAGAGTCAGGTAAAGATAAGGTAAGTGTCAGAGACGCAGGCTTCATCGTGGGTATCTCTACCCCCTATACCCGCGGGTTAGTCATTGATGAATCCGGCTCCAGGTCTCAGCACCATACAGCATTGAAGGTAATGTACACATATTGAAAAGGCGACGCTTTCACTTCGTCTCGACCGCCCTCGATGTCAAAAATTTGCGTAATGGCAGAAATTGATTCCAGGCTGCACGAATCCTACGAGTGACTTCTTTGGTAGTATCACGATAGAGGGAGCTATCTTGTCCGAGGTATATGATGGATTTCACAGTGCTGACGTCTTTCCCCCTGAGGGTGATGGATGTGTCAGAGATCGCCATCACCTTCGTTTTCGAGGCGCTTATTTTCCAACCACAACAAACCCAGTGCTGGTCTGGATCGTTAGTAATGGTCAGCAGTTCTTCCTCGGGTTTGGCGATCAGAATAACATCGCCAGCAAAGCGAAGGTTGGTGCTCCAAGTTCCGTTAACTGATATTCCGTAACCGTTTCCGAGAGGGTTTCCAAAAAATATGCTCCAAGGTTGAGGTGAATAGTTTTTGTGAAATTGTAGAACCTTGGCGGACTCCTCGACAAACTCTTTTTGGAACGTCTGCTCCTCCGAGACGCACCATAGACTGAGCTTTTGAGTAGACTTCACGAAGCACGAAGTGGTATAAGGTGATGATTCGTTCCTTGTCCTTGAAGGACCGTCCATAACGCATTCACCTCCACTGTATGAAAAGCTGGGAGTGTAGCTTTTTCGAGGGGAAAATGAGTTGTAGATTGTTGCGAAGTGCAGCGTGTCGATCGAAATGTAACTGACCAGCTCAGGTAGAGCTGTCTGGGAAATTGTCTGATGGTTTTAATCCGTGAGGCTAAAGACTGCAGTGTGTAGACGAAGAACTTCTCTGATAGTACAATTCATTTTCAAGCAACTCTCACAAGATTTTGTTTGAGGGGAAGAACCTCCGACGAAGGGATGGACTTCCTGTGTGATAGCGAACAGCCTGCCGCGTTCGCGGTACTTTTTATGAGGAAATTGTGAGGCGTGACGGGCGGCTTTCACTCTTGCTATGCAGGGCCATTCCAAGTACACTCCTCGGCAGCACACATGACGAGGCAAATGGCGCTTGTCGTTCTCTGAAACGAACATGTGCACAGCACGACTGCTTGCTATGTCTTGAAGGCGTACTCAAGGAAAGGTACGGATGAACGATGTGATAAGAAAACGGAACTCAGTCGAGCTTTGCCACCAGCGGTGTGCTAAGGTGCTCACTGGAAAACGCGAGAAATAATGCGTCGATCAGCTACATTGTGTGGAAATGATTGTTCGTTTTGGTCGGAGGAAGCTCACACGAGGTAATTGCATAGCGCATGTAGATGCAGGAGATCTCATTTTCAGCTTGCTCCAGACAAACGGACAGGTTAGAGGATGGAAGGTTTCGGTAGAACAGCTGAGCAAAAAGAAAATGTAAGGAAGGAAACTAAAGTGTATGAAGTTAGAGGTCAATTACTCCTAACCTCATGTATCCTACGGAGTATCTGTTCTTATGTCTAGTATACATTCAACTCCGCCTGTTGAAGTCGTTCTGTTACTGCCGGTCCCAAGCCTGGGTAAAGGAGGAGGGTTGGTCCTCTGCCGATGGACCGTAAAAACTAGGCAAGAAACCATGGAGAATCGTGGTACGACTTAGGACTAAAATCAGTCCTAGTTGTTAGGAGAATTACAACCTCTTTCTTGCGTCTTTGAACAGAGTCGACTGTCGTCAACTCTACTCCTAACGAATCTATCCGTTCCTGGAGGCGTCGCGATTGTTAGTTATAGAAGGAGATGACGCAGATGTTGGAGGCTTGGATGCCGTTACGCTGCAATTGTCGAATCAGGTTTACACAAATAGCTGATGGATCTGCCCATGCTGAAAGATGCTATTGCGGATCAGTAATCCATTTGCGGCAGCAAATGGCAGGAGCCGAACACCGTTGTCGTCGTTTACTGTAAGCGATGTGCATGAGATGTTAAGCCTCGATGTGTTATGTTTGAGAATCTTGGAATTCTTGTCTGACTCATAGGCTTTCAGAGCGAACTCGAGGATAGGAGCCACGGGTCTGATCGAGGAGCAAGAGGATCTTCTTCGTCGACCTTCTCCACCGCCGCCTTTCTCTCTTCTCCTACGCCAAGCCATCACCGATCGACAACGGGACGGAGGAGCTCTCCCAGTCGCCTCGACTGTGTCACCTATGCCAGATCTTTGCCTGCCTAACATGTGCCTTGATGTGTTGTTAATAAACCTAATAGGATCACGTACATAAAGCAGAAGCAGGAAGAGCAGCTTCCGCTAGGCGAGGTTGTTTACTTTACTTCGCCAACACCATGTCGACCCAGTACCTCCTCCCATCCCGTGCAATTCCTGCCAATACGAGCTATAAAGTCTCCAGTAAGCAAGATAACATCTGTTTTCGAGACAAAGTTAATAGCCGTCTGCAAGCTGTTGTAGAAGTCGTCTTTTGCATCATCTAGGCTGATCTTCGTTGGGGCATACACGAGAAGATGTGTGTCCGAATTGTGCCAGGGAGCGTCAGTATGGTATTCGAGTGGAGATTGGATGGAAAGCGAGTACACAGTCAACTGCCTATTCATCCAAAGCGAATCCGACGCTTTCCATATGCTCTTCTCCACCACAGTAAAACAACGTAATCTGAGCGTTTCTGTCGGGGACAGGTATCTTCGTTCGTCCGGATCCAGTGAGCCGTAGCTTCGATAGCGCAGCAATGTTCACCTTATATCTGACAAGCTCACGTGATCTCCTTCTGTCCTACTTGATAGGATGTTCGGACGTTCCACGAAGCAAAGGTAACTTCTCGTTTTGAAGTGAACGCCTTTGCCGTATAACCAGTAGTGGACATTACGCCGGCAGCGCGGTTTCGGTTCATCAACGCCTGCGCATCGGCTGCCCCGGATGCGGGAGCTTGAGCGGAAGTCGTACCACAATTATCCATGGTTTCTTGCCTTGTTTTTACGGTTCCTCGGTAGATGACCAACCCTCCTCCTCTACCCGGACTTGGGACCGACAGTGGCAGAAAGACTTCCACAGGCGGAGCTGAATTTATACTAGGCATAAGAACAGATACTCCGCAGGATTTATAAGGTTAGTAGTAATTAACCTTTAACTTCATACACTCTATCTTCCTTCCTTACATTTCCTTTTTGCTCAGCTGTTCTACCGAAACCTTCCATCCTCTAACCTGTCCGTTTGTCTGGGGCAAGCTGAAAATGAGATCTTCTGCATCTACATGCGCTATGCATTTACCTCGTGTGAGCTTCCTCCGACCAAAACGAACGATCATTTCCACACAATGTGGCTGATCGACGCATTACTTCTCGCGTTTTCCAGTGAGCACCTTAGCACACCGCTGGTGGCAAAGCTCGACTGAGTTCCGTTTTCTTATCACATCGTTCATCTACTTTCCTTAACGCCCACGATTACCAAGGCCGTGTTCACCTGATTCTAGCCTGGGATATGATCAACTTATACTGCTGCGAAAGTTGAAGAAACATTCACTGCACGGAGTTGTGTTCTTGCCAACGAAAACACGGTTTGAATAGACGTTTGTAGAAAAAGTCGACAAACTATAACATCAGAAAGGCTGATGGAAGCTTCACAAAATCACTTCAAGAGCGCCTCCAACGATGGAAGGAATTCTTCGAAACAATGTACAATCACGCTGCACCAGGAGGCCCTCAAACTACACCACCATCGGCCCTTATACCAGAGACAGTAGCATCAAAGACTACGCCTACCAGAGAAGAGGTTGCTGAAGCTATCAAGCTGTTGCGAAACAATAAAGCTGCTGGAATTGATGGTGCGACGGTCGCGGAGTTCAAGTACCTCGGTTCTATAGTGCAGCAAAACAAAGTCTCATGCACCGCGGAGATCCACAGCAGAATTGGCAAGGCTGCGATGGCCTTCGGCTCACCAACCTGGTGTTTATGGAGGAGACACAACGTGTCGCTCGCAACAAAAATGCGCGTATTTCGGCCCATTGTGATGCCAATATTGCTTTATGGTGCTGAAACATGGGTACTTCTGAAAGTTGATTTGCAGAAGCTAGAGGTCTTCCACATGAGGTGCCTTAAACTTATACTAAACGTCTCAATTCTTGATCGAATTTAAAACGACAATTTCTGAAAATCCTGCTGCAACCAGCCCACTGTGGAATCCGAAATCCGAAAACGCAGGCTAAGGTGGTTTGGACATGTAAGTCGAATGGCGGCACAACAAATATCCAACAAATTGCTGCGAAGGTTTAGACCGAGTGAATGGAAAGTCCAGCGAGCTGCACCAAAGAAGACGTGGATAAAAAGACAACTTGAGTAAACGAGGCTTGTGTTTAGAGCGCGGGAGTGAAATGGCTCTGGATCGTCTGGCATAGCAGAGCTTTGTCTGTGATTCTCGCCACTCTATGGCATCCACAGCGACGTTATTGGCTACGAGGACGCCCTCAAACATGACGCCCACTAATTGGGAGTAAGTAAGTAAGCATACATTCAGTACGTATTTTTATTATGAGGTCCTATACAATAGAAGGGGTGATATAAAGTGAGAGGGCAGACGAGCCCTTTTCAGGCAGCTGGTTGCAGACGATCTCCCGGCCTGGGCGACGTAGATGTGACTTCCGTAGCAGGGCATCGCTATCAGTACCAGGGCGTCGCCATAGAGGGTGCGGATTGGGTACAACCCGACAAGTGGAAGCGGGTTAGTAAGTCTTCAGAAGGGGGTAGGTGTCAGCGCAACACTCGAGGTGAGGGAAAGATGCCGCTTAGAAAGAGTAGCTCTTTGAGTGCACTGCGAAAGCCTCCCGTGGCACGTATCACTTTGAAGCGGATTTTGTTATACAGAGCAGAGCCATCAGTGATTGGTCAAGCAGTGAAGCAATAAAAAGGGAAGAAAATGTGGTGCTCCAGAATAATGTCTGCAAGCTTGCATGCACTTGGATATGTGTAATGCTCACCACTTTCTATCAAGATTTTTTTGCTTGAAACAAGCCATGTGGAGCAGCAATGTTAAAATTCTAAGCTCTGATTTTTTTTGCTAAGTTTAATGAAGTTGGATGAAAGTTATCAGTTAATGTCTTTGGTAGTACAGTCGTAGGAGACGCTGGCTGATGTGAACGCCTTGATCTTGGTTCGGGTCAACGAAGCCTTCTATTCCCCCGGTGTCGGTGAGTTAATTCCGGAATTGTCTGGAGAACGATATCGGTGAGCAGAGTGCGCGGAGCACCCCTGAAAGAGATCGATCAACACCCACCTTTACCCTTTATCAATTCAGGGGCAATTCACAAGTTGTCCCGTGAACCAGACATACATACAGCCGTCAGCTCAGCGGGTAGAAGAGGTCAGACAGAATCCACACTACAAAAAGTGTTCTCGGAAGATATTTATAGTATCACGAATAAAGTCTTCTCCACGTTTTCAGACTCCTGCGAAGATGCTTTGTGTTTGCTGTCGTCATCACGAACAGCGCTTCATCGCTAAACCCTCGCTACCTCGAGGAGGGACGATATTCGCCGCCGCAGTAGCTGCCGTCGCATTCCGACGGATTTTTCGGATTTTTATGAAGGACGAGTTGTGCGAGCTCTTCGAAGACAACCCAGGGCTATCCATCACGCAATTGTGTGCACCTTAACAGCGCCGCTTCGAGAGTGAGTGGGCTGGAGGCGTGCGCCTGCGGCCTCGTGCTGCCAGTCGCGCTCCCGTTGCTCTTCACCGACTCATGAAGAACGACCGAATAACGCTATCAGCCGGTGTTTTCATCGACAGCCCTGGTCACAGGGTGGACAGAAGTTCGGTCGAGCCTCGAACATTGAACGGCCAGCAGGACAGCGGATTTCGACAAGTGGCGACAGTTGTCCCTCACGTGTCTCCGCTGCCCGCAACGGTGTCGCCAACTGCTCGTCGTCCCTCGCAATATCAGCCCTCTGCAGACAACAAGCCCCCGGGTCATGCGGATGACCACCGTCGACGGGAATAGATCCGCTCGCCAGCAAGCATCCGCACTCCTCGCGTACGAGCACGGAGACGAGCTCATGCGACAGAAGGTGCGCAGCCAAATACTCCACGTGAAGTCTACGAGAATGAAACAAGCCTGTTGGCCAGCGCAGCCTCCAAACCCTATAGCCGGTCTACTTTTAAGATGATTACAGAAAACTTTTTTGAGAGCGTGCGGAAAAATCAGAACCTAGTATTCTTCGAAAACGATTTTGCACCCAACAGCGCTAACACCGCATTGTGCAGAAGCGCGGCTATTTCTTCTATCGGAATGTGCTCTGTGGTAATCGTTGGTCTTCCACCAGTATCAGTTAAAAAAGGGCGCGTGTAGCGCAGTCGGAGGAGGCGCCGGCTGTCGGCTGCACGCGATACCAGGTTCCTGCTTCGGATTTCCCGCCCAGGCCAAGCAAGCCTTCCATCCCTCCGGGTTCGGTGAATTGGTACCAAACTTGTCCGGGAAGGATAAAGTGCTGACTTGTTCACCGTCTGGCCACCACATGGCCAAATACGCATTCAAATCGCCTACACGACATCCCGTGGGAGTAGAATGCGTGGTGCATCCCAAAAGGGGTTGAGTAACGCCGTCCTTTATCCTTTATTCTTATCAATTAAAAACATGTTCGGAGCTAAAAATGGTTTCCGCCGGATCTAGTTGGTGGAGTCAGTGGTTGACTTCGGGTTCTATTTTAAAAAAGGCTACAAAGCATTCTTTCCTAAACTACAGTACCGTGCATGTATTTATTTTCGTCACTGGCCGAAAGAAAAACGCACAGGCCGACTTGCGCGGTTTTTGAGCGCTCCAAAGCGCTGAAAAACTTTAATAACTTTGTTGAAAGTCAAATACTCGTGGAACTGTTTGTTTGAGCTCAGCGGCTCGAGTTGTATCTTTTGATGTACAGGTCCCAGTAGATTTGAACAGTGCAATCGAGTGGGTGCGACAACATGTAGGGTGAACCCAATTTGGCGAAAACAACTTATCTACATGCGCGAAAAGTATAGCAATCCTACTAGCCTCTACATGTCTAGCACACAGCGAGTTTTCTAAATCCACTGGCTATGCCGGATGTTGGTTGCATAGTGTTAAATTGGACACCTGGGCGTGTTCAGAGCGCAATAACTCTGCCAAGTTCGAACCATTCCGGGTGCAGCTTTTGGATTTTGTAGGTGCAGCTCATGAAGAGACAGTGGTGTGAGAGCGAGGTTCGGCTTGTGTGATCTGATTTTTTCCGACTTCGGCCGACCACTGAATCCCAAAAACGCAAGAGGACGCGGTGAGCTAGCAGCCCACAAATGTGTCCAAAAAGGCATTTATTGCTTTTATTGTAAGTACTGATAATTTCAATATGGCGGATGTAACCGTACGTCTTATAGATGACGATTTATTGATTTCTTCCAAAGAAATCGGTCGGAGAACGCCGATATACAAATCAAGTTGTTGTGAAGCGGCCAAGCTCATGAATGTCAGAAAAACTCCCATCTCCATTTGTTCCTGGAGTCCTGATGTGAAACGAGTCGTCTGCGAATCCTGCTCGCCTTCCAGCGCTCACTTATCACACTTTAAAACTCCTTCGCGGCGGAGGAAATGGTGAGCGAGTAGTGACGCTGTCCCGAGTATCAGCTGTCATTGTCCACCGCTAAAGCCGCTAGCCTGCATTGAGCTACTCGGACGAACCCTTACATACAGAGCAAGATACCAGTGACCAGAGGACGAGTGGGATTCGCCCAGCTTCATCTTTATTTCCTTTCTCTGAGACGTAGCAATATCAGCGCGGCTGTGATTAATTTAACGGTGTTAAGTTAGCCAATTTCTACGCGATCCTTCAGTTTCGCGGAACTGCTTTGATAATCAATCGTGCAACATCTGCAACTCACGACAACCACATCGAGGGCAAGAAATACATCCTCATCGTGTGGCGAGAGCGCAGAGTCATGTCCTACATTTTTGAGAAAGCCTCATACAGACTGTAGCCTGGCGAAATCTTTTGCTTGAATTAGGAACAATATCTGCAGATCACTGTTCGTGACTCATAGCTAGCAACACTCAAAGTGCGCCAATGAGTACCACCTCAACGGTGTGATCCAGCATAATGAAGACAGATCCTAAACACAACGTTGACGGCTCCGTGCAGAGCAGCAGCACAGATGTCAGGCATTCCGTTGGCATGCCATTATATCATGTCGAAAGGCAATGGGAAAACGTCGGCGCAGCAACTGACGGTGCCTGCTCTACCTTGCAGGCGGTGGCAGTTCTGACGTCTGCCGCCGGAGAGTTTTGCGTGGGACAAAGAAAGGGCTTTTGTATGGGCCAGTGGACAGGCATCTAACTGATATCGTTAGAAGTCCTTCGAACAATCATGCACAGGACAGAAGCGTGGTCTTCGACAAGCCATCGCTGCCACTGAATCAAGAAAGTACAAAGAAACACAGCATAGGACAGTTAAAAGCATACATGACAAAACAAACAAAACGCAGCAGGCACAACATTGAGATGGAGAGTCAACCAACGTCTATACCCCTGAAAGCCTGACAGAACTTTTGACAGCCATGCAGTGGAAACCAAGTCCGGTGGAGTGCAGAGCAGTGAATGCTTAATGCTTATTACATTAAACCATGTAAATAAATGAAAGAGTAAATAGAACGGGAGCGCAGGGCATCAACTGTAGAAGATAAACACTGCAGCACCGTGTTTGCCGCAAACGAACAACTTTTAGGGAAAACAAAAAGCGTAGTCCAAGAAATTGGAAAACTAGAAAATAAAAACTAAATACCAGCAGTAATACTCGGAATCTGAATCAGCTTGGGTACAGTATCGTAAACTCGCTTAAATTATTCGGAATCGAAAATCGGAGCAAAAACCTCAAGCAACGTACAAAATAACTGCAGTAGAGGCACGCTCATGCGAGAACCGTAATTGCTATGAGAAGAGAACATTTGGAGCAAGTGAAAGAAATCCACTGCAAGCGATGCTAGCATTTTTTACTCATTACTGGAAATCATAAGGTTGAAGTCCCTTCAATTGTGTTTGAGGCGGCTGCTACCGAGGTTAGAAGCTGATGCAGGGATGTTTGCTTGGGGTCAAATCTCTATAAAAACAGCAAAGCCAGGTGGGACTCGCACTCCCAGCCATTCGGGTGCTAAGACACTACACTTTGTGTACCTATGTCTGGGGTAAGTCATGCCTGTAAAGCTGTTCATAGGTTGTTCGACGACTTTAAACGATAAAGGACAGAAGACGGTATTACGCAATTCCTTTAGGGATGCCCACGCATTCCACTTTTAAGCGATGTCCTCGTGGAGGTGATTTGAACGCGTACATATTTGGGCTATACGATAACATGCGGTGGCCAGTCGATGGACGAGTCAGTGTTTTATCCTTTCCAGACAAGTCTGGTACCAACTCACCGACCCCGGAGGAATGGAAGGCATGGTTGGCCTGGCCGGGAAATCCGAACCGAGAACCTGGAATCGGGTGCTCGTGACAGCCGGCACCTCTTCCGATTGCACTCTAGGCACCCTTACATCGGTGAGTACCCGCATCTGTCACTTCGAAAGGTGTTGGTGGAAAACGCAGGCAAAGCCCAATTTCCTTTAATGCCATGGATTTTCGCTTCAAGGATATTTCCTGTCTATCTAACACTATTTCACAAAATTGGGCAGCCGTCCTTCGTTTCATCATTCTCGGAATGACGGACTATAATAATGCTGGGAGTGGTATAGGTGTGGGAACGAGCGATTTGTTCATTGTGAAAGCATTGAAAGCAATTTTATCACAGAGGTGATTGGTTGCAATCAGAAACCTAGCGCCATACGGAATTCCAACCTGTGTCCCTTGCTATCCTGGCAGGATTCTATTCCTTAGGTCCCATGATGTTATCTGGATCGCGGTCAAAAAGAGAGAAGACTGGTTTTAGCGCATGAGACTTCTGATTCGATGCAGCAAATGATGTACATATAAAGGACCAAGCTTGGCGCTTATCAATCTATATTGGTAAATTTCTGCAAATTCTGTTTCACGAGGTGGCGTTATGGAGGAATGTTGAAAGGACATAAGGCCTTCAAAGTGACTTTCGGAATTCATCAGACGGACATGTCGTCCTTCGCTGAAAAGTTTGTCGTTGACGCACCGGCGCCTGGTGTTGGATTCTAAAACCATCCCTGCTACACAAACCTACACTCATCGCTATCTATAAGGTTGGTGCTTCTCGGACATTTGATCCCTCCTGAATTGAAAGCGCATTTTCCCGCCAAATTTCTCACACGTATCAACGCGTAAATGATCGGTCGATAGAGAAAGGAAAGGGCTACAAAACTGTTCCTAACATTTACTTCTGCGTTGTTAACGTCAGCTATTATGGCTAAGTAATTCATTCCAACTGAGACGCATATTCGGCACCTCATGTTATTTCTGCATCAATCTGGCCTCAATGCCAACGAATCGTATCGTCGCCTGAAGGATGTTTACAACGAGACTGCTCCTGCTCGAAGTACTGTATACCAGTGGTTCTTGAAGTTTGCAGTTGGTGAATTCTCCGTTGAAGATAATGAACGATGACACTGGAGTTGGATGGCCTCCGAAGTAGAGTGGAAGCGGACCCATACCAAACCACTCGCGAACTATCAAGCACTCTTGGTGTTAGTCACTCAACAGTCGTTCGAGGATTGAAGTCGATTGGCAAGGTGCAAAAATTGGGTCGCTGGGTACCTCACGACTTGACACAACATGACATGGATCGCAGAGCCGATGTCGCTCTGTCTCTCCTTACCCTCAGACGTACCCATGGACGGCTGGACAACCTTGTCACCGGGGATGAGAAGTGGATACTCTACTCTAACTATCACCGGCGTGCACAGTGGGTTGACGCAACTGGAGAGGCAGAGGACGTTCCGAAACCCAACCTTCACGTGAAAAAGGTGATGCTATGCATTTGGTGGAGCGTTCCTGGCGTAGAATACTGGAAGCTGCTGGACGAAGGGATAACAGTGACGGCAGAGGTTTACGTCAACCAACTGAGGAAGTTGAGGGCCCACCTTCAAGCCACACGAGGAGAGCAAGTGAAGGTGTATTTTCAACACGACAACACCAGACCGCATATTGCTAGAGCGACGGCGGCTGAGTTGGCGGACTACGAATGGACCGTTCTTCCACATCCACCTTACTCACCAGATCTCGCTCCTTCTGATTATCATTTGTTTTCAAGCCTTCAACGCTATTTGGACGGCCAGCAATTTAGGCACCGAGAGGATGTCAAGGAGGCACTGCTCACATTTTTCGGATCACATCCGGCCAGGTTTTGGAGAAAAGGCATCCGTGACTTACCAGCACGTTGGCGAAAGACAATTGATGTAAAGGGTGGTTACTTCAAATAATTTAATATTGTTGTTCGTATGTTGTGATAATAAATATTTCTTGCCCCAAATGTCCGAGAACTTATGCACCAACCTAATAATAAGAACGAAACGGATAGCTAATATCACTGTTGGCTGTGACGATGATCCACATATTATGTATAGGCGATTTCTTTGTTAAGTACTCGGCTCTGTTATGTCTGCAAGATGAGGTCGAATCCATCTGACGTGTTGATTCGCAGGCTGTTCGGCTTCTTGGAACACCAGTGTTACAGCCATGTGCGCGTGACATTGCCGAAGAGACCTGCGAAGCAACAGACTGGTCTTTGAGGCCCCGCGTGCAGCTAGCATGAGAACTATTAGGTTGTCCGGAAAGTTCTCAGCGTATTGCAATACTATTTTTCATTCGTCCATTAATAAGTAAAAATTTAACTTGCATTGCGCATTAATGCTACTTTCTGTACAGAATTTTTCGCCCCATTTTTTATATTTCTGTTCTTGAAGGGCTTATTGAAGAATGTTGAAGGAACAACTCCGAAGGAAATTTTATTTTAACTTCAAATTTGGACAATCCGCAGCCGAAACAGCTTGACTAATGAAATCAAGTGTGAAGGCTTAATAGTGTTGGAGAAAGCACTGTACGCCAGTGGTTCAGTAAATTACGGGCTGGAGATTTCAGCCTCGAAGAAGATATTTGTGTTCTTTCCGGGCAACTGTTTTTCGCCACCTGTTCTCGATCATTGTTGGCACATCCCTATGGATGCAATAAAGAAATAATAAAGAATAAAAATGACTACCGTAGCGGTCGACCTAGAGCAGTCCTGAACGACGAGTTGAAAGCTGGAAGATGGACCATCACAAACAGTTTGCGGGATCGCGGAAGAGCTAGACGTCAGTAAAACTGCTGTTGCGGATGTTTTCGTGGATTTTGCTGAATCTCGACCACCTAATTTTGCCACTGATGGAATAAGTCGACTAGTGGCCCATTGGCAAAAGTGTGCTGATTCGGATGGTGTTGCGTAGAGACAGATCTTCTGGCCGGCTCCAAATGTCTCATAGAGCCTAAATGCTGGACCTGAACCGGCACCCTTACGTCTTAAAGGTGCGGGCATTGTCATTCGGAAAAAAGCGGATGTGGGTTCAAGTCCCGGCTGGCGCAAGAGTTTTGATCGCAGCGAAACATCCTTGTAACAGCACACATCTTCATGAAGGTTGGTGTCCTTTGCTCTACTTCGTTCACATCATCTATCCGCTGGATGCTGTCTGATGCCAGACACAACGCTTAGGCACCTCATGTCCGCGTACACAATCTCCAGGCACATAGATATCAGTTCGAGGAGAATTTCACGGAACTGCCAACTGCTCTTCTAAAAGTTCCGTATCAGTGACGAAAGTGATGCACTTATGTTTGGCCTGGTTTTTAAAACATGGTGGACAGGATGAGGGATACGGACGCCTGTTCGGAACAGCAACCACTATTTGTGACTGCTTGGCGTTGACAAAATCGAGCAGCCCTTTCCTGAGTGCTGCTGAACTCTGTGGCTGTCGGACCGAAAAACCGCGGTACGGCTGGGCGAAGAAGAATAGTCACAAATTGCTCGCTCACCGCCGGAACAGGTACGGCGCCCAGCTGCTTCTCTGGAATCAAGCAATCCATCTATGAAGGGCAAAAGTCAGCGCGTCCAATCACTTTGTGTGCTGGGTACTCAACATCCCGCAGGAACAGTTATATGAACACTTGGTTGAACCACACATAGAGAAAACTGCTTTCACCTATACACTAACCTTGAAGGTGTGACTCACGTCGGTTGCTACCATAACATGGGAATTTCCCTCTTTAAACTAGGTTTGTAGTAGATAACATACTTAAATAAGGAATGACTACAGCATAAACATCATACTTTTCCGCACTCCTTCACTGTCACCGTATCAAGTTCCCGTCCCTCACCAACGAGCAAAACCTTAATCGGAATGGAGCATGTGCAAGTCTGCTGGACTGAAGCAGCACCTGTTTCATGAAGCAAATGGCGAGACCCAGCTTTGAGCCACTCCATTTCGTGGCACACTGCGCCTTCTGGGTGCACAAATGCGTGCATGCCCCTTACAAGAACTGCGCTGACGAGTCTATAGCTGCGTTACCGTTTCGCTGTTCTCGTGGGTCTGGTACCACACTCCACTCGAACCATATCTAATATGGTTCCAGACTAATATGGTTTCATGTCTCCAGCCAGCTGCGGCATTTGTTGATTATTCTTGGACTCTGTATTAGTTCCAGTTTTGTTTCTTGCTTAAGGTATAAAATCAATCAATTTCTCTCCTTTCCTTGATCGCCTTCGATTTGCCCACTTTTCACTTCTCTTCGATTTTCCACTGCCCATTCTTAGACCCCCAGCTAATGTTCACAAGCAGCACAGACTGTAGACGACAATACAAGAAGACGACTTCTGGACTTCTCGCTCTACAACACTCCGCTTGACCATACGCTCGTTGCTAAGGGGTTGGAGCAAACAGAAGGCTTGTTGAAGGATCTATTCTGCTACATCTTTGTCCACACAATCCTCTCAATTTTCAGATGCAAAAACGTAGCAGTGCAGACGGAATGGGAAGCTCACTGCACTGAAAATAGATCGCTTGGCAGTTGTAGGTCCAACCGGTGTAATTTCAGTATAGGATTGAGAAGCAGATAATTGTCGTGTGTTTCAATACTTGGCAGTCCTCGAATCAAACCGTTCGAAACGCCATCTCGTTCCCTTGAGGAGATTCAAACGTTGAATTTCGCGAGAAAAAGTCACACGTTATGTGAGCCTGACTCAACTCTGGGAAGGATATCATCCTGCACGGAATCACCACCGCAAGTAATTGCCAAGTCGAAATATGCACTCAAACTGCATTCACAGAAATATCCCTTAGAAAACGTGGTTCGCGTAAAGAAACGATTAACACGACGACTATTCCATACCCCTTCCTATGAATTTCCTAGATCTACCGTACGCTATTCTCAGATTTTAGATCTCATTCCTCATCAGATCACCTCCTTGCATGGAGTCTAATGCTGGATTGGGCAGCCACGGCAAAGGATTTTCTGCAGCTAAAGAAGCGAACGTTGGCTGCGCCGTATTCCCTGCTGCCCCAGAACACCATTTACTCCCTATTCTTACTTCTCGTTTCATTTGACTAAGACTCCTGATCAAGTTCAGGTCCGAAACATCGACGGATTTCTTAAGCGCATCTACTAATTACAAGATAGCTACCACATCGTTCTTTCCAAGTCAAGCGGTGTGGTTGAATTTCAATGCCAAGCCCTGGACCACAGTGCGTACGGCAGCCACAGAAATGTCCCGCCTTGTTGCAACGCATTACAAGGGACGATGTGATCGGGAGGTGTGCATCGGTATGCATGGTACGCATAACAGGAGTTGAGAAAAACTGTCCATGAGAGGCCCAGCACATGTTATGACACCGTCCAATGTAAACTTGACACTGAGAAATGGCCTCGGGCCGTTGGTCTCAATTAGGCGCTTTCCGCGGAATGAGTAGGAGGAATGCGGCGGTCCGAGGCGTATGGGCGAGCGTTTCGCGGGTGTTTTTCGCGAGGCAGAGTGCATTCCGCCGGTATCAGCAGTGCGTTCTACCGATTTAGAATGGCGGAGCGATCGCGGACGCAGCCCACGGACGCGACGGAGCCCCGCCCCGGGACGGATCGCCCACATCTCGCCTGCCTCACACCCTCCGGTCAGCTAGCAGTTATAACCAGACGCCGAGCCGCATCCCTCGCCCCGGCTCCACAGCCCCACTCGTCTTCGGCTTCCAGCCGCCTCACCTGTAGCTCGCTTCTACCTTAGCAGCCAAACTCTTTAGAGCTTAGGCCTGGGTGCAGCTGAGTATTCAGATCCGCTCACATCCTCAACCACAAGGGGAATTCCTTTGCTCTTTCTCTCTTTGTAGCTGTCGTACATTCCGAACGACTAATGTTGCTCGCTTCTGTAATTTGCTGAGCGCTCAGCACACTTGTTGTAGCCATGGCGAACGGCGACTTCGAAAAGGATCCAGGCTTCGTGTACCTTGGATTGACACGTGAGGCGAAAACGGAGTCCGCTAATCGGCCGTTTGACTCCAAGAAGAACGTCTGGGTCCCAGACGCGGAAGACGGTAAGCTTCTGCAGAATTTTATGGCTGAGAGAGGGATTAGCTTAACCCAACACTAGGTGCATTACCCAGTTTTCATCCTTGGTTAGGTGTGATGCATTAAAGTACGGAGCCGGTAGAAGCAACTAAATCAAGAATTCTTTGCTAGATAATCTGGTAGTATTCTGAACTATGGTGCTTATCGCTCTCTGCATGGAATTTTCGAAACGCAACGATCTTTAGGATGGCGTTGTGATCCTTGTGGATGTGTAGTCCATTAAAATACGTTATCTGCAGATAGGAAGCATCCATCATATCTAACCCACTCTTCATTAGCCACCTTGTCTAACTCGCTCCTTCAATAACCTGGAACATATTCGTCGCGGAGAGGACACTTGTGGTTACGTAAGCTGTTTCTACCGTATGAATCACTATTACTTTGGATCCAGTACTTGTTTTGAAGTTATACCTGTTGACCGTATCCGAAAGAACGCCGCTATACAAGGTTTCTCCCTGAAAAGTTCTTGCAGTAAACCCAGAATTTCTGCATTATTATTCTAATCTTAACGACTATTACGTTGCAAAATTTCAAGATCCTCTCAAAGAAAAAAATCTCTCAATCTGCCGTTGACTTTTCACCTTTTCAAATTCTATTGGTTGATTTTTCAGGTTGTGCATACATATGCTATGCACCCTGCGCAAGCTTGGAGTATTACCTTGCCTTCACTAAGACCAGTGGTTCAGTTTATGCAGCCAAATGTACTGCCCGACTACCCTTGGAGTTTCTCGCAGTAAATGCTTTACCAAGCTCACCCGCACTGCTGCGCGCCTACGCAGGCGACTGATGGATGATGATCGGGTGGCAGAAGTGTATGCGCCATTGAAATGTGAAGATCACAGAACTTCAGGGTCGCAGTTCTTCCCAGGATGGACGGTAGCCCCGCTGCCTCTCGAGATTTGCTCCCATCACTTGGCCGTCGCGAAGAGATTGAGCTTCTTCCGCGCTAGTTGTACTGCAGCGAGACGCTGACGCGGTTCTGTTTTTCAATTCTCGTCCCAAAACATTACAGGCTGTTCATCCGTTATACGCCATGTGTTCCTGCGAAGGCGGTTAAACTTGCCTGTGTTCTGAACTTCACATCTCTGTGCTCCGGGAAATAAGGATTAAGGTTCAGCGTTTGCCAATCCATTCGGCTGGCCACGCTCACTTCGCTTTGGCACGATATCGTTTAGGGGCTCGGAGTGTGGAATTCACCTCTACCATAGCGGGCTTAACAGTCAAAAAAATCACCGCAGGTCCTGGACTCTAGTTGGAGCAACAGCCTCGCCAACAGTATGTCTTTCCCATGAGGGTCCCACCTGCTTGAGATCGCTTTGAACACCTTCCACAGGACGTGCTCCGCCCGTGTGTCGTGCCAGTCCGGTGGCTGCGCTCTAAGAATAGCAGGCCTCGGCAGCACAGCACCAGAGGTTCTGCGGCGGCCGGCCGTCACCCTCTCGCACTCTGCCCTCCGCTTATAAAAACCGCGTTGTACACCAGATCGCGTAGGCGGGTCGCCATTGTAATCTCACCAACTGGCAGACTCTCCCGACCCTTGCCTTCGGACCGAGAACGACTTTCAGAGTGGACTAATTGATTGGAGCGGAATCCACGTTCGATGCCATCCTAATGACGTCGCGATCCACATTCCAGAGCGGAAGGTGCCTAGCGAGGAGATCGACTCCGCCTCTTTGATAAAGCTGAGCAGAGTGCCCCACGGTATTGGGCACACCGTTGAACACGTCGCCTCGAAGCAACGAGGAGCCGCACCACCTCGAAAAGGTTGTGCGGTTCCTCGTTGCTACCAGAATTCGCTCGGCAATTAGGCCCTTTAACAACAGCAGGTGCAGCTACGTCTTAGATAAGCGGAACGAGTAAAGGGAGAGTCGTGGCTAGAAACCTGGCTTGGCTTAGTGTATACGAGAAAGCTTGCTGGGAAGCAAGAGGACTGCATTATGCGCCTCCCTCAGGCGCAGAGCTTCTTTTCTTTCTTTTGACTGATGTGGCCGAGGATGATCTCAGCTCACCAAGCTGGGCGCTCTCATTGGTGAATGGCCTAAGAGCCGCCATCACTTAACTTACCTTAGAGCGATTAGCGGAGGCACCCGTGTTTAGGTTATCCACTGATTGTCCATTACGACTGGAAATTGGTCGCGAAAAGTCTGCTCCGCACTGGACAGCGAGCTTGTGTGCTCTGGAGCGCATAGGAGAATTCGCTGTTCTATAGTTTCCGAGTAAAATGTAGCCGAACGGTTCTTGAAAGTTCAAGTACCCGCTGAGCATTCAGTTATTTCAGAGCGTAGTTTCACCTTTAATAAATTGCTGATCAAAGACTATGTACTGTCATTTGTATCATAAAAACACCAGTATATCACGCCTTTTATTCCGCAGCCGTGTAAGAACCTCCTTGCTAGAACACAGAACCATCATATTGCATAAGTCAGCTTTCAGCTGACAAAAAGGACAATATACGGGGTCATGAGTTCGGTAATCCACCTCATAACTACCGCGTCAGGATACAGTTGACAAGATAGAACAGCCAGGACGGAAACTGTGCGCCTAGGTTTAAGTGCCAAAATTCTGAACTGCCATGCAGGTGGTCTAAGATGATGAGACTTCTCCAAATGCGCTTCGATTCCAGGATTCGTAGCTGCCGAAATCCAGTCTGTGCAAGGTGATCAAGTCACGGTCGTCACTGCAAAAGGAAACTCGGTAAGCATAGAAGAGCTCGTCGCGAACAGTTCAACAAACACTTCTCAAGCATTGTCCCAAGTCACCTGACGAACGCCGGGAAAAAGAAGGGGACTGCCAGGTGACTGATGGAGACGCGCTCTCCTCGAAGAGCTGACGGTGCGCAGCAGAGAACTCGAGCACTCGTCAACGGCCCTGCCCAACCCACAGAAACATCGCCCTTCGCAAAACCGCCGAACGCCTGCGCCGCTGGTCAGTTCGTCTCAAGCGCCGCGCGCATCTGTTCCCGAAAAAAGCAGCAGCTTCTCGCTGTAGCCACCCACCCGTCGGCCAGGCTCGCATTGCACGAACGGCGCCGAGCCAAAGCGCTCCAGAAGGGACGAGATGGCGGAAGGCCTGACAAACTCCGGGGCTCAACAACACATGAGTCGAAAAACATTTCGATGTAGTTTCTATGCAGTGGATTCTGGTTGCTCCCGTAATAGATTAGATCCGAAAGGGAAAGCTTCCTAGATTGAACTTCGCCAAACAAGAATAGGGAATGGATCTTGCACTTTCAGGTGACAGTCAAGAAGGATGAAGCGCAAGAAATGAATCCCCCGAAATTCGACAAAACCGAGGACATGGCCAACCTAACCTTCTTGAACGAAGCTTCCGTGCTGGCTAACCTTAAGGACCGGTACAAGGACATGATGATCTACGTGAGTGCAGTCGTGGAGAACAACCAGCAGGAAGAACTTGGCCATCCCGGCATTTCAGACGTATTCCGGCCTTTTCTGCGTCGTGATCAACCCCTACAAGCGCCTTCCCATCTACACAGAGTCCGTCATCAAGTTCTACATGGGAAAGCGAAGGAACGAAATGCCTCCCCATCTCTTCGCCGTTTCCGACGAGGCCTACAGAAACATGGTGCAAGGTTGGTACATCGAATAAGAATAGCTACTCGATCGAGCTGACCCATATGAGAAGGGTTTCAGACCGCGAGAACCAGTCCATGCTGATCACTGGAGAATCCGGAGCCGGAAAGACGGAGAACACCAAAAAAGTGAGACCTTCCACTCCTTGATTTGGATTGCTGCTGCACGATGTGTTCGCTTTAAGGTAATCTCTTACTTCGCCATCGTTGGTGCCACCCAGACTGCAGGCAAGAAAGAGGAAGGAGCCAAGGGAGTAAGTGACCACGTCATAACCGCTCCGAGTCATACATCCTTATTGGCACTTTCCAGGGTACCCTTGAGGAACAAATTGTGCAGACCAACCCTGTGCTCGAGGCGTTCGGTGAGTGTACTTCACCTACTCACCTCAAACCCTCCGTGAACCAACCTCCTTTCAGGTAACGCCAAAACGGTGCGTAACAACAACTCGTCACGTTTCGGAAAGTTCATTCGAACTCACTTCTCCAAAGATGGAAAGCTGGCCGGAGGAGACATCGAGCACTGTAGGTTCACTTTGTGCGGTACCACTATCACTCAACGCTAGAATGTCTGAATCGTTGCAGATCTGCTGGAAAAATCTCGTGTCGTACGTCAAGCAGCCGGCGAACGCAGTTACCACATCTTCTACCAGATCATGTCCGGGCACGACCCGAAGCTTCGCGGTACGTCGATGGTCTTGCAGCACAGGAATACCTTAGAACGATGGACCGTGGCCAATTAATTATTTACAGACGCCCTGAAGTTGAACAACGAACTCAAGTACTACCACTTCTGCTCGCAAGCCGAGCTGACCATCGACGGTGTCGATGACAAGGAAGAAATGGGTATCACACAGGTTGGTGGCCTATTAAGATTGTTCCTTAGCTGAATGGACGATCTTGCTAGAAGAAATTACGTCGAATCGGAAGGAATATTTCCACCAAAGCGACTTCGTGACGCGGAATGGCAATAATGACTTCACGCTTAGAATTTCCCTTGCGTGAAAAAGCGATGAAGACATATCCGTTAGACCAAGTTTTTAAGGGAAACGTGAGAGAAGACTTCCAGCTGTAAAAACTAGTAAGACGGGTACTGAAGAGAGCTGTGAGCTACGGTCAATTATGGTCAATTGGTATGGCCAACATACCAAGTACTATCGTTTAGGAAGCCTTCGACATTATGGGCTTCGAAGACGAGGAGGTCATGGACCTGTACAGGAGTTGTGCCGCCATTCTGCACATGGGAGAGATGAAGTTCAAGCAGAGACCAAGAGAAGAGCAGGCCGAGCCGGACGGCGACGAAGGTCCGCATTCAAATACCGATCTACAGATATCTCCCGACTGACCGCGAAAAACAGTTATAGATGCCCAAAACGTGGCCCATAACCTGGGCGTTAACCATGAGGAACTCCTGAAGGCTCTGACGAAGCCACGTGTGCGTGTCGGTACTGAGTGGGTCAACAAGGGCCAGAACCTCGAGCAGGTACGTAGGCGAATTCTTGTAGACATACAAAGTAGCCATACTGCTGGTGCACGGCAACTGTTGCAGGTGCACTGGGCCGTCGCTGGTCTCGGAAAGGCCATCTACGCTCGTATGTTCAAGTGGCTCATCGGCAGGTGAGATCGGATGGGGGAGCGCATTCAAGGGGTCAATTATTGAGGGCGCGGCAAATTTCAGATGTAACAAGACCCTAGATGCCAAGCAGATCGAGCGCCGCTTCTTCATCGGTGTGCTCGATATTGCTGGCTTCGAAATCTTCGACGTGAGTTTGGACTTTCAGTGGAGTCTTCGCCACAAAAGTCACCTCCGCTCTGATCTTGCACACTTCAGTTCAACTCCTTCGAGCAGCTGTGGATCAACTTCGTGAACGAACGCCTCCAGCAATTCTTCAACCACCACATGTTCGTTCTGGAACAGGAAGAATACAAGCGCGAAGGCATCCAGTGGACCTTCATCGATTTCGGTCTCGATCTGCAGGCTTGTATCGAGCTGATTGAAAAGGTGAGGCGTTTCTGGAGCCATAATCCCCTCTGGTTTCATCAGAGGAAGAGGGCATTGTTCAGTTCCCAGTTGTGAAAGAAAAATTCGAAACGCCGTCCTGCGCCTTTGACGGAGTTGGAACTCATAGACTGCAACTGCCTTTCTAATCAGTTGTTTCACTCCAGCCTCTCGGTCTTATCTCCATGCTGGATGAGGAGTGCATCGTGCCAAAGGCCACCGACATGACCTACGTCCAGAAGCTGAATGACCAGCATCTTGGCAAGCACCCCAACTTCCAGAAGCCAAGACCACCAAAGGGCAAACAGGTAGGGACTGTTGTAGAACTTCTTTCCGAACTTTGAATAATCTGAAGCACGCGCGTAATGGAAAGTAAATTGCAGGCCGAGGCTCACTTCGCTGTCGTCCACTACGCCGGTACAGTGCGCTACAACGCCACGAACTTCCTTGAGAAAAACAAGGTCTGTCTGGAGGAAAAAGTAGAATTACCGCTCCCTTCAGTGAAATATTTCACGCCTTCAGGATCCCCTCAACGACACCGCTGTCGCGCTGCTCAAGACCCACTCACATGGTTGCAAGCTCATGCTCGAAATCTGGTCCGACTACCAAACCCAAGAGGAGGCCGCCGAGGCCGCCAAGAGCGGTGCTGGCGGAGGCAAGAAGAAGGTGCGAGTGACCACGTCACCTGGGGGACCGTTCAGCATATGCCGCTCCCTTTCAGGGAAAGTCGGCGTCGTTCATGACTGTGTCGATGATCTATCGCGAGTCACTGAACAACCTGATGAATATGCTCTACCAGACTCACCCACACTTCATCCGTTGCATCATCCCCAACGAGAAGAAGGCTTCTGGTGAGTTGTCTAGAGGAAATCTGAGCAGCACTTCAGCTCTACTATGCCGTCACTCTTTAAGGTCTCATCGACTCCGCTCTCGTGCTTAACCAGCTGACCTGCAACGGTGTACTTGAAGGTATCAGAATTTGCAGGAAAGGTTTCCCCAACAGAATGCTCTATGAGGACTTCAAACACAGGTGAACTTTGACGAACATTCAGTGGTCGTTCCTGAGGTAGTGGTCGACCAAACGTAGAAACATGGTTTAGATACGCTGTGCTTGCCGCTGATGTTGCCAAGCAGGAAGATCCTAAAGCCGCCTCAATTGGCATCACCGACAAACTGGTCACCGACGGAAAGCTTAAGGATGAAGAGTTCAAGATCGGAAACACCAAGGCGAGCTTTCTTCTCCGAAAGGGATGCTCCGTTTTAATGGAGCGAATGAACCGAGATCTGAAATAAGAGGAGAAATGAAGATCGCTGAAGAAAAGTGATTCAGGTGTTCTTCAAAGCTGGAATCCTCGCCAGACTTGAAGACATGCGTGATGAGATCCTCAAGGTGATCATGACCAACTTCCAGAGCCGCATCAGGTTAGTACTCTTCAGAAGTTGCGAAACCATCATCTAAGTCGAATCGCTCGAATCTTCTCGTTAAGGTGGTACCTCGGCATCATCGATCTCAAGCGAAGACAGCAACAGCAAGCCGGTAAGTCGAGCCTAATGCATCAGATATAGCTCTTGGAAGTAGAACTAAACGTTTACAGGACTTCTCATTATCCAACGCAATGTCCGCTCGTGGTGCACCCTGCGCACCTGGGAATGGTTCAAGCTGTACGGAAAGGTTTGCAGCCAGTTCTATAGCTTTGAGTAGAAGAGCAAACCGGTCCTAGGGTATCGTATTTCAAGGACAAGTGGAGATGAGTAGGTAAGAACAACCGTTCCAGGTCAAACCCATGCTCAAGGCTGGAAAGGAAGCCGAAGAAATGGAGAAACTGTCCAGCAAAATCAAGCAGCTCGAGGAGGCTGTCGCCAAGGGAGACGAGAACAGGAAGCAACTCGAAACACAGGTAAGGTCTTCCTCTTGCGTCTTCCAGCTATCACATAATGGTGTCGCTTTACAAGGCTACTGCGTCAGTTCCTAGTAATTGTCCACTTCAGGTGGCGGGCCTCGTCGAAGAGAAGAATGCGCTGTTCTTGAGCCTGGAAAAGGAGAAGTCCAATCTCCAGGATGCCGAAGAGCGCAATCAAAAACTGGCAGCCCTCAAGGCTGACCTGGACAAACAGCTCGCTGAAGTTCAGGTACACACTGAAGTAGTCCCACGCTAATCGATCAGCTCGACTATTTGAATTGAAAATTCTATGAACTACTTGAGGCAGCTTCTGTAAACATTGAGCAGTTTCACTGAAAGTCAGTACTCTTTTATCGCTCTCGCAACACTCGTTGCTTCCAGGATCGCCTTGCCGACATGGAGGACCGTAACAGCGACCTCAACAGACTGAAGAAGAAGGTGCGTTTCCAGACAAGTAGCGCTAGTTTCCTTGTTGCTTACGGTCACTATTTCAGATGGAGCAGGAGATCGCCGAGCACAAGAAGCACGCCCAGGACCTCGAGCTTTCGCTGAAGAAGGCCGAGAGCGAGAAGCAGGTATGTATGGTCACCTTAGTAGTTGAGCTAGTGCGAAAAGGAAGGGTAAAAAAGAAGTGGAGATTTTAGGCTCGTGACCACAACATTCGCTCCCTGCAAGATGAGATGGCCAACCAGGACGAGGCTGTTGCGCGTCTCAACAAGGAGAAGAAGCACCAGGAGGAAGTCAACCGCAAGCTCATGGAGGACCTCCAGGCCGAAGAGGACCGCGTCAATCACATGGAAAAGGTCCGAGCAAAGCTCGAGCAGCAGCTGGATGACCTCGAGGACTCGATGGATCGCGAGAAGCGAGCTCGTCAGGACCTCGAGAAGTAAGCAATGTTCTTCCGGTGCTGATTGAGAATCCGACCAAGATGGAAGTACCGCTTGGACGCAATTCTCGCCACAGCTAGCCTTCGCAGAACATAAGCATGCCACTTCGATTTACAGCTTCATATTTCGAATGAGCATTCATTTCCTGTTCCATTTTAACTCGTAACTGTTCAGGTCCAAGCGAAAGGTCGAGGGAGAGCTCAAGGTTGCTCAGGAGAACATTGATGAGATCACCAAGCAGAAGCACGATGTCGAGCAGAACCTGAAGAAGTAAGAGTTTGAAGGCTGCCTGAATGACCGTCTATAACCATCTTGCCGGTTTAAGGAAGGAGGCGGAGCTTCACCAGCTCTCCACCCGCTTGGAAGAGGAGCAGTCGCTGGTTGCCAAACTGCAGCGACAGATCAAGGAGCTGCAGGCACGCATCGCTGAGCTCGAAGAGGAACTCGAAAACGAGCGCCAGAGCCGGGCTAAGGCTGACCGCTCTCGCTCCGAGCTGCAGCGCGAGCTTGAGGAGATCAGCGAGCGCCTTGAGGAGCAAGGTGGTGCTACTGCCGCCCAGCTCGAGGCCAACAAGAAGCGAGAAGCCGAACTGGCCAAGCTGCGCCGTGATCAGGAAGTAGGTCCCACGTCGCATCAGGCGCATTCTAGCCACAACAACTGCTGCCTTTAGGAGTCTAACCTCAACCATGAGACAGCGCTGGCCTCCCTCCGCAAGAAGCACCACGATGCTGTTGCTGAGCTCACAGACCAGCTCGAACAGCTGCAGAAGCTCAAGGTGAAGGCTGACAAGGAGAAAGCTCAGCTCCAGCGAGAACTTGAGGAAGTATCTGCGTCGGTGGATAGCGAGGTAAGGACCATCGACGAAGTGTCTTAAGACCAGTGAAATTAGAGAAGACGATGGTTTAGGTCCGCACTCGCCAAGACCTCGAGAAGCAGCTTAAGGTCGTCGAAGTCCAATACGCCGAGGCTCAAACGAAAGCTGACGAACAATCACGACAGCTTAACGATTTTGCCGCCCTTAAGGTAACGTGAATATGTTAAACCTCTAGTTGAACAGCGTTAGTCGACGAGGAATTCTACTTTGCAGAACCGACTGCACAACGAAAATGGTGATCTTGGCCGCCAACTGGAGGACATGGAGAACCAGGTGAGTCATCTAGAGCTTCTTCAGCGACAAATGAAGAGTGAGCGGTTCCACTTTAGCTGAACAGCTTGCACCGCCTGAAAGCGCAGTTGTCTAGTCAGCTAGAAGAAACCAAGCGAAGCTACGACGAGGAAGCACGGTGAGTTTCCCGAACCATTGAGCTCGATATTGATATTGGCCTCATAAAACATAGCCTACCTACTCTAGGGAACGCCAGGCTCTGGCTGCTCAAGTAAAGAACTACGAGCACGAGAATGACAGTCTCCGCGACCAACTCGACAGTGAATCGGAAGCCAAGGTTGGAAGACCTCTTCACATAAACTCCTTAGGAAACACATACTCCGGCGCACTTCGATTCTTGAAAGCAATGCTTTCAGGCCGAACTTCTGCGACAAATTAGCAAGCAGAACGCAGAGATTCAACAGTGGAAAGCTCGTTTCGAGAGCGAAGGCCTTGCCAAGCTCGATGAGATCGAAGAGGCCAAGTAAGTCTTGATTTTTTCGCAAATTTTTGGCAGCAATCCCGAACCCTAAGCAGTTCTGCGGTGTGTTAACAAAGGAGACAGACGCGTTTTGTAGGCGCAAGCTGCAAGGCAAAGTGCAAGAGCTCACCGATGCCAACGAGATGGCCTTCGCGAAAATCGGCTCGCTCGAAAAGACTCGCCACAAGCTCATGCAAGATCTCGACGATGCTCAGGTAGCCGTTGAAAGGGAAGGGACTCCTTATAAGGGTCCTCTGATGCTTCAATATTTGAGGTTGACGTCGAACGTGCCGCCTCTTATGCAGCTGCCCTCGAGAAGAAACAGAAGGGTGAGTGCTGACAGCGCTACCTGGCTAATTCGAATTGCTGTTCACGTGACTACTACAGGCTTCGACAAGATCATCGACGAGTGGAGAAAGAAGCACGACGACCTCGCCGCTGAACTTGACGCTGCTCAGAGGGACAACCGCAACCTTTCCACAGATCTCTTCCGGGTAAATCGCGTCGCTCATTAGCCTTCCTCACAAGAAATATGTCGTTGGAAACTGCAGCTGGAGAATTGGGGTATTCTAGGCCAAGACCGCCCAGGACGAACTTGCTGAACACCTTGAAAGCGTGCGCCGAGAAAACAAGCAACTTGCGCAGGAGGTGAAAGACCTTGCTGACCAACTCGGAGAAGGCGGACGGTTAGTCGTAGTAGTATCTCCTATTCAAGAAGCACAACATCTAAGCAGCCGCACTTTAGCTCCGTTCATGAGCTCCAAAAGATGGTTCGCCGTCTTGAAGTCGAGAAGGAGGAACTGCAGAAGGCTCTCGACGAGGCTGAGGCAGCACTTGAAGCCGAAGAGGCCAAGGTTGGCCACATTCTTTTGCGAGGACTGTGGAAATAATTGAATCACTTCGATTTAGGTGCTCCGTGCTCAGGTTGAGGTGTCTCAGATTCGCTCCGAGATCGAGAAACGCATCCAGGAGAAGGAGGTTTGTCCACCTACCTGTGCGACGGTGTCCACAACTAAAAACGCTTTTGCAGGAAGAGTTCGAGAACACACGCAAGAACCACCAGCGCGCGCTGGAAAGCATGCAGGCCACTCTTGAGGCCGAGACCAAGCACAAGGAGGAAGCTCTGCGTATCAAGAAGAAGCTCGAGGCCGACATCAACGTATGACGCAGTTTGATGATTAGCGGACTTACAGTGAGGTTTCGACTGTTTAGGAGCTGGAAATCGCTCTCGACCACGCAAACCGTGCAAACGCTGACGCTCAGAAGACCATCAAGAAGTACATGGAGACTGTACGCGAGTTGCAATTGCAAGTCGAAGACGAGCAAAGACAAAAGGATGAGATTAGGTATGCACTGCACCCAGAGATCGGGTTGGGTATCACGCAGGAAAGAAGAAATTAAGTATTTTTGCAGAGAGCAATTCCTCAACTCCGAGAAGCGTAACGCCATCCTTCAGACCGAAAAGGAAGAGCTTTCGCAAATGGTCAGTTCCTACATGGCGACATCCTCAGGAATATGAAGGCGCTACTTTTTAAGCACGGTCGAATTCTATTCACAGCCGGTAAGCGAGGCAATTTTAGGCGGAAGCAGCGGAGCGCGCCAGACGAAATGCCGAAGGAGACTGCATCGAGCTGCGTGAACAGAACAACGACCTCTCGGCGCAACTCAACGGCATCACCGCCGTCAAGAGGAAGCTGGAGGGAGAATTGCAAGCGATGCATGTAGGTTCCTCTTGGGTGCCTGGCAGTCCAATAATTAACCCTCCTTCGTGTCCAGGCCGAACTCGACGAGACGCTGGCTGAGCTCAAGAACGTCGACGAGATGGGCAAGAAGGTATTCAATTCAATTCTGCTCTAGCCCTTCACGCATTCAGCGTTCTATTTCGTTAGGCCGCTGCCGATGCCGCTCGCTTGGCCGAAGAGCTGCGTCAAGAACAGGAGCACAGCATGCACGTCGAGCGCATTCGTAAGGGGCTTGAGGTTCAGATCAAGGAGATGCAGGTACTAGCAGAATTGGGCACGTGGCTCTGCAGCTATCACTTATAATGGCATTCAGATCCGCCTTGACGAAGCCGAAGCTGCTGCTCTCAAGGGAGGAAAGAAGATCATCGCCCAACTCGAGCAGAGAATCCGCAGCCTCGAGCAAGAGCTTGACGGAGAACAGAGGTACTTGAAGGGATTAGCTGGATCCTGTTAGCTGAGTCAAACGGTTTTCCGTTCAGGCGCCACCAAGACACTGACAAGAACTGGCGAAAGTCCGAACGTCGCGTCAAGGAGGTCGAGTTCCAACTGGAGGAAGACAGGAAGAACCAGGAACGTCTCACCGAACTCATCGACAAGCTTCAGGCGAAGCTCAAGGTGTTCAAGCGACAGGTCGAAGAAGCGGTACGTGCCCATATTTCTGACGAAACGAGGAAATCCGGGCAAAGTGGGAGTTTTAGGAAGAGGTTGCCGCCACCAACCTCGGCAAGTACCGCCAGCTGCAGGCTCAGCTCGACGACGCTGAAGAACGTGCTGACATCGCTGAGAACGCGCTGAGCAAGATGCGCAACAAGGTACTGTTTCGGCGTCATTTCGTACAGGACAAGGGCAGACAGTCTTCGTCGTCTCTTCTTACCCGCTAGCGGCCTGCCTCACTCCCGTCATTTCAGATCCGCGCCTCTGCTTCTGTGGGACCCGGCGGACCAGGAGGACTGATGCAGTCGGCCAGCTCTGCAGTGATGCGAAGCACCTCGTTCGCCAGAGGAGGAGAATTCTAAGCGCCATCGATCACGTCACAGCAACGAAGCCCAGAAATCGTTAAGCTTGGTAGCAGAAGTCTCCGATTCTTCGTTATTTGCGGCTAACTGAGTGCTCAAGTCGTGTGTATAGCCGACAACTGTTCTGTTTATCTTTGATTTCACCACCAAATTCCATTTCCCCGATATCAAAGCATTTTGTGGAGTACTGTACCTGTCGAAGACTATCATGATAGTCGTACCAGCGCTCTAGTCATGTGTAATATACTCTCCAAGCGACACAATAAAAATGTCAAGCTAATGATGTTCAGCACATAGCATTACACCTTATCGGAAGGGTCCACAACAGGGAGATGACATTGAGGCAAAGGAACCGCGACTGACGTCAAGTATCCGAAGATGCTCATGGCACATGGAGCGAACGCTTGGTTGTTTCTTTACACGATGCAAACTGACTGTTCTATGAATTCTGCTGGGCACAGATACAAGCATAAAGGGCAGTGAAGGTTAACGGTCAATGATGTCATCAGAAAGCACCAATAAACGGTGTTCCAGACCAGAGATGGGCGTTGACGATTAACGATTCACCGGATTTAAAGGCTTTTTTCGTTAAAACTTTTTAATGAAATTTAATGACAAAAAAATCCGTTAAATTGCATTAAGGACGTTGTACACACCATTTTTGAAATGTTGCTTCTTATTCATGTAAATGAATTTTGGACGATTTTTTGGATGTTTTCGCTGCGATACCAAGGAGACCTTCTAATTGCTTGAATCAGGCAATCGATATCGTTCTCGTGTTTCGAAAGTTGTTTGCATTTCTCTTGGTCCTTGATTAATTTATTTGCGTGCACCCCACTTTTTTCTGTCGTAGTTTTCCGTTTTTGCACATCCTATGTAGGCCGTTTCTCGCGCTGCATATTAGTTCTACATACTTACGGGTCAATCAAATTTCACAGTTTCCTGTGATACTTGTTTTATAAGTGGGTTGGAAAAGGCATAGAAAATGAGAAAAAACGCCATGAAACACAAATAGTGCAACAAAACAAGGATACGAAACGAAACAAGAGAAGAGAAAGGCTCCTTCCCTTTTTACGCAAGTTTTCCGGAAGGTTGGGAGGATTTTTTGTGCAGCATAAGCCGGTGATTGTAGGACTACGTTAAGACAACGTTGAGCCCTCTTAACTGATAGATCTTGGCTGCTGGTATGTATTGTCATTGCTTCGCCGTAATGGCATTGGTTGGTTGGATAGACACTTGCGAAAATGGAGATTGCTTTATGCTTGAAGTCACACAGATTTTTCATGGTTAGCAAGTCAAGGCAGCCACTAGTATGAATACCCTTACTAGAACATTACTGAATACCATACGTCCCAAAAATAAGCCTACATTTCTTATTTCTTATTTTTCATTTTTTAAATTTACAAAACAACAAAAATAAAATATTTGAGATCTCAATGAACTGTAAACTGTTAAGGACGGGACAATACGTTCTGGCAAATAGGAACGGACGTATTTCTGAATGCAGGAAGTGAAGAAGTGATAACCTAATTTGGCGTGTCACTTTAACACCATATGTTGTCTGGACAAATATTAAAGGGCCACTGGTTGTCATCTGCCTGAAGTATGTATTAGCAAGCTCGTCGTTTTACTGCAAATATTCGAATAAAATGACAGTACATACAGAATCCGCGTCAATATCAACTTTCCAGGGAGGCGATAAGAGTTGGGTCCTTCTTCTGTTCAGGTCTTGAATAAAGGATCACTCCCAATTTCCCTATACGTGTTCTGTAAATTTCCCCTGTTAACTGACCGACCTCATCATTGCAAGAGACCTACGGCTATTTAGCGAGCAATGAGGGTTTGAAAGGTCAATTAGTGATGCCTGGCCCAGAAAGCGGACACATCGATAGGAAAGAAATCAACAGATTCTTAGGGACATCATGAGTGATGTTATCTGGCCAGGCAAACATTTTCTCCTCGTCTTCATACCGCGCACTTTTACAACTGGAAAACGTTGGTATCATTTTTCCTTCTTTACATCAATATTATTTAGATCTATTTTGATGGATTTTCCACCCCACACTACTAGTTTAAAAAACCTCTTAAGTGTAATGTAAAATAGTGACAGAAAATATATGGAAACATGTCTGACAGCAATGTAATGTAAGAAGAGTGAAAAAAGTATGATAAGTTGTTGCACTGACAAACCTTGAACGCCGACCGACATTTATGAGAGAATATTTGCCTGGCCAGATAACCTCTCTACATCATGAGGTTGAAAAGAAAGCCTAAATGAACATAAAAAGGTCAGAGCAAAGATACAAAGGAGAGTGGAAGCACGAGCAGTAATACGAACTTCTGACAGCTTTTCTCGTAAAAAAGAACTAAACAAACACGTTGTTTTCCCTGGCAGTGTGTGAAAGAGAGTCCGAAGTTGTACCAAAATGCACTCGCAGTATGGGGTGGAAAATCCATCAAAATAAATCTAATATTGATGTAAAGAAGGAAAAATGATACCAACGTTTTCCAATTCTGAAAGTGCGCGGTGTGAAGACAAGGAGAAAATGTTTGCCTGGCCAGATAACATAACTCACGATGTCCCTAAGAATCTGTTGATTTCTTCCCTATCGATGTGTCCGCTTTCTAGACTAGGCATCACTAAGTGACCTTTCGAACCCTCCATTGCTCGCTAAATAGCCGTAGGTCTCTTGCAATGATGAGGTCGGTCAGTTAACGGGGGAAAATTGACAGAACACGTGTAGGGAAATTGGGAGTGATCCTTAATTCAAGACCTGAACAGAAGGAGGACCCAACTCTTATCGCCTCCCTGGAAAGTTGATATTGACGCGGATTCTGTGTTACTGTCATTTTATTCGAATATTTGTAGTAACAACGACGAGTTTGCTAATACATACTTCAGGCAGATGACAACCAGTGGCGCTTTAATATTTGTCCAGACAACATACGGTGTTAAGGTGACACGCCAAATTAGGTTAACACTTCTTCACTTCCTGCATTCAGAAATGCGTCCGTCCCTATTTGCCAGAACGTCTGTTGTCCCGTTCTTAACAGTTTGCAGTTCATTGAGATCTCAAATATTTTACGCTTTTTGTTGTTTTGTAAAATTAAAAATGAAAAAAATCCCCCCATATATAAAAGAGGAAGGGTTTTTTGTCCGATGTTAGCCACCCGCAATTCGTATACTGCCTAGCTAGCCGGTTTAATCACCCAAGTTTGCGGTGCGGTTGCCAGTTGTCCAAACGAAGACGCTTGACAGTTGTCCACCGCTGTTGTTTACCATCGACTGCCATCGAGTGCTTGACGTAGGGTGATTTCGAAAGAGGTCTTTTGCCTCCGGTATACTCCGGCAAAAACTCCGTTTTGTATTTCTACTCCAAGTACAACAACGGAGGAGAAGGCTTTATTTCTTGTCTTCTGCTATACAGTACTGCATCATCAAGTACCGTACAGTACTATATCATCCAATATTCATTCTGAGGATGTGCGCGGATTACAAAGAGCACTATTGCATTATATCAATTAAGTCTAAAAGTGCAATACTGGCAGATATACATTGTCTGAGACCACATTCAGACCATGATCCAGCGAACCATGAGCTATACCATTCAAGAACCTCATACATTTAGATACGCTACCGAACGATAGAACTATAGTTAACACATGTTACAATACTATGAACTTAAACATTTGTAGATCCTACAATAGATGTTGATCAGTTCGAAATGCGCTTCGTCGTTGAAGGCGCATATTCCTTGCATCGTTGTCCACCATAGGGGTCCCGTCCGCGTTCGTGACTAAATAAGGACTCACAGGAGTGAGCATTAAATCTGAAAGGGATAGCGGATACCATTTCTCAAACAAAAATTCTAGGTAACAGTCGTCCTACATAAGGTCGGAGCGCATTAATGAGGCATGGGCTGACATATGGAATTTGCTTTCTCGAACATCCTCCTCGCCGTGGGTGGGATGGGTGGGAGTCACCAGACAAGAAAAAGCCGGAATGGGGGTCTTAGGCACCGCCTACTCAGGTCAGCGGTGCCACCCAGCATGCGCTGACCATCGGGGCCGACGCGCTGCTACACATGACCTGCGGTGTCGCACCGCGTCGTCCCGACTAGCAGAACAGTCGTAGAAATTCAAAACAACACTTTTGCCTCCGGTATACTCCGGCAAAAACTCCGTTTTGTATTTCTACTCCAAGTACAACAACGGAACAATTAAAGCGCGAGGGGTTGTAGGCTAGAGAAGCCGAGGTCGTCAGACTGAGAATGCGTACCTGAACGCATATGAGCTGCCACCATATGTAACGCATCCGGAAATGTTTGTTCCTCCACACAATGTAACAACTTTCAATCGCAGCTATACTTCCCAAGTCATGTGCTTGTTCGAGAAAAGGTTCTTGCCCGCAGTACTTTCTTCTCAGGAGCCCAGAGTGCTCCTGCTTTGCCGTTAGGACACTACAGAGGTGAGGAATCATGATGGTAATGGATTGTAAATCCGATGGAAACCGGTAGAAGCCCGTTTCTGTGAAACCGAGTCGAAACCCATTTTGGCTACGACACTTTATTCAAGACTAACCATTAGAGTGTTATTGGACTAACCAACAATCGACTTTGAGCGGCGCATAACAGGGGCTTTTCGGCCATAGCTGAAGCTAAGCTCTTCAACGGAGCGAACCCAGACTGAATCCTCTTCGTGAGACCCCAGTGTAGCTTTTCTGCCGTAGATCGCCTTTGTGTCATTACTCCGCCATGCTAACCATTTCACCACTTGGAAGCTATGTGTTATTCAGGAAAGGAAGTAACCTATAGAACAAGATCCATAACTATTTAGTTCTGCCTTCAGAAGGCATTCCTCTTTTGTCGGCGCATGAATTCTTAGGAAGCAAAAGGTGTTTCATTGTGACTATACTTTTGCCATTTATTCTTTGTTCTTACAAGTGAAATTCCTCCCCACATAATAGCGTGAAACTCTCCCTTCGAGCTATGTGATTCAATCTTCAGAACATCATGGGTTGGAAAATGTTGTACGGATCCTTCCCGAGATGTGATCTAGCTATCATTCGGTGTAACCTCGCATGTACAGAGGTTCAGGGACCTCTGCCGAGGAAGCGGGCGTATTCGAATCTGCTCGAATAAATATACTTCGCAACCGTGTGCGTATTCTCCAGAGCGTAATAAACTGGACCATTCGTACTTCTGATCTACGTGATCAGAGTCACTCATCCGTATCAAAAACCAGGCAAACTGGCTATATGAGCCGGCTTCTACTCCTACTACCAAAGCTCTGACATATTTCACATTCATGTGTGGATCCATCTTTTGTCAACTAAAAGTTAGACACCACTGAGTGTTAGGCCAACAATAACCCTATCTAAATCATGAACAGCGAATCATTTGGATCGAGATCCAAGAACCACGGCTGTGGAATACAACTTCTTCGAGATCTGCTCGAGGAGCCTTAACAAACACCTCGCATCAGTGTTGGACACCCCTGAGTGTAAGACAAAGAATACCCCAGTTCTTGAACATAGTCAATTTTTCATCTGGAACGAGATCCAGGCACCTCGGCTGTAGAAGCCAACGTCATTTAGACCAATAACACTCTAGTTCTGGAACGTAATCAAATGATCATCTGGAGCGAGATCCAGGCACCTCGGCTGTAGAAGCCAACTTCATTTAGACCAAGAACACTGTAGTTCTGGAACATAATCGAATGATCATCTGGAGCGAGATCCAGGCATTCCGGCCGCAGCAGCCAAATTCTTCGAGATCTGCTCGAATACCTCTATTAAACATGGTGGGATCTCGAACCAATGTGCGCTTTTTATTTTGATGTACGAATCTTCTGCATAACTTAGTAAACTGGGATATTCACGTTCCCGATCTCGAAAAGATGAACACTACTGAGTGTTGGACCAACAATACCCATTTCTGAAGCATAAACAACCGATCATCTGCATCGAGATCCAGGATTCTCTGGTCGCGCAGCACTAACAAAAATCTCGCACCAGTATACGGATTCGTTGTAAGCCACTAAAGACTGGTCCAGTCACCTAGACATAAAAACCAACCTTTTCGAATCTGCTGAAAAGCACAAATATCTCGCACCAGTGTGCGGATTCGCTTTAAGCCAGTTAAGGCTGGACTAGGTACCTCTACTGTGAAAACCATCTTCTTCAAGGTCTGCTTGAATAGCCCTAATAAATATCTCGCACCAGTGTGCGGATCCGCTGTAGGGTGGGCCATTGAAAAGGTATTCTGTCACGTATTAGTATTTGTTGATCGGCAACTGTTTGACCTTATGAATCCTTCTTGCATAGTTTTGCGACACGCCAGTCATTTTCTTTTCCCAACCGTGAACATTTTTGCTGGCCCTACTGGTAGGGAAAATCCTGAACGTCCCATAGTTAAACCTAGTCACTAGAACTCGAAACTACATCTTCTTGCCAAGGTGCTTAATTAACTAACTGAAGCAACGTAGTGGCTGTCTTCCTCTAAAGGGTGAGGTGAGAAGTCATATCGCCTCAGAAGACAAGAAATATTGCCTTCTCCATGTGGTATTAATGTAATAAATGGTGCACTTTCATGGCTAGATTGTAGTGCCCATGCATTGACAGTACTTACTTTACCTCACATCTAATTCAAAAGTATGTGAGCAACTAATTGCAACACCGCCTCCAAATCTTTCTATCCGGAGAGAAATGAACTCTCTGTCCCTCTTGAACAACTACATTTCAGCAGTTCTGTGGTAGAACCTCTTTGAACATTTTTGCAATCGAGCTGCAGTAATAAACCGTAGGGAGTTGCCACTCTCCGTCCTAGTGCAGAAGTTGCACACAACGAACAACTAGGATGGCGAAATCGTGACAGTGATTTGTATTGCGAAACGGCAAGTGCATCAGCATCCTCTACTAACAGGAAACTTACGAAACTCCTCCCCCTGGGTCCTCTTGTTAATAATCCTACCATATATCTTTGATAAAGTAGTCACATATTTCTCTCGACCTGAGTCTTCACGGAGGACGCGGAAAGAAACGAAACAGGAAGGAAAGAGAAAAGCCAATCGTATTGGAGAGTCAGGATCGCCAATCAGGATAACGACTTTAAGAGACGGGTTCGGTTACGAGCGACTCTCGATATAGCGCATCGCGCTCAAGCTCATTCGTTAAGGTGACATAACAACAACCAGTCACCAGACAAGAAAAAGCCGGAATGGGGGTCTTAGGCACCGCCTACTCAGGTCAGCGGTGCCACCCAGCATGCGCTGACCATCGGGGCCGACGCGCTGCTACACATGACCTGCGGTGTCGCACCGCGTCGTCCCGACTAGCAGAACAGTCGTAGAAATTCAAAACAACACTTTTCCCAACCACCACTGTTGTTTACCATCGACTGCCATCGACTGCCTGACGTAGGGTGATTTCGAAATAGGTGTTTTCCCAATACGTGTCGGCGGAGAGTCGTTGGATACACCGCTCTCAGAAAGGGGCGGGGCGAGGGGCGCGCCCAGGACAAGATGTCCGGTTCCCTGCACTCACATAGAGGCATCGCATTTCTAATCACTTCCCTTGGCCCTACAACTCTATCCTGAACTGATTTCGTTTCGTTTTCGACAAGAGTCAGATTATTGTTCACCATATTTGGAGGGAAAGAGTTTTCAGCTGCAGCGCGAGGGCTTTCTTCAGGTCCCGCCACACTACTCAGTACTAAGGCGTCTTCCGCGTTTTCCGACAAGTACAGCAACATCTTAGCGAGATATGTCATGACAACAACGCGACCATCCACTAGAAAGTTCTTCAACACAAGAAGAATTGTCTGATCTTCGGAAAGAGGGTGGTGAGCCGGTTTTGCGTACAATTACGGATAAGCCTTCAATGTAGAACTCCTGACCGGAATCACCCATAGTTTGTAGCTGAAAATTTAAAGAATTGTGGCGAAAATCTAGAAAGAAGAGCGACGTTCTTCTTCCCTCAACTGCCTCCATAACCGAACCGACTGGAAAATGACTTCAGAGTTCGCCGAGATGCGCTTCCCAATCGTCTCCTATCAGCTGTTAGGTTTTTGGACGACGTCACGCCAATTAACGACGGTTTAGCGCGCAGCAAACTTGTCCAAATAGGGCGGCGCGGGCAGGGCGGGAAGTGGGCGGCGAGCAGCACGGTGTACCGAACGATGCCCCCCATAGCGACTCCTTACCTGATGAATCCTACGGAATACCTGTTCCTATGTTCTAGAGTAAAGCTCAGTATGCATCTTTATTAGGGAGACGTAGACGTGATTCCCATAGCAAGGAGCTGCTATCTCTAGTAGGTCGTCGCTATCAATGGCAGGGGGCGTTGGCTTCGAAGGTGCAGATTAGGTACAACCCGACATCTCCATTCCTACAGCAAGCTCGTCCTCGAGCTTGAGTGCGTCATTATCTTGTTGTCGGTCGATAATCATACAGAGATACAGAAGTGTCAGATATACAGCAAAAGGATATAGGAACTACAAAGTAGTTACGCTATAGCTTAAACTATATGGTGAGTTATTGACTGTAGAAAGAACATGTGAAGTTATGATCTGCGCCTAATTTACCGGACGGCATTCGATGAGACTGAATGGATGGGGTCTGCACAACCATTGAGAACAAGCTCGTCCTCGAGCTTGCCTAGGAGGCTGTGGATATGGCAGATAAAGTATCGGAGAGACGATGTCCAACTCTTTCGTCTCGAGGGATAGGCAAGTGGAGTGTGGTGATAAATAGGATTGAAGTGAGGATGAAGAAGTTTAACGTCTTCTGTGTTCACTAATGGAGGTGATGAAGAAGGTTGCGATGAATTCATTACCTTATTTTGTTCAGTACGAGTTAATGGGCCATATATAATTCAGTACCTTATTCGGTACAGCACGAGTTAATGTGTCATACATATCTACTGTTATGATGAAGGGCAATAATTGTTTTACATAGGAGCACGAAATTGCTGTGGATGTGAAATGTGACGAATAAATAAGAATGCTACAAAATTTGAAAAATTATGAGGTGCTCAATACCTTGCACACATGTGCGAGCGAGAGGGATGTGGAAGATGAGGTGTTATCGATACACAATTGAAGGTAGATTGCCTTACTGCATTGTAATACTGTTGTAATTCGTTTACAATTTTTGAATTTCTTCACCTGAAGAAGAAGAACAAGCTGCAAATACGGAACCGCTTTATTCACATTTGTTTGCCATAAATTTATACAAACGATTTATCAAGTGACCGCCTCAGCTTTTAAAACTAAATCGGTTGACACAGGGGCGAATCTTTGAAAGAAAAGTTTTGTAATTATTAGCGCGAACTAGAAATTCTTTGAAGTGCCCATTCAAAGAATGTGATAATTCTGCGCGGATCGGCGCAAATGATTAAAAGCAAACTTACAATATACTGATCTAGTTACTTTTTGAGGTATAGGTCAGTGTCCATAGTCCATATTTTGTCCTGCTAAAGTGTATTTACTCTGCAATTACGGTGATCGTCGCAAGGGTTGTTCCTCAGTGTCCAGTGCTTCTTTTAAGCTCTCCGAAGTAGGTGTCAGCTCCTTCAGTTAGCCCCGAAGAGGCTGGTGCCGTAACAGAAGCACTGGCTACCTTGGAACGTGGTGAATATAACTTCAACCGATTCATATGTACTGCTTGTCGCTTTTGGCGACCCACAAGCTCTTGAATCATCACATTGGGTCGTTCAATTACTTCGATACTGAACGGGCCTTTCCACTGATTGGTTATTTTGGGACGCACGGTGTCGTATCGCAAAAGGACTAGATCACCAGTGGAAAGTTCCGTCGGGAATACCTTAAATTGATCGTATCCCGTCTTGTGGTGTTTCGTCTTCTTTACAGTTTGACGTGCTATGACTCTGTCCTTTAGACCAGCGGGAAATTGGTCCGCGAAGTTGACAAAAACGAACACTAGTGTGGTCGGTAAGTTGTGGATGATATCACACCATGTGATCGGATTTCTTCACGTACGACGAAGAATGGGCTATATCCTGTAGTTAAACATTTACCGCAATTATGAAAAACATAAATGGCTAAGGGAAGTCTAGCCAAGGGTATCTGGCTTCCAAGCACAATAAAGTGAATAAGTCATGCACAACTTTCACGATTCGCCCTATCTTACAAATAGATTTACGGTTATAACTTGCTGTAAATTTGTTCAATATACCAAAGCATGCTATTGATTTTAACAAAGAGGTTAATAGTGTAACTAAAACCTCGGTCTGAAGCTAATTCTTTCAGAGTGCCGTGTTTAATATGACACCGTTCATCACGGCGGTTATAGTTAGTTTCGTCGTTTCATCAACAAAAGGCAACTAACTTGCTAAAAGTGCCTACTGCTAAGTAGATAAACCTTATTCTGTTGAAACTTTGTGGAAGAGGTCCGATAGTGTCCGTATGTAAATACAAAATTGGCCAATAATACTTCTTTTACCGCTGCATAAGTCCTTTGTAATCCTAAATGAGATCCCGTTAATGGATTATCGTGATGTGCGGAGATTACCACATATCTGGGTCAGGAAGTAACAAGGCAGTTGTACTATGCGTTGCATAGTACAGACATTCCTTGAAATCATATTTATCAATCATCTTCTGAAATTTCTTAGGGGGTTGATTAACCTTTCTCTGAAAAATCTTAATTACCTTCCATATTCAGAATCCTGAGTTTTTCTAATGTCTTACAAAATGGGTAATAAGCATTGATGAATGGCGCAAAATTTGTTAATGAGGTTAGCGGCTAAGAAAGTCACATAAAGTATTGTGTTTCTCAGCTCGATATTCTGCAGTAATATCGAAAACTTGTGTGGAAATCTGGTATTTAGCCAACCAGAACTGACCTGCGCATCAGAGATTTAGAGGTACGTGATCAGTCACAATTGTGATCTTTGCGCTTTCTACATATGGATAAAACTGTTTGGGAGCAAAACCTATGGCTAGGACCTCCATTTCGATGGCTGCGTAGTTCTTCTCGTGAGTATTCACTGAGTGTAGAAAGTGTAGAAAGCGCAACTGCATGTTCAGCGTAGGTTTGCATATTCTTCTGAAGCAGATGTGCACCTACTCCCGTGATGAATGCATCAGTATCTGTTATACAGGTGCGACCAAAGGATGGGGATAGCAAAACTGGAGCCTGGACAAGTGCCTGTGAAAAAAATGAAACTTGGTGATCTTTTCCACGCAAAGGGGAAGTTCTTATTTAGGAAAGCGTTTAGTGGTTATACAATGATTGCAAAGAGCTGTATAAAACTGCGAAAGTATGATGCTGCTCCTAGAAAAGATTTGAAAAATTGCTTTACTAATTCGACGTAAAAAGATCGAGAGGCATTACTTTGTATTTCTGTTAGTGTTTTAAATTTTGTTTCGTACAATAGGAGCGCGCCTACGAGTGGAATAAATAAAAGAAATAAAAATTCTCGCATTCGCGGGTTGGGGTCGAGAGGTCGAAAGATAAGAAAAGAACTTAATAGCTATAAGATCTTAAGCGCTTCGAAAGATAATATTTTTGTACTCTTACCTCACTGTATTGAGTGGAGGACGACTGTCATTCTTGCTCAGCAGCGCTACTACAACTACTCAAAGTCTATGTTCGCAGATACACATGCGGCTCTGGGAGGTGGAGAGAAAAATTGAATTAAATTGATGGAGATTTTTTTAATTAAAAAAATCGTAGGTTCGTAATAAAAAAAAAACTCGTGAGTTTGTAGGTACTTTATACTACAATTCTCTCTTCATACAAGGAAACCAAGAGACGTAACACGAGGGAGTGTCTACTAGAACTTACACGGATCAAGAAGAGCTGTAGAGAAGGAGAGAGAAAAATCACTTTAAAATTTTAATTGAAAATTCAAAATCAAAAAAATCCTTTCAAAGCCGAAGGATGGAGCTCACGGTAACTTTCCAACTGTACTTGATGAAGAAGTGGCGCAGTTGATCGTTGAAGTGAGTGGGGCCGACGTGATGTCTCAGAAGCAAATTGACCAGTCGAGTACGTCGACTGCGGGTTGAGTGATCGAAGACAAGAGGATGGGTCCTTATAAGGGGTTCAGTGCAAAAACTTGCTATCTCCAAGCGAGGTTTGCTATCTGTTGTGGTGATCTCTGGTGTTTAGAGGCTTTTCTGTATGCCGCGTAGCCTAGTGATTGCAAAGGCTGCAAAGGTTACAAAACTAGGTGGTATCGTAAGCCTACATCCAAAAACATCATTGTGCACTACAACTCCGCGCATCCCTCCAGTGTTAAGAAGGCTATTGTGCAAAACATGTTTCGTACAGCGTGCACAGTTTCATCTGGCACCGTCGAAAAAGCCTTCTCGATAAATAAAGCTCGCCTTATAGCCCAGCAAAACGGTTATCCCTATAAGGAGCGAGAAAACAGGCATAGTCGACGAACTACGGGTGGAGGGAGCCACGCGGAAGAACACACGAAAGTTGCATTCTGCGTGCCGTTCATCTCGGATGCCATAAGCTCTGCAATACGTGCATGTGTTCGAAAAGCCGACCTTCACGAAATGGTTAGGGTGTTGGAAATACCACCTATGAATTTAAAGGGTCAGCTCGTCCGCAACCGTTTGTACGATAGCATATGCACTACACCATCGTGCACTATTTGTCCCTACGGAAAACCGGGAGATTGTATGCTTACGGGTGTTGTGTATCTCATTAAGTGCCTCGCATGCGAGCAGGAGTACATTGGGGAAACCTCCCGGCCATTATGTGTCAGGGTAAAGGAGCACCTTGATGGGCTAAAAAGATCCAACGCCGCCACCCCCCTGGGCGACCATAGGGCGCGATCTCACGCAAACAGGGTCGCAGTCACCGTCCTGGCGCGTGAACCCGACATCTCGGCGCAGCGAACCCTAGAAGCGCTTTGGATTGCGGCCAGGTCACCTGGAATCAATAGGAAGGATGAGTGTGTAGCAGTGACGCAGGAGCTGGCACCATTCGTGGACATCTGCGGGTTTTGCCCTACAAGGTCATGACCCAAGAGGTCCACCAGGCGGGTAGTTCCTGGAGATTTAGTACGAGGTCATGACCCTAGAGGTCGTCTAGTCGGGTAGTCCCTGGGGCTCTAGCTTCAGTCACCCTCGTTAGACTTCCAGCTGCGGGTACCCGGTGGACGTCACTAGTCCACTTGCTAAAGGTTAGCCATCCTGGTCTCTATTCTCCGTTTCTTTGGTCTAGTGGTCTCTCAAACAATTTCTGTAAAATGAAATGGCGTTTGGGGGGATAGTTTCCCAGATTGATTTCGTCTCATTCCAGGCTCTGAAGAAGGCGAGAACGCCGAAACGTTAGCCTGAGTGCTGTCTGTGTTACCAATCTTGGAGTGGCTTGAGATAAATATTATTTCTCAACATCGTGGACTACTATGCCAAGATTTATCGAGAGCCGAACGTGGAATGCAAAGGCTCTGTTTGGCAAGCTGCTGCGGCTACGTTCGGCTTTATTTGCTGATTGCGCCTTATTCAGATAAGATACTGAGGTGACCTTATGAAAATTTAGACCTTAAACTATTCGTTGGATCAATGCAAAAATTATGTCTTGGCCGGGACTCGAACTTTCAAGTCGCGTTTCGAACCGCGGAAGAAGTCCACTGCGCCATAGAGACATTTTATTTTTATTTTTCCATACTCTTACCCAGTATGTTACAAAAAATAATATTTCTATGCCTTGCAATGCATAGAAAGAGTCATCCGACTATTTATTTATTTATTTGAATGCACCAAAAGTGCGCTTGAACACAACAAACAAAAAATAAAAACGCAGTAACCATAAAAAATATCATGTGCGGCGTTAGTAACAATAACATAAACAAAGCCAGATGGGGGACATCACTATGTATACTTTAAGATAGGAAGTCTATGTTTCCTAAGCATTTGGAGTTTCAATTCAAAGTACTAGAGCAAATTTTTTTTAAAAATTATGACGAAATACAGTATAATTATGTCGAAATAGTTAAAGAAAATGTTTAGGCAGAAGTTTATCATAAGCGTCAGGAGTGAGAAGCCAGAAGTTCAGTATAGCTATGGCGTGATTCCCAGTGTGTGAAGAAATCACTTTCGAGCAACTTTACGAGAGCGAAGCACCTTGGAGTCCGGTCTAATTTCCGAGCATACCAAGGCGAGCAACCAGCCACATTATGCTTCCTCTCGGTATTGCTTCCATAGAAACTGAACTTGCGAAAAAATCACTCCGACGAATATTACCATGTAGGTGTCTATATAAACTAGAATGAAAAAAATAAAAACGAAGATGAGAAGGTTAGAAACAACATGTACGTAACGAAGTGCTTTGCACTGAAACCCCAATTACCATTATTATTAAAGCAATAACCGGAAACATAGTGATATCAACAAAACAGGATAAATAAACAAGAACAAAAGAGCTCAGTCTATTAGCTGTCACAGAGTAAAAATACATGTGAAAGTATTCTTGCGTTCTGCACAGATGGAGTTTGATAACGATGCACTAGTCTTGATGTCTGCCATTTACCTTCGCACACTGTAACGAAGTAGTGTGAGTTCGTCCCATGAGTAGGCATAAAAGCCAAGTACTTACCGTTCTGATATTTAATTCACCACCAGGAACCTTGAAACAGACAAACAATGACGCTTAACACACACCTGTACCGCGATGTTTCCATATTGAGGAGTCCCAGGCTCTCTTCATAATTAAAATCAGCAAGAGCATTGGGTACAGTTATGGACAAGAACTCTAATAAAAACTCGCTGCATCTATTCCAAATTTTCGTGAGGCTATGGCATGAGAATATACAACTGAGTCCCACACTACAAAACAGGCAACACATGTAGCCTGCGAATTTTAACAAAATTGATCCGTTATTCAGAATGTGCTTAATATCAATACTCATCACCTATTGCCTAACAGCTGAGCAAGGTCAAGCTTCTCTAGCCTCCTTCTGAATGAGGAACTATTGTCGGCTTCTAGTATGTGAGGTGGAAGCAATTGCATCCACCTAGCGCAACGGTTGAAAAGACTATTAAACATTAACGAATGCTTTTTCTTGCCAATTTTACGATAATGTAAGTTGAAGCTACCATTGCGTATACTAGTTGGCATGAACACCCAGTATTTACTAGCCGATAATTTAGATTGTCTTCTAAGGATTCGGAAACAGAAAGTTAAGTCCGAGATAATGCGTCTTTCCTCCAGCGTTTTCATCCCAAATGTTTTCAGCCTATCGACATAGCAAGGGATATCGGTTCTACCTAAAGGATGCGATATACGGTACCATAAGAGTCGGGTAAACACGTGCTGTACTTTTTCAATTTTAAGTATGTCTTTCTTTAAGTGGGGGCTCCAAACTGGAGAGCAGTATTCAAGACGAGGCAGTACGTATGACTTGTAGAGTCTCAGCAATATTTCCTTATCTGAACATTTTATGTTACGAAGCAAGCAGAAGAGGGTACTGTTGGCTTTACGAACTATGTCGTCAATGTGACTCGAGAAGTTTAGGTCAGTGTCGAATATAACACCAAGGTCTTTCCTTGAGTGACAACAAATGAGTGCCCTACCACTTACAACATAAGTAGGCAAATCCTCATCTCCAAAGTGCATAACAGTACATTTTTCAGCATTTAGCGGTATACCCGAATTAGAAGCCCACAGATGCATCCTTTCAATAGATATTTGCAGAGAAGAACGAACCTCCACTCTAGTTTTGTTATCATAAACTCCATATATCTTTACATCATCAGCGTACAGCTGTAGTTTAACATAAGCCGAAGATTTCAGAATTTGAGGCAGTTCAATAGTGTAAATCATGAATAACAAGGGAGACAAAACTGCCCCCTGAGGAACACCGCTTTCACAGGTATATCTCGTGGATACACTATGCCTAATCCTTACCGTCATACCTCTATTAGATAAGTACGATTTAAACCAGTTCAACATCTTGCCTCGAATTCCAAGCATTTCTAATTTGGCTAACAGAATTTGATGGCAGACCCTGTCGAATGCCTTAGAGAGGTCAAGATATATCACATCAACTAGATTACCATTATTGACCGCTTGTAGCAGATCGTAAGCAGTGTCACTCAGATTGGTTGTAGTTGAGGCCCCAGGTAAAAAGCCGTGCTGTTCTAGAGGAATAACACTAAATTTGTTAAGCCACGATAGCAATTTCTCGTTGACAATTTTTTCCATAACTTTTATAGCAGTCGATGTAAGACTAATAGGTCGAAATTTATTAAGCAAATTAGTGCCCGGAGTCATCGGAATCGCTGTTACAATAGCTTCCTTCCACATCTGCGGAACCTCTCCAAGAAGCAAGGACAGGTTGAACAGATATGCAAGGGGCTTGGAGAGAGAATAGTGGCATCTTCTGTATACTATCTGAGGAATTCCGTCATACGGTTCAGAAGTAGATGGGTTTAGGCGCTTAAGAATTAAAGATACATCATGTGGATGAAAATATAGGTCACCAAATGCATGACGTATAAATGGAAAGGTGCTCGAAAGTGCATCCATAGAGAGGTTTGGTGGGCTGAAAACGCTGGAGAAAAAACTGGCTAATGCGTCTGCTTTCTCCTGGTCGGTACAAAATTTGGAACCACCCTCTCCAACTAAGGTTGGCAATGTTGTTTTAGGCTTGAGTTTACAGCGGAGGTATTGGTATAGTTTCTTGCAAGAAGCATGTTTGGCAAGTCGCCTTTCATAGTTAGCAAAGAATCGTTTCACGTGGTAGTTTAAACTAGCACAAACATTTTTGTACCTCTCATTGTTTACAGGTGATACCAACTTACGAAAAAGACGCTGTTTTTGATGAAGCAAATTATGGATGTGGGCCGGGTATTTCAGAATTCTATGGCCAGGAAATCTGAAGGGTACAAACTTTGCAAAGGCATCATATAGGACTCTGCAAAACCGTTGATAAGCGTCGGTGACTGAAGAGTAGTGAACGAAAATCTCTAACCAATCTAAAGCAAGAAAGTAGTTATCGAGAGCAGCATAGTCAACACTCAAAAAATCAGGAAATGGCGGGAGCGGGGTATCCATGAATTCCTCTTTTATGCCGAAAGAAATGACACTCAGATGTTCCCAATGGCGGAAGTATAGCTAAATTAAAAACGTTTGGAGAGGGAGATAGGACTAAGTCAAGGATATTGGATCCATGTGTAGGTTTATTGACGTGCTGCGAAAATCCACATTCTCGGAAAAATTCTAGAAAAGCTATGCTGGCCGAACTAGACAAATGCTGGCTTTCCCAGTTTATCCTTAAATTGAAATCTCCAACCAAGACAGTGTCTAGGTGGGTTGAGACAAGGTGACGAAGTAGGTCCATAAGGCTTTCATCATCGTTCTTGGAAGAATTGGGTGGCCGATAAACTGTGACAAACCGCTTATATGTTGCTTTGGTAGAAGAAAAAAGATCTATGCACAGTACATCAGCCTTCCCAGGAGCAGCGAGCTCGTGATGGCCTATAATAAAACATCCTTTTACAATGCAACAGACACCGCCTCCACTGCGACCACTACGATCGGAGCGAAAGACCAAATAAGGAAGGGTGCCCACTATTTCTGAGTCCAAAACCCTTTCGTGAAACCACGTTTCCGTGATAAAAACAAAATCGGGTTGGTTTTGTGCCAAAAAGAGCTGGAAGTGATCAATTTTGTTCATCAGACTGCGAGCGTTCATTAGGAAGCACTTTAGGTTTTTAAAACCATGCGTACCTATAGGTTTCCCGTGCTCCTGGGAAGGTCCGAGGCACGTCGCAACTCACCTCGGTACACTACCCACTCACGGACCGTGCCACCTTTGTTGCGCTCTCGAGCTTCCTGCCTTAGCTCGTAGTCGCGCTTTCTCTCATCGGCGGTCATACTACGACGTATGAACACGTGAGGAAAGCCCTGCGTCCGGAGCAGGCGGGTATTAGCGAGAGCACGGCGCCAGTGAGCAGGAGAAGGGAGGACTACTTTTACTAAGCGTGGCCTCTGAGGATTTAGCCTACCCATCCTGTAAACCTCAGTAGGGCGACACTCTACGTCAAGTACGTCGAGTATACCCCTACATCCTTCTCAAGAACCGCTTGCTTCGCAGAGGGTGGAATGTCACCCGCCGCCTCCTCGAGACCACTAATAACAATACTGCGAGAACGCTTTTCGCTCTCTAGAGCCTCAGAAAAATCAGCAGGAATTTTCCTAGCTGCTGCGAGGAGGATGCGCGCGATGACAGGATCTGCGTTCATTTCCAATGCCAGGCGTATAAGCTCAGCAGCAGACTTTCCGGCATACTCATCATCGCCCTCAAGAGCTTGTGTTCCAACTTGATTGGGACGAGGAAGGCTCGCTCCTCTCGTAGCTCTTTTAGCCGATGCTGGCTGCGATTTTGGTGGCATTTGACCTTTGACCTACCTGTGATAGACAAATTGATTAGTCCAGAATATGGCGAACAAAACGACGTTAAAAAACAGTAAAAAAGCAGAATATAGGCGGAACTAACAGGAAACTAGTAATACAACAACCAGATCTAAAGGTAAAGGAGGATGTGCAAAGAGAAAATGAAAAAGAAAATACTAGAAGATTAAAAAAGGCAAACAAGAGAGAGTCACAGAAAACACGACCGCACGGGACGCAAATGTTCAAGGAGTTTGTTAAAATACTCACCCATGCGGTCGTAGACATCGGTCGTCGGGTGCCAGCAGGGTGTGGGGGATAATAAGGGATAATTCTCAGTTAATCGAAATTGGAAGAGAAAAAAATTAATCTAGAATTTATAGAAATCTCCCCGTGACCTCCATATCAGGTTGAAGGATAACGACTCCTTACCTGATGAATCCTACGGAATACCTGTTCCTATGTTCTAGAGTAAAGCTCAGTATGCATCTTTATTAGGGAGGCATACTGTATTCGACTATGAGCAAATGGGGAAAGAAAGGAAGGGAAGAGGGGGCAGGCAACGGGCGACCTCCCAGTCGGGGCGACGTAGACGTGACTCCCATAGCAAGGAGCTGCTATCTCTAGTAGGTCGTCGCTATCGATGGCAGGGGCGTTGGCTTCGAAGGTGCAGATTGGGTACAACCCGACACAACCTTCCACTATTTTTACCGCCATACTTTTACCACTACCCCACTACCAGGGTTGCTGCTACTACAGAAATTGAATCCTCTTCCACAGTTTAGTATGGCAACGGGTTGCTCCGTTCTGCATCTTTTTTGCTATTTTGCCTCACATAAGCCGTTTTTTGTTTAAATTCACCTCTATGTTTGCCGCCATCCTTTTACCACTACCCCACTACCAGGTAAGCTATGACTCCATAATAAATTGAATCCTTTTCCACTGTGCAGTATGACAACCGGCTGCTCTTTTTTGCACATTTTTACTATTATTTTGCATCGCAGATGGCATTTCTTGCGTTCAATTTTCCTCTACGTCTACAGCCCTACCTTGACCACTACCCCACTACCAGGGAAGATACGGGCTAGATTCAACAACCTGCATTCAATTGTCCTCTATGTCTACCGCCCTACAGTGACCACTACCCCACTGCCAGGGAAGCTACGACTCCAGGGCCGGGTTCATCAACCGCTTACCGGTCGGTAATGGTGAAGAACACGCCAGACCTGATGCTGATGAATCTCATATCAGGGGATTTGACGGTAATTTTCACCGTTACCGGCAGGTAAACTGTTTACAAATCTGTCCTCAAATACCGAATCTCTCTCCATTGTGCACAATGACCGCCGGTTACTCTTTTCTTCACTTTTTCGCTATCCACGCTAGGGATGCTTCCTTACTCAGCGTCCTTACCTCACCCAGCGACGGCTGACGGCGAAGCCGGCAGCCTTCGCTGGGTAAGGAAGCATTCCTAGCTGGCTCGACGTTAGGATGGGTTTCTGACCCCATATGGCTCACCACACACGACGCCGGCGAAGGCGGTACCTCTATTCAATTCCAAGTCTTTTTCACACTTTGTCTTTGGATGTGACTATGGGCAAATAGTCCACGAAGAAAAGGAACAAATCGGAAGGTGGACGTGCCCTTCTTGGCTACTAAGTTGATTAAATGTTTTGACTTGACTAGCCTACCTAGCACGCCGATATCGTCATTTGAAAGTTTTCCCGCCCTTGTTGGTGACGTCCAGGCTACACAAAGTAATACTCTACCCCAACTGTCGGAATTGGCTTTCGCAATGGCATCCTCTATTGTTGGAAGAGCCCTCTTTGTTCCATTGTTCCGCAATGGTCAAGTTGAGAGCCCGTAAGGCAAAAAATCAGTCAAGAATAACGGGTGGTTGGTAAGCGTTGGCACTGTTGGGCAGTGAAGCGATGAGGCCACTCAACGCTTTGATCATGATATACTTGAAGATGAGATGCTCAGGAAATGTTAGGCTGATTCAGGAGTTCCAGGCTGGTCGCAAATCTGCCCATCGTCACCCTCCTGGCAAGGCTCACAATAATGGACGTCAAGGGTTAATTATCAAAGTCAGTTTCTCTAAGCCTCAGGTGGCTGGTGTCGAGGTTACAAGCTGTTACAACGACGTCGAAAAAGCTGTCACAACGATGTTTTGCAGCGATCAAAACTTCTAGCGCCAGGCGGGACTCGAATCCGCACCTCCCCTTGACCGGGCGGGGATGCTCTACGCCTTTACACCATCGGCGCCTTTTGATTGAAGGCAACATCCACACCTCATGGGACCGATCAGCACTCACCCGTATCCGGGACGGCGCCGGTGGTGTAAAGGCGTAGGGCATTCCCGCCCGGTCAGGGGGAGGTGCGGGCTCGAGTCCCGCCTGGTGCTAGAAGTTTTGATCGCTACAAAACATCGTTGTGACAGCTTGCTACCTCGATACCAGCCACTTGAGGCTTAAAGAAACTGATTTGAGATGTCGAAAAAATCGCATTGCCTAATCAAAGCCTCATGAACTCGCTGCTGCGCGCATGTGTAGTCGTGCGCAAAGCCTTACGCAGCGTATTGTTCACGTTTGCTCAAAAGGATTACACGCCCGAGGAGCCCGAACTGGACAGAACGCGTAGGGAAGCGGATGATCTCAAGAGAGAGAGAGAGAGAGAGAGAGAGAGAGAGAGAGAGAGAGAGAGAGAGAGAGAGAGAGAGAGAGAGAGAGCAGGCCGACTGATGTCCATGACGACTTTGGCATTGTGAATCTGAGCGATGTTAATCCCTAGGTGCACTGCCTAGACGTCTCAGGCGTTTCTGCGGTGGCTTCGACGTTCAGCACAGTTCATGGGAGAGAGGCCTGCAATGCCCTCGATAGTTCGCGAGCACTACCCCGCGTCTCAGCCTATACGTTGTTGCCCCCCCCTCTTGCCTAGGCCACGGACACTTTAACGAGTTCGTCGCTGATCGCTCCTCTCCTTCACCCCTGTATCTTGCGGTTACCAGCCCCTGATGGACAAATGATGTCATATTTCTGGTCGAACTTTCTGCTTTAATGTGCGACCGATCTGCAAGAAAGTACCAGATCTTCAACTTCTTTACCTATATCACAGTAATCCCCTTCTCCTGGCATTTGTCATCCGTATTCATCGTACATTTTTATAGGGCTAATAGGGAGAATAATATGAAGGAACTGGACCGCTGGCCCTTGTGTTGGGAAGGTTGCCCACTTCTTTTTACTCGCGCAACTTCTAGCCTTATTGGCAGTGCCTTATTCTTCGCATTAGTTCAGATCAGCAAACTAGATACTTCATATTGTTTGATCGAAGCCCCGCCTACGAATCATCGCATTTTCTGAATTAAGCACAGCGACGATATCACGGCTGTCAGATGCGCATCGGGGATATAGCGGATGTTACGCGCGGTCAAACAGCACCGGTGGTGTAAGGCCTATCACCACTGCCCGGAAAGCAGAAGGAGCCGGTTCGAATCCCGCATGGCGCAAGAGTTTCGATCGCAACAAAACTCCTGTAACGACATGTAGCCTCTATACCAGCTGCTTAAGGCTTCAAGAAATGTGTTAAAACATCGCATCTTCATCAAGTGTTTGTAGTGTTTTGTTTGTTTGTCCATTTCCAGTGCACTCGATGATGCATAGAAGTGAATAATGTTGGGAGAAATGAACTTTCCTGCAATTGATTGGTCGCACGCACGAAGACCGAACAGAATTTGTAGAGCTTCTAAGTTTCGTGACTACTGCAATGAATACGCAATGAATAAACTTTTGTCGCCGTTCCAACACTGGAGTATAATATCCTTGACCTAGTCCTTGCAAACAGCGAGTACATTATTCACGATGTGAACATTCTATCTTCACTTTCCTCGTCAGACCACAGAATGGTGTCTTTTTACTTCAGACTACTAAGGTAAATCAGATGCCTGAGTATGACTTTTACAAAGATGATTATGCGCTCTCGTCTTTGAAAATCGTGAACCATTTCTGTATCTCAGATGAGAAGCATCACCGTCTTCCTCCGAACAAACCATGGAAATGTCAGGCCACTTAAAAACACCCCCACTGCTTCCCCACAAAACTTCTAACTCTTAACTCGGTTTAATCATAACCGTTTTTGTAAAACGAACTGTGATCAGCTAGAGTAATCAGCACACCTCCCGCAAATATGCTTCCGCAGAACATTCCTCTTTGAAAGTCTGATCGGAACCGGTCACAGGATGTTTACAATCGGCGACGTAGAGCAAAATCGCCGAAAATTTTTTTCGGAAAGTGGACACCGTTGCAACTTTCGCATTTTTTTACAGCCACTCTGATGTAATCGAAATGTTCTCGGCTACATTTGTTTATTATGGTTGCGCGAAGCAGAGAACAAACAGAACAACAATGGCATGAAGGCCACAAGTGAATGATAAGTAGAACAACAAGCGACAAGTGGACAATAGATTATTCATTCAGTAGCATTTTACTGTCCATGCAATTTCATATCTATGTAATCGTAAGCGGCAAAGCGGCATCCTGGCAACTGTGTTCTACACTTGTGGCTGACTGTAGCTGCACTTGTAATAGAGCACCAATAACCATGACCCTACCAGAGGGAAGTCCTACGGTTGCTTCATGGGCTCTTATCAAAAATTATTGGAAAAAACATCTCATGTTGTCGAAGTCATCTGCAGTTCGATGCGTCGCCACCCTAACAGGCAAGCGTCTGCCGTCTCAATTTGCAGGGAAAAACGAAACCATAAGTTTCATTCGTGTCGCCGCCTGACGAAGCTTCCCTCAGAGTACCGCTTCCCTCAGATTACCCACGTGAGCTTTCATTCTTCTCTGCACGAAGACACTTCATCACGGCATCTTTCAACATCAAGGTCCCTCAATTTTTTATCTCCAAAACTGAACCCTTCCGTTAGTTGTATGCTGTTCCAACCTTAGTAAAAGAGTAGTAAAGAAATTCAGATCACAACGTAATCGGCTCAAAGCTGACGATGCAAATGCCGACGAAAAACTCCTCTGTCATGAAACAAAGCTAGAAGCCCAAAGTTTGTCAATAGTAGTAGTACTCACTTTACATAGGATCCGGCGTGATCCGGATAATTGCAGTCAGTCATTTTTCTAGCCCCGGATAGATATATCATCTGAAAAGTGGCATTTTTGGGAAGCCCGAATTTTGGTATGATTCAGATGAGGGTAATTTTCACTAGAACAGACTTTTGGATGATTCAGATAACTGAATCCTCTTCGGTCCCGGTATCGGATCTCCGACTCGGAAAGGATGTCGGATTTCTGATCTAAATCAATTACCTGAATCATCCGAAAAAAGGATCTGGGCCAGATTCGTCAACGACACCTCCGGTATAATCTCACGGCGGATTCATCACATCGGCCTACGTAGTCAGTGATACAGAGAGATACAGATTCGATAACCGATATACCGTTACCGACCGGTAGCGGTCGATGAATCTGGTCCCTGGTGAAAATCACGCTAACCTGAACCATCTTAAGATCTGGGCTTCTCAAAGGTTACATTATCACCATGATACATTTATCAGTAGTTTGAAAAAATGATAGATCCGAAGTACCCGATTCGGAGTCGGATCCCTTGTAGTGCTTACGATATCAATGAACAGTGCAATATGCCGGGCAATTTATTCAGCGGTCACAACATGTAACCGCCTATTTGCGTCCTCTAGCTATAGCTGTAATATAAGGGAAATAAGAAAGTCGCGAACATAGGCGCGCGGTGGATACCTTTGCTTGTATTCGCAGAATGCAATACAACGTCACTAGCATTGCTAGCAAACAGTTTAAAGCCGGTTCCCGAAGTCCTCACATATATTTAGGAAAGGATATATATGTACAGCAGACAAAAAAGGAAAACGAGCGTAAAACGGTGGCAAATATTGTTCCTTGAACATAATTAGCTACATACGGAGGACACTTAGTAGGAATTGAGGATAGCTTAGAGCTGTTTTTCGGCATTTTTTAAAATTAACCTTAGGACAGCTGGACATTCACTTGGCATATTAGAATTTCTACAAATAATGGATGGGGTGTTAACATGTTCTGAGGAGACAGTAATACAGAATAGCCAGACAGCTACATCCGAATTAGTCGACAAATGTTCCTGTGGCGTCGGTGTCATCTTCGGAGTCTGCTTCAACATCCGAAGAATCTCGCTGCAGTTCATCTATCAGCGCGTTCAACACTTCAATCACATCCTTCGCCTGCTGGAGCTGGTCCGACAACTCGGCAAGGATGAAGCGGTTCTGAAGTCACTGCTGTATGCCACATCTATCTATTAGGTTGTCCTGAAGCTAATGCAGGTTTTGGATCTCAAACTTTATAAGACATCTAAGATGTAAGACATTCGATAGGCCCTAAATTGTACCAACCGAAAGCCAATCGAACATGTTTCATAGCAGGTCAAAATCCAGGGCATTTCCTGTAATACCAATGAGGCAGCGGCGCTGATAGTCCCGACTCGAATGCGCACTGACGATGCCGACAGTTCCTACGGAGCCAATTAGCATCAAGTCGCACCGTGACACCCGCCGCTTCCAAGGCAGCCCTCGCCGCGGAGGCGATCATGACCTAGCCGAGCACGGGGGCCTGCAGGTAGACTGGGACCCGACTGTGAGCGAGACTTCACGATCGATTCGACCAGATTTACAATTACAATGGATGACTTATTTAGAGGGTTTACAAAGGCAGCGTAGAGAGTCGTACTGGTGCAAATCCTACTTACTTTCATGTCAGAATTTCGAGCTCTATCTGATGGGCTGTACAAGAATGTTTAACAATTCCCCTGTAGAGATATTGTGAGGAAGGCCTCAGTACATTAAGAACTCAGAGGCAGACTAAAAATTCGAACTCGAATTCGAACGACTATTCTCGCAGAAGCATTTCATAGGTAAGACAGAAGCTGTCATGCCAAATAGAATTATACTGAATAACAATAAACCATTGTAGTGCTCTGAAAAGACTTATTAGATTCGACCACTCTGCATTTGCCACATTGATCAACCTTCTCCATGACATAGACCTGGAGGCGAAATGCTTGCTGATGCTTGAAATAACGGTGTTGTTGTGAATACCCAACTAGGGTTTACATCTATAAATGTGTAGTATTATTACATCACAATATAGAACAAATAGGAATGAATGATAACACGTTTAGGTTAACAATATAAGATAAGCATCGTTGCATAGCATCCACAGGTATGACCTAACGATACCGCAAGAAGGTAAATAAGATAATGCACAAATACTACACTCTAGCCGCGGTACACCCTTTTAAGTCTAGCGGTTATCAACCTGAGCTGAGCAATATATGTCATGCTTCTATGCTCCTCCCCTAGAAATTCCTTATATAAACTGCTGTGAATTATTGTTTGTGTTGTGCTCTGATAGTTGTAAAGTAATAAACACTTATTACAATTCGCTACAGACGCATCAGTTGGTGAACCACCAAATTGGTGCATCGACCGTGGTTTCAAACCCACGCCAATTGCCTCTGCGCTAGCTCTCCCAGTGAGAGACAGACGGCAAATAAGAACTCCAATAAGCGTTCCTTCAGAGAACCAGGAGATCTTAGAAGATTTCCCCCGGCGTTCTCTTCAGGAGAACCCAGGAAGCGATCAACCTTTGTTTCCACCGCTAGGGAAACAGGGTTCTCTTTAAAAGAGCTCAATAAGCGTTCCTTCAGGGGACCAAGAGATCTTTTCAAGTCTTCCAACGGCTTCTCTTCAGGAGAATCCAGGAAGCGATTGATTTTTGTTTCCACCGCTAGGGAAACAAAATCTTCAAAAAAGAATTCCATAAGCGTTCCTTCAGGGAACCAGGAAACCTTTTCAAGTCTTCCTACGGCTTCTCTTCAGGAGAATCCAGGAAGCGATTGAATTTTGTTTCCACCGCTAGGGAAACAAATTCGTCAAAAAAGAACTCCATTAAGCGTTCCTTCAGGGAACCAGGAGATCTTAGAAGACTTCCCCCGGCGTTCTCTTCAGGAGAACCCAGGAAGCGATCAACCTTTGTTTCCACCCCTAGGGAAACAGGTTTTCTCTTTAAAAGGAATTCCATAAGCGTTCCTTCAGGGAGCCAGGAAATCTTTTCAAGTCTTCCTACGGCTTCTCTTCAGGAGAATCCAGGAAGCGATTGAATTTTGTTTCCACCGCTAGGGATACAAATTCTTCGAAAAAGAACTCCATTAAGCGTTCCTTCAGGGAACCAGGAAACCTTTTCAAGTCTTCCTACGGCTTCTCTTCAGGAGAATCCAGGAAGCGATTGAATTTTGTTTCCACCGCTAGGGAAACAAATTCGTCAAAAAAGAACTCCATTAAGCGTTCCTTCAGGGAACCAGGAGATCTTAGAAGACTTCCGCCGGCGTTCTCTTCAGGAGAACCCAGGAAGCGATCAACCTTTGTTTCCACCGCTAGGGAAACAGGTTTTCTCTTTAAAAGGAATTCCATAAGCGTTCCTTCAGGGAGCCAGGAAATCTTTTCAAGTCTTTCTACGGCTTCTCTTCAGGAGAATCCAGGAAGCGATTGAATTTTGTTTCCACCGCTAGGGATACAAATTCTTCGAAAAAGAACTCCATTAAGCGTTCCTTCAGGGAACCAGGGGTACTTTGAAAGCCTTCCTTTAGCTTTCTCTCGCGAGAAACCAGGAAGCAAATAAATTCTTTTTTCCATTTCATTGAAAAAAGATAAAAAACGACAGTTTTCATTGGTTATACCTCACCTGAGGAGCCGAGAGAACTTAGCGAAACGTTCGCCAACTGCGCCCACCCCACCTGAGGAAGACAGAAGAGCAGCGAAAAGTCCCGCGTGGCAGGAAGAGACTTCTACTTCGGACATAACGAAGTAAAATTCAAAGTTTACTGATAAACTTTGGTAAAACGCGCCGGAAGCAACAAAGATGGCAGAAATTCAGGTTTACAAGACAAAAATGACGAATGCTTGCGGACTTATTAAGGCAAGCGAGGCAGAAGTCAACCGTCTGGACCAGCCATTCGCGTTCCCGGAAGAAAGGAAGGATTGTGAGGAGTACATCAGAGAAAAGACAGCACAGCTAAACCACCTGATGAGAACGGCAATGAGCAACAAGCAGTACCACGACAACTGCTTAAAGGAAGCAATTGAGACAATAAACTCACGACCTACCAAAAAAGAGCGTGAAAATCTCATGACGGATTTGGACGACTACCTACAAGCAGAGTCATACGAGCTTGACATCACGGTCATGCGTTGGCAGAACAAAGTGGATTTCAAAAAGGATGAACTGTCTCAACAAGCCCTCCTAATAGCCAGCTGTCAGGAAACCGCCAGCTGTGAACAGCCGGCTACTGGCAATAGTGGAAATAATTTCGAATCAGCAGGTGAGGTAGCGCCTTCACAAGCACGCAATGTCGCGCTCAGACGACCTCTTCTCGAGGTTCCAACCTTCTCAGGGGACTTGAGAGTTCAACGCCTTCTGGTCCGTATTCCAGGCACTTATACACAATGATGCCAGTTTAACTGACCAAGAAAAGTTCCTGTTCTTGAAGCAGGCTCTCAAAGGCGAAGCTGCAGCATCCATCACCTACGTACCCGTGATAGGGGACAAGTACTACGGGGCCGTCAACATCCTCAAGAAGCAGTACGACAGGTCGGCAAGTATAGCTGATATTCTCATAAACGAGATCGAAAAAATTCCGCGTGCTCACGATACACCCAGGAGTTGTCGTGACACCCTATCCGCCATTACCTCACGGATCATACACCTGGAACAAACAGGTGTATCACTCAATGCGGACCGAGTATGGCGCCGCATGATCCTCTCAAAATTTACGGAACACATCTGTAGCACTGTGATAAGCAAAGAAACCGTTGCCGGTATATCCTTCGAAGTTAAAGATATTACGGAAGCCATTGACGAGATCATCACTCGCCAAGAAACAACGGAGCTCACAACGGCAACCTTATTCGGAACCTATCTCCACGATACTGACAACGACCGGTTTTCAAGACAAAACGAGTCACGACAGATCGAGCTGCGCTCGCATCGGAGGACATTGCCTCTATGCCTTTGTGGTGATACACATCGACCACAGTACTGCACAACGTTCACGACTCCCGAAGAACGCAGAAATGAAGCTAGGCAACGAAAGCTTTGCTGGAAATGCTTCAGGAAGGGACACACCTCGAAATCCTGCAAAATCCTTGGTCCTTGCCCAAGGTGTCGGGAGGATCATCATTCATCTTTATGCACTTCAACCACAAGTGGAGAGAGACAGACAAACTGTACTAGCGGAGCGCAAAACTACTCGCCAACAGTAGTCCATCAAGGAGCAGTGAAGGTTATACTGCGGCCGAAAAACAGCCGCTCCATGCGACACGAAAATGGCACTGAAAAATCGAACCGGTGTGGAGCAGCTCATTTCAAAGTTTCACCTGGAAGCCTCATCGGTTCAAAACAACCGATTGTCAATCAATGCGTGCTACAAATGGCCTCCGCATTGATATTCAACGAGTCAGAGGTGGGCTATCAACCGGTAACTGTCCTTCTCGACTCTGGAGCTCAAAGAAGTTTTATAAAGAAGAAACTTCGAGAAGAGCTGCAACTTCCAACTAAGGACTCAAATTCATTCACAACGATAGGAATGGGAGAGCTCCAAGAAACTTTCGAATCCACGGAAGTTCACATTACTCTGAAGAACATTCGCTCAGGCATGAAGCTAAAGCGAGTGCCAGTCTTCACCAAAGAAAAGCTGACCGCGTCGTCAAGTACCGCAAAGCTATCATCAGAAGACAAGGCGTTCATCAGCAAGAAGAAGCTTTCTATTGCCCAGAGAAGTCTTGCTCCTACGACGTCCTCTCCAGACATAATAGTTGGACAGGATCTCTTGAATCAGATCATCCTTCACGACACTCCTATATTGAAGCTGCCATCTGGTTTGGTTCTCACGCCTACCATTTTTGGCTACACAATATCCGGTGTCAGTGGCACAGACAGCTCTGCAAAGAAAAGTCCAAGAACTCAATGCAGCGTATTTCTCGCAGTAGAAGCAAGAATATCTTCAGAAGGCAAATACGTTGGCTCAGAGCAACATTTGAGACCAAGGTTTCGAGAAGGCGATAGTTTCAAACTTCACAACGAACGGAGACGAAGCATCCGATTTGAGCATGACAGTGTTCCCAATTCAAAACTGCAGATCGTCACTGGAAATGGACACGATTTACTTGCGATTCAACGTCCACGCAATTTCGTAAAGCAGAATACCGAAGGGACGAAGAAACCAAGTGCCAAGGAGCAGCTTCGCCGAGGTGATCATATAAGAATCGCCACGTCACTATGCGTTAATGAAAACCATGGCTCAATCATTTGGATAAACGGGCAACGAATACGTAGTCCCTCAAGGAAACGACGGGCCAGAAGGAAAACGACCAACTTCAAATGCTGCACATCAACTTCACACAAGGACGTCGGAAAGAGGGAGATTCATTAAACTTTCTATCCACTTCGCATAATTGTTGCCTTCTATTCTTGTATTGTATATCTGTCCTATTACGTTCATCAATCCCCTCTCGCTTCCTCGGTGCTGTAATGTTCTTTTATCGCTACCGCTACTTGCCCCTCGCCCCAGTGTTGTGAATACCCAACTAGGGTTTACATCTATAAATGTGTAGTATTATTACATCATAATATAGAACAAATAGGAATGAATGATAACACGTTTAGGTTAACAATATAAGATAAGCATCGTTGCATAGCATCCACAGGTATGACCTAACGATACCGCAAGAAGGTAAATAAGATAATGCACAAATACTACACTCTAGCCGCGGTACACCCTTTTAAGTCTAGCGGTTATCAACCTGAGCTGAGCAATATATGTCATGCTTCTATGCTCCTCCCCTAGAAATTCCCTATATAAACTGCTGTGAATTATTGTTTGTGTTGTGCTCTGATAGTTGTAAAGTAATAAACACTTATTACAATTCGCTACAGACGCATCCGTTGGTGAACCACCAAATTGGAAATAACGGTGTCCCTCACAGATGTTTTTCATCATTCATGAAATATGCTATTTTATTCTACTGGTTTCAGAAACCTGATTATAAAAAGAGAAATATTAAGGTAGGCCACTTATGGTTAATTGTCTAGTGTTCGAGATGAGCTGCCTTCTAAAGGTTTCACGGACGTTACAGTAGAAGACGAGTGAGTGACAGAGAAATAAAAAAAAGGTTTTGCTAAAAGATGTCAAAGCATGTCACTTGAAGAACAATTTGATATATTGTGTGATAGAATTCAATCACCAAGAATTTCTATTCAATCTTAGTCTTGAGAAATATCGTGCTGTGTATTACAAAGATTCATAAAGATGTCGAGGATCTAAGAAAAAGCTGAGAAATATTAGAGGATAAAAGGATAAAGGACGGCGTTACTCAACCCCTTTTCGGATGCGCCACGCATTCTACTCCTACGGGATGTCGTGGAGGCTATTTGAATGCGTATTTGGCCATGCAATGGTCTGCGGTGGCCAGCCGATGAACAGGTCAGCGGTTTATCCTTCCCGGCCAAGAATGGTACCAATTTACCGACCCCGGAGATATGGAAGGCTTGGTTGGTCTGGGCGGGAAATCCGAATCAGGAACATGGTATCGGGTGCAGGCGACAGTCGGAGCCTCCTCCGACTGCGCTGCATGCGCCCAAGAGAAATATTATGAAAAGAAACTAGAACAGGACTCTCCTAGAATGGTCTCTACTAAATGGGCTGTTCGAGCAGTTTTTATCTGGTGGCCTTCATCAAAATATCTCTACATGGGAATTTTTAAACATTCTTGAGCAGCCAGTCAGATAGGGCTTAAAATTTTGATAACAAGTTGTACAAAATTCGTACCTGATTGTTCTTGAACTCTTCAGCTTGAACCCTCCTTCAAAATATCTCTGCAGGGGAATTGTTAAACATTCTTGTACAGCGCATCAGATAGAGCTCGAAATTCTGATATGAAAGTGTGTAGGATTCGCACCAGTACGACTCTCTACGCTGCCTTTGTAAACCCTCTAAATAAGTTATCCACTGTAATTGTAAATCTGATCGAATCGACCTGTGAAGTCTCGCCCTCGGTCGGGCCGCGGTCGACCTGCAGGCTACCGTGCTCGGCTAGGTTACGATCGCCTCCGCGGCGAGGGCTGCCTTGGAAGCGGCGGGTATCACGGTGCGAGTCGACGGTAATTGGCTCCGCAGGCACTGTCAGGATCGCCAGTGTGCATCCGAGTCGGGACTAACGACTGCAAAACAGCAGCAGCTGCCTTCCGGCACAGACGGCCTAGTGGTGTGGAAGACTTGTACGCGAGCAACGGTTTCAATTTCACTTCTCCGATGTGCCTGTTTTTGCTTTCCTCAAAACTTTCCCTAACAAAAGCTTTTCGCGTTTGATTTCTGATTCAGGCTTATTGTTCTCCTACATCACAACTCTTTATGCAAACGCCCAGAACCTCGATATTTGTAATTCCAGTTTCATTGACGGTGACATTTACAGTTTGTACTCAGTTAACTCCTTACCATAATATCGGGAAATGTACTCCGATGCTCATTTACCGGGTCGAACACCTCGAGCAGTGCAATGAGGCACTAATCATTTTTTCTGGAGCACCGGTTTCGTTTTTATTATTAGGTACTGAATGCTCAGGCGATTATTTAATAGTGTTGAACATAAAGAATTTCACCAACACAAACTTCCAACGCAGGAAATCACATTGCCGCCAATGGGTTAATATAACGTAAAAGTCTTTCGAATAGGATAAATCTCGCTTCAAAGTAATGAGTGAACCTGAAACGCTTCCTTTTTTTAGTAGATCTATGACTGCCATTGCGCACCGGTCATCTACCATTTTGCCTTCATTAAGGCCGCCGCAGAAGTCTGTGGCGGCCTTAATGAAGGCAAAATGGTAGATGACCGGTGCGCAATGGCTCAGCGGCTTGACTCATCATCAGTGGGAGCGGTGACGGCGAGGTACTGTACTGTTTCTAGTGGGGACCGACTGGTGCTTAACAATAACGCGCCCCGATGACGATCGCGCGCCCGCATCGACCGTCTCCGCTCTGGATCCCGCCGCGAAAGGGCAGAGCGCAGAGCGCAGACAGACAGACGCTGGAGCGGCGCCGCCGGGTGGAATGATTCAAGTCATTTTCGCCAGCGACGCCGCCGGTGCCGCCGGCCGGCCAGCGACGCCGCCCAGCGGCGCCGCTGGAGGCGAGCTCTGCGTCTCTGCCCTATGGTTAAGCATAGGGCAGCGGCGCCGCAGAAGTCTGTGGCGGCCTTAACATCAAGCTTCAAGTTGAACATCGGGAAGTAAGCCTCTACCCCATCACGTTCTAATTTTAATGTTCCTCTTCGTTTCCATTCCAGATGTCTAACATTATGCGTAAAGGAACAGACCTCGACAAGTTCTGCTTCAAGTCGTTCGCATTCCCGATATAGGTCATCCGTGAGCTTGAGATTCGGATCCTTCGAGTGCATGAGTTCAAACGTGTCTTTGTGCTCAGGCAGGGTTACATGGCGAGGAATTCGAAGAATGTACTTCTGTGTGCGCTCCTAGGAAAAGCTCGCAATGTGTTCAAGATGTTAGTAGTCCGAATAGTAAGCGCTTACCGTGAAGGTTGAAAACGCTCGTCTCACTTTATTTCTCAGGAAGAACATCCGAATGACTTGGTTCAGGTACTTCTTTTCATTGCACACCTGTCAATGAAGCGATAACTGGCTAAACCCGAAAAGCACGGTCCATACCTGGGGAAGACAGGCCGACGAGACTTCTTTGACTGCGTCTTCCCATGACTGCACGGCAATGTTATAGACTGAAAACAGGTAAGTAACGCTGGGCACGACGGTGCAAGTGCTAGAGGGGTGAGGCTCTACCCACTCGAATCTGTGAATCCAATGGGGGAAAATCCGTAGTATTGATATTCGAACTCGTTGACCAGCTCAACCTCAGGATTACTCATACTTCCCTGCCTTATCTCTAGAACACCTTCAAGACACATTAGAGGTGAATAGCACTGTAGGAGTAGATATGCTGCAGAGAGACCATAAACAGGCAAGGGCGGTTCGAATACTATGCTTTATTCACCGTATATTACGAAGTACTGCCATAACGCGATCACTTTTTCAAAAAAAAAAAAAAAAAATAGAGAAAGAAACTCAGGACTAATCTAGAGTGAGACGTAGAAGAAATCCAGTGTACCGCTCGTGCGGAGTTCTGATAGAAAAAGTAGCACTCCAAAGACGTATTGCGCCACTCTAGCGTCTAGTTCCGCGACGGCAGATGATCATTGTTCAAGAAACTCCCAGTGGTGTAGGTGCATACAAACGCAGCCTCTTTGTCCTGTTTTGCCTGAACAGTTCCGCTGAGAAGTGCAATCAAATTCAGCAAGGTCGTCAGTACACACCTCACTAGCGTCATCGACCATGGTCTCAGAGCCGATCTTGGCCTCCAGAACCCGCAACGTCGGGTTACGTGTAAAATGTACGAATGACTGTCCAACAGTGGAGCTGCCGTGTGAATAGGTGGTCTCGTACGTCCAGAGATCTGGCAGCCTGTAAACGCAGCTCGTGCAGTTCACCTAGTCCAGGTAAAACTGGTCGTTGAGTCGTAGTTCACTTGAAGACCATTAAAAGAACAAGTCTAATCAAAACAATTGAAAGTCATCAGCTTCCCTCTTCATCATAGAACTCGGCATATGAATGTGTGTTTCATGATTGTTACGGTGGACTCTTATTACCAGGAGGCTTAGCGTTTCAATGTGTTCTCCTTCTTCATACGCCTTAGCGTGGTGAAAGTACTGAAACGCGATCTACTCCGCCAAGCGTCCCATCCCGCGATCTCCCTGCATCTCGCCCCCAGCGACCGTAACCTTGGCGCATAAGCCCTGTTTGGTTTCCTGCTGTGAGCTCGCTACACCTCGGAGTTCCTTCCTTAGCCCAATCTGCACTCTCCTCCGCTGTCGAGGCGCGTAGGCGAGTCGTCCAGCAAGCTAACCCACATAAGGAGTGCATTTGCAACTATCGGTTAGAAGGATCGGCAGAATGCGACTTACCAGGCGAGGTCGTCTGTTTTTCGAGAACTCCTAGATTGAACCACAGATGTCCATCGAATACTGATGCTGCTTCATGACGTTTCTGCCCAAAAATCGAGCAGTAGGTCGAAAAAGGCCGACGTGCAGCTCGTTACCCTTTCGCTTATACTGTACGGTGTACATTTGATAGAGAAACTAGCGTTTGGTAAGGTAGATCGCATCTCTATTCAGTGTACATCCTTCACGTCTATGAAGATGAAGAGCTGCAGCGTCAAATCTGACGATAAAGACCCGCCTGAACAACCACTAGAGACACAAAAGGAAACACTACGATATATAAGGGCAGAATTCTCATATGCAGACCCTTCTCCAACAGTAGGCACAAGCCGCACATTCAAATACTATTTTTTACGCCAAACTGGACACTTTTCAAGCCAAATTGGACAAATTTCAAATCAAATTAGGCACTCTTCTAAGCAAGCTTGACATTTTTGAGATCAAAGATAACATTTTTCAAATCAAACTAAGCGTATGTCTCCAGATAAAGCTAGACCCTTCCTTCGTGAAGTTTAGAATAATTTTGAACTCAAGAAAATTTACCATTGATATGATTTCCAATGTCATTTTTAACTCACCAGCATCCAAAAGTGAACAAAATGTTTGAAAGTTTATAAAATTTTTATTTTTCACGGAAAAATTGTGGTTCATGGCTTATTCTAGACCACGAAAAGGCAATGATTTTACACAGATCGCGCCATGCACTCATCTAGCTGGCAGCAATTTTCATTTGATTAATAGCAAAAAATAATTCTGCGTAAGCCCTAGTTTATACTTGCGCCGCCAGGCGGCGCAGCACCACGATCGCCAAAGATATCGATTTTTCGCGCCGCCCGGTCGATATCTATCCCGATCATCGTGCCGCGCCGCGCAGCGGTGTAAGTATAAACTAGGGCTAAAGCAGCACAGATGCAAACAATACAAAAAGAACACCTGTGAAAAACACAGATATCATCAAACACAGAGAGAAAATCATATAAAATTTTCCTTGAACTAAGTTATTCTGATCCTTTTCGAGTCTCTAGTCTGACGGAACATGCCCGTTTTGATTCGGAAGATGTTCAGCTTAATTACAAAAGCGTCTTAGAGCAGAGTCCAGTTTGACATGAGAATGGTATGAATCCGAAGTTCCCATAAGGTACGCGATCCCTTTGTGACTCATGAGCAACAATTTTCAAGAAACTAATGAAATAACTCATGAATAACTATTTTAGGAAAGATAATGAGATTTCTCAAGAGACTCAGTGAAATGGTCAGCATAACAATTCCTCAGCAAATTCGGAAAGTCCTCGCAATATTCCCCCTATTACAGATAAAAGCTCTTAACGCCTACTTCTGAAGCAGATCAGGTTGAACGTGAATAAACGAAACCGCCGTTTCGTAGAACACTTTCGTGATGTCAGTAATTGGAGCAGCACAGTACTTTGCGATGACCGACCTGAAACATGTTAGCATTGGAGCCTGGAACTAGGTTGTACAATCTATGTAGAACTGAAGCACATGTCTGCCTGCAGCGAGACATTTCGATCTTCTGATTGTTCTCCTTCAGATACCATCCTACCGCTTACTTTATTCCAGTGTAATTTCGAAATCCATGAACTACGCAATGGCAGCTCAGCACAGCAAAAATGAACGAGCTGGACGAGCTGATAGTTCTACGACCACCTTTTCCTGAGGTGAGACAAGTTGAGGGTAAAGGATAAAGGCGTTACTCAATACCTTTTGGAATGCATTCCAATTCTGACCAAGGCGTGGTGGTGATTTGGTTGCGTTTTTGGTTTATATGATGACCTGCGGTGGTAAACCGATGAACAAATCAGTGTTTTCCTTCCCAGACAAGCCTGGTATCAATCAATTCACCGCCTCACGAAGGCTGGAGGTCTTGATTGGGCTGGGCTGGAAATTCGAACCAGGAACTGGTATCGAAAGCACGCGACAGCCGCAACTTCCTCCGACTGCGCTACAAGAGCCCATTTTAACAAGTTAATAGAAAGAAAAGCAAAAACCTCGTCATAGTGGTGAGAGTGTGTTCAGGAAGAGCTAGGTAACGTTTCATTTCGAGCATTGTTTGCAGCGCCAGGTGAAGCGGAAGAAGAGCCCTTGTTCTCTCCTCCGGCGAAGCATTTAACTGCGGCTTCAAATCCAAATCTGTGTCGCTCGTCATGAAACCAGCAGTGACGTAAGCCTGCACCATATCCCTAAACTATCAATTTTAATCGTCGAGAGAGAAACAGACAAACTCAAGTGAACTTCGAGCTTTTGCGAGCCATTATAAAAAACTATCAAACGTAGATTAAAAAACAACAAAAGCGGTCTACAAATTCATCGCGGAATGTGCAATGCAGTCCATGAAACTCCCACAGGATATCGTTGAGACGCTTCGGAAATGTTTTACCTTACGTGATGAAACAAGCAGCACACCCAATACAGAAGCTACTGTTTCATTATCGCAAACACTTCACACATCAATTCGCCGACCCCGAGAGGATGAAAAACTAATTCTGCGCAGTGGCACTAGAACAGAAAATCCTTTGATTGTGGCGGTCGTGAGCTTCTAGTCGACTGCTGCATACGAACTCCTTTTTCCTTCAAGCTAGTTCTCTTACAGCCACTAACACCCCTGCAGTTACTTACACGAGAGCCATTTTGAAAACAAGGGAATTTCAGTAGTCCAGTTTTTCGAATGCTTAATTAGGTGGACAACATAGAACGACGACTAGCTTACCTCCTGAAACGTTCGTATCCAACTTCCAACAAAATCTGTATAGGAGTTAGCGCCTCGAGTCTCGGCAGCATGAGATCTTTTGATTGCGCATCTCGAATAAGGCGGGCAATTGAGGACTTGTTGTCTTCATGCAGCTGTAGTAAGAGATCAGACTGACGACAACGTCCGAAGAATGATACCGAAAACTCACCACTGCGTTGATGCGACACTGTTTCAACGCATCAAAAACAATATTCAGAGCAGCAACCAGTGTTCTGTAGTCCGTACACTGCTTCAATATATCCCAGAGAAATTCGGTGAAGTCCATGTGCCTTCAAACTTTTTTGCATTTCCGAAGATTTCGCTGCATATTTTAAGCCGAAAGAAACGCAAAAGGAAAGAATAAGCCTCGCAAAAAACAAATAACTGGTTCTATCCGACGTAAAGTGAGAGTCCGTACCCGATTTCCACAAAACTTAGTGGTACTTCGACGAAACTAGGCAATCGTGAACCAAGGATCTTCAACTAGGCGTTAACCTCCACGATTATGTTTCGCAGAATGTTTGGGGGTGAGAACGGATTCCGGGTCCTTTTTTCTGCAGTTTTCTATGTTCGAATCTCAATGTGACAGCGAGGGCAACATAATATGGCGTCATTGTAGAGCACTGCATAGCCGTGATAAAGGATAAAGCTCAGCGTTAAGCAGTCACATTGTTGGAAGTGTCACACATACTTCCTTATGAGATATTTATACTGGAATGCGTTTTAGGCATACGTAATGACTTACAGTGGCCGGCCCATGAACAAGTCAGCGTGTTATCAATTCCCCAAGCGTTGGTACCAATTCAGCATAAAGCGGGAGGGGGGGGGGTGGAAAGCTTGGAAGCCCTGGGCGGGACACGAGCCAAGAACCTCGATCCGATGGGCGCACGACAGGCTACACCCTCTCGCTGCGCCACCTGCTTCTATCTTATAGAGCTGCGGCTGAACACATAAAGGGAAGTGTGGGACGAATATCGTTCAGGAGAAACTGGTGACACTGGAACCCTTGGGTTCGAATATCACTTATTCAAATTTGATCACTACCTACGACTTTTCGCGATTTTTTGTTCTAAATTGGAAAAAAAAGCTTCAAACATCACCTCATTCCATGAACAGTGCGCTCCGCATCATTGTTCTGAATCCGGTACCTTGCTATCAACTCCGTTACACCACTGAGAACATTAAAATGTGTGCTCTCGTCTCCTGAAGGCCACACCATTGTAGCACCAGAATCGAGCACATTTGCCATCACCTCAAACATTATCAAACCATAACAAGCTTAGAATGACCGAACTTCATTTGAAATGAAGAATTTTCCAACTGATAACAAAAACTTCACTCTCCGCAGTGAGAGCGTGGCAGACAACCATTGCAGAGCTGCTCCAAAGTAGAGACGCCATAGCTACTTGGTAAAGGCAGAAGAGTTCAAACTGACGGCGCAATCCTAGTTCTAGTTCAACGACACAATCCTAGTTCGCTGGACCAATATTATCTGTGGCTACTGATCCCTCCCATCCCCATCCTCCTTTAAAATTGCTCGAAATATCTCACTCCATGAGCCAAGCTAGCTACAGGGCTCTGAAGAAATTCATGGGAGATGGTGGGACAAAGCACATTGTGGTCCTTGGAGACTAGCACCTGATTAACCCCTCCGGGTGCTCCTAACACTCCGAAAAACGCCGTAAAGACGCGTGTCTTGACCGCTGTACAACCATGATTGGCGAAGGCAACCACGGACAAGTCACCATTTCTCATGTCTATATCCCATGTCTCATTACATTCTCGAATTAAGTAGGAAGAAAATCTAAGTTCATTATGGGGCGAGTCGACCGAATTTGGTTCGATACGCGCCTGAATTCCTAGCCTTCTATGCATCAGAGGCGAGATGAGCAAAGAGATGGATATCCAAACCTCTCAAGATGCAATACTGTTTACGTGGAGGTTGAGGATAGCAGCTGCAAACACCAATTTTGCTACTCACAACACTAGTGCTCGCTCATCCTCACCCTGGTTTATCGAATCTCAATGGAAACTAAGAGGCCTTACAAGTCTCTAGAACCGGACTCTCTTTGAACCTTGAGGCCGTAACAGAAACCGATTTTGCTGCACTGACACTCCGTCCTCTGCGAATCTTTACACCACCCTTTTCTAATCCCTTTACGCTATAATTCCACGGTCTACGTTCATCCATGGGGAAAATGGTGGCTGTCTCGAACCCGATTGCAAAATGAACGACGAACCCTATTCTCTGGGTCGGATCAATTCACCTACCTCCGCGCCGATGCGTTATACAGAACCTTTAACCGTTACCATGCGAATTAGTCAATGGCTGAACGTGTTCGGAGCATCACACGTATTTTCCTTGTCAGGTTACTCCCTTCGATGGATATCCCTAACCTCCAAAAAATCTAACAATGGTGAATTTAAGTGCACTCACAAGTAGAAATTCAAGTTGTTCCGTGGCTTCTAATAGAGCGACCCGCTTGTCCTTCCATCCTGGAGAGAAATGCAGAATTGCTGAGGCAGACGGTGGTGGAGCGCACAAGTAGTTATCCGCCTGAATGGAGCTTGTTGTTGCACTTATAGCTCGAGTCTTACATAGGCCTTTCTCGTTACCAAAATTGCTGTTCACGGTAACCTAGCTTTAATGGGGTTTTCGTTTCAAGTTTTCGACGTTCTGCAGGTACACTAAACTGCGCTTATAACGAACAACATGAATTAGAGCTAGAGCACCTTCAAAGGTACTAGTCGGGCAGTTATGCAAAACGAGTGGCAATTTCTCATAAACGCAGAGGCTTACGAGAAGGAACCGCAGTTGCGCGGCAAAATAATTCTTTAGCTAAAAAATTACTTAGCGGCACAAAAAAAAAACAAGTGTAGCTGAATCTGAAGGGGATCTGAACTCAGATGTTGGTATACAGTATCCGGCCATACCATGCATTGCTTTTGAAGGCAGATTTTTATGGAACTCTTCAACCGCCGTTAGCCATTGTAAAACACTCTGTAGAGGACCTACCTTTGCATCCCACTTGAAAGTGAGCGTCATGACGGAAAGGTATCTTCTGCTGCCCCATGAGGAAGACGTGTTAGTTCCCAAGATCTGAAAAGAAAAACGTTCCTTCAAAAACTCTGATCAACTGAATTGCCCTCTTGTACTTACGCTGTACAGTGCAAGTGCCTTGCTCTTTGCTTCAAGTCCACCCTTGAATCGATTATTAAGTATCTTAATAGCATCCTTGCAGCGATCACTACAACGACCTTAAGCAGATGTTATAACCAGATGAACTGAAAACTGAAGCTAAGAGGGCCTTCCTTTGCAATAGGTTGTCTTCAACAGGAGAAAAATAAACCACCGTACCTAAACATCGTGTATGGAAGGTGGAGATTTTTGAGATTGACAAATGGCATCCGACAAGAACGGTCCCCATTTGGTCCTTCGCATTCGCAGCAATCCAAATAGGCAACCTTGAGAGATGATCATCCATTCCTGACGACATTTTCCTCCGAAGCAGTCTAAAAAACGAGTGAGCCAACAACCATGAAGAAACGCCCTTCTAAACGGAAGTTGAGAGCCAGCTTAAATTTGTTCCCTTCTTCTTCAGAGAAGCAACTCTTAAATCCTTCATTCAAACAGCAGTTATTATAAGCTTGAGGTGCTTTCAGCGTTCACGATTCCCTCAACCACACTTCTCTACACAGTTATTAGAGTGTGGAGTCCGAGTTTGCCAATTCCACCAAGGGGCCTTAGCTGGCACTGAAGAGACTTAAAAACAAGGTGTAGTCTACCAGACTGCCGGAGCATCGTTTAAATCAGTCTCATATGTCCTGTATTGAGTATTTATAAGTTCTTCGTAGAAAGTTAAAACGACAGAGGCAAAAGAGAAGAAGGGAACTGGAGAAGAACCTAGCTAAGCTAGAGAACATGGGCGACGGTGTTACCCCTATTTGCAGACGACTATTTCCTCTTTTGAAAATCTTTGATGTTTGCACGGTCTATAAGTCACTCTACCAACCGTGTTATAGGGGATCCAGTTTCTTTACAATGCAAGCTTCTCACCCTAAGGTAGTGCATGAAAAGATTTTCCTCTTCTGCCCTAGGAGCAGGCTTAAGGTAGGACTCTGGGTTGCTCGTTAAGTAAGCTGTGTTATGCTATTTTTGACTGCAGATTTGACATCTTTTTATTTGATTTGTCGCTATTTTTTTTTCTGTTTTTCCCTGAGTATGTTTTTGATGTTGCGCTTCGGTTGTACTGTTCTATTGGCGTGTCTGTGTATCTAGCGCTCGTGCTTATCGTGTTCGAATTGAATAAATAAATAAATAAATTGTTGTTATATATAGGATGGTGGTTCAATAAGTGGTGGACCACACTGCAGAATTGCAACAAAGGCTAGTTCACATGGATCTACTAATTCAGTAAGAAGGGGCGCGTACACAACGAGAAAAGTGTAAACATCCAAAGTATACAGCACTCTCCCTTGCTTCATTAGGAACTTTATATAATAGGATAGCTGTGCTAGCAAAAATCCTGCATCTACGACGATTTCTAGGCCTATCGTTCACAAAACGGTGACAAGCTATTTCCTCGCGACGGTCAAAGGAGATAAAATGAGAAATTCAAGTTCAGAAAAACATATTGGCATAATGCCATAAAAATTAGTAGCAGGTAAACCCTGAGGACAAGACTGAGTGGATCCAAATGCTTAGTTGCTACCTGTTGCGAAGAGAGAACGCAGTAGGCGAATCCAATGGATTGCAGTCAAAATAGCTCAGTGATATAATAGGGCGGTCCATAGCTAATCCTGGAATTGTACAGATCTGAAAACCCTTGTCGACATTACCATGGGACAGGAGCATACTCTTATCGTCTGTCTCGCAACGCTGTTCAAGCTTGGCCAATGTGAGGAAATCGAAAATGAGCGGCCCATCACCGCAACAGCCTTCCGTTTCCATTGATCTCGCGACGTCTGCTTGCTCATTAGGAGTGAAATCGTCTTTCGTATCCTGCAAGAAGTTAGAAAGCAGTGTTCCCCTATTCATACGGCATACAGCACAACGTGGTCATAAGGGTATTGACCATCACCTAAAAAACGCAATCATACGTAGTAACCGTTGCCACTCGAAACCCCCACTTCAATTCCCATACAGCGGCGGCATTTCTAAGGAGTGCCGTGCGAATCCCTGATTTCAAGAGCTCTACGCGCCAATCTCAATACTGAACAAAAGAAAAATTTTTGTCAAATAAATGGGTGATTGGAAGCGGGCTTTAATCGCTTAACAAAACCTAAGCACTATTGTAATGGGGATGCCCACTTTAAAAAGAAAGCACTCAGATTAAACCTGAGAAAGCTCTGACAAACTCGAAAACAACCCTTTCGACCCTCAGATGACGCTGACCATAAATTCGACTCGGGAGCAGCAACTACCTTCACCAAAAAACTTGAAATTTTGAACAAGGTCAAACCTTGCTCAACCGTGCTCCCTCATATTGGCGTTGGCACACCTCTGTTAATATAAAACAGTACCTCGTTATTGGGAGGTAGGTCTATTAGAACAATCTCCGGCTGTCGAATTCCGTTGTAGTCCTTCAGAATAGGAACGTCTTCACATTTGAGCAGCCGCACTCGGAATTTATCTAGCTGTAAGAAATCGTTTTAGCGCTCTGTTAAAGTGACTGTGTGCCGCAAGGAAACGCCTCACCAGCAAAATGGCGTCGGACTCTTCTGTTGTCGTTCCACTAGCGAGTTTGAGCTGCTCGTAGCTGATCACACCAGGCATCTGAATCTATAAAAATTCAGCGGCTTTTACGAAGAAGAGTCCATGTTGCTTCCCAACGTTTTGAAGCGCCGTGTCCCTAGACATGGATGTAGGTGCAGAAAACGGCATCAACTCAATTTTTGGGAGGAAATAGGATGCAGCGATGAGGAGACGGTTTGTGACACCTATGGTGAACGGGCCGACAGACTCGGGCTCCTCCCCGTCAGCCTCGACAGATTCGCATAAGTATTTTTACCCCTGGTTCTCGTACGAAGACACAGCAAATCACAGAGCCCGCCCTATCTTAATCGAATGGGCCCTTCGTCCCGATTTTGACAACTGCGTCAGAATTGAAATCACACTGACACCCAAAGGCAACACACCGAGCTAACCCATGTAGGGCGGCTGCAACTTCATATCCAAGGGCGCAGTTCTGCTCGTTCGATTCGATCTCTGACCCTTCCCCTCCCCGTTAGGATAGATCCCACTGTGCAAGAAAGCGATAATTAGCCACGGCCACCTCTTCAGAACATTCCGCGAGCGGAAGCAGCTCGAAAGGGTCTCCCAGGTCCGTATGCTCGTTTGTCCCGAGCCTCCCCCGATGGAGATTGGAGGCTACTCCATATCCTGGCTGATTAGACTGGGACCGTAGCTTGGGGATGCGCTTGCTTGCGGCCCTCGCCGTTCAAAATCTCGCGTTTCGAGCGCAGACGAATTTGCGCGCGCTGCTCGAACGCGAGTGGCTGTCGCGATGGGGCAGCTTTTCTGCGGCTGGGCGCTCGTAACGACACTCGCTCCCTAGGGGTCGGGTAACCGCTTCTGCGGAGGGTGAATGGGTTCTCGGGTTCCTATAGGGGAGCTGGCCGCGCACACACAAAGCCCTCCTGGAAATGATTTGTTCACCACACGCGTCAAAAGTGGCCACACCCCGGCGCCGCTTATAATAACTCCAATCTCCATCGGGGGAGGCTCGGGACAAACGAGCATACGGACCTGGGAGACCCTTTCGAGCTGCTTCCGCTCGCGGAATGTTCTGAAGAGGTGGCCGTGGCTAATTATCGCTTTCTTGCACAGTGGGATCTATCCTAACGGGGAGGGGAAGGGTCAGAGATCGAATCGAAGCGCCCACTGTGTTCGACAGTGTAGCGGGTGAACGCCCGGTGTTATTACTTGTAATTTCATTTTATTTATGCAGTGTAAGTTTACGGACAAAACGCTTAGTCCTCGCATTAGTTTATTATAATTTCATACATAAATATTATGTGCAAGGGTAACAAAAGTAAAGAGGGCAGGTGTCAGCCTGACGGCCGAGCACCACCGAGCCCACACACCACTGTCAACCCGGGAGGGCGTTTTCCTGTGTCTCTGGGTTGCGGGGGGGCTCTAAGTGATGGCTTAATGGGGGTCCCGATAGCCAGTGGGCAATCTCCCTCACGGGTAGTTTTAATGGGGCCCAATGGCGTCGGGTAGACATTGGATCCGACACCGATTTTCCGGATAATCGGATGATTCGGATAGGCCATTTTTTCAAACCCCGGATCTTCGGATGATTCAGATGAGGGCAATTTCGAAAACCCCGGATCTTCGGATGATTCAGATGAGGGCAATTTTAGAAACCCCGGATCTTCGGATGATTCAGATAGCGCCATTTTCGGCCGAGCCGGATTTCGGATATCCGATTCGGATACAACCGGATAAGTGATATAATAGGGGCACGCAACCTCTTAAAAACAGAACACATCAGTAACTCCGCGTTTATCTCCTTGACCAGTTGAAGTCATGAGCGCGCAAAGCAGCTTGGAGTGCCTCACCTTGAATTAAGTGTTTATATGCCCTGGTAACAAGGCACATGAATGCCCAGTTACATTATATCTGGCCTAGCTTAGTTCACGAATAGAGTGGAACACACCAGCGCTACGTAAAAGATGTCGTATTTGGCTGCCTTACGAGGGGAGCTCCTCCGCAGAGCTATTTTGCGCTTCCAGAACAAACAAGAAACAGCTTTAAGGCCCCGTTTATACTTCGTCGTGGCGCGACGTGATGGCCACGCAATGAGGCCAAATTGATCGATCGCGTCGCACAATCAATATGGCTACTATACGTGGCGTGGCGTCGCGCCGCGACGAAGTATAAACGAAGCCTAAGACCCCAAAGAGCCAATACCCACTCAATAGTGAGTTGGTAATGCACAGCGAAGTCTTGTAAAGGACAATAATGAAACGATTCCGAAACGCCCGCAAGAAATTTCTCGTGCTCTGAGAAGGGAAGGGTCTGAAGCGTATGTCTGAACGGAGAGAGCGAGTCATCCCACCATATATATATATATATATATATATATATATATATATATATATATATATATATAGGAATAATCGCCACTCCTCAATTAGTATAAAAATGTGTTTCTTTTTTGCCAAATCGATAAGCCCGAGGAGTAGAGGATCCTTGAAGTTACAGTGGAATCGGCGCTTCACGAGTTCGGGAGTCTTGTACACCCGCAATGCCGCCGGCGGGAAGCGGCTCGTAGCGCAGTGTATAGCGACGTTGCAACATGAGAGGGAGGTAGAGGGTTCGACTTTTCTGCGCTGCTGCATCTTTGCATTTCAACTTATTGTTTGATTTGAGCGATTCTGACATCTGCACCATTTTAGATGTTTGCTGTGCAGTGCTTCCAGATGTATGCCGTGAGAGCATTGTTGCAACTTGTTTATTACCGGCGGGTTTTTAACCAAAAGGGAATGGGAAAGCTGTTCAACATAACGATGTATGAACGTTTAACATCAGTGATACACAGACACAAAGTGCATGGAACATAAGCACTGGTCACAATACGAGCAGCGCATAAAGGCTACTGCCTCCTCACAGTTTGCTCCATATATGGACAAAGATCGGCTCCATAGGCGAAATCCAATTGAAGACGTACCCTTTCCTCCGAAACAAGAGTTCTAGCCGAAAACGTGTCCACTGCTTGCCAGCCTTTCCACGTCTATTAGTTCATTTTGCGGATCCCAACCTTCTTCTGGTTTTCCACCACTTCCAGCCGTTCGTCTTCGTTAAATTCAAGTTGACGTGCTTCGAAGTCCTTGGGTATGCTAGCCATCCGTTCGGGCAGGCTGGTGCATTCCCATGAAGGCTGCTTATCTAAATGTGGACCATACTTCAGCATGAGCAAGTGGATCACTACTCGAGCATCGGCGACTTTGTTGGTGTTAGGTTTTAGAGAACCTCCAGCAGACCTCTGATTTCCAGATGACATGCAAAGATGAGAGAAAGAGTGTACCGTTGATGCCGTTCAGGTCAAATTCAGGGATCCACAGACTTTCTCGTTTTAACCACATGTGACGCCACATCATGGTCTCCTTTGAAAATCCGAGCAGGATGGTTTTACCCGAGGTCATTGGCCGATGTATGGAAACAGACTGAGAGGAGCCTGCAGCATTTATACCCTGCCCATTGTGTCCAGTGCTGCTTTATGCACGTTGTAACTGTGTATCACTGGTGTTGAATATTTATGCATCATCATGTTGAGTACCACAGCATGCAGCTGGAAAGTGCGCAGAAAACATCTGAAAATGGTATAGACATCAGAATCCCTCAAATCTCAACCAATCATTTAAAAAGCAGGAATGCAGCAGCGCATAAGGATCGAACCCCGACCTTCCTCCCATGAAGCATCGTCACTACTCATTGCGCTCCGAGCTGCTTGCCGGCAGAGGCATCGCGGTCGTACAAGAACCCAAATTCGTACTGCGCCGTTCAATTGTGACTTCAAAAACTCCCACGCCTTGGGTTTAACGACTTGGCAAAAATGAAACACATTTTATGCTAATTGAGGGGTGGCGATTATTCCTATTTAATAAGATGACTCCCTCTCCCCGTTCAGATATACGCTATCAGACCCTTCCCTTGTGAGAGAATTCCCGCCAAATGATTGCAAATCTGCCCGAAAAAGTCAGGTTATCAATGGCGCAGAGTTTGTCAGCAAGGCGCGCTGACCTCCTATTATCCGATTTTTATCCGATTTCATCCGAATCATTGCGTTTTTCAAAACCCCGGATCTTCGGATGATTCAGATGAGGGCAATTTTGAAAACCCCGGATCTTCGGATGATTCAGATGAGGACAATTTTAGAAACCCCGGATCTTCGGATGATTCAGATGAGGGCAATTTTCGACCGAGCCGGATTTCGGATAATCCGAAACCGGATAAATCCGGCCGGATATCCGAAAATGCATGATTCGGATCCCATGTCTAGCGTCGGGTAAGACAAGGCTAGGCGTTACTGGGTGACCTAATCAATCTCCCTGGATTGGCTATCCTTCTCTTCTACAGTAGCCTACGTCCCATCTCCCTACAGGCTTTTATCCCCTTACAATTTCCTTACACGCTTCTCTGGCTTAGTCTCCAGACCAAAACCTTCCATTTTTCACGCACCTGCCCACTTCACTGTAGGTGTCATTCCTCGGGTTGTATTAGGATGTAGCATGGGTTTAATGCGCCGTCTTCGAATTCCACCGTCACCTTAGCCGGCTTCACTCGTGTCCACACGGTAGGGTGTATACTTATGCTCGAATGACCCATTCGAATAGGTATTCGAATGATTTTCATTCGAATTTGAATATTCGAATTCGAATAATCGAATATTCAAATTCGAATGAAAATCATTCGAATAGGTATTCGAATGATTTTCATTCGAATTTGAATATTCGAATTCGAATATTCGAAAAATCGCGTTTTTCGAATGTATTCGAATTCGAATATTCAGAAAAATCGCGTTTTTCGAATATATTCGATTTCGAATGCTCGAAAATTTTCGGTATTCGAAACCATTCGAATATTCGCATTTCCCAGAAAGCAAAAATTATTCAAGTATTCGAAAAGTATCATTCGAATGCCCAACAAAAATTTGTGTATCGGCGTATTTTGAAAAGGCTTGGTGGGTTTCTCGGGTAACTTGGGTCGCCAAAACGGTTCTGTCTGTGAATCAAAGCTGTGGTACGATGGTGGCTCGGTGCCCGGATACTGAGCGCCTCATCGATACTAGTCACTTCCTGGAAAGCGGCCGGATGTTATCGATCGATTTTATCGATTTTCGTTCTGAATTGGCCACTTGGAGTGGGATTCGCATGGATACGTTGGCCGTATGCCGGACTTCACAAAGGGGAGGCAGTGTATGTCGGCCGGATGTTATCGATCGATCTATTTTTCTGAAGTTTACCGTAGTTTACCAATATGTTGGCTGGAGAATAATTACATTCACATGTTCATCGCAAATAAGAAATATTTATTCCTACCACTTGGGTGAATCACCAGAACGAAATGAGACTGGCCCTCATGGGTAGCCTATTCCTAGCTACCTGTAATACATTTTGTGGCAGCAAAATCGACAGCGTGATATTTCACATTTGTAGATGAGCAGGACAGACTTGCTACAGATTTACATGTAGTACTTTGTCGTCAGTCCTTCATTAGCTACCGCTAGGCAAAAGCATTGTTTCATGAAGGTTCTTTAACAGTCAGTCTGCCACCAATTTCAAAAAGGATTGTTTTAAAGTGACCTAGAAGCTTACAGTGGCTCAACCAGATAATGTTCCCTTCAAATATGTTGTAAGACTTTCGTTTGTTCCTCATAAGCAGCAATTAACAAAACACTAGTATTCCTTTGAGAAAAATTCGTATTCCACTAAGCAAGGAAATTAGACGCTTCCATAAGCCCTTTGATCGTTCTACGTGTAAGTTCTCTATCTCATTTTTACGACTCACATGGGGGTTTATGAGATGCCTGTCGATAAAAACCTCGTGCTTAACTAGGAAGGGATCCGTTATGTATTGCTTCCCTTTTCTGTGTTGCCTTCTATCATGTCTATAATACAGCCTGATTTTTCATTCGAATTCGAATATTCGAATCGAATATTCGAATTCGAATATTCGAAAAATCGCGTTTTTCGAATGTATTCGAATTCGAATGTTCAAAAAATCGCGTTTTTCGAATGTATTCGAATTCGAATGTTCAAAAAATCTCGTTTTTCGAATGTATTCGAATTCGAATATTCAAAAAATCGCGTTTTTCGAATGTATTCGAATTCGAATGTTCAGAAAAATCGCGTTTTTCGATTATATTCGATTTCGAATGCTCGAAAATGTTCGGTATTCGATACCATTCGAATATTCGAAATTTTTGGGAGAGCATAAGTATAGTAGGGTGACGTTTTTATCCCTTGCGCGCCAGAGGGGCGGTTAGAGAAGTGTGCGTGTCAGGAATTTCGTATGTGAGGAAAAACCTATAAATAGAGCTAAAAAGCGGGCGTGTGTTCAACAAGAAACGCGGTTGTGGTGGAACTCCCTCGTAGTATTTAGCTGCTGGATACATCTGATTAAAATTAAGCGCTTAAGAAGGAAACGCGCTGTCGCTACAATCTTGACAGAATTGCCTCACCTTTGGTGAATTATTTATTTATTTATTTATTATTTTATATATTATATTATATTTTTATATTATATTTATTATATTTATTATATTATATCATATTATATTTATTATTTATATTTATTATATTATATATTTTATAATTTATTTATTTATTTACAATCTTGACGAGAATTGCCTCACCTTTGGTGAATTATTTATTTATTTATTTATTTATTCAATACATTCGCGATAAGCGCAAACGCCAGAAAAAAGTATTACAACAACAGAACAACGTGAAGAAACCTAAAGCGAATCGAACACATGTAAAGCAACTAAATGATGACACACGTAGAGCAAATCAAGCCAGTGTCAGATCTGTGACTAATTATGTCATGAATAAAAAGCCTGGTTAGCCAAACCAAATAAACCGGGAAGACTGTAAAGTGTTAAACTTCATAACTCAGATTCGACTTCTTAAGAGATCGCTCAAGCTGACTTAGCGAAAAGGAGGACGGCATACATCTCGTCGCCTTCAGGTATGCGCTGGCTGCCCTATGCGGAAAAAGCGACACCCTCAGCTTACTCCTAGGCCGACAGATGATAATCTTCTCCGGCTCCCTCTTAGTTTGAGAAGCACGCAGATTAAAGAATTTAGAGCCTCCGAAGCGCGAGTAATGGATTAACTTATAAATCCTACAAATATCAAAAATTTTCCTGCGAGAAGCCAATGTGTGAAGACCCAGGTATTTATTTCTTATCGATGCTTTAGGTACTTTAGAGTAAAGGAACCCGCCAATGCGAATAAGAACCTTGCGAGTGTACTTATTCTGTCCCTTTTCTATAAGGTTTATAACCTTGCGAGTGTAGTTATTCTGTCCCTTTTCTATAAGGTTTATAACCTTGCGAGTGTAGTTATTCTGTCCCTTTTCTATAAGGTTTATAAGAGTTTTCTTACTGGGGGAAAAACCGAGGTGGATGACTCCACCAGCGGTCGAACGTAAGTCTTATAAGCCCTAAGCAACACACTCTTATTCTTGGTGGTAAGACCCTTGAATATCTGATAGGTCCTATGCTGAGCACGTCTGCAACAAATGGTCACATGCCCCGAGAAATCAAGCTTGGCATCGTAGTGAAACCCTAAAGGCCCCCACAGACTTCTGCGGCAACGCCGCTCGCCGCTGTTGTTAAGGATAGGGCAGGGACGCCGCTGGCGGCGAGCTCTGCGTCCCTGCCCTATGGTGAACGATAGGGTAGCGGCAACGCCGCAGAAGTCTGGGAGGGCCTTTAGTCTTTGACAGAGCCCACGGCCGCGATAGGAAAATTGTCTATGAAATATTCACGTGTGTCCGGCGATTGTCCGCGGCTGAGTGACATACAAACAGTTTTGCTCGGAGACAGTGGAAGCTGCCATACCCTGCTCCATAGGACCAGCGCGTTAACAGCCTCCTGAAGACTTCTAGCGTCGTCTGAACTGATAATTGTCCTATAGAGCTTAATGTCGTCCGCATACATCATGACAGTAACCCCACTGGGTTCAACAATCCTAGGCAAGTCCGAGGTATAGAGATTGAACAAAATCGGTGATAGAACACCACCTTGAGGTACCCCGCTACCGGCCGACCTGACGTCAGAATAGCACTGACCCAGGCGTACTTGAAACGTTCGATTACTCGAAAACTCTCTTATCCAATTCACAATGACAGGGTGAAAGTTAAGCCTATTCAATTTGAGAAAAAGTTTCTTGTGCGAAACACGATCAAACGCCTTAGAAAAGTCAAAGTAAACTACATCACAACTGAGCCTCCTATCCAAAGCATCACCCCAGTCCTTGAGGCATTCCAGCAGATTCGTCTCAACCGAACGTCCCTTCATAAATCCATGCTGTGCAGTAGGAAAGATCCCAGCTCCTTCTGCAAACTCCATAATGTGTGTCCTAAGAACCTTCTCAAAGAGTCTACAAGATATAGAGGTAACGCTAACAGGCCTGTAGTTTTCAGGGTTCGAGTGATCGCCTTTTTAAAAAATCGATGTAATAAAAGAGTGCTTCCAGCGCACAGGGATCTGAGAATGCATAAGAGACTGATTAAAGATGTATGCCAACGGAGAACAAATAACATCAGCAATCATCTGAATAAAACTTAGTGGAATGTCGTCAGGAGTGACCGAGGAGGATGAAGGCAACTCTTTAGAAGGCGCAGGAGCACAGCGCTATCAAACCAAGGGAAACTTCCCATTACAGCCTCGAAATAGGTAGGAACAACCGGTGTGAGACCGTCATCCTCAATAAAAACCTTAACGAATTCATCCGACAGCATTTTCACCCTATCCGAGTCTGACTCCGCTTGCCTATTCCCAACCCTGAGACAACCAACACCTCTTCTATCCTGAAGTCTACTATTAAGGAACCCATAAAACCTACGAGAATTCCCAGAGTCTACAGCTTTAGCCTCTACGTAACTATTAAACTTACGAAGTTTTTTTTTAAATCAAAATCGGTATTATACCTATCAAACTCAACCCAGTTGGCCGTTCGCATAGCTTTGAGAAATAAGCACTCGCGATGATTTACCATTTTACGCAGATGGAAGACGAACACCACTGCCTGATGCTACTCTCTTCAGAGGAACGAATTTCACAATGGCGTCTTCTATTACACTTAAAAAGAGTTCATATTTCGCATTGACGTCCTCCTGACTCTCCAATAAATTTATCCATCTAGCCTGAGAAAGATAGGTACGGATAGCATCATAATCAGCACACGAGTATAGTCTGCGGTATTTCAGGGGTCTCTGCTCAGCATTAGTGCTGTGAACCATAATATCAAAAGAGATACTATTGTGATCGCTTGTCCCAGTAGGAGGCCTAACACAAAGGTCATCTATGAGTTCGAGCCTACTGGTAAGTACCAAATCCAGAATAGTGTGACACCTTGTGGTTTCATGAACAAGAGAGAAGAGTCCATGCGAGCTGACAAGGCTCCGCAGCTCAGAGGAGCATGAATTAGTAACTACACCAACGGTTCCATCGGCAGGAAGCTGGAAATCCGGCATGTTGAAATCACCCAGTACAACAGCTTCCAAGTCATTCGACATAAGATCACTGATAATATTGAACAAGCGTTCATTCATACTCACATCACTGGAGGGGGCTCGATATACTAGAACTAGGCGCACACCTCCGCTTGGATTGAGTACATCTACACAAAGTAGCTCGAAGGCGTTTTTTACCGATTCAGACGGCACAACGATTGTCCTGAGGCGACGACTGCACGCAAACGCTACTCCCCCACCAGATCTAGCTTCACGATCGCAACGGAATATTTCATAATCCAACAAACAATGGCCAAAAAGGGATGAGAAAGTGATGGTTGACTTCAACCAGGTTTCAGAAAATGCGTAGATATCAAATCGATTGGCCAAAACTAAGCTGATATAGTGCCGATTCTTAGACACAGACGTGACATTAGCATACATACACTTGATAACACTCCTAGAACTGGTAAAAGGGTAATCCGTACCTGAACAACCATACGACGTAAACGGAAAATCTTCGCTAGAGGAACCCGGAGCAACGTCACCGTTCTCGCGAATTTCCTTGAGGACTAACCCGGGACTCCCAGCAGCGGTGCTAGCACGCGACGGTGTATCACAAGGACTCACCGCCCCGTTGGCCCCATTGGCACCACTACCAGAAAGCCCCCGTTCGCCCCTCCTCAACTTCTCCGGCGGTATTGATTCCCGAAGGAAGACCCTACCGTTAGCAAAGTGGCGCAGGCGCGACGCCCTCCTGACCGCGATACGCTGAAACACTGATGCCGGTAATACAACTTTAATAAGTCTGTTCTTTTCTATCATAGGCTTGCCAAGCCTGTAGACAGAGACGGGATTGCACTCAATCCCTAGAAAGTCGAGAAGATTACATATACCAGAGTAGTCATAATTCATCTTAGTTCTCAAGCTTCTACCTGCCAGCTCGAGTATATTACCAACTACAATGGAGCGCCTCCTCTCTATCTCCTGATATGACATCAACGAACTCTCAGCAGGAAAATTAACATCGAAGGCAGAAATCGGTTGTAATTGTTCAACTACGCTAGAATCATGGCTCACCACAGTCTGGGTAGATCTGTTATAATTGTTCGCATGAATCAAAATATGAAGTGAATTCTGGACATTTCATCGGCTGCTTCATTTGTGTGCATGGCCAATAGCCATTAAACACCAGTTAGGTGCTTTTTACTCTCAGCTCTTTAATAACCACTAGTTGATTTTGAACGAGAAAATTTGGCCAATTTCGAAAATATCGATTTTCTATGACGTCATCGTTCGCGGCTCGTCCTGGGGCCCGCGTCCTTGATGGGAAGTCGTCGAAAATCCATTTTTCTGAAATTGGTCGAGAGTGACACCGTTCGATAGAGCTCTTCGAGCTGGCTAACGGTGTTATTGCGAGTGTCGAAAACTGAAATATGGGGTAGAGTAAGGGCGCAGGAAATTTCAACGCTAAGTCCACCGCCCTAAAATGGCAGCTGGGGCTAAGGCGATTTAGGCAGCTGAGGAGTTATGAGCATGTCATCGTAAAGTACTTTAAGCGTTCTGCTCGCCCATGCATTTGTAGGCCGGTATCTCTCAACGTCTTCCCGCAGGGGTCGACTGAAATTGGAAGAAATCGTGTCACACAAGGCTAACCTGCATTTTCGCAGCGCCGTAACTTAGTCCAATCATTAGGTACATTGCTCCTTTTCAGGACAGTATTAGAACGTCTTACTCCCTACAAAACCCACACGCTGTAACCGAAAAGGTTCACGCATGACGGAGTTATCGCGCTCAGAACACGGCCGCGTGTGCAATGCAATACAACAACGGTCCATGTTCTCCTCGCTCTTACTCGCCCAGATTACAGTTTTCCATACTCCCAATAACACCATTCAATTCAGCATGAAAAGCTGGACTGAATGGTATCTAGCATGGCCCAATTCTAAGACATCGATTTTCTATGACGTCATCGTCAGCGTAGGCTCGGCCTGGGCGCCCACGTCCTCGACGGGAAATCGTCGAAAAATCCATTTTTCTGAAATTGGTCGAGAGTGTTACCGTTCGATAGAGCTCTTCGAGCTGGCTAACGGTGCTATTGCGAGTGTCGAAAACTCAAATATGGGCGAGTAAGGGCGCAGAAAACTTCAACGCTAAGTCCACCGCCCTAAACTGGCAGATGAGGCCAAGGCAGTTCAGGCAGCTGAAGAGTTGCGAGCATGTCATCGTAAAGTGCTTTCAGTGTTCTGCCAGCATACGCGTTTGCATGCCGTTAGCACGGCGCGTCTTCTTGCAGGTGTCGACTGAAGTCGGAAAAAATCGTGTCACACACGGCTAACCTGCATTTTCGCGCCGCTATAATTTCGCTTGTTTAGAAACTATAAAGCTGCACTTTCGCTGACCTCTAAAGCGTTCTACTGCCTACAACATCCACGAGCCGCAGCCGGAACGATTCGATCTCCACAGAGTTATTGCGCTCCGAACACACTCGCGCGTGCAATTTGCGAGTGGTCGCGCTTACTCGCTTGATAGGTTCGATTCTATATGCATTATTTACGGCGCACTGCAAAGGCAAGCTGGACAGTTTAAGAGCAATTTATGAGTAGGGCGGCTGGAATTTTCGATAAAACTTCCCAAACGTTCACTCTACAGGCTCTCGCGCCCACTCTATTGATAGGTTCGATTCTGTATGCATTGTTTACGGCGCACTCCGAAGACAAGCTGGACAGTTTAAGAGCAATTTATGAGTGGGGCGGCTGGGAATTTCCGATAAAACTCCCGAAAGGTTACTCCACAGGCTTTTGCGCCCACTCGATTGATATGTTCGATTCTATGTGCATTGTTCACAGCGCACTCCAAAGGCAAGCTGGACAGGCTAAGAGCATTTTCTAAGTGGAACGACTGAGAATTTCCGATAAAACTTTCCAAACAGTCACTCTACAGGCTCTCACGCCCACTCGACCTCACTCTGCGAGTGGTCGCGCCCACTCTATTGATAGGTTCGATTCTATATGCATTGTTCACTGCGCACTCCAAAGGCAAGCTGGACAGGCTAAGAGCATTTCGTAAGTGGAACGACTGGGAATTTCTGATAAAACTTCCCAAACGGTCACTCTACAGGCTCATGCGCCCACTCTATTGATAGGTTCGATTCTATATGCATTGTTCACTGCGCACTCCAAAGGCAAGCTGGACAGGCTAAGAGCATTTCGTAAGTGGAACGACTGGGAATTTCTGATAAAACTTCCCAAACGGTCACTCTACAGGCTCATGCGCCCACTCTATTGATAGGTTCGATTCTATATGCATTGTTCACTGCACACTCCAAAGGCAAGCTGGACAGGCTAAGAGCATTTCGTAAGTGGAACGACTGGGAATTTCCGATAAAACTTCCCAAACGGTCACTCTACAGGCTCTCACGCCCACTTGACCTCACTCTGCGAGTGGTCGCGCCCACTCGATTGATAGGTTCGATTCTGTATGCATTGTTTAAGGCGCACTCCAAAGGCAAGCTGGACAGGCTTAAAGCATTTCCTAAGTAGAACGGCTGTTTTTCGGGAATTGACCAAAAGACATGCGCGGTACTGTACCAACTCCCTTATCATATCAACGATCGCTACGGAGAAACTTGGTTTTTCTACTGTATGATAATCAGAGCTTGAAATCTTGCAATCTGCAATTTCGTTTTCTGACGTTGTTTCCTAAAGATGAGAGAAGGTTATCTTGGTGACAAATTCATCTTTCGGTTGCAACTCCGCCATCGATTCCAAGAGTGCTTCAAAAAGTCTTTGTAGGGAAAGTACATACTTAAGACTGCACTAGCAATTAACACTCGAAATTTAATAGAATGATTTCAGATGCAGTTGTCGCTCCTTCAGATAGAAAAATATGTATTAGTTCGAAATCTGCCGGCAGAAAATACTATCTTTTAATGTAGAGCAATCAATATTCAGAACTTTGAAGGGTTCAATTCTGGGCTCGAAACACGTCTTCAATGACCGAAGCTGCGCGCGATTCTCTTCAATGTCGAAGCCACACTTGGAAAGAAGAACCTATTAACGGTTAAAAGAATCCCCTAAAAAGCTGAAGGAAAAAGACGGTCCTCTGCCAAAACCAAGAGAACGATTCCTGTCAGTGTTCTTCTGTGAGCAGATGTCTGGCGGTTTGGGATGGTATTGTGCATGGGCAACTACGTGCTCGTGCGCGTGCTAGCGTGGTCGAGGGAGGCGTCGGCGTCGCGTCCACCTCGATTCAAGCCCATTGGTTCGGAGCTTGTTGTTCGGACCAGAAGTAGAATGCGTAGCACATTCCTCAAAGGAATGACTACTTATCCTTCATTCCTTTAGTGGCGGATTCCTTTCTTCGAAAGAAATCGACTATTGCAGCGCCCGTTCCAGCTACCCTGCCTGGGGAAAGATATGGATGCTAGAGGTTACATTACAGCATGTTAGTTTAATTAAGCAAAGGGCTTTGACTTGAGTGAGACTAGCCTACAACCTTGCATCGCTACGCTTCTATCTTTATCTTTATCTAGAGACGCACGTTAACATGAGCGAGGAAAGAATTAGCAGAAATCAAACCTAAAACAAATTCCTAAGAACTTTGAACATACACATGCTCTAATAAGAAAAAAAAACACTTACCTAGTGCGGAGGAATAAAAATGACGTCAACTGAACATAACCCAAACAGATAAGAAGTTTTAGAGCGAAAAACAACAACAATAAAACACAGGAACGTCTAAAAAGGTAGTGAAAAACACACGAACGAATTATCCTACTATATATAAAAGAGTAAGCGGTTGTCCGTCCGTCCGTCTGTCCGTCCGTCCGTCTGCTCATCCGTCTGGCCTTTCCTAGACGTCGAGTAACAGACGTCCGGGTTCAGACCAGGTGTCACCCATGTCGGGTTGAGAGCGTCACAAGACGTGTCACCCATGTTGCGCAAAGGGCGTTCGGGTTCATAATCCTACTATATATAAAAGAGTAAGCGGTTGTCCGTCCGTCCGTCTGCTCATCCGTCTGGCCTTTCCTAGACGTCGAGTAACAGACGTCCGGGTTCAGACCAGGTGTCACCCATGTCGGGTTGAGAGCGTCACAAGACGTGTCACCTATGTTGCGCAAAGGGCGTTCGGGTTCATAAGACATGTCACCGATGTCCTTTAACAGACGTCCGGCTTGAGAATATGTGTCACCGACGTCGTGCAACAGGCGCTCAGATTCAGAAGGCATGTTAGCGATGTCACGCAAGGGGTGTCTGGGCTCAGAAGAGGTATTACGGTCTTCATGCAAGCGGTGTCTGGGTTCGGAAGAGATGAAGAGATGTCACCTATGTCGCGCAAGGGGTGTCAGGATTCCGAACACGTGTAATAGTAGGCCACTAAAGGGGAGATCAGTAAGCAGGGCTCCAGTGAAGGGTGGGAGGACCAGTAAGGGTAGGAGCTTTAATGGGAGCCAGTGACGGCCAATAAAGAATATCACTAGGGTGAGGGCTGGGGGGGGGGGGAGAGTGAATGGAAACCAGTGAAGTGGGAGGGTCCTGTGAAGGGGGAACCGGTAAAGGGGAAACCATTAACGGAGGACCAGTGAAGAGGGGACCAGTGAAGGTAGGACCACTAATGGCTGCCAGTGAAGGGGGAGGGGACCAGTAAAGGGGATCAGTGAATGTGAGACCAGTAATGGTGGAACTGTGAAGGGGGTTGGGGCAGTAAAGGAGGGACCGGTAAAGGGAACCATGAATGGGGGCCAGTAAAGGGGGCTGCCAAAAGAGGGCGGACCAGTGGAGAGGGGAGCAGTAATAGGAAGGGGTGGAAGGAACCTGGAAGGGCGGACCAGCACTTTGTTCTCACTACCGTCCAACGTGACAGGAATGTCGCACGACGTGCATCTAGATCAAGAAGATGTGCCACAGATCAAACATTGTACAAAGCACGCGTTGGATTTTCAGATGACCTTTGAAAGGCAGCGTGTGCGTGTACATCAGGGATAAGCGGATTAACCGTTATCCGTTATCCGTTATCCGGTTTCCGGGGAGTTTTGGCCTATCCGTTTTGTTGTTCGTTATCCGGCGATTTTGGGCCGGATAACGAACAACAAATTAGCTGAATCTTAGCTTTGGACGTGGTGATGTGTGGGCTATGTACAGGATCCTTCACGATCGTAAGAGTGGTCGTCAGAAACAACAGAAGTTTTCAAATCTAGAAGGGTTAATTGAAGATACCTCACTGGGGAACTGGTTACATAGTTTTAAAGATATCTAACTTCCACCGCATCTTGGGAAGAATTTTTACCGCCGATCTTCCCATCGTATCATTTGTGGTTACACGATTGCCGTATGCTCAATTTGATTGCAGGCGGTTATGGTACCTTTTTAGCCATATGCTGTCGTGAATTGTCAAAAAAATACTGCAGTACAGCAGTGAATACTAGCAAAAGAAATAGGATTAATCTAAATACATAGAGTAAGCAACTTCTCCATTAAAAATTTTGGAGGAGCAATAAACTGCTAAACAAACTTATCATCGTGGGTGCTGAAGACATGTAGATTTTTTTTTTTTTGTGTTTTTTGTGAAACTTATCTGCAACATAGGGAACTCCTCCGTTTTGGGGCTAGGTCGAACATTCTTCCTCAGATCCAGAAGGTCTGGATGTCATAACTCTCTGAGTGTTTCTTTGCCGTACACATATCTTGCAGCTACTACCCAAAAGTTAGTATCTTATCCATCCCAGATAATTCCACGTTGAACTACCTTGGATCTTGGGATGCTATCGAGCAGCAACAACAGTAACGGTTCATAGCATGAGAAACGCATGTAAAACGCATGTAAAACGACAAGATCGTGATGTGAAGTTTGTTTCGCTGGATGTCTCCTGCCTTCTTCTTTCCAGAGACATCTTAAGAATTGCTCTTCCAAGGACTATTAAATTTTCAACTACTCTATTTGAAAAAAAGAGTTAAGCGCAGAGTAAGGCTGATAAATAAGACAATCCAACCTATCCTTTGGAAACAGGTGAAAGGCGGGTATGTTGCTGTCTGTGCGCTTGTCTACGTACGGATAGGCAGAAAACCCCATAGAGCGTCGTTAGTGTGGCGACTGCAAGACGTACAAAAGCACAACCAAAACGTCTAGAAATCTTGTTGAAATTTGTGTAATTTAAAACGAGTTTTGATTTTTGTTGTTTGTTCGTTATCTGTTTTTCCGTTATCCGGCGATTTTCGGGCAAAATTATCCGTTATCCGTTATCCGGTTTTCAAAATTTCATTATCCGCTCATCCCTGGTGTACATGCCTCTCACTGTCACTACTGACTGATGCTCACTACATTTTCCTGCCTGTCTATACCTGCACATGGGTAAGGGCGTATTGTGTAATGTCGGGGGAGGGTGGGGGTAGGGAGAATAACTTCGGAGGATTATTATTGCCATATTTAGAGGTATAGAGCTATCACAAGATTATCACAATCTGTTCCTCGCCACGTCAAGAATTTGTACTTCGGAGTATAAATCGGCGTAAGTGCGATAGAGGGTGGTAAGGCTTCATAGAAGCAGTTTTGAAGATTGTGCCCTATCATCCCGCTTTCCTGTAAAAACAGTTTTTAACTGTAAGGCTGGCAGCAGAGTCTGGCGGGCGCCGCGGACCCGCCATGACAAAAGCGGGTGGTGCGGCGCCGCGAGGATTGATGTACGCAATACTGCGTACTATTGCCGGCAGTTGCGTCCTTTAAGAATGTCAGAGATGTAGTAAGCAAAATGCTTTTTGTTTTGTGAAGAAGCGTTTTCTAAGCCAAGCTAGGAATTCTTGAATGTAAGCCCAGACCGAAATCTAGTAGAACACTCCTTATAACTCAACAGTTCTGCATCATTTTGCGCATGCTCTCACTTTTGTCGTTCTACCTCCACTAAAAGTTCCTCGGTTGACAAGCAGCTGGAAGATAAGTGGTAGTTCTTGTGATGACAGCATTCCCTCCGATGCCTTGTTGAGTCCAGGAGGTCTGTCCGATGCAGCTATAGTTCATACTAAAAAGATCGGTCTGCTTTTTCGTTGCATTTCTGTGCAAGGGTTTTCCCTAAACCTTACACGGCTAATTTGTGGCTGGAAGGCCACGAAGATTTGCAGTGCAATTAAGGTTACCTATTATTCTGCTAAAGTTTTTTGCGTTATGTTTTGAGTGCGGGATTCCATACGCCTCCATTTCTCGACACCACCGGTGATTATATTGTTGGTTGTCAAGCTCCTTAATGGACAGAATTTATCCACCAACCTACTATATCCCTAGCATGTAGATTCGTTAAAAAAATGTTTAGAAGATGAACCATATTGGACACCCATCTATCACGCCCTCCGGCGGGTCTTACCCGCAGCTCCTGGCGCTGCGGGTGAGAACCGCCGTGAACTGCGGCAGCCCTCGGGGACTTCTGCGTGCGGCGGCGCGGACGAGTTGTCGCGGAGCCGCCGCACGTAAAGGTCCCCGAGGGCTGCCGCAGTTCACGGCGGCTCTCACCCGCAGCGACAGGAGCTGCGGGTGAGACCCGCCGGAGGGCGTGATAGATGGGTGTCCATTATGGTTAATCTATTCTAAACATTTTTTAAACGAATCTACATCCTAGGGAGATAGTAAGTTGCGCATAATCTCTGTCCATAAAGAAGCTTGACAACCAACAATATAATCACCGGTAGTGTCGACAAATGGAGGTGTATGGGATCCTGCACTCAAAACGTAACGCAAAAAAACCTTAGTACGATGTTAGGTAACCTTCCAGTCACACGATTGCTTGGAAAATCTCCGTGACCTTCCAGTCACAAGTTAGTCGTCTGAGGTTTAAGGACAACCCTTGCACAGAAATGCAACAAGAAAGCAGACCGTTCTTTTTAGTACGAGGTATAACTACATCGATCAGACCTCCCGGACTCAACAGGCATCGGACGGAACGCTGTCATCACAAGGGCTAGCACATTATCTTCGAGCTGCTTGACAAGCGAGGAACTTTTAGTGGAGGCAGATCGACAAAAAGAAAGCAAGCGCAAAATGGCACAGAACTGTTGAGTTATAAGAAGTGTTCTATTAGATTTCGGGGCTTAGATTCAAGAACTCCTAGCTTGACTTAGAAAACGCTTCTTTACAAAAGAAAAAGCGTTCTGCTTACTTCATCTCTGACATTCTTAGAGGTCGTAACTGCTGGCAAATGTACGCAGTGTTGCGTACAGCAGCCCTTGCGGCGCCGCACCACCCGCCGTTGTCATGGCGGGTCCGCGGCACCCGCAAGACTCTGCTGCCGGCCTTACACTTCCCGCCCGCGGGAGGGCAGCCGTCTGCGGTGCACTGCACCGCGGAAGGCTGTCGTCCCGCGCAGTTCGGCGCAGGAAACGCGCTCCGATGCGGCGCTAGCCGCCCCGGGACGACGACGACCGTCCTCGGTGCACCCTTCGTCCGCGGACGTCCCGCGGAAGCTCCCGCGGGAGTATAACAGGGGCCTAACAAGGCCTAGGCGGGGTGTTCTATTCTCAGGGTTTGAGGGCGAAGCCCCCAACCAGACGTTTGGCGGCCAGGAGGCCGCTGAACGTCTGGTACTAACGAGGAAGGTCAAAGAGGTCACCGTGGAGTTTCTCAAAGCGGCCTATAGGGCTGGTTGTAGGGCGTTGTCTGGGAAGCACCATAGTGGTTTCCAAATTTCCTGCGGACCTCTGGGTAGGTCAAAAATGGCAAAAAACTGTACCGCTTCAATGCGGGCCGATAACGCAAAACTGACGCCTGGAATACCCTTTTCATGCCCACAAATAGTCCTGCAAAAGGTTTGGAGCTTTAATCATTGCTAGAACCTAGGAATTGATTAATTCCTAATTGAAGCGAGACGGCGCATTCACGTGAGGCGCGCGCCACAAGAGTGTCAGCGATTGGATGGCCGAGTGGTTAGCGTGGCGGACTTGCGGGAGAGAGGTCGAGGGTTCGATTCCGGCGGTGTGGTTTCTGCATTGCTGGACGCACATCTTGCGTTTTTGCCACCGTAAAGTGCTTTTCTGTCACGACTAGGTGTCATATTCGATTTCCAACCCTGATTCCAACCTTCTGTTATACGATTTTACTTCAAAACACAAGTCACGCTAATGAATATGCAATGAAATGTTTAACAGTTGTGGTAACGTTCTATAAAACACACGAAGCAAAGCAGCTTCTGACACCGGCAGCAGCGGATAAATGCCAAGGAAGAGCAGCCGGAAGCTTCCTGGCAGGACGTGTCGACAGGCACTTCATCGAAGGCGTAGTCCGCTGGTGTTGAGAAGTGCCCCGGAAGCGTGTCCACATATCGCTCTCTTCAGGACGCTGGCATCTATAGGAATGAAGCAAGTGTCTCGTGTTGTGCAATCCCTGTTGTCACTTACCCATTCGTACACTGCTGCTCCAGTGCTATACGCCGACGGCCGACTTGGAGACAAGCTCTTTTTGATTTTGCAGGAGGCTAGTGGATCGTTTTCTCAATGCGGTCACTGGTCGGCACCAAACCTTCCTATGGTGGCAGGAACGAGCCACATCATGACGAAACACCAAGTCCCGCGTTTCTTTCGAGAATGCGTGGTTGGCTCTTCGGCAGCACCCCTAACCATTGTCCTCCTTGACAGCTGGCATGGGTTCAGAGATCACGAGAACCTCGTTTCCGAGGTGCCTGCTGGAAAAGAGTTTAAGCTGATGACAATACCGCCAGGAGCGACGAGCCTTTGCCGGCCTCTCGATTTATACTTCTTCCGACTTTTCAAACGGTTCATCCGGCGAATTCAACATGTGCTCCACTTCTGTCCGGATTTCAACTGCTTCTCAAGAGACAATACTTTGAAGGTAATCATGAGTCGCTTCGGACCAGCTCAGTCGATGTTTAAATTTTTAAGACAATTTTTAAGGTACCCGTCCTTGCAGGTGGTCAGTCAGACGTATAGGCAATTCTGTGCTCCGGTATTCCGAAGGTGCTTTGCGTACGCGTGTGTGGCAGCGGGATATGTGGACACGCATCCGGGGCAATTCCCAACACGGCGGACTACGCCTTCGATGAAGTGCCTGTCGACACGTCCTGCCAGGAAGCTTCCGGCTGCTCTTCCTTGGCATTTATCCGCTGCTGCTGGTGTCAGAAGTTGCTTTGCTTCGTGTGTTTTATAGAACGTTACCACAACTGTTAAACATTTCATTGCATATTCATTAGCGTGACTTGTGTTTTGAAGTAAAATCGTATCATAGAAGGTTGAAATCAGGGTTGGAAATCGAATATGACACCTAGTCGTGACAGAAAAGCACTTTAAGGTGGCAAAAACGCAAGATGTGCGTCCAGCAATGCAGAAACCACACCGCCGGAATCGAACCCTCGACCTCTCTCCCGCAAGTCCGCCACGCTAACCACTCGGCCATCCACCCGCTGACGGAATGGTGGCGCGCGCCTCCCGTGAATGCGCCGTCTCGCTTCAATTAGGAATTGATCAATTCCTAGGTTCTAGCAACGATTGAAGCTCCAAACCTTTTGCAGGACTATTTGTGGGCACGACAAGGGTATTCCAGGCGTCAGTTTTGCGTTATCGGCCCGCATTGAAGCGGTACAGTTTTTTGCCATTTTTGGCCTACTCGGAGGTCCGCAGGAAATTTGGAAACCACTATGGTGCTTCCCAGACAACGCCCTACAACCCTATATAGGTCGCTTTGAGAAACTCCACGGTGACCTCTTTGACCTTCCTCGTAAGATAAGAGTAAGATAGATCAAGATGAAGACGGTACCGTCAGGGCAACTAATTTTTTTGAAAGATTTGACAGTAAGGAGTAATCCGCTTTTGGCTACCAATGGTGCCAGCAACGGGACAACCCTCTGACAGAAGAACGCAGACCTGACCCTACATCTAGAGCGAGAGGCCCTAATTTTTGTGGGCCCAAACCTCTGTTCTATGCCTCTGTAATTCTCTTGCTGGTCCAGAAATCGGAAAAACATGTATGGGCCTATTGTAATTCAAATTTTCTACTAATGCATAGGTCTCTTTCGCATTCTTACAATTTTTCATCTTTTCTACATTCTGTGGTGTCGTTTTCCATTTCGTCTCAGCAGGCACGTTGGAAATTCAGCGCAGCGTCGAAGAAAATACCACGAGTTACATCCCTTTATGTTGTCTGCTTGTCAGGCCACAAGAAATCTAGTCAGTTTTCTCTATGGTATGATTGGTACGTGAAGGATAAAGGGTGAAGGACGGCGTTCCCGTCTGTCAATCGGGGGGCGGGGGAGGAGGGGCGCGTATTTGGCCCACGAGTCTGCCACCAATTCACCGACCCAAGAGGAATGCTTGGTCGACCTAGATAGGATCTGAACTAAAAACCTTGAGTCGGAGTGCGCGGATCAACCGGCGCCAACTCCGACTGCTTTACTTCGCGCCTTGGTATGCAGCATTTTAAAAGAAGAAATGATTTGTCTGGTTTGTCGACAAATCCAGCTAGATGTTGTTGTCGCTAGTATACGTATGTAGCGGATCCTGTTGAAGACACACGATTAACCTCTACGGAAGGAGTCACTCATTCTCTGATCTGCGACACATAAAAATTTGGATTTTGTTAACGCGTCATCCTGACGTCGACATGGTACAGGAGACGTCTGCGTCTGTCTTCTGTTCGATCATCGATAATGTATTGGCCTTCGCGTTAGCGCTTTCATGTTACCTACGCAAAACAACTTAGGAGGATGTATTGGATTAGAATCGTTTCAATTACCGATTTACCGTTGGAGGAGTATTCTGTGGAACCATGCAGCTGTGTTAGTCACTGTGTACTCATAAGAAGAGAATCGCTGGAGGATTGCAATTACGGCGACAGCGCGAGTCAACCTCGCAGTCAAACAGTCTCATCTGTTTGCGTGCCACGCCGCGAGTACATAAGGTAAGAGAAATACCATCCACCCTTGACACCATGCTCAGCATCGCTTTTCTCCTAGCAGCGGCTTTGGCCGGCGCACAGCAGTGTGAGTTCTCCATGAGTCCCCCTTTAAACGCATTTCGTCGAGCCCTAGAAAGCAACCAAACGGCGCTCTTTTCGACGCCCTTCTTAATAGCATTGTCCTTCAAGGACGGATCTGTTGACCGCTGCAACCATACCCTTTGATACGGTCAGCTTTCAAGAGTCCTGTACGTAATTTTTCAACCATCTCGTCGCGCCTCTCCACCTGTTTTTTTGTGGCTTTGCTGCTGCGTAGGCTCACCATGGATAGTGCTGAACTAAGGTTGGAATTTACGACGGTGAAATTGTTGCGCCGTTAATCAGCATGCCTTGACATCAGTTCCACACCATATTCCTCCAACGAGCATGCGCTCGTGTTTTTGGTATAGCCTCTGACTGCTCGTTTCAGACTTAAAAATACCCGTGAGCGGAGTGAGAGTTTAATGGGCTCTGACTGCCTTACTCTCTCTTGATGAAACTCTGAGAAAGTATTTAGGACCAAAACGGGCCTGCACATTTAACATGGCTAAACTCTTCAAAAGTAGCTGGCTTCTTCGGAACCATTTTGAAGCTGATTGCTTTCATTGCCCAAGTTAACGATGTTCACCACAGCATAAAATGGCGGATTCGCTCTAGCTACTACGGTATCGGCAACGAATTGGCTAAGAGAAAGTGCTTTTTCGATTCTCATGCGCAGCCACGGCTGACTTTTTCTTCTTCTTATAAACAACAAATGGTAGAAGTGTTTTGCTAGGACCACGTTCGCAGAAGCCACGTTCAAACAGCAGCTCCATGTGTATTCTCCTTCCGTCGGAGCGCACTCAAAGCAAATACCAATGGGAAACCATAGATCACTGAACTTCGCACAGTTTTCGGCACTCCTCGCGGTATTAATACGTTTGACCTTGAAGGAATTTTGACAAGAATTTGTCGGACTTCTTCAAATGCCTGCTGAAAAGTGGTGGTTTCTGTAAGATGCTCATGCTCGAATTTCAGTTGCAGATGGGCAGTACAACAACGGCGCGTACGTGCAGTCAACGCAGTATGCCTCCGGGTACTCTGGCCAAAGTAGTCAGCCAGCTCTACAGTACGGAAGCGGCGCGGCGAATCAGAATGCCCAGAATGGATTCTCTGCCGGACAGAACAATCAGGCTGCTGCTCAGTACGGAAGCAGCACCTCGAACCCACAGTACACTCAAGGGCTTCAGTACGATGCGTCCACTATAGCGCCGTCCTCCCAGTATGGCCAGAACAATCAAATGTACGGCACATACGGGAATGGAAATGGCCAAAATGGTGCCTACGGAGCACAGTACAACCCAAATCCTTCCTACGGAACTCAGCAGAACCAGGGTCAATACCAGAACCAGAACTCGGTTAACGGGCAAAGTTATCCCTATAACCAGCAACAGGGTACCTACGGCCAGCAGTACGATGCCGGGAATGGGCAGTTGGGACAAACCACTGGAAATCCGCAGTACACCAGCGGACAAAGCCAGGTTTGTTGCTAGATCGTCTGGTCACTTTCATGAAAGCAGTGAATGGATTTTATTTTATTTTTCATTATTTTTATTTTTATTTTTATTTTCAGAACGCAGTCTACGGTGGGGTCGCGGCATCGAATGGAAACACTCAAGTTCAGATTCAGGACTATTCATTCTCCAACGGAAATTGCTCATTCGAGGTGATGGTTATGTCGGAAGGTCAGCGAACAAGCATTTCCTTCAATGTGTGCTTTCAGAATGGCTACATAACGGAAAACGGCCAGACGCGACAAGCTAATCAGCAGGATCTCTCCACGGTCGCACAGTACAAGCAGACCTTGAGTAACTATATGAAGCAGCTCAACTCGAATGTGAGCTGTTTTGGTCTTCTAAGCTATGAAATGTAGTGAAGACGTCACCAGAAATGGCTCCGTGAAGTAGAGCGCTCATGCACCACTACAAAGTCCTCTTTCTGCTGATGCATCGACGCTCTACTCACCGAACACACGCAGAAAAGCCTATATGTCCTTGCAACTCGTTGCCGTACCGCGCGGCAGTACGAAACTATCGCTGTGCACCAAACCGTCGAAGTACTGAACATGCCATTGAACTTGTTCTCTCGAAATATTCGCCTGAAATTCCTCAGGCACCCATGGTCTTCCTTTAGAAGTGAAGTGCTCACGTGAAATTGCAGTGCAGAAAGAACTTTACTTCAAAGCGTTTGAGACCTCATCAATTATTATGAAAGAAAGGGATTATATGAACATTAAGGAATTCAGAAACTGTAGTTTGTTGCTATTTTTTGTAAGTGCGTGGCAACCTCTTTCATCTATTCGACTAGGACCAGCCTTTAGCCATTCCAAGGCGGCCCACAAAGGTTTTCAGAGAGAAACCCTGACAGTGGAAAATGTTAGAGATGCAGTCCGAAGACAGAATAAGGCCAAACGACATTCTCGAACGCTACGAGGATCATACAATTTAAAGGGAAGTACGCTGGTGGAGATCGAATGCTGTGTTTTTTGGCATAGATCTATTGGCACCTAGAATAATTATAACGAACTCACAGTGATTTAGTGTTTATTTATGCATTAAACTCATTATTAGTTTGTTTCAAATTGCAGGCAACAACAAGCAAATAAAATTTTTATGTACTGAAGTATTCTCTATAATTGAGCAGAATTACGTGAGCGAAGTATCGCTAGGACATAGATAGATTAACAAATGAGGACCGCATCTTCGAGAATCCTTCCAAAAGCTTACTATCCGTGTGCTTTGCAGCGCGCGCCTGGCGATAATTGTGTGAATTGGAGATGCCACATAACGATGCAAAACCTGGGCCCGATGCGCTTCATAAAAGCAGGCAGGAAGGGTTGTTAGCAGGTCTAAAATTTCGGGTTCATGAGAGGCCGTTGCAGGCTAGAGTTTAATCCGGAAACGATCAGCAGTGCTTATTCGGCGGAGTGCTGTTCCGTTGGAAGAAATAAAGGCGAGCCGTAGCTATTAGGTTGTAACGAAATAAATGGCACTGAACCACTGTAAATTTAAACAGTTAATATCTCGGCTTGTAGGCAAGTTTATTGATCGAAATAAAAACCATCTGATTCTACACATCTTTGCCAACGTGACACAAGCTTTTTTACCCCAGCAGCATAAAAATCAGAAGTTCTGGAATTGACGAAATCTTCGAAGGCACTTTCGGCATCCTGTTGGTACTTGAATATTTTCCCTACTAAGAAGTCGCCAAGATGCTTGAAGAAATGGTAGTCTGTCGGGGAGAGGTCGGGAGAAGACGGAGGATGTGGTAGAGTTTCAATGCTCAGCTCATTCAATTTCTGCAACGTCATTCGTGCTACATGGGGGCGAGCATTGTCGTGCAGAAGGAGAACTCGCCTTCGGTTTACCAAGGCCGGCCGGATATCCTCCAACTTTTTCATCATTTCTTCAATTTCAATGCAGTACTTCTCTGCCGTGATGGATTCACCGGGAGGGAGGAAGCTGTGGTGAATAATTCCCAGCGAACACCACCATACTGTCACCATTACTTTCTTTTGGTGCAATTCCGGCTTCGCAAAAACCTTGGGGCTCTCATCGCTGTCCACCCACTGTGCCGATCGTCGCCTGTTGTCGTACATTATCCATTTCTCGTCACAGGTTACGATGCGATCAAGGAATGGGTCCGTTTCGTTCCGTAGAAGCAGTGCGGACGAGATCTCATATCGTCGGTTTCTTTGCTCCTCAGAAAGCTCGTGAGGCACCCATCTTTGCAGCTTTTTGGTCTTTCCAATTTCCTTCAGATGCCGGGCAGCTGTGTTGTGACTGACGCCAAGAACCTTCGCTATCTCCCTGGTACCTTTGTGTGGATCCTCCTCTACCACATCTCTCAGCTTATCCTCATCAACATCACTATGCCTCCCACGACCTTCATGTTCTTCCAAGCTCTCATCTCCATTCCCGAACTTCTGATACCAACGATACGCCGTCAGTATTGTGGAACATCCTTGACCGAATGCGGCGTTGATCTTCTCGTCCGCCTCCTTAGCTGTAGTGCCCAGCTTGAATTCACACAAGTAAATGCCTCGGATTACCCTTTTGTCCATCTGCAAAAAAGTCAATAAAACTCTAAAGTTTTCCCACTTTTACATAGAAAATTTGGTACTGTCCGGCAGAGCAAAGTTTGCGCTTCTAAATGATATGCTACATGTTACGGTTTGTTCTTGATCAAACGCGTAAAGACGCGCCAAAAAATGGCGCGAGCCAGTGCCATTTAATTCGTTACAACCTAATATTTAGGTTGGCGGATGGGTGAGCAGCATGTTCCAGACGTTCCCGTTCAGTCAAGGCCAAAGCTTCCCCACAGCACCGTCTCTGCCGAGTGCACCCCAGGTGAGCGGCTCAATTCCACCACAAGGACAACCTGGTGAGGCTTTGGAAGTGCTGACGCAACCAAACCCTGAATATTGCAGGTCCCGTGTCTGTGTAGCGCTCAGAACTGCGCCGCTGCTCAGCAGAATGCAATGTATGATTCGAGCAGTCAGTACGGACAGCAGGGAAACGGGTATCAACAGAGTACGACGCCCTACAATAGCAACCAATACCAAGGGAGCACGACCGGGCAGTACCAGCCGAACACGAACCAGCAGCAGTACCAGAACGGAGCTCAGCAAGGTACGCAGTACGGCGGACGGAGAAAGTGATCTGCGAATCCACGCGATCTTTCCCACTTGTCGACTGCAATACCTTGTACAATAAACAGAAGTGTGTGCATGTGCAAACCAAGATCACTTGTACCGGTTTTCTGGATAAGACACATTCATACATAGGCACGTTGTTTTGTTCACATCTCCGTATCCACTTGTGGGCACTACTGCAACCATCATTGAGTGAAATAGTTGAACTACGCTGGGGAATCAACACTTAGTATTCATTGGGGAACTTGCGCTACGCATTGGAAAAAATTGGTGTTTTACTTCATCCTTCTTTTATTCGGGACACCTTACCTCTACCGGAGCCTTAAACTGAGCTTAACAACGAAAATGAAAGGGCGCTCAACGTAAATACTGCAACACTTATGTGCGTCGAGGCATTGTTAGGTGGATTTATTAATAGGCATAACGTTTCGACCGTCTCGCCGTCTTCAGCGGCCTAACAGGGCTTCGAGGTGTTATCGTTGCAACATGGGTGCATATTTAACGGTAATATTATTGCTGCACCTAAAGTGCGCCATAGAAACCAACCAAACAAGAAAAACGTAGTGACAATAAAATGCAATGGCTATCGATTTAATGATATTAACAATTGAAAGAATAGAGGTTGGTCCTGGGATGCGCTATGCATTCCGCCTCTAGAGGGTGTCGTGAAGGCAATTTGAGTATGTATTTTAATAAATGGTGATGGCTCTTAGCGACATAACCACACGTCCAGAAGTATAATAGAATTTTAAGTTTTTTATTAATGGGGTTACCATTTTTCTTGTCGCCATTGATGCTACTCCTTTCATCACTCCGCCCTTATTAAGCCTGAAAAACAATTCAGCAAGAATCTTAGTAATCTATGGAGCACACTTTTCTCTATATTTTCACCAAAACTGGCGCCCGGGATTCGTTCTCCAGTTCTCCAGTAGTCGCTTCCAACAGAGTTCTAGCTCATATCACTGACAGACGTTCAACGGCCTGCCGGCCGCCAAGCGTCTGGTTGGGGCTTTGCCCCAAACCCAGAGAATAGAACACCCCGAACGTCTTCTTCTCCTCTCTAGGCCTTCTCTCATTCATTAAAAAAACTGGTTTTGCTATATATAACGTATAGCGGAATAGGGCAAAGCAGGTCCATCACCTTCACTGGACCCCCCTTAACGTGTCCCTTATCACTTGTTCCCCTTTATTGTCAGCCCTTTTCCGGTTCACCATTCACTGGTCCCCCCTCCCCTTCGTCGGTCCCTACTAATGCTTCCACCTTCACTGGACCTCCCTTTACTGGTCCCTTCTTCGCTGGTCATCCCATCCTTCATCGATCCCCATTACTGGGCCCACCCTCACTGGTCCCCCTTTTATTCATCAACCCTGTTCCGGTCCCCCCACCCTTCACTGGACCCCTTCCCCCCATTCACCGGTTACTGGTACCTTCCTCACCGGTCCCCCCCTTCACCTGGTTCCCTCTTTCACTGGTCAACCTTCTATCGGTCTCCCCTTCACTGGACCCCTCCCTCACATCACCGGTCCCCATTACTGGTCCCTTCCTCACCGGTTCCATCTTCATTGGACCCCTCCCCCCTCCTTCACCGGGGTTCCCCTTCACTGGATCACCCCCCCCCCCCTCCCCTCTTACCGGTCCCCATTGCTGGTCCCACCTTCACTGGTCCCTCCTTTATTGGTCAACTCTTTACCGCCCCCCCCCCCCTTACTGGAACGCCATCCTTCACCGGTCCCCCATTACTGGTCTCACCTTCACCGGTAACACATCGTCTGATTCCGGAATTCTCGCGCGACATCGGTGACACCTCATTTGAACCCAAACACCTGATGAACGACGTCGGTGACGTCTTCTCAAGCCGGACCTGCTTTGCGCAACATTGGTGACATGTCGTCTGAACATGGACGCCTGTCGACTACAACAGTTGACAACTGGTGACAACTATAATACAATCCCCTCCCCATACTTCCTCCCAACACACTCCTTCAGCACTTCTGTGTAAATAAACACACACACTCACTCACCCACAGACAAACGACCGTTCTCGCTTATATATAGTAGGATAGTCAATAGGAGGGACGCATACAACAATGAAGCAAAAAAGGAGGTGGCACTAAGAAGGGTGGAGCAATAAGGAGGGACCATTAGTGCGTTACAAATAAGAGGTAGCAGTAAGGAGGACCAGCTAGTGGATCCAATATGAGTGGACCAGTAGGGGAGGCAAAGCGTGCGGTTTAGGAGATGTGACAGATGTCGCGCTATGGGCGTCCGCTCATCGTGGTCGTGCCATGAGCGTGTGGCCTATGTTATACTTCGGCGACGCGTCGCCGACGCTGCGACACGTCACCGACGTCGGCGACGCCAATGTTGCTGGCGACGTCGTCGATAGATTCTGTGGCGACGTCGCCGACGTCGTCAACAGGAGAGCATCGTAGCACATTTTTAGTATCGCCGCGTTTTCAATGTCATCATTTGGTAACCAGACTGCGGATAGAAACGCTAGGTGATCACATCTGCCTCGAATTTGCTTAAAAATTTGCTTGTGTATTTCTTAGTATGTTTCGAGACTTGATGGTGATTTTTGTTTTGTATGAACCTTGAGCCTGCTCGACCGTTGTTAATCTGACGAATTTTCTCTTGCTAACCACATTTGATTTTAGAAGGATGGATAAGTGTGATCTGAAGTCTGATCTGACTACTGATTTACCAATTTCACGATTTTACCAACATTTTCGTTAAATTTCTTTGTTGGAGTTTAGTAAAGGCCTTTTTTGTTAAATCGCATTTAAATTAAATTTACGGGGAATTTTCGAAATTCAAAGGAAAATTTAACTCTTAGTTAATATGAGTTGTATTTCGAAAATACTCTTCGTAGAGGCTTGCAGTATCATTTCAGAAAGCGAGGAAACTCTACTTATTTTCTAAACAGCTTTATTTTGTGTTACTTGCTCTGCAAGAAGGTCTAGAAAATGCGAAAAGTACAGATTAGAAGGACGGAAAAGCGTAGAAAGGTGAAAAAGTGAAGGGAAGGTGAGGTTTAGGTCCCCACTCCCTCCCAAACACTCAGTGTTCTAGCGAATGGCACTATTGGTGTACACAAGACGGTCGTCTTTTGCACTTCTCGATTTCGTAGTTCAAACTCCGGTAGTGGTGATGGTAGTGCCGGGAACGAAGAACCAACCCACAACCAAAACACTCCATCGGAGCGCATTTTCTGCACCCCTGGATGACGTCGGCGACGTCGGTGAGGGAAGTATAACACCCCCTGCGGAGCTCTCGGTGACGCAGGCTGCGACTCTGTGTTGTGCGGGCTGCTACGCAGGTGTATAACACAGGCCTATGAGGGCAACTTTATGAGGTAGAGAAGTAAAGGGGACCACGACGGGGCGGGAGGACACGGAGTGACCCGCAAGGAGGGACCTGGAGGTGGAACCAGGGGTCGGATTCATCAACTTCTTCTTCTTCAGCGTTTGTCCCGCTTCGTGGCGGGGTCCGCTATTCTGGTGTCATGACGCCACCTTTCCCGATCCAGCGCTAGATCGGGGTGGGCACCAGCTACTTTCAAGTCCGTATGTAACGTATCAGCCCAGCGCTGCTTCGGGCGCCCTCTAGGCCGCTTTCCTATTACCTCGAAGTTAAGGCCTATCTTGCGGACGCTGTCTTCTTCTAAACGCAGAACGTGGCCGTACCATCGTAAGTATCGTACCACCGACCGCAGTGCGTGGAAGCTCGATGCCGTTAACCTTGATGGAGCTGGACTCGGTAACGTCCGTCGTTAAATACTCGGTCTTCTTCACGTTCAATCTGAGTCCAAACCGCTCCAAGCGATCACACCAAGCTTGCAACTCTCGCTCGAGTTCTCCTTTATCTTCGCTAGCGAGTATCACGTCATCGGCATAAAGCAACGTCCAAGGGACGGGCTTCTGAAGATCTCGTGTGATGGCATCCAAGACGACAACAAAGAGGAGTGGGGAAAGCGCAGAACCCTGGTGTACTCCGACAAAGATGGGAAACTCCATCGAGGTCCCAGCTGCAGCTTGAACTCGACTCTTTGGACAAGAGTAGAGAATTCGCACCCACTCTATGAGCTCTTCAGGAACTCCATGTTGACGGAGGGCGTACCATATCACTTCACGCGGTACGCGGTCAAAGGCCTTCTCCAAGTCGAGAAAGGCAATATGCACTGGCTTCTGTTTCTCGCGATGCTTCTCTATCAGGAGGCGGACGGCATGTATGGCATCAACGGTGCCACAGCCAGCCACGAAGCCGCACTGATTGCTGGAAAGCTTGACGATGTCCCGAATTCGTGCATCGACAACTCGCTCAAAGATCTTCATGCTGTGCGAAAGCAAGCGAATCGGACGGTAATTGGAGCAGTCTGCAGGACTGCCCTTCTTCTTCCAAATTGGAATCGTCGTACTTTGACGCCAACACTCAGGCACTTTCTTCTCCGCCACCACCTGATTAAAGAACTTCGCCAACCACTCAGCAGGGTACCAGTACTTGGACTTCCATAAATCAGCTGCCACGTCATCGGGCCCAGTCGCTTTGCCTGGCCTCATCTTCTTCAAAGCCGCTTCAATCTCCTCCACGGTGATCTTCTGAACGGGGCCGTGGGTTGGAGCCGTGGAAGGGATGGCTGGATGAGGAAATTCTACTGTAGAGATTTCCTCAAAGTAGTCGCGCCATCGCTTCAATGCCTTCTTGCGGTCCGTAAGAAGATGGCCGTTCTCATCATTGATGCCGAAAACTTCTCAATATCCTCGGTCTGCCGATGGCGATTCTTAGCAAGCCGGTACAGACACCGCTCACCATCACGTGACTCGAACTTCTCGTTGACATCTCCATAATGAGTGGCTTTTGCAACAGCCACGGCCTTCTTTGCAGCTTTCCTCGCTTCTTGGTACTTCTGCCAGTTATCGGCTGTCTTTTCGCCGAGAAACACGTGATAGAGCGACTTCTTCTCTCGAACCTTCGCTTTCACATCGTTTGTCCACAGCCATGTCTGCTTGTCGACCTTCCGTCGCCCAGGCTTCGTAATGCCGAATTCTGACTGTGCAGCTTGACGAATCGCGTCGGTCGCCTTCTTCCAAGTTTCGTCGACAGTTGTGACTGTCGGTAACCGCACGCGAGAAATCACAGCTGCTTCCTTCTCTCTGATTCCCCACCACTTAATTCTAGCTGCACCGCATCGCTCAACCTGCTTCAGCCTCGGAGGGACAATCTTCAGAGTGCAGATCAGCGGTCGGTGCTGTGGGGCGACCGTCTCATACGGCACGATCTTCGCGTCTGTGACAAGACTCCGGTCACGATCCTTCACAAGCACAAAGTCTATCTGAGACTTGGAGCTCCCACTATAATATGAGATGAGGTGGGAGTCGCGTTTTCGGAAGACGGTGTTTACAATGGCGAGACTATGCGATTCCGCATACTCAAGAATGCGCTCACCATCGGCGTTACGCGATCCGTATCCGAAACCACCATGACAGCTGTACTCGTCTTTCGTAGCACCTACGTGCCCATTAAGGTCACCAGCGACTATGATGACATCTTTCGACGGTACCTCTGCTGTCTTCTCATCCAGCAGGTTCCAAAACTCATCCTTGGCTTGATCGGAGCAGCCAGTCTGCGGAGCATACGCAGAGAAGAAGTGGTAGAGTCGTTGCTTAGCGGCGACAACGATCTTCATCAATCGATCGTCAAAGCGCTCAACGCTTACAATCGAGTCACGAAATCGTTCGGAGACGATTATTCCGACACCACTGGTGGTCCTGGGACTTCCACATAGGACGGCAGTGAAGCCACGTCCTATGTCCCTTGACTTGCGGCAGGACCACCTCGTCTCCTGCACCGCACGGAAATCAACTCTTCTACGCTCCAGTGCTTCAACCAACTCGCACGAGCGGCCCGTCAACGTACCCACATTCAGCGTTGCCACGCGGGTCCTGCTCACGTTACGGGACTTTCGGACTAGCTCAGTTGCCCCCCGATGCCGTCCTCGCATCAGGGACCCTCGCATACTTCTCACCTCGCCGGGCTCTGCGAGTGCGCGTCGGCTCCCGCGGACGCCGTAGCACTATCACGAAAAACTTGCAATGTCATGAACCATGTGATGTGACATGGGTGTTCGTAGGCCGGCCTGTCACAAGGGCCTGTCGCCTGCAATCGAATGTCCGTGTTCGGCTTAGCTCGCAGAGCGGGCAGTTTCCAGTGGCACCACGTGGAGGAACGGACGTCGCCACCGGGTCGAATTCATCAACGAATTCACAACGGAAAGCTCAGATAACGCAGCTTATCGCCCACCATATCGCTTGATAAGGCTCGCTATCAGGATTTTCGGCTATGATTTTTTCTGTTAAATTGCTGTAAGTCGTTAATGAATCCGACTCCAAGACGGGGAGCCAGCAAGAAGGAAGCTGTAAGGGGAATTAATTCAGAGAAGAAGAAATATACTATCTACGAAGCCTCTTCCTGATTGACACAGTGGCAAATGCGCGTTTCTGAGCTTCTGGATTCAGTGGAAGTGTCCCCTTCGTCGTGTAAGAAGAGAATAGGCTTAAAAAGCGGGTCCACTTGTCACGTAACAAGGGTCTGAATTTATGGGAACGGCTGCAGAGGAGCAACCTGAGGGACAGAAGTACTGAGCAACACAAACCAATGACGTTACTGGACGGTCCGGTGCGAATTCCTATGACGAAAGTAGTGAACGGGTTCAAGCCGATTATGTTCGTAGCAAAATCTAGTTGTCAGCGAATTTTATGTTTTACAGATATTCCTTTTCGTGGATCAGTGCAAGGACGCGCGAAGCGCGCAAGTGCGAGACACGCCGTTAGGCATGTCGGAGCACTTATTAATCTATAATAGGTAGCTTCCCAGTGAGGTTACCGAAACCAGGGAGGTTTCCGGCCAATCATAGTACAAGCTCTGGGCTTTCCTTTGATCACACAACGGAGAACACGAAGAAGGACAAGGGAAGAGACTCTAGGATTGTTCACCGCCGAGAAGCGCGTATGAACTCCATTTCCCGGCGGAGCTGTGAGCTCAGCCCGAAGTGTCGTAAGCTATTTATGAAGACAACGCGCAAAGCTATGCTTTGGGAGCACACAATTTCGCAGTTTCCTACTAGGAGACTCTACCACGTGTGTGTTTTATTCGTTTTGTATTTAGCTGCCCCCCCTCCCATAGAATAGACCTGCTTTCAGTAGCCGTGTTCATGAAGGTTCCCGTGATCTTCCCGGCTTCCCGCGGAAAGCGACCGAGGCCAGAGAGCGAGGCAGGGGAGAGGGGCGAGAGGTGATATCGCTTTGATATCGCTCTTCTCCCGCTCCCGCCGCCTCATGAATACGGCCTCAGATGAATGCGGCAACGGCGAAGTGCAATGATTAGGAAGTTTCGTGATAAAGGACCCGGCTCAGTCGTTCTCATTTTCATTCCGCTGTAACATACCTGATGGCAGCACGGTAAGAGGCTCCTTTAATAACATGATGGCACTGGAACACGATGGATGATGTTCTTGTGTATGAGCGGTGCTATGGGAGAAATAATAGGACCCCACCCACCTTGGTTCTTCGCCCTCCCTGCGCAAGGTAGGGCTCTGTATGCGGTAATGTGGCAACTTGGGCGCTATGCTACCTTCGGAGAGGGGAAGGGGGAAGAGGGGAGGAGGTCCCATGTTGGGGGCAAGTGATGGAGTTTCAATGTTTCATGCGCCACAACCTGCTCTGGTTGATGATGGCGGCTATTCTTCCTTCGCTGCGCCGCGAGCGGTCGCGTCGCGGACACGTGGCAAACGTGGAAAACGAGGTCAGCGCGGTCAGTCGATGTGGAAGGCGGTCCATCCGCGGACTCTCTATGAGCGACGATAGCAGTTCCCACATGGGCAGTTTGGATCGCACACACCCTGGAGTCCCTTCCCTAGCCTGATTCTGCGCTCGAGGAGCGCATAATCCATCCGCGGACTCTCTCTGAGCGACGAAAGCAGTTCCCACATGGGCAGTTTGGATGGCACACACCCTGGAGTCCCTTCCCTAGCCTGATTCTGCGCTCGAAGAGACTCTCCCTGAGCGACGAAAGCAGTCCCCTCATGGACAGTTTGGATGGCGCACACCCTGGAGTCCCTTCCCTAGCCTGATTCTGCGCTCGAAGAGCGCAGAATCCATCCGCGGACTCTCCCTGAGCGACGAAAGCAGTCCCCTCATGGGCAGTTTGGATGGCGCACACCCTGGAGTCCCTTCCCTAGCCTGATTCTGCGCTCGAAGAGCGCAGAATCCATCCGCGGACTCTCCCTGAGCGACGAAAGCAGTCCCCTCATGGACAGTTTGGATGGCGCACACCCTGGAGTCCCTTCCCTAGCCTGATTCTGCGCTCGAAGAGCGCAGAATCCATCCGCGGACTCTCCCTGAGCGACGAAAGCAGTCCCCTCATGGGCAGTTTGGATGGCGCACACCCTGGAGTCCCTTCCCTAGCCTGATTCTGCGCTCGAAGAGCGCAGAATCCATCCGCGGACTCTCCCTGAGCGACGAAAGCAGTCCCCTCATGGACAGTTTGGATGGCGCACACCCTGGAGTCCCTTCCCTAGCCTGATTCTGCGCTCGAAGAGCGCAGAATCCATCCTCGGACTCTCCATGAGCGACAAAAGCAGTTCCCACAGGGCAGTTTGGATGGCACACACCCTGGATGCTGCGAGAACCCCAGCTGCGCACTCCCCCTGAGCGCGCACAGCTATGAAGGAAAGATTTCGCGCTCTGTCGCAAAGATGCGTGAGAATATTGCGGTGGGTGCGTGCGTGCGATGAGCGCTCGCGGCGTAGCGGAGGAAGAATAACCGCGATCCTGGTTGATTGACAATTTCAGGTGTAATCTAAGTTCGAGGAGCCCATACGGTGTTTTACCTAACCACACCTACCATAGAGGGATCGGGGGCAGACATAACTCCAACGCCGCGCGAACCCCCCTGGCGTCGAGCACGGTGCGCGACGAAATTGTACCAGTTGTCGCGGTCCGATACTTCCGACGGCTACAAACGCTTCCTACAGGGACATGCGGCACGCCTTCACCTTATTTCAACGTTTCTTGGAGATGGTAGGTCTTACTTAGACCTCATCGGCGGCTGCCGTGGTTGTTGCGTGGCTGACGTGGACGAACACGGCAGCCGCCGGTTGATCTGCAGGTTTGCGGGATACTGTGGCGGGCGGCTGCTGTCGATGCGTCGTGGATCGCGCTGCGACGTCTTGTATGCCAGCGATGGCTGCTTCAGCAAGCGGCCCGTGAGGCAGTGGATGTTGCGCTGCTCCATGGTAGGAAGGTCGGGGGTTCGGTTCTGCAGCGTTGCGTGCTTTTTGCATTTCAATTGAGTGGTCGAGATTTGAGGGGTTTTGAGTCATTGAGCCGCGTTTTCTGGCCTGGTTCTGCTGGTGATGCTGCGGACTCTCCCTGAGCGACGAAGGCAGTTTCCACACGAGCATCTTGGATCGCACCCACCCTGGAGTCCCTTCCCTAGCCTGATTCTGCGCTCGAAGAGCGCAGAATCCAGCTGCGGACTCCCCCTGAGCGACGAAGGCTTTCCACACGAGCAGCTTGGACCGCACCCACCCTGGAGTCCCTTCCCTAGCCTGATTCTGCGCTCGAAGAGCGCAGAATCCAGCTGCGGACTCCCCCTGAGCGACGAAGGCTTTCCACACGAGCAGCTTGGACCGCACCCACCCTGGAGTCCCTTCCCTAGCCTGATTCTGCGCTCGAAGAGCGCAGAATCTAGCTGCGGACTCCCCCTGAGCGACGAAGGCAAGGGGTGCTGCGAGACCACGCGGCAGCAGACACGTCGCAACGCGTCAGTCTGTGCAGAAACGCGCTCCGATGACGGATGATCTGCAGGTTTTCGGGATACTGTAGCATGATTTGGCACATTGCCACGGCAGCCGCCGATGAGGTCTAATGGCTATCGAGATGGTATATGAATATGGCTTCAATAGGACGATCAGCGACAGTTTATACAGGAATCCTGGTCATGTGGATGGTTTCTAGCGTCAGCGTTTGCCATCTACAACTTCTTCGGTCAATTTTTACCCGTGATTATGGTTATACTACGGGAAAAGGTCACTATCACCCATTCCCGGCTCAATTGTCCTACTGCAGACTGTTGCCTACCACATTCTGTAGGATCTTAAGTTCCTTGCTAGAAATGTGGTCTGGGAGCTTAAACATTGGGAACATTTCGTGCTCCGCGGCTAACCATGCGTCACCGAGCGCACGTCCTCGTTCCAGCGCCGCGACGTCGCACGCGGCTAGCGCGCGACGCCGCGTTGGAGTTAGGTCCTGGAGCCTAGAGGGATAGCCATTGGACCTAACCAGGCGCTGACGTGGAAAAGTGCCAGCGCCCGCTCACGACATCCGAGCCGTTGTCATTGGGCTAGGGAAGGGACTCCAGGGTGCGTGCGATCCAAGCTGCTCGTGTGGAAACTGCTCTCGCCGCCCAGTGAGGGTCGGCAGCTGGGTTCTGCGCTCTTCGAGCGCAGAACAAGGCTAGGGAAGGGACTCTAGGATGTGGTGCAAAAATTCCTCACCGAAGAAGAACCGAACCCCGGCCTCCTTCGCATGCAGCACGCCTCTCCACCGCCCCACGGTCCACTTGCCGTGTGTGTCAACGCGGACATATAAGACATCAATCGAACGCGCACGTGGAGGTGGGCACGATCCACGACGCAACGGCAGCGGCCACACGCTACAGCATCGCGGGTTAATAAGCAAACCTGTGCATCAACCCCACGACTCCATGGAGTGTATCAGTTGAATTTGGTTATGTCTAAGTAAGACCCCATAGAGGTGCCCTCGACCCATTGACCTCTTAAGGGTACCCAGGCGGTTTCAGAGGAGGAGGTGGCGGAGATAAATAGCTGTCATAAGTAGGCATGGCCCCTGAACTATGTCTACACCCAGTTTGAGGCGCCAGCTGAGAATGCGATTGAGTGTACTCTCTTCTTTTATAAGGCTTATGTCATACCATCGCTCACCCTGAGCGAAGCTTAATGATAGGCTCCCATATCGACTCATCGCTTCGCGCGATCGTCTAGGAAACGCGTCCATAGTGAGTCTATTCTAGTGGGCACTTCAGTTACATTAGTCTTTTTGATAATGATGGTAAAGTTTAAAGTGAATCATATAACAGCGACTTCACACTGACCTACAAGAGCACTTTCCCATGCAAACTCCTAACGAGGATATGTCAGATTGAGTTTGCTCCACTTATCTAGCGGTGCTCCCTCCGACTAGGACAGGTCCTTTAAAACTCTTCAATAAAAAGCAGGGATACATATGCATTATAATATAAGGCTGTCGCAAATTTATTCTTCGTTTCGAAGTATCTATAATTAAACAAGTTTTTACCCTAAATCATCCTGTCTCTAGGAAACCCACACAAAGCCTTCGTTGGGTTTTTTCCTGCTCTTAAAAAAACATATGTGGATGTCGCTCTAATTTTTTTAGCCGACCTTTTCTAGCGCTCAATATAGTCATGAACCGAGGCGACTATCAAGTCATCATGTTTAACGGATTAAATTGGTACATTCTGCGGCAGAGGCATTCCGTAAGGGGCCGTTTAGTGTGCGCGCAACGCGCGACGCGACGCATGTGTAGTGGCCAAATTGATCAAGCGACGCGATTGATCAATTCGGCCACTACACATGGCATGGCGTCGCGCGACGCGCGCACACACTAAACGACCCCTAACCTTAGCAGCGCTTTTGGGGCGGACTGTTCTTGCTAGCGAACGGTGAGGCTCTGCTTCAAAAAATCGCTTCTGGCGATCTCGATCTCGAAGAATAAGCTGGTCGCGGGCGCAGATCGTCGCTTGGCGATGAAATTTTGAGGAGAGCCACCGAAGCAAATCGGACACAAGTGGGCGTACGCTAGCAGAGGACCTTACCGTATATCTAGTACGGTAGCAAGAGATTTTGCGAGAATCGACAGAGTGAAGAAGATGTCGAAGTGGGTGCCTCATGAGCTGACCAGTGAGCAGCGTCTGCCATGTCTCTGCCACACTTGCTCCAGCCTGCTAGTTCGCCTTAAAAATGGGCCTTCTGTAAGCCGTATTATAACTGTAGATAAAAAATGGGTCCTTTATAATAACAGAAAGCGGGGTTTGTCTGGGTAGATAACGATGCCCTCCAATATCTTTTCCTAAACCCGACCTTCACCCTAAAAAGTTATGCTCACTTTGTGGTAGTGTTGTAAAGGTGTAATCAATTACGGTCCTACTTAGACCTAACCAAATTCTGCTGATGCACTCGGTGGCGGCTCTTCTTCCTCCTCCAAGCCGCTTCGTCGTATGGACGTGGCCATTTTCGATATCCACCGACACCACGGTCAGTCGATATGGAGGAGGGTTGTTGAGCGGTCGGCTCTCGCACGAGCAGCTTGGGCGCACGACACGCTGTAGTCCCTTCCCTAGCATGTCTTTGCGCTCGAAGAGCGCAGAACCCAGCCGCCGACTCCCACTGGGAGACGAAAGCAGTTTCCACAGAAGCAGCGTTGGTGGCACACTCCCTGGAGTCTTTTCCCTAGCGTGGTTCGAAGAGCTGCCGACTACCGCTGGGCGACGAAAACGTGCTCCAATGACAACGGCTGGGATGGCGTGAGCGGGCGCTGACACTTTGCCACGTCAGCGCCTGGTTAGGTCCAACGGCTATCATCAATTACAGCTTTTTGATACCTAGGCCCGGATTCATCAACGATTTACGTAACTTTATCGGAGAATTGCAAGCGAAAAGCTTAGATAACGCGGCTTATCACTCACCATATCGCTTGATAAGCCGCGTTATCTGACCTCTTCGCTTACAATTCTCCGTTAAAGTTACGTAAGTCGTTGACGACTCCGTCCCTCACCATATTCTCCCTGCCTTTGCCTCACTGGCTATCACATCTCCCGTTCTTGATACTCATTTGCATCAGAAACAATTCACTACATGTCTCAAAATTACGTTCCCACATGTTTGACCTATCATGTTCCTGACCTAAGCATCAGTAATGTACTGCCTTATTTTCTCGCGCTAGATATGTTCACTGTGATCTCACCACCGGATGCTAAATATATAGTTACAATACGGAGTAGCTACAAATTGGCACCTTCTCATCCTCTGGGGGTTCCCATCTCCACGATGGATATCAACGGAGCACCGGTGAGCAAGGACCCTCTCGGCGAGTAGGAAAAAAACCGTCTCCAACACCATCAAACAATACGAGGAGCTCGGTTCGTTGAACGATCGACCTGAGCGAACGACTTGAACGGGAAGGAAGACCAGCTACTGCAACTTCAACTTAGAATGTCAAACGTGTTCGTGAGTTGGTGCGAAGGAATTCCAGATCTTTGCGGATGATAGCAAAAGCGATAGAAGATAGCAAAACTTCCATGTGTCGCATTGTCAATGAGAAGCTAGGACTGAAGCCTTACCGCTGCCAGAAGGCCCACATTCTTCTTCCACACATGATGAAAAATCGTGAAAGAAAATGCAAGGCACTCATAAAGCATCTCAGCTCGGCATGCTGCCGCGATGTCATTTTTCAGACGAAAATTGTTTCACCGTCGAAGCAGCGCTGAACCGCCAAAACGACCCGTGTGCTAGCCAGGGCAGTAGCTGAATCTGACAAAACAAAAAGGATCCATGAACGATGCGGACATCCTAGTTCAGTCATGGTTTGGCCGGGCCGCTGTCACATACGCGGGAAACTTGCCGTTGTTTTTCGTCAGAAAAATAGAGAAAATGGATTTGAAAATCTACTTAGGAGAAATATCGGAAAAGGCTTTTATTTCCTGAAGTACGACAATCTTCAAGGGCTAGCTGTTCATTTTCCAGCAGAATTCGGAACTACCTCATAAATCGAAGATCGTACATGACTGGTGTCGCGACAAGCTTCCTGGCTTTATCAGCCTGGAAGAATTGGCTTCGTACAGCTCGGACCTCAACCCTATGGACTACTTTATCTTATCCTACTTGGAGACCGAGGCCTGTTCTGAAAAACATAGATCGGTCGAGTCGCTGAAAGAAAGCCTATTTAAGGCATGGGAAGGGAAATGCCAATGGAATACGTGCCGAATGCTGAATGCCTTTTCGCGTAGGCCTGCATCTGTGCCAGAGGAAGTCGTTCCGAGATTTGATAATGTAATTGTGTTTGTAAATATGTTGATAAAGGTATGGTAGAATTTCGTGCTCTATTCTCTTTTACCTTCGTTTTTATGACGGTGAACTACCAGGGTGAAATAAATGGGAACGCAATTTCGGGACACCCTGTAATTTGGCCGGTGTTGAATGTACCCTCCTTGATGTCATTAATTCCTGTGATGTCAATTTTTATTGTAAAGGATTACATTCATTACATAATTGTTGGAAAGGTTTTTCTATTTATTTCTATTTTTCCCTTCCAAATCGCTATTGTAGTGAAGGGAGCGTACCTCCTCTACCTGGATCAGGCAATTTATGTAAGCGCGCATGAAGAGGAATTCCAAACAGCAAGAAGCGGTATAATAATCCTTACTCGACAGGACACTCCACAACAGCAATTGTTTCCTTTCTAAACAATAGATAAATATTGTTAATAATTAATACATATTTTTCCTTTTTTTCTCATAAAATGGCATTGTACCCAGAAACCTCGTATATCCCGTGTATTGTACATACAATTTGAAAAATCTCCGTAATATCTCCCGTCGATTCAAAATGAGATGCAATCCTAGTTGGTGGTGGCCACTTCTAAGCGATTTCATAAGAACTGAATGTGTTCAGTATTGAAGCATATTGAACTTATCACTCCTTAGAAAACAACTGCTCTAACGAAGTCAGGATAAATATCACTAAAAATTTGAGAATAGATATTTGCAAGCTTGGTCGGGATGTTTGCAATTGATTGGGACTCCCGTTTGCAGTAGTATCTTGGCCAGCCTCACTGTGATTATATATTCCTAGATGCTTCTTCTATCCACTGCTTCCTTTTTACTGGTCCATTCCTGCTAGCTTTCTCTTTCATTTCCCTCGTGATCAAGGAGAAATCCTGACCTTTTCAACACTTTGAGTTCTCTTTCATTCCCTTATTGCAGTTCATTTCATTCTCATTCATTGTCGATTCTGTTCTCTATGTTTTTATATGCTCTTGATTGGATTTTTCAAGTAACAAGAAATCGCCCGATCGCCGATGCCGCCCGTTCCCGGCAGATGCCTCCTCTACCCACTACCTATTTGTTACTTATCCACTGCTGCTATTCTTTTTTCTTCTCATCCATTATCAAGAAGGATTCCTGGCCTTTTCGGCACTTTCAGCAATTTGAGCCATCTCTTAGATTTCTCAGCTCATCACGTCCAATCTCTGTTGTTGTTGGTTCTGTTCCCTATGTTTCTTTCTAATATCTGATTGGATTAGTTTCAAATAAATAAATAAATAAATAAATAAATAGAGTACATTGTCTTGTCAGTGTCCAAAACGGTGGTTGATGGTGTCGCGGCCCAATTTTGTTTTATTTTACAGATGTTATCTGTTTATTAGCTCCTTGAATTTAAGGATAAAAGGATAAAGGACGGCGTTACTCAATCCCTTCTGGGATGCGCCAGCGCATTCTACTTCTACGGGATGTCGTGGAGGCGATATGAATGCGTATTTGGCCATACAATGACTTGCGGTGGCCAGCCGATGGACAAGTCAGCGCTTTATCCTTCCCAGACAAGTCTGGTACCAATTCACCGACCCCGGAGGGATGGAAGGCTTGGTTGGCCTGGGCGGGAAATCCGAACCAGGAACCTGGTATCGGGTGCACGCGGCAGTCGCGCCTCCTCCGACTGCGCTACACGCGCCGCTTCCTTGAATTTAATCCTCAAAAATATAATAAGAGGGTCTCCCATACTAGATTTGCAAGACTGACTCTTTTTAGGTTCCCCTCTCCTGACCTGCAACTGTGTCTAACCATGTTGGAGAAGTTTGTTAATTTCTACATGTTGTGGCCCATCTACTATATTTCGTTATATCAGAAAATCGTTTAAGAGTGACCACCACCAACTAGGATTGCACCCAAAGAGAATATTGAGCAATCAAAGAGAGATCTAGGGGAATCGGTGGTAGCAGTGGTCCGCCCTCATGACAAGTAAAATAGGCAAATTGTTGAGGGACCACGCATGCATCTTTTACCTCGCTTGCTGCCATTCAAGATTTCTACGTAACGCGTCACGCGAGGTAGAAAATAACGAGGAATGAGCTTGGTGCGAGTTTATAGCAAGGGGTTGATCCCTTTCTCACAATATTCGTGGAAGTTCTACAAAACTTAAAAAAGGAAACGCTGAGCACGGCTGGAGCACACTTTAGCTATGGAACGACACGTAGGCTTGTCTGGCCAGCGTGAAGCTGCCAGTTGAACCTGTAAGAGGTGGACCTAGCTTTAGGGGGCACGGCCAGGAGGTACACCCGCCTCCTGCTGGGGGCGTACGATCTTCCTCTCATCGCCCTTGCTCACCCACCCCCAACCCCCTAGGTTTCACCGGGAGTCTAACGGCTGCTTTACGAAACCTTTTGACACGAAAACAAAAGTTTCCGGTCCGCAGAACAACGACTGCACCTCCTGAGGCCACGCCCCCCAGCAGGGGTCGGGTGTACCTCCTGTCGCGCTGCCTAGCTTTACTATACCGACACCATGAGTTCAACCATTGCATTAGGAGAACTATTTGTAGGACTCCATCTTCACTGGAACGTCGCCACTGGAGCTCCGCTTTTACGAGTCTGTGTGCTTCAGGTGCAAATTCGCAGGCTACAACATCTCACTCGACAGTGAACGCGCCGTCGCTTAAGGGCTATTTGATGGTTTTATGACTCAACCAGCAACCAAAGCAGTGCGGTTAAAGCTGGATTCTGAGTACTTCATTCCCTGCTTAGGGTTATCCACAATGGCTACCATGATAGTTGTTCATTTAAATAAATAAATGATATTAGGTCTGAATCAATAGCGAATACCTATCATGTAGTTTCTTTCCGGATATAAGTGTAACGGCGAAAGTCCTCGGTGATTATTTATGGCTTATGCCTCCCATAAAATCGTACTGTTTAAAGGAATAACAAATGAGGCTTTGTTGAGAGAAGAGCTGGGAGCATCTCCAGTGTGGATTGTTTTAGACTTTGATGCTACCCATAATGCTCGCTGGTCTGCAATGTTGCGTTTCCGTACTTGTGTGCATGCTCATCTGCTTCGAAGGTGTAGTCTTACAGCATGTCTCTCGTATTCTGATAGAGAAACTTTAGTATGTGAATTTTGTTTAAGGTTCCATAGCAAGAAACAACTCTGCCGAGGAACGATCCACGTCCCGCTCCTCAGAATCTTCAGTAAGTCAAGCGTTTAAGGAAGCAACGTAGGGATTCCGAAAAGACCAGCGATGGTTGAGAGGTTGTGTACTTCCGACAGCAGTCCTCGAGAATCCATCTATCTATCTACCACTATAAAATTGAGCTAGCGGTCGATGACGTTTGAGTGATCTAACCTACGTGAGGTACGCCTCATCATCCAAGCGCGGGTCATCGAGTGATCTAACCTAAGTGAGATACGTCTCATCATCTACGGTGCTGGCAAAATTTGCAATTCAACCAATATTGCTGCAGCAGGGGAAGCGCGGTCTTTTAATGCTTAACACAACAACACCTGCGCGCGTTTGTGTCAGAAGCCGCGCCGCCTTCATGTCATGAGCATGAGAGGATGAGAGGACCACCAAAGAGGCAAGAGTAGAAGGGGGACTTCGAGGGTGAAGAACCGACAGCGACAAGGAGCAGCGTGGAGGAGGGATTGGGATGAGGGGTATAGGGGAATAATGAAGCAGGTCAGGAGGGGTACGCCAACAAGGGTGGAACAATAACGGGTGGGGCAGTAGGGAGGACCCGCAAGGGGATCCATTACGATGGAACCAGTAAGGGAGAACGGATTTAAAAGACGTGACACCGATGTCGCGACATCGCGGCATGGGCGTCCGCTCGCCGTCATCGTGCCATGAGCGTGGGAGGGAACCTTGATTGGGTATACAAGTAGGGAAGACTACGAGGGCGGGGGGAGGAGGCGAGGGAGCAAGATTCAGGTCCGCGTGGCGGCGCAAATATAAACTAAGGCCTACCCCCTCGTCCCCCTGGCGCGCCCACCCCCAACCCAGTGTGCTTGCTTGAGAGTCCAGTGGCTGCGTTACGAAATAATGGAGACGCAGACATTTGCCACGCCTCTGTGTAAAGGGCGGAGGTAGAACGCCACTCCGCCAAGGGTTTCGTTAGGCAGCCGTTAGACTCTCGGTGAAGCCTAAGGGGTTGGGGGTGGGTGAGCAAGGGGGATGAGAGGAAGATCGCACGCCCAGCAGGGGCGGGTGTACCTCCCGACCGTCCCCGGGGAGCGACCAGGAAGAAGGGACCTGGAAGCGGGATCAGGGGAAGGTGGAACCAGCAAGAAGGGAGCCGTAAGGGAATTCATATGGGAAACAAGGAGTCTGCTTCCTGCGCAGCCTCTTCATGCTCGGCACAGCGGCAACCGGGCGTGAGCATGGAGGAACCACTAAGAGGTGGTGGAGGAGGGGAGTAAAGAGGACCACTAGGATGGACCAGAAGAGCGACGGGAAAGGAAAGGAACAACCTGGAGGAGGGACCAAGACGGGGAGACCAGCAAGAAGAGACCAGTAGTGGGTCAATACTGGGAACAATGAAGTGTGCCAGGAGCTAGGACCGGGAAGGTGAGTGAAGACTAAGGAGGGGGGGGGGAAGACTCAAACTTCAAACTATACAGGGACCTAACTATTAGATAAGGGAAGGCAGCGCAAGTTCCGAACATACTAATTTTTGCAAATATTGCATACTAGGAGTGAAGAAAACTTCACAGGTATGGTATTTACCTTGAGGTGTTTTTAGCTTACGATTAGTGATAGTGCAAAATCGCGCGAAGCGAGGCACGCCGATAGGCGTGTCTGTGCACGTGTAAACGAAGGAGTAGTATGTAACCGTCACGTACCTTTTAAAAAACTAGGAATTCAATTGCACCATAGGGCATGTACCTTTTACGATTTACGATTTGGGAAAACTCGGATGTCGTTTATACGCATTCTTGGCGAGGACTATGTTGTTGCAGAGATCTGCGTCGGATTCGCGACGAATGAAGGTGAGGAGCAAAGCGGGAGGACGCAGAAGGAGGGTGAGAAGAAAACAAAGGGGATCAGCTCAACGTAAAGAAAGTCCTGTTCGGAATGAATGGAATCCGACTAAGGAAGGTAGTAGTCATTTTCTGAGGCGCGATCCTTGTTTTTTGGATGGGGGTACACTCTATTAGTCGCAAATGTTTCACCCCCTTTCCTCATCTCACTTACTTTGGATTTGGCCGAGTAGTTTCCCACGAGGCTGTCAGTCTGCTCTCTAGCAAGTTCGTAATAGAAGTGGTAAGGGAAAATAATTTTAGTTCCTCGTGAGTAAGTTTATAAATCCATTTTGCCTATCAGGTTTGGTATAAAATCTTTATTGAGGTCGACGTTTCGACGAACTTGTCGGTCTCAAAGCTGAAAGAAGCTCGAAATCCTTTCATTCTGTGAAATTCAGTGGATCAAGAACGTCGCGCCCTCTTTTCACCAGTAACAACATTCGTATGTACAGGTGTGGTGAGGTCTCCTATGTAGGAGTACTAGTGGACCTCACCACACCTACACATGCGAACTCACCGATCCCTACAGCGCCGTGCCATAATACCGGCAAATATACCAAAAGACAACATTAAACCGCAGCTTGTTCGTAATCGGTTGTACGACCTTGTCTGTGTAGTACAAGACTGCGTGATTTGCGCGCATGGGAGGACAGGAGATTGTGCACAAAAAGCGTCATCTACCTGTTGGAGTGTTTGAGCTGTGGTGATCTATACATTGGGGAAACTGGGAAGGTGCTAACAATAAGCACTCGCATTAGGAACACTTTGCTGGTAGGAGAAGACGAAGCCTTCTAACTCCGCTTGGTAAGCATCGAAGAGAAGCTCACTCCAGAGAGAACTTTAATGTAAAATGCACGGTGTTGTATCATGAAGACGAAATAGGTATCAGAAAGGCTTTCGAGGCCTTCTGGATTCACGAACGAAATCCAGCCATGAACAACAGCAACGAACGCATCTCCATTACCAGTGAATTCTTGCCTTTTATCCGTTTGTGCGGGCTGTAGGGTCGCTATACTGATTTGTGCACATTTTTGGCTCTCCTGCACTAGGAGCAGTATATTTGACCATACCAGTGGTAGGCTTCCCTTGCTCCATGGTGGCTCCGGTTTCTTTGGAGGGATCGGTGAGTTCGAACGCGCAGATGTGGCAACGTTTCCTAACACTCCTGTGAGCATCTTGTTCCTGGTAAATAAGTGGACGCGATGTTTTTGATCTAATGAATTTCACAGAGCCAAAGGATTTCGAGCTTCCTTCAGGCCTTGAGAAAGACGAGTTCGTCGGAACGTCGACCGCAATAAAGATTTTATACCAAGCCTGGTAGGCAAAAAGGATTTATAAACTTTCTCCTTAGATGCCCAGGTTTCAAGAACGTCGAACTTGGAGATTATTTTAGTTCCTCGGTTTACACGGTTACGACTCCGTTCAACCTACAAACCTAAACCATGTTACGTTTTTCTGCTTCCAGGATTCCCACCTCCTCCGTCGGCCAGTGAAGAGGACGACACCGTTAATGAGTGCAAGAGCAATTGGGGCAAAGAAATGCCTTACGTCAAGGGTAAAGGGAGAAAATTAAGGCTGAAGAAGCGAAGGAAGGCTGCAGAATGTCTGCCTGAGGCACCACCAGAGCATCTCCCGTTTTGTTGCGATGACTGTGACCCGTCAAAGGAGAAGGACACTCAAAAAATGGACGATCCAGGGTGCACCCCACTTTTAGAGGGACCCAGTCATCCCATACAGGCATTCAAAGACGCCATTGATAAGTGCGGTCGTGCATGGGGAGGAATACAGGACATTTTTTGCCACTATCCAGAAAGAAGCACGCAGCATCAAATTGATTCACTGCGAGGCAATGCAAACGTCAAGCTTTCGAAGGAGGACGAAGCTCCGCAAAGCATCGAGAGTTGCTACCTGGATCCTGTGTTTCACGAGCAGATGCCGAAGGAACAAATGGGAGAAATTAAGCAGTCCACGCAGCAGAAAGACTCCAAAGAGAGGATAAGGTTGGGCTTGTCACTTGAAAAGGTCCAGCCAGAAGGATCAAAGGAGAAGCTGGATCGACCGGATTCGAAAGAAAAAGTGGCTCCTGATCAAATGAAAAATAACCAAGTCATAAAACATGGACATCCCAAAAGCCTGGAATGCACCATGTCGGATTCAGAGGACATTCCCTTCATGAGAGCAGAAATTCGAAAGTACCCGAAGAAAAAGATTGCAAGGTATACAGTGAAGAAAGGGGCAATTGAGCTCGAAGCTGGTAAAAGATCTAAGCAAGGCCAGGCGTCCAAATCCCGCGAATCCGTGGCGCCCGGCGTGAGACGTATCAAATCGCCTGAAATGTTGATTGCTCGTGACTTCAATAACATGAAGGTGATGAAGGGGAAGCCTCGCTCCCACAAATCCCAAAATGGGAAATTTCCGAGGTCAGTACCAAACGTCCCAATTAGGCTAACTATAGGTCAAGATGAACTCAGATGTTGTTGCACCAGACATCGCCTTCATGACACTCTATCACCGATCACCTCCATGGTTGTATACTACATATTGGAGGTGGTATTTATGTAGGAGATGACAGTAATTTCTCGACTAAATGGGCAACAGTTGAAGCAGACAGGGTGCCTTTGTGAAAAAGATCGTCATTACACGCCCCTTCCTAGTGTAGAAACCCTCTTGGAAGCTTTAATAGCAGACTGAAAACTGTAGCGGCTTTTTTATTGTTTAGGCGGATATCCAAACAGCACTGATGGAACGACTGCGAACAATGGCAGTGGATTAATCCGAAAGTATTGTTCAAGACTTTATACAACATTGATTGAAATCTATAAACACAAGTTTCTGTCGCACATTAAACCAATAAAAGTTAGGGAACCGCGGCGTTGTGGAGCAAGGACCCATTGTTGCTGTTCATTTGCACTGATCGTGCTTCTGAGGTAAGGCTCGGGCTCACCACGGAGCGCCTTCAGACCTCACCTCTCTTACACGCACTTCAAGCTTTGAGCCTAGTCTTCGCACCCCGACTACCACTTCCCATCAAAGGTGGTGACTACATGCGAATCCATTTAAGGTGGAAATTAAATAAAGATTAAATGAAGAGGCGATATACTATACTGATCGTGATCTGTATAGTATATCGCCTTTTTTGCAATCTCGTATCATTGTTGATGAAGGCTGCTATCTTTACTAGTTTCTTACCTTAGTACGTTTTTGACTCCAATCACGAAAAGATTTTTTTTGTTATCCACAGAACCTCATCCTGAAAAGCTCTGCTGTTGCGAGATGTATTATTCTGCTTACACTTCGGCTAGTGGCGCTACTTGTGGTGCTGATCACGCATCTGACCTCGGTTTTCGAATTTCCGTTCTCTCGGGAGTTTAACCCTTCGCGACAATGCGCTTCTTCGTCGGTTACCAATCGCGACCGTAATTGATTCCAAGCTTCTTAGGGAACACAATTAGTCCAAGAAACTACATCTCCTACAGAATGGTCAGTGTATAGTGTAGGAACAGGAAAGAATTATTCGCGTTCGTCTAACATCGTCCCAAGTTGTCGCATGCCGCAAATAAGCGTCGGACACCATTGTGCGACATTGTCGCGAAAGGTCTAAGGTATGCATACGTAAACGTGGCGAGATCAGAGCTACAAATTTTGTCCCTACGTTGCGCACGGTAATTATTTGTGGTGCTGATCACGAACCTGGAACAAGTTCTCGGCTTACCATTAGTTTTTTTAACTTGTATGTCGAAATTCGTTACCTTTCACTTCAAATAGCTTGAAAACATAAATAACTGTTGCTTCCAAGCGTTTGTTCAAAAATGTGAAGGAGGTGAGAAAAAACGGTCCCATGACGATAAATCGCAAATTGAAAAGCAACCGGCACCGCCAAGAATCGAAGACCACACTGCTGCGAAGCAACTACGCCAACACTGCGCCGCCGCCATAGCCGGTGGCAAATCTAGGATCGCGCCGCCCAAAGCGGACGAGGTCCAGAACTCAATTGGGAGACCCATTCTGCAACAATGGTCTATATGGTTGTAAGCAGCGTTTCAAACTGTATCACGCGGCATAGGTCTATGCTCGATGGGAAGCTTAAATCATTCCCTCGTCTGTTGCATGGAAATAAGGTGTACCAAAGCAGACCGCTGAAGTCTGTGTGGAGGAAATTGATAGATTCACAAGTGTCACCAAAGTGAAAAAATTGTGAAAGGAAATGATAATGGCTCACGAGGGGACGCAAGAAGCTGATTGGAGTAAGCGGCTTGCCATGTAATCGCAGTGCTAGAGCGTCGTCCTCAAATAACAAATGTGGCGAGAATCTACTGTCAGAGAAACTGTTAGAGAAAGTGAACACTGATGCACATATACGAGTGCTCTGCCACGCCTAACGGCGTGTCTCGCACTTGCGAGACTTTGCAGCATCACTGACCTACGGAAAGTAGTTTTTGTAAAAAGTAAAACACGCTATCACCTAGGACTTGCTACGTACTTTATCGGCATCAAGCCGTTCACCACTTCGGTACCTTCACCTTTACCTTAGATATCCTTTTCGGAACATCTAGTAACGTCATTGATTTCTGCTGCGCAGTACTTCTGTCCCCCAGGTTGCACCTCCGCCACTGTTCTCATGCCCAACAGCTTGCGTTCCCGGATATCGTTGATACGTTTTCCGAATCCGGACGCCAGCATCCCCTCACTCGTTTCTTCTTACTCGATCTAATTGCTTGCCCGCCTTTACTGGTCTCCCCCTCTCAACCTTCCCGGTCCCAACTCCTGGCCACTTTCCTTGTTTCCACTATTGACTCCTTCTGGTCTCTTCTTGCTGGTTTCCCCGTCCTGGTCCCTCCTCCTGGTTGCTCCTTTCCTTCCTGGTCACTCTCCTTGTCCACCATAGGGGTCCCCTTGTCGCTCAGAAACCGCGCAGATGTGGTTGTGTCATGAGGGAGGAGGCTTCCTCTGCTGCAGCAGCATCCTTGTTTAACGGTAAACGTAGCCCGTGTGAGGTACGCGGAGGCGTGTCTCGCGCGGGTGAAATTTTCCGTTCAACACTGGAAAATGCTGAATTCTGAGAGAGGCCGCCCACCGCACGACGTCGCTGACACCTCTTCTGACTCCAGACCCTTGTTGCGCGAAGTAGGGGACCCGTCTTCTGGATTCAGAAACTCAAAAGACCCGTCTTCCGAATCCAGAAGTTCTGAAACGCGCGCGGTTGCCGCTGTGCCGAGCATGAAGAGGCTGCGCAGATGGCAGACTCCTTGTTTTCCGTAAGAATTTCGATACGGCTCTCCTCTTGCTGGTTCCCTTACCGTCCCACGCTCATGACACGACGACGGCGAGCAAACGCCCACTGCGCGAGTATCACATCGGTACCACATCTTCTAAATCCGGTCTCCCTTATTGGTGCCCTCGCAGCGGATCCCCTTGTTGGTCTTCCTTGTTGTCTCCCTATCCCCTTATTGCTTCCACCCCTGTTGGCGCCACCTCCTAGCCTGCTTCATTCTTCCCTATTGAACCCTATCCCAGTCCCTCCTCCAGGTTGCTCCTTTCTCGTCGCTGTCGGTTGTCCATCCTAGAGGACGCCTCCCTCTACTATTACCTTTCTAGTGGTTCTCTCACGCTGCAAGTCAAGGGACATAGGACTAGGCTTCAAGGCCGTTTTGTGCGGCAGTCCCAGGACAACCAGCGGTGTCGGTATGATCGTCTCCGAGCGTTTCCGTGACGCGATATCAAACGCAGAACGTTTCGATGACCACTTGATGAAGATTGTTGTCGCCGTAGAAGAGCGACGATGTCATTTCTTTTCCGCATATGCTCCGCAGATAGGTTGCTCCGAGCAAACCAAGGACAAATTCTGGTCTCTGCTTGATGAGAAAACAGCGGAGGTGCCGTAAGAAGATATGTTTGTTGTGGCAGGTTACCTTAATGGTCACGTCGAAGCAGCGAAAACCGGCTACAGCTGTCAAGGTGGTTTTGGCTGTGGGTCGCGCAACGCCGATTGTGAGCGTATACTTGAGTATGCAGACTCACATGACCTCACCATCGTGAACACCAAATTTCGAAAGCGTGACTCCCACCTCATCTCGTTTTATAGCGGGAATGCTAAAACGCAGATTGACTATGTCCTTGTTAGGCGTCGCGACCAAGGCCTTGTCACAGACGCGAAGACCGTGCCGTATGAGACGGTTGCCACGCAACACCGTCCACTGATCTGCTTGCTGAAGATCACGCCTGCGAGGAGTAAACATGTCGAAGGATGCGGGTCGGCTAGAATCAAATGGTGGCGACTGAAAGAGAGGAAAGCGGCAGTTATTCCAGTGGAGGCCATTGTGGATTTGAGAACCTATAACAAACTCCAGAAGTCTATTGCAGAGCTTGACTGCTTATAGCGATCGGCTAGTGATTAGATACTGTTACTTTAGCGTCCATGGACGCATCTTAAAATCATTGAGGAATAGAACAAAGTAGAAAAAGACGAGGTGGAGCCGTAGATCTAGCAAACTTCAGGTAATAATAATTGTTCTTTAAGGGTTTATTCGCCATTAAAATTTCTGTGGAATACGCAAAAGGACACTGGATTCACCTTGTTAATGCTACAAGTATTGTTATTATGTCGGTAAAGGACGTTCACCGCTTCCGCGAGAAGAGTGGTGTAAAGAGTGACCTCAGGCTGGTGATGCTGTGAACTAGCTCGCAAGTCGAAGCAGGTTGTTAGCCCTGTCGAAGCATGCGTATTATACAAAGGATAGAAGTGAAGCGCAGGTATCACAATCGGGCTTCAGCTTCCGCGCTCACGCCGAAACTAGTTTGAAGGTCCCAGTCAACCAAACCTTCGTTCCCTACCAAGGTCAGCGAATTGGTACCAGACTTGTCTAGAAAGCACAAAATATTGACACGTTCATTTGCTGTCCACCGCGAGTTATTGCAGGCTTAAGAGGCTTAATGCGCATTGAAATTGGCCCTCGTTGCATCATATTAATGTAGCAAATATTATTAGAATGCTCAAATCTCTCAAAGGGAAAGACAAACAGAATTCCACATATTTTTACCTTCATTTGGAGGTATGGGTAATTCGTTTTGTTCCACATCGAGTAGCGCTGCAATTTGTAAGTAATCTAAAGTGGATAACTCGGTTAAATCTGTTGTTCAAAAAATTAGGATTAGGAAGATTTGCCTGCTCACAAAGTTCTGAGCAAAAAAAATTGCAGTAGAAGCCGCCTCTGACGCAATTTAAGCTGCACTTTTGAAAAAAAGTTGAAGATATGCCATTTCCGTTTCCGCGTTTCGTATTCCGGTTTCCGGCCATTTTTTCCGTTCCGCCTTTTGTCTTCTGGTTTTTCATAAAAATTTCCGCACATCCCTGGTGAAAAGTAACGAAATGTCAACAATGATTAGCGAACAGAATAGCATCACTTGTATTTTATATGATCTTTGCTGCGAATACAGGAGCGGAAACAACGAGGAAAGGCATCAACGGTGCGCCGCAAGTAGTCCACTTCGATTTCGTTCTATGCTTTGACCTTCAGTAACCTGCTACCTTGGTGCACTCAACATGTCAAAGAGTTGCATACCCTTCAATGATCTCCAATGCGCTAACTCTGGCGGACGGCTCGCTGCAAAGGAGGCGCATCCGGCCAGTATCATGGTTTGTGCATTCATCACAAGCGTCTCTCGCTTTCGTGGATACAGGAGTGAAGATAAATCAGTAGAGCTATCTGTATTGATGTCCCAAAGAAGCAGCTGGTTCCTTGGTTCGAATCCCACTTCGAGAGTAACCGTATGTCTTCCAGCAGAATTAGACTCCTGCGCAGAGTCGAGGATTTTTCAGGACTGGTGCAGCGCCAACCTGAAGGACTTCACTTTGGCGGAGGAATAACCTCTGTAAAGACCGGATATATGGTATATGTAAAGACCCGCTGAATTACTGTATATGGAAAATTTTGGAGAACAAGGCTTGCGCTACTTCCCACAAAAGTATGAAGTTAGTGAAGTATGATCTGGTCAGAGCATGGAACGAAATCGACGTGCACTACTTGCGGCGCACCGTCGATGCCTTTCCTCGGCGTCTTCGCCCCTGCATTCGCAGCAAAGAAGCCCATATAAAATACAGGTGATGGTATTCTGCTCGCTAGATCACTGTTGACATTTTGTGTATAAACTAGATCTATCCTAGTCCGGGTACACATAACTAAAAAGTAGGTAACAAAATGAATAGAGGCTTACCGAGCGGCTCCTAGAGAACGAGTTAGAACCTAAAAGAAGCCAAAAACGAACGAAAAAATAAAAAATCGCCGCTGTTTTCAACCTTCTCGGCGGGCAAAGAGTGACAGAATGGAATCATGCCGCGTGCTGACCGCTGGCTGACATGTTATAACAAGAGTCTAACATGGTGAATAGGTCGCATGAAGCCGCATGCCGCGTGCTGACCGCTGCCTGACATGTTATAAACAGGACCCAACATGTGAGGAGGGCACACAACTTTGCCGGCTTACAACCGCAACAAATGCAATTTTTCGTTTTTTTTTTTGTTTGTGACTTTTCTTGTTTAGGGTCCTATGTTGTTCTGTAGGAGCCGCTCGGTAAGTCTTAAGTGAATTTGTTACATACATATAATACTTTTTAGTTATGTGGCCCCCGGACTAGGATAGATCCTATAAACTTGTTAAATTTCATAACGTGTTGTTGTTTCTAACGCTTACGTTTAGTGTGTCAATACGTTTTGCGCAACCTGTAATATGCAAACCAAAAAAACCATTCAAACACTTGAATCAGGTTTCAAAAATCAAAAAATCTTCTGACTACTCTTGAAGGAAAGGCTACAGTACATATTTTTCTTCAGTCTTTCACTTCTTTCACTTTTCTTTTGGAGTTATCAACTGCTATAAAAGTATAGTATGCCCATAATCATTGGAACAAAAACTATTTTGTAAAAAAGGGACACCGTAAAAAGGTGTAGAAAGGAAGAAAATTTGATGCAATTAAAGAATCGTTTTCACGTATATTAAAGATCACGAGGGAGCTGCTCTTTTCAAGGCGGTACTCCTCGGTCTCTATAAGAGACCCTACGTCCTGTACGCCTCCCTGCACCTCTTACAAAAGGGGTTAGGCTTAGAAGGCTTTGTGCCGTATCTGCAAGCAGTTGTGAACCTGTAGTGACAGCCAATCATATCCCACGCATCGCCCTGCGTGGGGTATGATCGGCTAGACCTAGGCCTCTGCTACCGATGGAAGGTGAAAAAGCCAGGAGGCCCTGCAGATACACAATTTGTTTCAGCATAGAGAGAACGTCATCGTGCAGCGTACTTACGGCGGTTTTATAAGAAAGTACTAGCGATGTGGGTCTCCCCTCCTTGCTGAAGGCTCTGACTCACAATGCTAGTTCTTCCTTTCTCGGACATTCGGGTTCGACGAGCCGAGCAGTCTCCCCCCAGCCACGCCCCCTTCAACAGAGTGGCAACTGCAGTTCTGCGGTTGCTATTCTGTTGCAACGGCAACAGTGTGTTGCGCTCCTGTTGGAGGCTCGCAACACACTGTTGCTATTCGGACGCAGTGAGTAGCACGCTTGATGCGAACCGCGCCCCCGTCTCTCGCTGTCTGCGCCCTGACCTGGTCGCGCTGTCTGCGTCTCTCGGTGGGAAACGCGCCATCGGCCAGGGTCTCTGCGATCTCGAGCCCTGCGCATGCGTCTGTGCATACAATCGCGCTCGCGAAGCTTATCCAAGCGGTCTTGGCGCAATCAATACTGCCGCCGTCGTCTAGTCTAGACAATAGACATTTCTAATTATTGCGTATGAGGTTTGGCTTTTAATGAAGCTTTTAAGAGGCATGCTCGCGTGATTTCAGTCGTGAAATAAATAATGTAACTTTGAAGGTGTCGAAGATTTTGGGTAACGTGGGACAGTCTACAGCAAGTGCGTGGGACGTGTATGGGACAGTCCATATCAAGTAATGATTGCATGTTTTTGGAAGTGTTAGAAAATTTGGCGCAAATAGGGCCGGTGGGGGGAGGGAGTGGGGTCACCATGTACTCAGTGAATACTCGCTTTGGTAGGAAGGCATTTGCACGTCCAATCACATCAGAAATGACCTATGGGCTCATAAAATTCTAAGAAAACAGAAATTTTCTGGTATATGAGCGGTATGGAATGCGCCAGGCACTCGTCCGAAATTTTGCATTGTACACTCGATTGATTGTGTTTCGCTTGAATGCTTGCGGTTGTCCGGAAATTAATACAGGTTTTCGACCTCCAACTTTAGAGCGGAATTTTTTGGTAACACTTTACCTTGAAACGAGATTTCTACGGCGTGTAAATAGTCGAGATTGCTCCATGCTCCTGCCTGAAACCTTGCATTCCAGACTCGATTGATTGTGCATGTGCTGAATGCTTGATACAACCTTGTTACTACTTGGCCTTATTTACCTGTGATGTGCTTCTTTTAACGTTTAGAACTTGACAGTTACTTGAAAGATACGGGACATGCGCGTTTATTGATTGCACAATTTAAATATGCGCAGGAACCTCATTTTCGAAGACGGATTCTGTGGACTGATGAGTCAACATTCAAGCTGAATGGAGAGGTTAACCGGCATAGCTGCAGCTACTGGGCGATGAAGACGTTAAAAGAAGCACAGCAAGGTTAACGTGCCCAAGAAGTAACGTGCTCAGTCGAGTCTGAAGTGCAAGGCTTCAGGCGGGGGATGGCGCAATCTTGACTGTTCACAAGATACAGAAATCTCGTTACCCTCTATTTTCATATGAGACTCAAACATCATAAAAGCTTCACCAGCAGCAATGCCAGAACCTCTCAAACAGTAATTGCACTTTTAAGGGATACCCTGCATTTTTCGCATGCATTAATGTGCTTTCAAGTTCTGAACCTTAAACGAAGCACCTACCCATCGACACGGCCACTTTCTGAATAAATCATAACAAGTGTTAAATCGAAACACAATCAAGCGAGTGTAAAATGCAAAATTTCAGACGAGTCATGGCGTACTCCACACCGCTCACATGCCAGAAAATTTCTATTTTCTTATTTTCTTAGGAGTTCATATGAGCTTTTAACTTTTTCAGTACCTTTCCTGAGCAAAGTTGTCACCTTTCAAACAGTGTATACAGTTTTTTGAGACGCGCTGCATACATGCATATGCGCATGCATATTTATATATTCTTCTTATATGGCCTTTGTGCGTTGGTTGGAGGAGTGTGTTAGGGGAATGTGTTGGGCTGGGGAGGGGACGTAATTGTGCGACATGTTTGGCGACTCAGTAGAGGTTCCGAACACGTTGCCCAACGTACATGGCGATTCAGTAGACGTGCCGAACACCTCGCCAAACGCGCGTGGAGATGCGCCGCTGGAAGAGTGTGTTGGGGAAAGCGTGGGACGGAGGGGGGGGGGGGGGTTGTAGTTGTGCAACGTGCCTGGCAACTCAGTAGAACTAATAATCATGACTTCAACCCCTGGAGGCACTGCCTCAGGGCTCGCTAGCAGCAAGCCAGGACATTAATAAACATGACCTCGACCCCCAGAAGCACTGCCTCCAGAGGTCTTATGGAAGGGCAATGAAAGACCACATGTGTTTAGCGACCTCGATTATCCCAGGGCTGAGGTTTCTGCTCGCTTGATTGACATCCACAAAGAATCGATAATTTGATCAATTAACGACGATTGAAACTTTAAAAGCGAAATTCAGATTCGTGTTCAGCGACCTCGATTATCCCCAGGCCAACTGCAGTTGCCATTCTATTGAAGGGGGCGTGGCTGTGGGAGACTGTTCGGCTCGTCGAACACGAATGTCCGAGTTTGTGCGTTGGTTGGAGGAGTGTGTTAGGGGAATGTGTTGGGCTGGGAAGGGGACGTAATTGTGCGACATGTTTGGCGACTCAGTAGACGTTCCGAACACGTTGCCCAACGTGCATGGCGATTCAGTAGACGTGCCGAACACCTCGCCAAACGCGCGTGGAGATGCGCCGCTGGAAGAGTGTGTTGGGGAAAGCGTGGGACGGGGGGGGGTTGTAGTTGTGCAACGTGCCTGGCAACTCAGTAGACGTGCCGAACACGTAGTCGAACGTCTGCTGAGTCGCCAGGCACGTTACACAACTACAACCCCCCCCCGTCTACTCATTGTTTCTTCGTTCAAATTTGTAGGCTGGGGTGCAAACAGTTTACATTTTAGATCCTATCCTAAGCGAGAACCGACGTTTGTCCGTATACCTGTGTGTTTGTTTGTTTTTATAGGAGTCCTGGAGGACTGTGTTGAGGGAAAGGGAGGGGGGTTGTGGTTGCGCAACGTTCCTGGCGACTCAGTAGACGTGCCGAACACATGGCCCAACGTGAGAACGCGTATGAGTGCAAAAATACGCAGCAGGACTTTAAGTTTCACAAAAATTGGTTTTGCACTCACAGCACGACCCGTCGTCTGCAGTATACCAAACGCCTTTCCGTAGGTTAGTGGTAGTTGCAAGGCGCTAAGCGCGCAAGTGCGAGAGACGCCGTTAGGCGTATCGGAGCACTGGCATACATATATATGCATGCGTACACATGTGTATATACATAAATGTATATATGTGTTTATGTATTTATATGTGTACACATAAATATGTACGTATTACGTACGAGCTGGATATACGTGGATATATGGCTGCCAAGTATCTGGAATACGAAGGCACGGTTATCGGACCGAAGGAACGATTATCCTGCAACCGTAACCGCAACCGAACGGCAACACAATAGCAACCGAACGCAACTTCTACTTTCAACAGGATAGTAGAAGGAGCCGCCCCTCAGTTCACCGGCTTCTCCCGGATAGCAACAGCGGTTCCCCACAATAGCAGCTCGAGCCTCGCGACCGCGTGGCTCGTGTTGCTATTCTGTTCGGCTTGTCGAACCCAAATGTCCGAGTTTAGAACCGCAGTACGTAAGTACGCTGCAAACTAGCGCCATCTTTTTGCTGAAACAAATTGTTTATTCAGCAGGGCCTGACTTTCCCACCTTCCATCATCAGCAGAGGCCTAGGTCTATTGCAGGGGTGTGCGATGACTTGCTTCTGATAAGTTTTTACCGCACGTTTTTAACGCGAAAATTCGCCGATGAACTTGTTATTTTTTAAAATTTAATATTCCAACTAGCATTAAGCGGCGGTGAGTAGCGGTGGTAAAAAAACGAAAAGCTTTTCACCAAAACATCATCACTTTCAGAAAAACCATCCATATCATCTTTATTTCATCACGCATATGTCATCCTAAAACAAACAGCGCTCTAAAAGCAACGGGCATCCTACTACAAACAAAACAACCCTTTAAAACTAAAACTTCCAAGAACAACATTGGAGGTGGAGGTCACCTTAGAGAAAAAAATCAAAATAAGCGAAATTTCCGAAACAACAAAATATTTTCAAATACACACGCAACATATCGGTGAAAGCCGATCAACGGAATGAACGGAAAGTTCTGCAAAATTTTCAGGTGTGAATGCCTTACGAAACTCATTCAAAATTTGACATGAGGCCGAGAAGATTTTTTATTTCTTTCTTGGAGGTTCTCGGAGGGTCACAACAATTCCTTGTGAGAGGATTCGTCCAGTACTTCAACGGGTTAGTGCCTGCATCCAATGACTCCGAGTAAAACTTCTCTAATTCCTGAAGAAATCAACATTTGATGAAATGACCTTTTCTTAAATGCTGCTGTGCGTTATAAAAATGTAGAAATCTCCAAAGGAATCGAGCACCAGTAACCGCTTCGATGAGTACTCACTCTCCTGTCGCTTATCACGGTAGCTGGCTCCGCCTCTCTTTTACAACTTGAGCTCTCTTCTACAAATCTTAGGCATCTACCCCAAATCTGATTTCATTAAATTTAGATATTTTACCTCGAAATACTTTTGGAAAGGGTCATCCGAAGAAGTAGGCACTCAGGATCTGGTATCCATGGATCGTCTTCATTGAGGATTTCAGTAAGGCATTGTTGCCGACTTCGCGAAACGAACATCAACTAAAGTAGTACTATGAGAGACCGTATTGTACACTACTTGACGAAAAAGAAATAGAACTACTTTGAGACCTGGACACGGAACTTCCACGATATAAGATATTCTACTTCTTCATGCTTCGGTAGCTCCATTTTCAACTTGCTTGCCATTGCTTGGCTGCAACAGGATGCTCTACCGCGGACTCCGTATCTCATATCATCAGCTTCACGAGCGATATCAGTGCCGAGTCAGTCGTTCTCCACCACTGGGAAGCGGGAAAAATTTGGAACACACTTTAAAAGTCTTGCTTCAGGTTTATACACACTTCGGTGAAGCTTCGACTATCGGTTGAAGTGGGTTACAACCTGCCTCTATGATTTCCCTCTCGTGACCAGCTGGCAGTGCATGCTTCAGCATATCGTAAAGGGATTTCCATTTAAGTTCACATAATTTTCTGAGCAAAGTTGAAGCAGATCCAGAAAGGCTTGAAAATGTTTGAACTCCCGCTTAACCTGCTCGCTTTTACGAATCTTCTCAATAGTCTTCTTCAACTTCTCAAGAACTGTATCGTCTCCGTTGAACACTTTGCATAATTGCTTTATGACAGACAGTCCCAGTTGTCAGTTCCAAGAAGAGCGCCCGCTAGGGTAACGTTACTAACACCGTCAAGAATCAGTACAGACGCCTAAGGTTACTTCGTTAGATTGAGAAAATGCGAAGTGCTTGCTCTTTCTTATCATCCTTGACTGAAATGTATTTCGCTAATCCTTACCTTATCTTTAATGTCGAAGGGCTCGAAAGGTTTTCCAGGTTTTTTGTTGTTGATAATCAAGCCTCGATGACTGTTATTCTTCACAGTGACCCCTAGTACTGGACAAACGTGCACAGAACATTTCCAGAAGTGGACCACAGCTTCTATTACTTGATGTGTGTTTCCCTTATCGGCGATGAGATCAAACGATATGGCCACTGATTCGGCTTTTCTCAATTCCTCCTTGAGTCTGTTCTCGTACTTCTTCTCGTACTCATTGAAAAAAGATGAATTAAAACTCTAGTATAACGTGCCTTCGATTTGGGATGCTCCCATTGCGGAATGAAGACTTGAGCAGATTTTTAACTTTCTGCACTGTCTGTAGGGGAAGTGTGTCCACAGAACAGCTGCGTGATGGCCCGCTCAACATCCTTTGTCTCTTGCTCTGCGGAACACATTAAGAACGATTCCTTTATCGAGCGTTAAGCGGGGTTTAGAGGATGTTGCCTTGATATTCTCAGCCGGTGGCTAACTTTGTAGGCTTGGACTTTCCCCTGTTCTGCAGAAAAATTCGTTAAGGCAATGCACACATTATGGCACATGCGATTGAAAGCTATCTCTGTTCGAGTAATATGTACAAAAAAGGCAAAATATCCAAAACACAGGGTTTCGGGTGTTTCACCAAATGCAACTGCCTACCTCATCGTACTCGAATCGTTGCTTTGTTTTGAAGTGATAAACGAAACCGCATGTTGAATACGTTTTCTGATCTGACCAACGTATAATTACATAGAGCATCGTGTATAATTACGTTGCTCATTCCTGAAATTGGATGTAATCAACTTACGACAAAAAATGCCTCAGCTATCGTTGAGTAGGCCCCTTGATTAGAAAGATCATGAACAATTCGTCCCAAAGTTTGAGGTTGAAGACTTCTGTACGAATCTTTTCACATCCACAACCACCGCCAAGCATCAGTATAATGGGGAGGAACCCACAACATTTCACCGTTGGTAGCTAATCATAATTTACTGCTTCCTAGCATAACACCTGTTATGACGAGTAAAACATTAACGAAGGAAGCGTAACAACGCACAAGTACAGGGATCCAGATTGTGGGAGCTTTAGAAAAGAAAAAAAGCTTAGTTAAAACCCGACAAAAACTTTTCTGAAATATCCGACACTCAATTGAATATTGCTACATTTCTTTTGGATTAACATTCCGCTTTTTGAAGTTATCATAATTATCATCATTTCCAGCATTTGAAAGAATGATTTACACCTTCCACTATTTTGTACCACAAAGCCGTACCTTGGAGCAAAACAGGACACTTCAGAAAATACAACCAAATGTGACACAAGTAAGAATCTGGACATTACAGTTGCTTGCGGCTGTCGATGTCGAACAACTCCATAGGTTAAGACACAAAAATGGGAGAACCCGGAATCAAGGATGAAGGAGAAACGATGGCTTTCAAAACTGCGGCATCTTTCTCAGACCGCTGTGAATATTTTGAGAGCAACCGTTGCAAATTGAAGTATGAGCACGACATCAATAGTAGCAGTACTTTAGTTTACAGGCCCTTGCACACTCGGTGGCAGCGGCAGCAAGTGCTAAAGCATAGGGGCTTCCAATGGCATTCTCGCCAAATCGATGCCCTATGCTTAAACATTTGCCGCCCGCTACCACTGCCGCTGCTGCCGAGTGTGTAAGTGCCTTAAGGTTCGAGCATATTTTGCTGCGGCAGTAAGCTCGGCATGAGCAGCAAAAGTAGGTGACGCTGCTTTCGCAAGGGATGCGTGCAGCAAACAGCTGCTCGCTTTTTGAAATGAACGGCAGCGCGCGCTTTTTGAAGTACAGCATACGCAGAATAGTGCGGACGTTGCACTTCACTGCACGTGCTCTTTCCTACAGCCGCAAGAAATGTCATTCGACACTTCTTGCTGCAGCGGCAAAAGACCCCCTCTCGTGCCGCAGCAAAGCGTGCTCGCTAGTGCTACGCTGCCTTCGCTGCGCAGTAAAAGAGGCAGCGGATCGATACTATCCGTAACCATTGCTGCCGCAGCAGAGGCAGCGAAGTGTGCTTGACCCTTTATGGCCTTTGCTACACTCCCGCTAAACCTCCAGCGGGATGTCCTTTTGCCACAGGCAGATTCGTGACTAATCGTGTCAGGACCCCGCACTTGGCTAATTGGATTACAGTACGCGGGAGTACTTGACACACCCCGCCACATCTACATTCAAGTGCTCTTCAAGTGCTGTACCGTAGTCCACGTTGCAAAGTGCGGCGTCCTGGCACGATTCGTCACGATTCGTGCCTGTTGGCAGAATTCCGCGGGATGTCTCGCGGGAGGTCATGCGGCAGCATATCAAAGGCCTATGCCATTTGTACTCAAGCTAAGAAGAATGTAAGCATTATAGTGAGCTACAATGCAATGTAGCGCTAAAGGAATTGATGAGAGTGGTAAGAGGTAACAGTTCCCCACTCTATGCCTACTACTCTCACAATAAACAGGTACCGTGTTTTTTGAACCTGAATCGACTGTTGCTCAAGCATCAGGCTCGCTTGTCTGGGAGATATCAGGAGATGTGATTTGCTGCTTCTCACCGTTGCATCTCCTCGTCACTGTCCGCTTGTAAACTAGAGTTGGAATCATCTGAGAATCTTACAATAGAATACAAAATATAGCTGTCATGGCTGGAAAAGATACTACACATTTCAACTATACAAGCCAGTTGAGTCATACTACATTAAATCTTACAATTTCTCGATAAACAAAAAAGTCATACTCACCCTCTACCTAATTGCTCGACATATCTTAACATTCACGCTTGATGTTGATGGTTTCCATAAAAAGGGTCCTTCTTCGCGATCGGATCTACAACAAAAAAAAATGTGGTGAAGGCACCATAGAACACATAGTTTTCACATGAAAATGGAACATCGCGCGAAATACACTAAGACATTTAGGAAAGTTTCAAACCTGGTCGACGTACCACTGAAGATGTGTACTTAAGAGCGCCTCTTCCGTAGCAGTGACACATTTGCGAGTTTTCGAACTTTGAAGGAAAACACAGGAACTGTCACAGCCACGAAGACTTCACATTCAACCACATCACCTGCAAATACTTTTCTTTTTATAGCTGACACTCAAACATGTTGTGAATAGGTATTCCAAAAGGACTGTATCTGAGCAACAACAAATTTTGGGATAATTTCAGCTCTAGCCCCATTCAGCCACACTAAGCTTCAAAGAAGAATTGATTGTAATAACACAAATGCTCATTTTGTTGACTAGTCATTACAAGATCGGCGCTATCGTTTGACAGGCTCAGAACAGACCCAAGCATTCTCTTCACCGCGTAACCTTCTCTCAAGGAAATAGCACTCCGATATTGCTGATGCTTGCTTGCGAACGACAAATACGATTGCAGATGTGAAATTGCTGCAATGGTAAATATGTTCGACAAGAGGAAACTTGACAGGAAGGTGGACAGTTTGAGTATAAGAGCGAGATACTATCGCAGTGGAATGCATTTTTAACACTTTAGCGCACCATGTCCTCCTCGTAAAGTAGTCATGGATGTTTTAATGAGGCTGAGGACCACGAAAGCTAAAAGCAAGTTATCAGAGAAGATAGGAGCAATCACTTCTAAACTGAGATCGGTAGTACGATTCATTCTCCGTTTGATAGATAGAAACATGATTTTGCATGAAAGTGTTATATTTTTCGGTAATTTGATCGAAAAACTTCGTTAAGAGAGAAAATGCCGGTAAATGCAAACCGGTAAATCACTAACCGTTTAACACACCATCCTGACAGCGACACTTATTTGCGAGGGGGTGGGGGTTAAGCCGGGGGCATACTTCCATCGCCGCGATGCCATTGCGGCTCTCAGTTCATGGCCATTCCGCCGCACGCGATCGAATATTCAAAGGAAACTTCGCCGCACCGGCCGCAACAGTGGCGGTCGGCATGCGCGATGGATTCCCGCGCCCATCGCGGGCATGGCATACTTTTTCGCGCCGCGCGCGGTGTTTAGCGTTGGTCCTGGACGGATCGCCGTCGCGCTCCCTTGCAGAGCGATGAGCGATGCGACGAGCAGTGAGAAGTTCAAATTCTTCCGCGTCGCTCTGCAAAACTCATCGCCGCTACTCCATCGCGGCGACGGGAAGTATGAACGAGGCCTTATGCGTTCGAATAGGAAATTAGAGGTATTGAAAAAGATGCTGCTGCCCGCACCCAATACAACGGAATGTTTCAGTCCCAGTGTGAAAGACTGCTCGTTCTTCCAAGCTGTTTTCATTCCGTACTTCTAGTGTTCCCTTCTTTTTACGAGAATGCTAAGATTTTCCAGCAATTCTTTCATGTTCCACATTTTTCTAGAATCGAGTTCTTTTTTTTCGATTTCTTGCACGTTTTTAGAGAATGTGTCCAACACCATCATATGAGTAGTGTCCACAGTTTCTCACCTTCCTTCAGGAAGGTGGCAACAATTGCTTCGATGTCATTCATGTTATTATGAAGGGATCTAGAGTTGCCCCTGCATTGCCGCATTGTCCTTAGCTTGCGAATAGTGGTTAAAGTGATACGAGTAGGGTCTTGATACTGAATTTTAAGTTGCATTACGGCCTTCTTATACGATTCTCCTTTGCGCGGAATCATTTGCTGGGCTCGTGCCGCATCTCCTTTACAGCAACTTAATAATACAAAAACAGTTTTTCAATATTAGAGTATGGAAGCTTATCTACTAGGTCTTTGAACAGTTCCTAGAAGGGTCCAAAATCAGCTGGTTTTCCATCACTTTTCCGAATCACTTTTCCATCACGAATTCGGACATTTTCAATTCATAACCAAGGAGACGGCGATCGAGAGAATGATACGGGGTGCCTCCAGCCCAGTTTGTTGAGTCGACGACGCCTAGTCGACGGCCTGACTTACATTAGAATCGCCTCCTGGCAGTCCAACTCAACCACACGTTTTCCAGCTGTCTGCTCGATTCGAGGCTTGTTTCAAATTGGATGTTTCCTTCCTTGTTTTTCCAATATAGATCAAAGTTTATTCTGATGGTGAGGTCTTCCTTATTTTCTCTTACAATGCCTTCAATTTGGCAACTACACTCTACGTAATAGTCCCTAGAACGTTGGGCCTCTAGTTTGCTGCAAGGATCGCTTAAAATTACACGGCCGATTAACAGAAAAACTTGCCGTGCCAGAGGGGAAAGTCCAAGGAAACTCAAACTTTTTAGCATCTTTCATTAAAGCTATCAAGCCGCTGACTTGGCGCGTTAACTTTTGTTTTGCAGTTTTAAACGTAAACGTTGACGATGACATGATGAGCGTCAATGAAGATGATGAAGGCGACGTGATGAAGAAGAATATGTCTCCTTTCCGCGGTTTTATGGCATCAGACACGTGCTTTCACAGCAAATGCTTAGATTCTTTGATGTTCCTTGTTGAGTTTCTCAGCGACAGAAAGTTTCACTTGGTCGCTATCTCTTGCGTTGTTGGGATCACGCAAGGTAGCTGTTGCACACGGGATTTTGCAAGTAAATACAGCTGAATTAGTATTTGCCACAAATGTGGTTGTAAAGCTAGTTTTCAGTTAAGAGACTAGGTTTTTCAGAGTTTTCCTTCTCGGCCTCTTTTTTGAGTACCCTATATGACCTATTTGTAACGTTCTCTATTAGCTTTGAAACTGTTTCTCACTGCCACCTCATTTGCAAACACGATCGACAAGTAATGCGTTGAGCAGTCATCGAGTGCTCCCCACTCTTCGGATATAGACTTCCTTTTATTCTTCCCGCAACTTTCAGAAATTCTACTAACTATCATTAAATAAAGCCTATTTTACCGCTTCCTGATCACTCTCCCTTCAATGACGGAGGGGGGAGGGCATTGCAGAATAGGACCATTTGCTCAAACTCGACTCAACACGTCGAAAAACAGCTTCGCTTAGAGTTTGTCGAAACTGGTTATTTGGTGTGCTGATCACCAATCTGACCTTTTCGGTGGAACTATATATTACGGTAGGTTAAGGTAGATATGGGTGAGTAAAGCTGCCTACGTCAGTGGAATCCTTTCTCCACCTATGTAGCGAAACTTATTTTTCAACCTTCTACTTTGAAATGGAAATTAGTGTACGGAAAATTAATAATGAAGCCAAAGAGAAAGGCGAAATTTCGGCGAGGGGTCATGACCTCGTCACACTTATTCACCACCATACACTAATAGATGCACTAATACATTGATTAATTCTCCATGCTAAGCCGAAATATACTCTTCAATTGCAAAACTGTGGAAATCCCACCCAGCATTACGCATACCTCGACTCCGGAAAAGGCTGAAGTGTGGAGAATAGCAAGGGCCGGACTTCAATTTGGATCCTGAAACAAAATTCCTCGGAGGGATCGTTTTTCGCAAGTATTGTAAGCAGTAGTCTGTAAGTAATAAATTTATTATTACTGTTATTATCCAATTAACAAAGTTTTGACGCAAATAAATTAATTAAATGAAGATTTTTTAGGCATGGTAACACTCTGAGCACCGCTTCCTCTATGGAAAGGAGACGTCATTTGGATTTGGAACTGTATCTAATAAAAATCAGAGTGGTTTTAGGATTAAGGATAAGGATAAAGGACGGCGTTACTCAATCCCTTCTGGGATGCGCCAGCGCATTCTACTTCTACGGGATGTCGCGGAGGCGACATGAATGCGTATTTGGCCATACAATGACTTGCGGTGGCCAGCCGATGAACAAGTCAGCGCTCTATCCTCCCCAGACAAGTCTGGTACCAATTCACCGACCCCTGAGGGATGGAAGGCTTGGTTGGCCTGGACGGGAAATCCGAACCAGGAACCTGGTATCGGGTGCACGCGACAGTCGCGCCTCCTCCGACTGCGCTACACGCGCCCAGGTTTTAGGATTAGATAATAAATTTTTTAAAGCAGTTTTTAAAAAGCTGAAATGGATCAATTGCTGCCCAATTTTTGTTGAGATGGCGCAACGCATCTTTTAGTTGAGATATGTAACTACTGAAACTGAAAATGGATCCTACCGAGAACTAACCTTCAATTTTTAGCAGGAAAAAGATTAGGCCTCTCCTAAGAAACCTTTCATCTGATCAGTGGTCGGATTCTTCACCGACTTACATAACCTTAACAGAGAATTCACAGCGGGAAACACAGATAACGCGGCTTGTCGCTTACCATATCGCTTGATCAGCCGCGTTATCAGGGATTTCGGCTGTAATTTTCTTTGTTAAATTGCTGAAGTCGCTGATGAATCCGGCCCAGGTGGAGTGATTTTCTAATCCTGAATTTTTTCAAAAATAAAATGTTTCATCACAAGGCGACTACTAGAGCTGAAATTGGAGTTCGCATCAGTACAGTTTTTATTTAGCACAAATTCAAGAAATTAAGTCTTTCCTAGGCGATCTTCCTAATGATCAGGTTAGGTCATGCTCAATTTTTTTCAAAAATAAAGATCTTTACAGCTGAAGGGAACGATGTCTAGAGGTGAGATATAGCTTCACAAGAATCAAAAAAAAATCTTTGATTAATACATAATAAAAAAAGCAGCTGATCTGGAGCTGTTTTCGATGAGATCAGTAAGGATGGATTTCTCATCGATCGCTCGTCGATGTGATTGGAAGGTGCTATACTCGTACTTTGTTCAATCGATCATAACTGGTTCAGTTTTGAGATTTACGCAAATGCGGGCTCCTTTCAGAAAACCAGAACAATTTCTCTATCTTTTGGATACAAAATCAAATTTTCATTAAGGAATCTTCATGCGCGGTCGGAGGCTTCTCTGCGATTTTTGACAAAAATCGCACCTCATCGCCCGCACATGAAGATGCCTCTTCTATGGAGCGATTTTGTGATCTCCGGAGAGAGAATTTCCTCGAGTTTAAAAAAATGTCACATTTATTTGCACAGTTCTAACAAGAGAGGTCAATGAGCGTCCCGTGGCAATTTTAAAAGTGACCTATTGAAGGTTGTAGGGAATTATAGGAGAAACGCCGTGGTGGTTTTCAAATTTCCTGCGGACACTTGGGGCCAAAAATTGCAAAAAACCGCAACTCACTTCAGTGCGGCCGATAGAGCCAAACTGACGTCTGGAACTGCCATGTCGTGGTTAGAATTCATCCCACAAAAGGTTTGGGGCTGGAGCAATTGCGGATTTAAAGCGATTTCACAATTTGACTGTTAGCCGTACAGCAACCGAAGTGGAACATTGAGGTGCGCCGCTCAGGATCCCGTCATCAATGTCTACCGATGACGGTCAAAGAAAAGAATATTGTCTATTTTTAAGCAAAGAAAAGCCGCCTGCTCTTCTTAACGGCCAATCGAACAATGTGTTATGAACGCTGTCCCTTTATTTTTCTGTTTTTTATATCGTAACATCCAGGTTAAAATAAGGCTACAATATCGGGGTACAATACCGTGGTTAAAATACACTTTACATCGACAAAATTCGATCGAGAAAGCCCACCAATGCAGGAACACATTCTCCGAATCCAAACCCTTGACCACTTTCCTGCAAACTGAGCAACAACCGATCCATTTCAGCTATTTTGCAAACTGTTTTAAAAAATTTATTATCGAATCGTAGAATAACTACTCAAATTTTTATTAGATACAGTTTCAAATCCAAATGACGTCCTCTTTTTGTAGAGAAAGCGGTGCTCAAGGTGTCGTCACGTCCTTGTCATGCCTAAAAGAATCTTCATTTAATTGATTTATTCGCGTCAAAACTTTATTAATTAAATATTAATGATTTCCTCTTCTTTTTTCACATTTTCTAAAATTGTTTGCAACACGAAAGACAAATTAACATTGAAATCCATCAATTTTCTCAAGGTGGGGGTCATACAAAGACCCTTCTGGAGGGAGGGGGGAGGTCGTAAAATTTATGGCAAAAATCGCAACCCACGCCTGCTCCGGAATCGAAACATAGACTCGGGTAACTTCTTTTAGGAAGCCTAAAAATTTATGAGATTACATTGATTACACTATGATACTCCATCGACGCCAAAACGTATTCTTCATTTCCAGAAAAAGGGAGAGAGAAATAGAAAGAAGTCATTATCCGAAGAATGATGAGCACATGATGAGAGGTCAAAGCATTACTTGTCTATCGTGTTCGCAGGTGCGATGGCAGTGAGGAACACTTTCAATCTAATAAAGAACATTACCAAGAAGTCACACAGAGATAGCATCTAACGACTGCTTTCCTAGCAAGGGGTTGATTAAATGGGTATGCGGCGTAACACCAAGCGGCCAACTTAGCCTCTTCCCCATCAGCGGAGTTAGGAAGCGAATGCAGTATATCATCGACATCAAAATGTACTATTCATTTATAGAAGAAAAGGAAGCCCATCCAGCAATTCGCTGGGCCTCACCTCCGGAATCAAACGCTCTTACATTGATAGTGATAAGAGCTCTATCATACCATATTAATGACGACTCTTGGTAAAGTTCATTTCCACTCGTCTCTTTCTTACCAATCCGTGACCTGTTCCGATTACGAGAGGAATCGCGTGAGTCTCCCCGACCTTGCCAGCTGAACTGAAATATCTATATCTTGCGTTTATATGAGCGCTTAGTGCATAAATAGGAAAAATGGTTATGAGGAGCTAACCTAAATGAATTCGTGCAGGGTGTTAGTGAGCGAAAACTACGGATGGGAAGGCACGTCATTTCGCTTTGGTTCCACGGACGGAATACGGGGAGGAGGCTCGGGGTCGGGTTTTGGCGGGAGAAACAGTGTCAGATTTACAGTCTCTTATACACAAAAGTTGGCGCAACTAGTGGACGAGGGGGGCAGTCCATCAGTACTCGAAAAAGTTACGGGTTTTTACCAGTTTGACCTAGGCCCCTCACGGTGCAACTTGCATTACACGTACGTACGCGTACAATGGGGGAAATTCCACGTCACCAAACCCGACTGCTATGTTCAAGGCGGTCGAAGCCAAGGACTGCCTCCCTCGTCCACGTGTTGCGCCCAAAAGTTCATCTAATACAATCAACGGCGCAATGTGAGTTGGTGGGGTGGTAGGGGGGAGGGGAGTCCATGGGCTTCGACCTTCTTCAGCGTAGCAGTCGGATATAGCCGCGTGTAAACTTTGCAGCGGGCAGCGGGTAGTGGACTGTGGCGGAGCTGATCTCCTCCCATTCCAATGCGGAAGTGTGGAACTGCGCGGCGGCCGCTCTCAGCGGCAGCGGAAGTGTGCACACCCCCTCACTGCGGCCTCCCTTGCCGCAATGCGACTCCGCCCCTCTGCACTATGCTTCAGCTATGAATTATAAAACTCAACCAGACACCGTAATCCAGTGTGATGTAGCCATTATCACCTTCAAAGAACAACCACCAATACAAGGTGTGGTTGTCCGGCATTTTCCTATATTATCGGCTACAATATGGTTGGTTTCAAAAAATAAGGTCCAGTGACATACTTATCCAAACCAACACCCTAGTGGTCAGGTTTGGCAGGCAGGCACCAGCAGATTCTAGTTGACTTCTATAATTCAGTCAGCTCAGCGCCTAGGTCTTCGACTTTCCTGTAACAACACATCCTTGGGGCGTTGCAACAGATGGCATTGGTGATCCTACCCAGAGCCATTTTACGCCTGAGTTGCGGGGTTGCTGTCCTTGCTGCCCTATTTTGCGTGAAATTGGTTTGTGTATGTATATGCACTGGCCTTTGTTTTTTGAAACCAACCATATTGTAGCCGACAACATAGGAAAATGCCGTACAACCGCACTTTGTATTGGTGGTTGTTGCGAACACATCTTTGAAGGTGGTAGTGGCTATATCACAAGGGATTATGGTGGCAGCAAATTCTGGTTGAGTTTTATAATTCAGTTGCTTCAGCGTGGCTGCCGCACTGCCGCAGCGAAGTGTGCACGGTGACGTGGAATTTTCCATTGTACACAAACTGATGCGAACGTACCTGCAATGCAAGTTGCAACGAGGTGGGCATAGGTCAAACGATACGTCCCACGCCCCTGCTGGGGGGCGTGCGATCTTCCTCTCATCCCCCTTGTTCACCCAACCCCAACCCCTAGGCTTCACCGAGAGTCTAACGGCCGCCTTACGAAACCTTTGATACGCAAAACAGAAGTTTCCGGTCCTCAGAACAGCGGCTGTACCTCTTGACGCCACGCCCCTCAGCAGGGAGCGGGTGTACCTCCTGTCGCGCTGCCAAAAACTCGTCCTACACGTGGGAAACGCCACATCACGTCATACTTTTTGAGCGGGCTGCTTCCCCTCAACTCGCATTGCGCCCAACGAACCAATCGGCACCATGGCGGTTGGGTGGATCATCCTATAAAAACTGTCAGTAACACGAAGAAAAAGAATAGAGGCACACTTACAGAAAGAAAGCAAACAAGCAATGCCATAGCTATGTTTTGCTCTCCTTCGCTGACACCGAGGAATCGACTCCTTTGCCTGGCGCGATTAACACACCGCTGAAATTGCTTTCATCCTGGATCAGGATTCATCAACGACTTGCAGCAATTAAACAGAGAAAATAGGCCGAAATCCCCGATAGCACGGCTTATCAAGCGATATGGTAAAGCATTTCGCCACGCTATCGTAGATTTCGACTGTATTTTCTCTGTTAAATTGCTGTAAGTTGTTAACGAATCTGGTTCCTAGAGTTCCTTCTACTGCACATCGCGGAAGCTAACAGAAGGCGAATGTGAAATCGAAAAGAAGAGGTAAGAATGTATTAACATTCGCTGAATGGAGCTACACAGACATGCGTGTGACGAGATCATCCCCCTCCCCATAGCGCCAGCCTGCCCCCGAAAGAGGTCCATCCCTCCCTATAACATAAGCTTTGATGTACGTAAGCGTTATGGTAACATGCATAGATGCAGCTGGCTCTTTCGTGAGTCCTGCTAAATTTAGTGATTAGCATGCAGACCCACTCTACAGCGGTAGCCTTTCACGCTCGAAAAATCCAAAGATACCGAAGCGCAACTGCTTGCGCGCAAAACTTTTCGAAAGGGTGGAGCGCCATAAGACCAGGCGCGGTCCTCATTCAGGACGACGAGTAGGCGTTTTTCACCAACACTTCGTTCTTTTATAATAAATTGCTCGAGCGCCCACTTGTCCGGTTTATGGTGCGAGCGCTCCTCGACTCGTCGTCTCTTCTTCGATTTCAAGGGAGGTGCTGGGCATTGAAGAGATACGGAACAGCTCCAACTGGAGCAAGTCCCCACAGTAAACATTATGGCTCTAGAAGGACACGTGAGTTCTCGGCGCTATAGATGGGATGTTGGATGGACGCCCCCAAACACACTCATTTTCCGCATGGGGCTTGCCAATCTGTGGAAAATCACGACCTTCGCACGAAGGTGACGTGGAATCTATTAGTATTAGTAAAGAAAGTTCTGTCAGTTTGCGCGTGCTCGTGATTTGAATGCGTACTAATTGATGATTCTTAACCAACCCACTTAATAATCTGCACTTTTTGGAAAAACAAAAAAAAACTGCAAAACTTGCTCTTTGCAAATACATGTGTTTTCAAAGAATCCTTGACATCTTTGGACTACTACAATATCTTTTTCGAAGCATAGGTACAACTGCTTTTCGTACATCCAAATTTTATGAGCTCTAACTCGGTCGAAACTCAAGGAATGCAAATGCTACTGTAGCAGCTAAAAGAAGAAGGATCATTGAGCGGGAAAAAATTTCCTACTGCTTGATAACAGCAATTATTGGAGGATTAAGCTGGTTAGAAAACAAATGAGAGCCTGAGAGACCCACGTTATTTGAGCATAGCTATTGAAGAAAAGCAGACGTTAGCGATGAACAACAGGTTCAGTTAGATAGATAAAGATGTAGGCTTTTAAAATATCGGTATTGCTAACCATTGCAAAATGCGCACCAGTTGGGTGCCGCATTTCCTCACACATATACCGCAGCCGGCTCGCGCGAGCAGTAGTGGTGCATCTCTCAGAACGAAACGTGTGAAAGTACTCCTTCATTAATTCACTGTTTAATGCAGAGAAGGAACGTTTTAGATCAGGTACTATCGTTCTGAAGAACGCGTGGAGCGCAGTCGGAGGAGAAGCCGGCTGTCGCCTGCACCCGATACCAGGTTTCTGGTTCGGATTTTCCGCCTAGGCCAACCAAGCCTTCCATCCCTCCGGGGTCGGTGAACTGGTATCAGACTTGTCTGGGAAGGATAAAGCGCTGACCTGTCTATCGGCTGGCCACCGCAAGTCATTGTATGGCCAAATACGCATTCAACTCGCCTCCACGACATCCCGTAGAAGTAGAATGCGTGGCGCATCCCAAAGAGGATTGAATCACGCCGTCCTTTATCCTTTATTCTTTTACTACCGTTCTGATAAGTGCTGACCTATTTACGAGCCTCCACGTATCTTTCTGAAGCCTGCTTTACCCAACTGAGGTCATCCGAAGCGGACTGGAGATCCACAGTCGGACTGGTCCGTTGTTTCGTTTTTAAATAAACTCAAACTACTATCAGTCGATCCTACAGAACATCTATAGCAAAAGTGTGCTAAACTGAAGCTGTTAAGTCTGAAGCAGTTATTTTATGCTTCTTGCATGACGACCCGTTTGCACACGTTTAAAGGATCGTTATGTAAAAGTTTAACAAACCTTAAATCAAGGATCATCGTCATGCAATCTAATCAACAAACCTAGTCCTTACCGAGTGCTTTTTTGTGGGACATCCAGATGCCTTCATTAGAGAAGCAATGCTTGTGAAACAACATGATATGGAATGCACCTTCGCTGGTTCCAAACGCCATAATTCATCAGGTTTTTAAGTGAATGCGATCACTTGATAATTTTCAGAATGACAGGGGGGAGGCGCATACAACGGCTTTTAGTTTGAGTGAAAAGCTGCTTTCTGAGCGGAGTTGTGACTTTTTGAATGCAGGCCTCAAAAACTGACAGAACTTTGCTTACAACCTAATAATTGAAGACGGCCTTCTCCAGAGCACATTCCTTCTGTTCTACGACCGTTTTTTCCAAACACCTTCAACCGCATGAAGCGCTTTCCTCTTCCTTTCTACAACTTCTACCGGAGTTCTTTAATTTGCCCATTGCTTGGTAGCGTATGTAGTTATGGTTTAGCACTTCGGCAAACACAGAGCCAAGATCTGCATTTAGTTTCGGTAGCCTGAGTCGTCATATTTCAGAGATCGGAACAGGGCACATACTCACGAAAAATTAGTGCTTAACAAGCTGAAGGGCATGACAGGACAGGAGTCTGAAGGGTCTCAGGAAGAAACAGAAGAAAGCGACTTGTCAGGATCATCAATATGGGCTTCAGAATCACATCCGACTCATTCTGCTAGCTCAGGCGAGGAAGACGATGTTGATTCAGACACAGGCGTTGAGGGAATCACATCGAAGAGCAGCAGCAGCAGCGGCTTTGAGATCGGCTCTCCAGTCTTTGTTGATGTGCCGAACTCATCGGATGAGGAAGCGGAACAAGGCGACAATGGACAATCACTTAGGCATTCATCTGCAAGCCAAAAAATACAAACACGTAAAAGACATCGCGCTAACAGAGGATACAACCACACCTACATTGATTCTGAAGTTCAGTCGCTAGAAATTATGACATCTGAGGTAGCATCTGTTATTGACCTGCAGTTCAGCCCTTTTGTGTTCTCTCAGTGCTTTGCGAAAATTTTCACACACCTGAAGGTCTCAATTCAGAGCGAGCAGGTCGAAGCAAAGCTGAACAATGCTTCCGTGTCTGATGTTAGAAACGATTCGCGGGCCGTATTCACAGAGATCCCGAGCCCGGAGCGACCGTTTCTGCGGCCACCGAGTGCTACGGCGAAGGAACTCATGGAGATTCATAAAAATTACCGCCGCGGGTCACATCAGGAGGTAAGTCGTGGTGCTCTTGAAACTTGCCAACCGGTAGCGCCTCGACTTTTTAGTGGCCAGTACTTCTTCCGCCAAACATGGATGAAGATTTGCAGAATCTGGACCATAGCGATCCGGCAAAGCGACCTCGATATCTGCCGTTGGCCCCGCCATACCACCTGCTGCCGAACACGTCTTTCTTTCGGAAAACCGCCATAAAGCCTCCTCCTACCTACTGCTCCGACGGTCTGCCTCCTCTCAAGCGAATCATCAACCGATATTTGGCTAGTATACTTGTGAGTCGCCCATCGCTTGACTATGTTTTGCCTTTCCTCGATTTAATTGTGGAACGTATTGTAGATCGATCATATGAAGAGTGAAGAGGAGCTGCGAGTTTTCATTCAGGAAAGGAAGAGGCAGATCCGAAGAGAAAACCAAGGGCGAGAAGGAGAGCTGAAGGAGCACGGAGAAACTGATGGAGAGGGAGAGAGAACGCAGGCCGAGGACCCGTCACGGGACGCTCATCATCGGCAGAAGCGAAAGCCACGCGTGGTTATTCAGCACCTCCTCTACGGCGGCCAGTTGATCCATTACATCCAGGATGGCTGTGAACCCCCTTCTATCCCTGGCTACTTCACCAGCGCTCCACTGATACCGAGCAACGTGCGTATTACGCGAGAGCTGAACGGCTGCGCTCCGACGGAGTACCAGCAGCTGAGGACCTCGCAAGGAATCCAGTTCGTGCCTCTAGGACAATCAGCGGAAGAGATGGGCACGGGTGAGCAGCCAACTGCTTTTCCAGCCGAAGGATCCTGTAGAGTTGCTATGTCCCCACGCATCGAATCTCCCTCTCCGTCACCTCCCGCTTCAGAAGCCGAAGAAGTCCGTGAATGTGCTGCAGAAGCAGGTTCCGAATTCAGCGTCGTAACCATGGAAAGATTCGCAAGCGTCTCTATCACATCGAATGTTTTGAACTTAAAATTTGCTGAAAGACGTTAGTCTCTTTCACTTAGGTCTTCCTCTTAAGGAGAAGCATCAGGAAATTGAGCTGTGTTCTTTTCAGGAGTGAGCATATGCCGTTCTCCACAACAATGATGAGCACAAAATTCGTTTAACCATATGAGATCATTCTAAGCAAAGAAAAGTTGATTTCGATATAAATCCAGGTGTTTTACAAGCCAAAATAAAGCGGGCCTCTGTTAACTAAGTGTGCTGAATACAGAGTTCGTTTGTTTGAACTGGAGAAGAGCTGCTAAGTTGCGCTTGATCTTCTGTCTGGCCTACAGCGTGTTTCATAATTATAGTTCCTTAAAACTAGAACCAAACTTTTCTTATTCTTTCCAGTCTTTTCACTCAAGTAATCACGTTCGCTGCATCCCACAAATTTGGTCTATGCGACAGCGTATTTGATTTTTGAACGTCGATGAAGCTGGAAACTCCGGACCTCTCATTTGCGTGGATCGCTTATCGCCGAGCATTGTGCTCTCGATCCCCTGCTGCGCGAAGCTGATCGCGTCTTCATCCTGCTTTCGTAGACCTCAGATCTCCAAGGCGCAGGAATAACAGTGGAGTCGTATAGGTGGGCACGGAGTCGAACGTTCTTCGCCTTCTTCACTTTTTCGACGCTCTTGAAAGCTCCCTACGCCGCTCGCTTCCTACTTCCAGCTCCAATTCTGGTTTCTGGAGGATCAAACGAAAAAAAAAAAAACGCCGTTTGCCATATCTTTTCAAAGTACCCTGTTCCAAAAATAAACACAGTCCTTGGAACCCTCCATCGGACTGAACTCATATAGGCAGTGGATAAACTCGCTTCATGACCTAAATATTTCTCAGCGCAGTGACTTACGTTCTTTTCGTAGGAGATCGTGAGCGCGCTTATTGGGAGAGAGAAGCCAATTTTAGCTGGAAACCATCATATTTGTTTGCTCCTCTTGTTTAAATGTATCTAACTTTTGTTGTTGGAAGCACATTATGCTCATTATGTTTTGCTTTCCAGTGAAATTCCTCTAGTTCTAGGCTCCCGATTCCTATAATAATTTTGCATTTGGTGAACAGTGGTTCAAACATTAGTAGTTGTCAGTGAACCTTAAAAAACCCTGTTTAACAGGCCTAAGTCCTCGTTCAGAGCATTCGCGAGCGACGCCAGCCTCTGGCAGATCGTGACGCCCACACGTGGAAGGCAGCATAGATTTTTTTTTCTAAGGCTTTCAGTGATCTATAATAGTCGAAACGATAGCGCCAATGTTGATTGAAATGAGAAAAATCTAAGAAAAAAACCAGTCATATCTCGCGCTCACAGCGCTGTGCCTGAAAACGAAGTATTATAGAACGTTGTTAACCGTAGAGCCTTTCTGCGGTCGCCGCTGCTTTTCTGTAATACTGTATATCACGATTAGGCCTACTGTTCACATATTTTTGAAAGTGTCTCTGATAAATGCTGAGGTATAAACTAGTGCTCACCAAATCCAAAAAAAAAGATCTGGAAATCGGAAGTATAAAACTGGAGGAATTTCGGAGGGATGCACATTATAATGATCACAATGTGTTGTCAACTACAAAAACGTAAATATCAGGTTGTTGTGAAAGTTCCCGCCATTTTTTGAATGTGCTTTTTTAAAGTGTCTCTGATAAATGCTGAATAGGTCCATTATCACAGGAGATGAGAAGTGTTGGCTGTACACGTCAACATCAAGAGGAGCGGACACTGGGTTAACAGGAGTGAGTAGCCTGAGCCACAGCCAAATGAGGGTCCTCACCCGTCGAAGATCATGCTTTCTGTTAGGTGGCATTACAAAGGTGTCGTCGTCTACTGGAGCGGCTGGCCCGTAACGAAACTCTAACAGCGGACATGTACTGTCAGCGGCTGGATAAACTGGCCGCCATGATCGTAGAAAAGTGTCCGAATCATGGCAGAATCCGGTTCTTGCACGACAATGCTCGACCACACATTGCAAGAATGACTCTCCAAAAGCTTCTCGACCTTGGATGGAAAGTGCTGCCTAGCCCACCGTACAGCCCAGATAGCGCACCAAGAGACTACCACCTTTTCCTGTCTTTCTCCAATGCCATGCAAGGAAAAACGTTCGATAACGACGATGGCATGGAACGCTGGCTTGCTGACGAATCAGAGCCAGAAAAGCTCTGCGTTGACGAGACCGGGAGTCTGCCTGAAAGGTGGAGAAGAGTGATAGAACATGATGGTGGATACTTCGTTTCTTGACGTGTTTCGCTTTTTTGTGAAACAAAAAAAACGTGGTGTCTCGAAAATGGCGATAACTTCTGCAACAACCTCCATTGGAAGAAGAAGGAACAGACAAAAAACGTTGATTTTGGCTAAAAACTGGCTTCTATTGGTCAGTTAGCGCAATGTCGCAAGTGGGTGCCTTTATCTCGAACGACGAACGGAGATCACTGCGCTGAAGTTGATTTAGCTTTCAAGTGAATTCCTCAAATATTTCGTACTGCTACGCAATGTAAAGGACGTCAGGAGTGGTTCGAATGGTGGTATTTATTTTGCAGATAAGGCACTTCAAAGAAAGTAATGGAAAATCGGAAAAAATGGCGGTCTTTTCCGTCTAATCCGTCCAAAGTCAAAACAGAGGAACGGTATTATAGGTCGAGCACCAACAGCCGAGAGTTGAAAATATGTTGATGGCCAGTACATACATCTCCCAGGCCCTTCATCAACCCCGTAAAACCGCACGTTATAACCGCACGTTAACTGTCTTCATAAAGCAGTATACAACGAACAAAGCGAATATTGAACAACCTCACAATCAGTCAACTCATGCGAATGGACAAAAGAATGATATCACTATGTCCTGCCATTTCTTCTATGGTGTGCAGCCATTCAGAAGCACACACACGAGACAACGGAACCGTCGAACAGACAAAGTGAAAATAACAGTACTATGTAATCTGTTAATACTGCTGTGCCAAACGAGGTTAGGTGGATCAGTTTTATTGAGCGGCCTAACGTTTCGACCTGTTCGTCGTCTTCAGAGCCCTAAAAGTGGTTCAAGACTTTGGATTTGTTACTTACCCGATCAAGCGCCTTACCCCCCCCCCCTTTCCGACATCGTACTAGGTGCCAAAGCAAAAAGCCCAATGCATGAAAAATAAACTCACCCGCTGATCCGCCGTTGACGCGGAGCGACGTCGCTACCGCTGACGTTAGTACTCGAGTGGTGACTGAGACATACTGTGTCATCCCGCACTGATTATACTGAGTATACCAGTGTCATTCGTAAGGACACACATGTCACCACCAGTCGTTCTATAGCTCACAATGGGAAAGGAATGGCAAGAAGTCACTAGCAACCGAGGGACACTCATTTCGACTATTCAGTGCTGGATTCCTTGCGGAAATCCAGAATGCTTCCAACGCTTTCCTAGACGAAGTATCGGTCTCATACGTCAGAACCATGCACTTAATATCCAAGTCGGTACCTCCATGCCCCTCAGCCATGTGCTTGCCTAACGGATTAGACAAAATACCACGCCTTTTGCTAGCCAGGTGTTCTTTAATGCGAACTGCCAGTACCCTTCCAGTTTCCCCTATGTATATTTGATTGCAAGTCCCACATTCAAGTTGATACACTGCAGCTTTGGCGCAATCTCCTAACTTATTGCAGGGACATACAACACAGTTTTCTGATATACACTCCCTATCGTAGAGCCTATTTCGGACTAGCTGCTTCTTGATGTTGCCAGTCGGGATGTTTACAAGCACAACATCATCTTCTAGCTGAGCCCGAACTATGCTCCGCTGTATGGCAGAAGTGATATTATCAGAAATAAAAGGAAGACAAAGGAGTATACGATCTTGGCGTGGTATATTTCGTTGCACAGTGCGGACTCTTTGGTGGTTTTGTGGTACCACATAGCCATTTTGGTAAGCGATCTTTGAGGCTAGCCTCACTGACTCTTGTCGTTCTTCCGAGCCCGTGCATACATCACGTGCGGTTTTAAACATGTTTCTTACAACTGCGCGTTTAACAGCTCCAAATCCAAAGTCTTGAACCACTTTTAGGCCTCTGAAGACAACGAACAGGTCGAAACGTTAGGCCGCTCAATAAAACTGATCCACCTAACCTCGTTTGACACAGCAGTATTAACAGATTAAGAAAATGCGAGGTTTTACGAAGAGAGAACTTGGAGAGTACTATGTAAATTAGCTGATGAGTAACTTAAGCATATAATTTGCTGGTGGTAGTAACGGCGCAGATGTCGGCTTGGCAGTCGGCATAACTATCGCGTGATTGCGAATGAATGAGGAAATCACTTTCGAGCAGCTTGGACAGAAGGAAACGCCTAGGAGTCCGGTCTTAATCTCGAGCAAACCTAGGAGCGCCGCAGCTCCATTACGCTTCTTTTCGATGATGTTCCATAGGAACTGGATTAGCCAGACAGAACTTGTATTAATACATTGTCTCAATCCACAGACTTATGTGATATCCTACTATATATAAAAGAGTACTGAAAACTTTAACACAAATTTCAATGTTCAGACACTTCCTAGTGCAGATTACTTGCGGAACAGAGTAAACAGTTGTGTCTGTCCGTCCGTCTATCCATCCGTCTGTCCATCTGATCTTTCGTAAACGTCGAGTACTAGCCATCCAGGTTCAGGCGAGGTGTCACCTACGTCGTGTTGAGAGGGGTCAGAAGATATGTCGCCGATTTCACGCAAAGGGCGTCCGAGTTCAGAAGAGGTGTCACCGACGTCATTCAACAAGCGTCTGGGTTCAGAACACATTTCACCAATGCTGCGAAAGGTCTGCCCGGATTTAGACGATGTGTCACCGATGTCGCCCCAGGTGTTCCCTTGTCACACGACGTGTCAACGATGTCGCGCAAAGCACGTCCGGCTTGAGAAGACATGTCGCCGACGTCGTTTATCAGGTATCTGGGTTCAGAAGAGGTGTCACCAATGTCGCGAAGGGCCTGTCCGGATTCAGACGACGTGTTACCGTTGTTGCGCCAGGGGTTCCGGATTCACACGACGTGTCACTGATGTCCCAAAGGGCGTTCGGGTGGGAAGAGTGGACCAGGCGAAGGAGACCGGTGAAGGAGAGGGAGGGGTCCAGTAAAGGGAGGGAGGACCGATAGAAGGCTGACCAGTGAAGAGGGAACCACGTGAAGGAGAGGAGGGACGGTGAGGAAGGGACCAGTAATCGGGACCGGTGAATGGGGGAAGGGTCCAGTAAAGGGGGGGGGGACCGATAGAAGGTTGACCAGTGAAGAGGGAACCACGTGAAGGGGGGGGGCGGTGAGGAAGGTACCAGTAATGGGGACCGGTGAAGGAGGGGGGGGGGTCCATTGAAGGGGGACCAATAAATGGGGGACCAGTGAATTACCAGTCAGGAGGGGACGAGTAAGGGAGCCAAGAAATGGAAGACCATTTAAGGGGTTCAGCAAAGGGTCCAGTAAATCATTAGTAGAATCATTGAAGGGGGACCAGTAGAGGGGACTAGTGAAGAGGATCAGTGAAAGGGACCAATAAGGGGACCAGTGTCCATCGTGGCGTCAGAAGACGTGCTACAAACGTCGTACCACGTGAGTCGGTACAAAGGACGTGTCGTGGACGTCGTGACATATGCGTCCGGACTCAGCAAATGTGTCACAGCCGTTATCCGATGCGCATCCGGATCCAGAAGACGTGCCACAGATAAGACTTTGCACAGCATCCGTGAGATTTTCAGATGAATTTTTAAAGGCTTCCTGCAACAGCGAGCGTGCGCGTACTTGATTCTCACTTCCGTTTTCTGCCGGCACATGAGTAAGGGGATATTGGTGGAGTGGGTGGGAGTGAGGGGGGGGGGGTAGGGAGAATGAGTAAAGGAATCGGAGTAATGTTATTCCTGTCGGACTGTGAACTGCATCGAGCGGTCTACCAATATCAATTGATTTCATTTGTGTTTCCGCAGTATAAGCACTTCGGACTTGCGATAAAGGGTGTGATGGCCCCACAGGAGCAGTTTTGAAGATTCTGTCCTACCGTATCCCGCTATACTATTCTATATAGCAGAACGAATTTCTTTACTCTAATGAATGAGAAAAGGCCTAAAGAGGGCAAGAAGACGGTCGGGGTGTTCTATTCTCCGTTTCGCGGCCAGTAGGCCGCTGAACGTCTGGTTGTCTATATGAAAGCATTATGAATATGCGAAGAAAGAAAAGAGATTCCTGATGTGTTGTGGCTTTCCTGTGCTTATCATTAGGTTCTTTGCACCTGGTGAAATGGAATAAGAAATAAAAAAGCAGGCATAATCCCATTGTATAAAAAGGAGAGGCATGAATTACTGACGGGAGACTTCTGTCGCTTTCTGCCGACACTTGTCGCTAGACCCAGCCGTTCGTCGTATCGCAGCCGCCAACCGTAAACACCACAACATGGCAGCATGGCAGGCAGCCATGACCGCCGGTGTTTACTACCCAGGCAGGCTTCGCAAGGCGTTATCGCGGCTATGACGAGCCGCCGCTGCCGGGTTCAGACGTGCAGCGTTGCGGAAGAGGTCTACGACGCGGTGCTACTCAGACCCCATGATCTCTTATGGAAACGTCGATGTGCCACACCTTTCGCTTTTGCTTCCCTCCAAGATCGCTACTGTTGCACTGCGCGTTCTTGCTAAAATTTATCAGGGTGGGTGTTGGGTCCTTAGGAGGTGGGCATGCCGCAAGTCAAGGGACATAGGACGTGGCCGTTCTATATGGAAGTCCCAGGACCACCAGTGGTGTCGGAATAATCGTCTCCGAACGATTTCGTGACTCGATTGTAAGCGTCGAGCGCTTTGACGATCGATTGATGAAGATCGTTGTCGCCTCTAAAGAGCGACTCTATCACTTCTTCTCTGCGCATGCGCCGCAGAGTGGCTGCTCTGATCAAGCCAAGGATGAGTTTTGGAATCTGCTTGATGAGAAGACAGCGGAGATACCGTCGAAAGTTGTCATCATAGTCGCTGGTGACCTTAATGGGCACGTAGGTGCTGCGAAGGACGAGTACAGCTGTCATGGTGGTTTCGGGTACGGGTCTCGTAACCCCGATGGTGGGCGTATTCTTGAGTATGCGGAATCGCATAGCCTCACCATTGTGAACACCGTCTTCCGAAAACGCGACTCCCAGCTCATCTCATATTATAGTGGGAGCTCCAAGTCTCAGATAGACTTTGTGCTTGTGAAGGATCGTGACCGAAGTCTTGTCACAAACGCGAAGGTCGTGCCGTATGAGACGGTCGCCCCACAGCATCGACCGCTGATCTGCACCCTAAGCTAGAATCAAGTGGTGGCGAATGAAAGAGAATGAAGCAGCTGCGATGTATCGCGGTTGCCGACAGTCACAACTGTCGATGAAACTTGGAAGAGAGCAACCGATACGATATGCCAAGCTGCAAGATTGGAACTCGGAACTACGAAGCCGGGACGACGCAAAGTCGACAAGCAGACATGGCTGTGGATGGACACTGTGAAAGCGAAGGTTCGTGAGAAGAAGTCGCTGCATCATGTGTTTCTCGGCGACAGAACAGCCGACAAGTGGCAGGAGTATCAGAAGGCAAAGAAGGCTGCAAAGAAAGCCGTGGCTGTTGCGAAAGCCACTCATTATGGTGATGTCTATCGAAAGCTCGAGGCGCGCGATGGTGAGCGGTATTTGCACCGACTTGCTAAGACCCGCCATCGCCAAACCGAGGATATTGAAAAGTTCGTTGGCGTCAATGATGAGAGCGTCCATCTTCTGACAGACCGCAATAAGGCGCTGAAGCGATGGCTTGATTAGTTTGAGGAAATTTCCACTATGGAATGTCCTTATCCGGCCATCCCTTCTGTGGCTTCTGTTCACGGTCCCGTTCACAAGATCACCATGGAGGAAACAAAAGCGGCTCTGAAGAAGATGAAGCCCGGTAAGGCGACAGGACCGGATGATCTGGCAGTCGATGTTTGGAAGTCGAAGCTCTGGTATCCTGCTGAGTGGTTGGCTGAGGTCTTCAACCAGGTAGTAAAGGAGAAGAAAGTGCCGAAGTGTTGGCACAACAGTACGACGATTCCGATTTGGAAGAAGAAGGGCAGTCCTACGGACTGCTTCAATTACCGTCCGATTCGCTTGCTTTCGCACAGTATGAAGATCTTCGAGCGAATCCTCGACGAATCCGTGAAATCGTCAAGCTCTCCGACAACCAGTGCGGCTTTGTGTCTGGTTGTGGGACCATTGATGCTATACACGCCGCCGCCTCCTGGTGGAGAGTCATCGCGAGAGACAGAAGGCGGTGCATATCGCCTTTCTCGTTTTGGAGAAGGCCTTTGACCGCGTAACGCGTGAGCTTATATAGTACTCCTTGCGGCAACACAACGTACCTGAGAACTCATAGAGTGGGTGCGGATGCTCTATTCTTGCCCAAAGAGTAGAGTGCAAGCTGCAGCTGGAACCTCAATGGAGTTTCCCATCTCTGTTGGGGTGCACCAAGATTCGGCGCTTTCTCCAGTCCTCTTTGTTGTCGTCATGGATGCCATTACGCGAGATCTTCAGAAGCCTGTCCCATGGACATTGCTCTATGCTGATGACGTGATGCTCGCTTGCGAAGATAAAGATGATCTCGAGCGGCAGGTGCAAGCTTGGTGTGACCGTCTGGCGAGGTTAGGATTCAAATTGAACGTCAAGAAGACCGAGTACCTAACGACTGACGTGAACGAGTCCGGCTCCATTAAGATTAACGGTACTGAATTTGCATGCACTTCGGTGTTTAAATACTTGGGATCAGCAATAGCGTCTGACGGCGGTCTGATGGTTGAAGTGAACTCACGCGTGAGTGCAACTTGGTCCAAGTGGCGTTCGCTGACTGGCGTGCTCTGCGAAAGGAAGATCCCAGAGCACCTGAAGCCGAAGATTTACGGAGCCGTCGTGCGGCCGGTAGCGATGTACGGCGCTGAGTGTTGGCCTGCGACTAAGGAAGTTGAAACGCGCCTCAGTGTCATGGAGACGAAGATGCTGCGCTAGACGGCTGGAGACACCCGCATGGACCGCATCAGGAATGATCCTATTCGGCAGAAGTTCGGTGTCGCGCCATAGCGGACAAGATGCGCGAAGCTCGTTTGCGATGGCCACGTTCTGCGTGGGAGAGAAGACAGCGTCCGCAAGATTGGCCTTGAGTTGGAAGTGTCTGGAAAGCAGCCTAGAGGACGCCCGAAGCAGCGTTGGTCCGATATGTTACACACGGACATGAAAATAGCTGGTGTCCACCCTGATCAAGCGCAGGATCGGGAAAGGTGGCGTCGGCACACCGGAAGAGCGGACCCCGCGACGAAGCGGGACAAACGCTGAAGAAGAAAAAGAAGAAGAAGAAGAAGAGGAAGAAGAAGAAGAAGAAGAAGAAGAAGAAGAAGAAGAAGTTTTTTGTCTCTAGATTACATAGACGAAATGATGAAAGAAGCAGCACATCAAGTTCCTTGATTTTCTACACTTCCTTAGTCTTCGACGGACTTCATATGTTTCGCTCAGGCCATGTCGACTGTTCAACTTTCCTATGTGTTTTCCCTTGTTTGTTTTTTAGTTTGTTAGTTGAGTTCTGCCTTTACTAGCACGTGGATGTGGGGATGTGATTAGTTCGATGTTGATTGCCTTCGTTAAAGTGTATTATAAGGCGAACCCGCACCAGGAGTCCCTCAGCTTCCCAAAGCATATGAAAACTAGAAGATCAAAGAGAAAGAAGGGCAAAATACGGGTAAAGCCCTTTCTCTCCACCTGCAGAAAACCTGTTTCACGGCGTACAGTCAACTCTGTTCATCCGTTATACCTCGTCCGAGGCGGGCTTAACAACACGCCATGCTACCGTAATAGAGGGCGACGGCGGCGCGCTACCGCAACCCAGGAAGACACCTAACGTACGAACCTGAAACCGGCGTCAAAATTAACAAGGAAGAGTACCAGAAAACGATTTTGGAGAACGCGTTGGAGCCCTGGGCCGATGCACACTTCGGTAATGACGGATGGTGTATTCAGCAGGACTCTGTGCCTTCACGCAAGGCGAGGACAACGTAGTCGTGGTGCAAACGTGAGCTCCCGAATTTTATTGCGCACGAAGACTGGCCTTCGAATTCATCGGGTTTGAATTTTCTCGATTCCATGCCCGGTCAGTTATTGAGTTACTCTACTTGACACGCAAGTTTGGCTTCTCTGAAAGCTTCCTTGACTGAAGCACGGAACGAAATGAGCGACGACTACCTCCGTGCCACTTGTGAAGCGTTCGTTACTCGTCTGAGGACTTGTGTTCGTATGAAAAGAGGCCACTTCGGATGACTTTAATACTTTTTTATTAGTAAGGCAACAAAGAAGCTATGTGTCAAGTTTCGTTGTCAAGTCCGGATTTGTATTGAAGTTACACTGTGATATCTTAGTGCGGGTAATTTTTGCGCACCCTATATACTGTTTGAAAGATGAGATCTTCGCTCACATAAAGGTACTGAGGAAGTTAAGAGTTCGTGTAGAAATTTTCTGACATATGAGTGGCACGGAATGCGCCATGCACTTGTCTGAAATTTTGCATTTTACACTCGATAGATTGTGTTTTGCTTGGTAGCGATGTCCGTTCCTCCACGCGGTACTACTGGAAACTGCTCGCTCTGCGACTAAGCCAAACACGGACATTCATCAGGCGACAGGCCCTGGTGACAGGCCGACCTACGAACAACCCGATTTCACATCGTATGCGTGTATGTCAGTTCATGTTTCTCGAGATTGTGCTGCGGCGTCCGCGGGAGTCAGTGTGAAAAGTACGCGAGGGCCCCTGATTCGAGGACGGCATCGGGGGCAACTGAGCTAGTCCGATAGTCACGTAACGTAGGCAGGACCCGCGTAGCAACGCTAAATATGGGTACGTTAACGGGCCCCTTGGGCGAGTTTGTTGAAGCACTGGAGCGTAAAAGAGTTGATTCCTGTGCGGTGCAGGTGACGAGGTGGTCCTGCAGCAAGTCAAGGGACATAGGACGTGGCTTCAAGGCCGTTCTATGTGGAAGCCGCAGAACCACCAGTGGTGTCGGAATAATCGTCTCCGAAAGACTTCGTGACTCGATTGTAAGTGTTGAACGCTTTGACGATCGATTGATGAAGATCGTTATCGCCTCTAAGGAGCGACTCTTCCACATAGCTCCGCAGACTGGCTGTTCTCGTCAAGCCAGGGATGAGCTTGACGAGAAGACAGCAGAGGTAGCGTCGCCATCGTTGTCGCTGGTGACCTTAATGGGAACGCAGGCGCTGTGAAAGACGGATAGCTGTGATGGTGGATTCGGTTGTGGGTCGCGTAATGCAGATGATGAGACATACCCATGAGAATGCGGATTCGCATAACCTCTCCATAATGAACACCATGTCTCGTAAACGCGCCTCCCACTTCATCTCGTTCTATAGTGGGAACACCAAGACGCAGATAGACTTCGTCCTTGTGAAAGATCGCGACCGAAGTCTCGTCACAGACGCGAAAATCGTGCCGTATGAAACAGTTGCTCCACAGCATCGTCTGCTGATCTGCACTTTAAAGATCGCGCCACCGAGGCAGAAGCAGGTCGAGCGATGCGGTACAGCAAGAATCAAGTGGTGGCGAATGAGAGAGAAGGAAGCGTTTCTCGCATCCGGTTGCCGACAGTAACAACTGTCGATGAAACTTGGAGAAGGGCTACCGACGCGACACTTTAGGCTGGGAGGTCAGAACTCGGCATTACGAAGCCTGGAAGACGAAAGTTCGATAAGCAAGCATGGCTGTGGATGGGCGATGTGAAAGAAAAGGTCAGAGAGAAGAAAGCGCTTCATCATGTGTTTCTCGCTGACAGAAAATAGCAGACAGAAGTACCACGAAGCGAAAAAAATGCCAAAAAGGCTGTGGCCGTTGCAAAAGCCACCCATTACAATGATGTCTACGAAAAACGAGTCGCGCGATGGTGAGCGGTATTTGTACCGATTTGCGAAAGAGCGCCATCGCCAAACCGATGTTATAGAGAAGTTCTTTGGCATCAATGATGAGAACGGTCATCTTCTGACGAGCGCAAAAAGGCCTTGAAGCGATGGTGTGATTATTTCGAGGGTATTTCGACTGAAGAGTTCCCTCATCCGGCCGTCTCTTCTGTGGCTCGTATTCACGGTCCCGTCCACAAGATAACCGTGGAGGAAACCGGTGCGGTTCTGAGGAAGATGAGACCGGGCAGGGCGACTGGTCCAGATGACTAGCCAGCTGATGTATGGAAGTCGAGGTTCTGGTACACTGCTGAGTGGTTGGCCAATTTTTCAAGCAGATTGTAGCTGAAAAGAAGATGTCTGATGGTTGGCAAGAAAGTACGACGATCCCGATTTGGAAGAAGAAGGGCAGTCCTGCAGACTGCTCCAATTACCGTCCGATTCGCTTGCTTTCGCACAGCATGAAGATCTTTGAGCGAGTTGTCGATGGACGAATTCGGGACATCGTCAGGCTTTCCAGCAATCAGTGCGGCTTCGTGGCTGGCTGTGGCACCGTTGATGCCATGCCTCTCTCGACTTGGGGAAGGCCTTCGATCGCGCACCGCGTGAGGTTATATGGTACGCCCTACGACAGCACGGTGTTCCTGAAGAACTTGTAGAGTGGATGCGAATGCTATACCATTGTCCAAAGAGTCGTGTGCAAGCTGCAGCGGGAACCTCGGTGAAGTTTCCCATCTTTGTCGGGGCACACCGGGGTTCTGCGCTTTCCCCCACTTCTCCTTGTTGTCGTCATGGATGCCATTACGCGAGATCTTCAGAAGCCCGTCCCTTGGACGTTGCTATATGCTGATTACGTAATGCACGCCTGCGAAGATAAAGGTGAACTAGAGCGGTAGGTGCAAGCTTGGTGCGACCGCTTGGAGATGTTCGGGCTCAGGCTGAATGTCAAGAAGACCGGAGTCGAGTATCTATCGACTGACGTAAATGAGTCCGGCTCCATAAAAATTAACGGTACTGAGCTTGCACGCACTTCGGTGTTTAAATACTTGGGATCAGCAATAGCGTCTGATGGCAGTCTGATGGTTGAGGTGAACGCACGCGTGAGTACAGCTTGGTCCAAGTGGCGCTCGTTGACTGGAGTACTCTGCGACAAGAAGATGCCAGAGCGCTTAAAGTCAAAGATCTATAGAACCGTCGTCCGGCCGGTAGCGATGTACGGTGCTGAGTGCTGGCCTGCGACAAAGGAAACGGAAAGTCGCCTCAGCGTAATCAAAACGAAAATGCTGCGGTGGATGGCTGGAGTCACGCGCCTGGACTACATCCGAAACGAGGCAATTCCTCAGATGTTAGGTGTCGCTCCGATAGCTGACAAGATGCGTGAATCACTTCTGCGATAGTACGGCCACATTCTGCGTCGAAACGAAGACAGCATCATTAAGATAGACCTCAACCTCAAAGTGTCTGGAAAACGGCCTAGAGGGCGCCAGAAGCAGCGCTGGGCTGATACGTTACACAAGGACTTTAAAGTAGCTGGTGTCCATCCTCATCTAGCACGGGATCGGGAAAGATGGCGACATGGCATCAGCAAAGCTGACCCCGTCATGAAGCGGGACAAACGCTCAACTACAAGAAGAAGATTGTATATCGCTTGAATACTTGTTATAATTTCTTACAAAGCGGCTGTTTCCATTGTTTTGTGCTTTCAAGGTTTAAATCCTGAAAACGCACTACTGCTGGCAGAAAATGCAGGGTATCCTAAAAATGTAGATACTGTTTGAAACGTTCTAACATTGCTGCTAATAAAGCTTTTAAAGATATTTGAGACTCATATGAAAGCACAGAATAGTAAATTTTTTGTAGAGTGCAAACAGTCAAGATTGTGTCTTTGTCAAGACCAAGATTGTATAAATAGTCAAGACTGATTGCAGATTGCACCGTGTACTCATTTGCCTTGCAGTTCAGACTCGATTGATTGTGCATGTGCTGAATGCTTGTTACAGTCGTGTTACACTTGACGAATTAACCTGTGCTAAGCTTTTTTTAAAACATTTTCCGTCGCGCCGTAGCCGCAATTATGCCGATTAACCTCTTCGTTTAGCTTGACTGTTGCTTCATCAGTCCAAGAATCCGTCGTGGAAAATGGGGTTCCTGTTCACATTAATTTGTGCAATCAATGCCCTCTCATGTAACCTTTCACGCGATTGTCAAGTTTTAAACGGTAAGAGAAGCACAGCACAAGTTAATCAGGCTAAGTATTTCCTTGCATTTCAGACTCGATGGATTGTGTATGAGCTGAATGCTTGTTACAAGATTGTAACAAGCATTCAGCTCATACACAATCAATCGAGTCTGAAATGCAAGGTTTCAGGCGAGGGCATAGCCCAATCCATACCGCTCATATGTCAGAGAACTTCTATTTTCTTCAACTTTCTTATGAGCACTGAACTTCGTTCGTTCTCTTACCGTGAGCAAAGCTATCGAAGACACCCTTTATATAGCATAGTTATGGTCTCCACTGTTCATGGAGAAAGATTGTTTACAGTACCTAGACAGCTTAAAGCAATGTGCCCATCTAACTTAGTTGAGAGGCACGAACATATTCAGAATCGCTGATGATTACAGAATTAGGAGGAATCACTATAGAATCTTTCGTAAAGAATGCATGGTGCGTAGCCCACTTTGTACACCCTTCTTGGAGCCATTCCAACTCTCCGTAGTCTGTTGGATGACATCTGACTTGTCTAGGAAGGGGAATACTGACTTGTCCATTGGCTGGTCACCGCAAATCCTATAGGCCAGATACGTTCCCAAATTGTCCACTCGATGTATTATAATTTGCGATTAGAAGTGCAGTGAGAATGAGGCCTCAAAAGCGATACTCCTCGGGTCGCGGTATCCCGCAGGGGAGTTGACTAATATCTCCTTACCCTATTTACCTTTGAAGTGTACTATTATATGATACAGTAGCGAAGTTCAAGCGGCTTGGTTCTTCAAAAAGGCTACGCTGCTGACCTCTGGAGAAGCGGCTGACCGGACGAATCATTACAGCAGGCCAGGACGTGGTCGTTGAGCTGCTGCTCGCCCCAGCGTCCGATCCGAAGCGCACCGCTTTTTGTCGCAGTGACGCCTCACTCTCAATGTAGTTCGAGACAGCTCACTGCTGAGTGCTCGGTTCCGAGGGAATTGATTCGCTCTCGGGAGCTCCCTAATCGGTGTTTACATTGAGTCATCGAGCATGATGGCCGATGCCATCAAGACCGGAGCCGCCCCAGAAACCATGCGATGCTTTCCGTCCACCCACGAAAATATGAGAGGGCAACGTCGTGGCGCGAGCAGTTGGCTTTACTGCATCGCACCCGCTCCGGCTGGCGAGAGGCATCTGGTAGTTCCTGCAACATCCACGCATCTGGATCCTCAGGTGTCGAGTGCTGCTTGCCTTTATCTATGTGATTGTTTCTGTTGTGCTGGTGACTTGAGGCCTTCGGCTGGATCTGCGTGCTAATCTGGTCGTGTGTGCTGTGCCCTCGAGGATATGTTTTACACTGCCCTCGCAGTCATCGTAGTGTGGCTGCCGTCGACTCCGCTCAACCACCACCGCACGCTTCTGCCCGCACGTATGCTGTCTCCGTAGGTCTATCTCGGCCTAGGCTTCTGACGCCTTCTTCTCACTGCTAGACTCGAAAGCAAGCGAATGAAATCGGGACCATAGCCTGCTGATTCCCAAGGCTGATAATTTGTGATGAAGACCCCGATGAAGAATAACGCTATGCCATCCCTCACCTATATTGGAGGAGGTTTCCCCACAGCATGTTTTCTGAACGCTTCACTGTTCGAGTGTTAGCATTGCATTGGTCCTACGCAAGACGCGGCTCTTCGCTTGAGCAGTTTCCACGTTGTCCATTCTTTGTTGAATGTTTCGCTTCGCTAATGTGTCGCCTACATCGAATTCTTCATCTCGCTATCATTTATTCACTGGCGCCGCCAACCGTCGTCGTCTGAATCAGCTGAACATTCAGCCGTCGACGCCGTTTGATTGCACAATTGCTCCCAGGTCCTCTCTAGCCTTTTATGTTCGGTTACCTCAGCTTATTTTATGTTAAAACTCGATAACCTCAAGGAGTGTTGTTTCGCAGCTATACAGTCCGCGTGCTACTCAAGTAATCCCTGCATGGAGGGAGTAGCACAGAGTCTACGAGAAGTCCATCTGTTCGGCTCCACTTTCATCCGTACCTTGTCAACATTGACTGACGTTCTTTCTCACGAAATGTGTACTCCGATGGAAATTTCAGGTTTTATGACAGCTTTGAAGAAGGCTTGGGGAGACCTTGATGATCGGTAGTCCCCTTTTCCTGGAATGAAACATTGACGTTCCCGTTGGTGCTCTGTTTGCTATGCGTCATATCGTACTTCCGATGGTCGCATTGGAATCTGTACATGTATTCTGAAGCCAGCGCCCTCTCCTCCTCCACCAATTACCGTCACGCCCTTGTGCCCTTTGCGACCTACTTACGTAGCTGAAAAACTCGAACATCGCAATAAGTCTGCTCGGTTATTGATTTTATCGGCCAGACGGCTACTGCTCCATCGATTCCGAACGTCAGTGCGATCGATTTCAGCGAAGAGGGCCAGATCGCTTTGCGTTCTAGTGTAATCCATTATGGAGGATGCACAGACGGCGATCCCTCCTGTACCAGCTGAGCGAAAACATCAGGTAGCGCATTCTGTTTCACCTCTTTCACCTAAAACTTTGAGCGAACATATTACGAGTGTAAGGCATTTCTTCCCTTTTTCTCTTCTCTGCTTAAGCATAAGATTCGCGAGAAAACGTTCGGAAAGTCAGGAGAGGAAAGGAAGAACGTTCGAGTCGTTAAAAGGGGTCAGGTGATAAAAACGTTGAATGTATTATAGAAAATTCTACTCACCTTGATGAATCTGAATGCTCTTTTCTTTTTTAACTATTTTATCTTGTATAAATTAATAATTGTTTCGCTCAAGTTATGTTGCTCAAGCAGCTCATGATATTAAGTGCACTTGTTTTCGAAAAATCAGAAAAGGTTAGCAGAAATAGCGAGTTATTGGTAAAGTTGTGTACATGTGGCAGTCTTGTCTCGTAGGAAGAAAGGAGAACGACTCGGCCGTCGCTTGACCACGGCAGGTCACTGCGTAGTCCAATTAAGCTTTCATACTGTCTCGTCAATAGAAATGGTGGTATGCGTCGTACATTGAAAAGGCAATTATCAATTGGTGGAGACCTGTTCGTGTCTCTTTCACCACTGTGTAACCTCCATTTCGACACTTACAATCCTTACCAACCAACAGGAGACACTCAGGACCCTTTATCTTTTGTAGCTTTCCTTCTAAACTTTTTTGGAGGGGGCTTCTGCTTCGCTGTCGTCTCGCTTCGGCTGATCTGTCCGGAGATTGTTTTCCCTAGCAGAAAGGGAAGGGTACGATATAGATCTATCCCTAGGCAAAGCATAGGCATCCGTGATACATTTGCACTGAACTGATGGTGAGTATTGGATGCGAACAGATCCTACGGAACCGCTATCAGAACCGATATGATCTGGACTTAATGGTGGATCTTTTCGTTGTACCATGTTGTGCTCTCCGTTCCACTGCTGCGAGTAGTTGTACCTATTCCACTTTTCTGCTATCATTCCTTCATCTTCTTAATGCCTTTCATTCATTTCATTCAAGATTTACTCATTTCTGCTGGCATCTTTGAAGCATTAATTCTATGACATCTTAAACTTGGTTCTTTACGTTGAATGGTTGTTCGCCAATTCCAACGTCAATAGGAGCAGCTCAGGTTAGTTTACAGCAGCAACTCGTTCTTCCTTCCCCTCCCTTACTGATGAGCATAGGGGAAGGATACTCTGTCTGTGTGGTTATCACCTAAGGGCAGTGCGAAACGAAAACCAAACTAATTATTTGTTTCTCATACTTTCATAATAAACTGTCACAATTGGCCGTGGCTTTACTCATTTATCAATTAATGGGACTTGCAGGATTTAATGAGCTTAGTTTTCAGCTGACTGGTTTTCGTGATGAAGCAAGTTTAAATTCGATGCTTCAAAACACGACCAAAATTCTGAACTCCTCCAATGCTTGAAAACGTTTCGAAAAGGAAGTTAGTGCTTGTAAAATAATGGTCTCGACGTTGTTGGTCAGATAGCTGGGTACTGCGGCTTTCCGTCATGAAGGTTTCGTTCGTAAGAATGCCTCAACGCCATCCCTTTAGAACCTAAATCTAATAGACTTGAGATTCGTAGTAGCTATAAAACCAGATCTTAGTATGTTTGTTAATCGCTACCTTTCCAGAGCCTCACTAAGTTTTGAGAGCTTGAAAGAAGGTCCTACAATACCGCTCACGTCGCGCGGTAAATACAGTTCACGAGGGATTAGTCTGCCGCAAACCGTCGCACGCTCACGTCTCCTTCAGTTTTAGGTTTTTTGTGAAAAGGTTGGAACAGTTCGATTCTTTTCATCGAGATCTACGCAAACATTTGTATCTCTCAGGCATGGCGCACATTGCCAGTGCTCTGTCGTGCCAGGAATGTGACTAGCGTGCGCCGTGAACAACACATAGAAATAGAAAGAGAGAAAGAAACGACCTATCAATCGAGTGGGCGAAAGCACGTGCACTGTTATTCTATCCACCCTCTCTGGAGAATGCAAAGCCTTCAGGACTATTTCGAAGCCTTTGGAAAAATTTATGAGAATTTTTCTAGCCGTTCTGCTCAAGATTTCCTTCAACCTGGGATATCTGAGAGATGCTAAAGCACGCATGTCCTGGGAATAAACTGCTCCAATCGCAAAAGCTTGCTCCAGTCATTTTTTTTGTGCCACCCGCAAGGAAAATGCGGTGTTCCGGTGAAATTGTATAAACATTTATATAATCTTGAGACACGAACCGAATGGTTCCAACCTAAACCTAAAGGCCGCCACAGACTTCTGCGGCGCCGCTCAGCGGCTTGACTCATCATCAGTGGGAGCGGTGACGGCGAGGTACTGTACTGTTTCTAGTGGGGACCGACTGGTGCTTAACAATAACGCGCCCCGATGACGATCGCGCGCCCGCATCGACCGTCTCCGCTCTGGATCCCGCCGCGAAAGGGCAGAGCGCAGAGCGCAGACAGACAGACGCTGGAGCGGCGCCGCCGGGTGGAATGATTCAAGTCATTCCCGCCAGCGACGCCGCCGGTGCCGCCGGTGCCGCTGGCGGCGCCGCTGGAGGCGAGCTCTGCGTCTCTGCCCTATGGTTAAGCATAGGGCAGCGGCGACGCCGCAAAAGTCTGCGGGGCCTTAAAACTGAAGGGGCTACGCGCTGAGCGAGTGCTGTGGAGTGCCCCACTTTTTTACCGCGCGATGAGCTCGTCGTCCGACTATGCTGCCTCGGAAAAGAAACAAATATCGTGTTCTTAGATCTGGTGTTTTTGGACCGCATCATATGAACCTCTGTTTATGACTTTGTGAGCCTTTGAGAAAACAATGACAATTATGAAAAAAGAAAAAGGATTCCCCTATACAGATTTGCTATGCTACTCACAGCTTCTTAACCGCCTTTATTGGCGTATGCTTCAGCTGGTTCGCCTCCTTCTGAGCTCCAATCGCTTGGGAGTCACCCCACCAAATATCTCCTCAATCCTACAAATTTCAAGAAGGCAGTTCGTCAAGCTCTCAGCATTTGTCGAGAGTTCTATAACCACTGGTTAACAGGGGCTACTGATCTTCCATTAACGGAAACTTGGAAGACGCCATATATGTGTCTGCTGATATAATATGACAAAGCAAGGTTTACGGGGAAAAATCTTCTCTTTTCTAATACTATTTCGCATAGTGAGCTCAGTCATGTGAAGTTTTCCTAGAAAAGCCTGCAAGCGTTTCACTATGGTGAAGTAATAAGAAATTCACCACTTTACAATTTCATAGTTTATCACAGTGCAGATTTCATGACAAGAATTCAAGATGACTTTGCGTGCCATCATGATTTCTCACTTGAGTCGTAATACTCTTAGTTTTTAGCGTTCTCGTTAATGTAAATGTTAATGTTTACAGGGTGCGTAAAAAGTATTGACGCACTAAACGTAAACGTTAGAAATAACAACGGGTTATAAAATTTCACAAGTTTACATTCAAAATGTCAGCAATGATCTAGAGAACAGAATAGCGTCACCTGTATTTTATATGGGCTTCTTTGCTGCGAATGCAGGGGCGAAGACGACTAGGGAATGCATCGACGCTGCGCCGCAAGTAGGCCACGTCGATTTCGCTCTATGCTTTGTCCTTCAGTGATTAGATACTTTTGTGCATTCAACCTGTAAAAGCGTTACATACTCTTCGAGGACCTCCAAAGTGGAAATTCTTGTTGAAGGCTCGCTGCAAGGGAGGCGCATCCGGCCAGTATCACGATTTGTGCATTCATCACAAGCGCCTCTCGTTTTTGTGGATACTGGAGTGAAGATAAATCAGCAGAACTATCTGTATTGACGCTCTAAAGAAGCATCTTGTTCCTTGGCTCAAATCCCACTTTGACAGCAAGCCGTATCTCTTCCAGCAGCACTAGATTTCTGCGCAGAGTCGAGGATTATTCAGGACTGGTGCTGCGTCAACCTGAAGGACTTCACTTCGGCAGAGGCATGACCTCTGTATAGACCGGATTTGAATTTACTTTTTTCACTCTGTATGGGATGTTTCGGATAACAAAACCTGCGCTACTTCCCACAAAAGTATGAATTCAGTGAAGGATGATTTGAGCAATGCATGGAACGAAATGGACGTGGACTACTTGCGACGCACCGTCGGTGCCTTTCCTCGGCGTCTTCGCTCCTGCATTTGCAGCAAAGAAGCCCATATAAAATATAAGTGATGCTACCCTGTTTGATAGATCATTGTTGAGATTTTGTATATAAACTTGTTAAATTTTATAATGTGTTGTTATTCCTAACTTTTACGTTTAGTGCGTCAGTATTTTTACACACCCTGTATTACGTCGCAAAAGGCAGACGCGAGATAGAAGTAAGTCAGTACATACTAACAAACAAACAATAAACATCAGACAAATGGTACAATCAGACAAGAACTGGGTGTGGTCGATTACCATGACTAGAGTCCGTCAAACTTAAGTAAAATCTTCGATGCATACCGCTTAAACCTGGGAACAAAGGGAGCGTTTGACAAGTTTCTCGTGATCCTTACGTATGCGCTACCTGCTCTATGCGTAAAGAAGGAAGCTCGAACAGATGATCTCGGGCAGGACAATGCTATTTTCATTATACCACCTCTAGATCGGGATGGCATCAGACCATATAAATCACAGCTACACTAGGTTGGTGCAGAATTTTGTGAACGAGACAAACATCAAATACCTTGCGTCGTGATACAAGAGATGGAAGGTTCGAATGTCTATTTCTGAACACTGCTTTGGGGATGCTAGTAGTAAATAATTTTATTTAAAATTAAATATTTTGAAAAATAGTAAAACTATTTTGAGTCTTCTCAATTCTGAAAATATCTTCAATCCTACTAAGGTTGAATACTGTTGTGCTCGCTTCAAATAATGGACGTATATAGGTCTTGCAAGTCCTTATTAAAAGAGTCCTGTTCCTTGTAGAAAGGTCTTTAAATGTATGAAATGTACGCAGAGGTGCTATCCTACAACAGATTTTGACATGATCGGAACAGTCTAATTTGTTGTTGTATGTGAAACCAAGATGTCTGAAATCCACCGATGTGATGTGGAGACCATCCACTTCATACGAATGCTGTGCAGTTGACGGAATGCTGCTAATACGCATGAAACTCGTTTTGTGCGGAGCCAAGGGGAACTGCCATTGTTTGGACCAGGAAACTAATAAGTTCATCCCTCTTTGAAGACATAATTCGTCATCAACACGATCAATGACCTTGTATGTTTTTACATCACCTGCATACGTGGCACAATCACAAACAACTCGCAAAATTTCCGGTATTTCCGAAGTAAAAATACTAAACAGTACAGGGGATAAGACCCATCCTTGGGGTACCCCACTTGCTATATGTTTTACTTCGGAGAATACGTGCCCAATTTTAACCTGAAACGTTCTTCCATTTAGGAAATCAGCAATCCACTTCGTTAGCATTGGACGTTTCCTAAGTTTTTTTAATTTGAACAGCAACTTTTTGTGAGATACCCTGTCAAACTCCTTAGCAAAGTCAAAATAAATAACTTCACAGCAGAGCTTGCTATCAAGCGCTTCAGCCCAGTCATTCATGCATTTAATTAGGTTCGTCTCCACAGATCCTCCTGATACAAAACCTTGCTGTTGTTTAGGAGTGATCCTATGGACAGAAACATGGTGCACTACATGCTGTTTAACTACCTTCTCAAAAAGCCTGCAGAAAAATTACGTAATGCTTACTGGTCTATGATTTTCTGGACTGTCAGAAGGTTCTTTCTTCAATGTAGGAGTGACGAACGAGTGTTTCCGCCGCAGTGGTACTTCTGCATACGTCAATGATTGGTTAAAACTGTACGCTAAAGGGCCACTAATAACAACTTTCCGTGTAGCTGAAGAGAAATTCGGCACTTCATAATCAGCTCATAAAGTTGATCAGATTGAAACCACGGAATATCCTTCGTGGGCGTAGTGTCAGGGCGGCACATAGGCGGTGTAGAGCCATCGTCAGTTTGGAAAGCAGTCACAAACTGGCTAGCTAACATGTTAGCTCTGTCACAAACAGTTGCTGCAATAAGCCATTCTTCCTTCGAACATCCAATTCGTTTCCTTTCGTCAATTTTACTATTTAACTCGTTCTAGCTGTTTTCGAACTTACCTAGAATCAGGTCAAAATCTTAACGCCCCCGTCCCCTCTGGAATTCGTGTCTAATTTCAAATTGCTGTTCGCGCTTCTCCGGATGGCTCAAAATATTTTGCATTCTTTTGATGCCTCGCATCTTGTCGTCTCGAGGAGATTTGCAAGTCATATTAAGCATCTATGGCGTTTTACAATTCGGAACACATTTCCTGATTCCTATCGTATTCAGACTGTTTGACGCTCTATCTATGAACGGCGCGTGTGCACATTGACGTCATTAGAGCTGACTGTTTGAATGTAGAGGCCTGAATTTTTACCACAATCAGAACGGGGTACATGGTCCCGAAGAGCGTAAAGGAAATCCTAATGAGAGGTGGGTGCAGAAGAAGCCCGTGCTTCCGTCCAAAACTACCAGAAACTGTCGCCTTAGCATATTTTTTTTCTCCGGAAATGAACTTCAGCAGTTAGTAGTTATCAAAAATGACAACGATTAGAACAAGCAAGGCGATGATGACTGTAAAAGCCAACGGTAGAAATCTTATATTCCAAGACCAGGGAGCCTGAAAATATTAGCACCCTATCACAAGATCTAGTGGCAACGATATGCACTTCGGTCTGATAGCTAAAAGTATTGCGGAAAGGATTAGGTCTTCTGCGACCAACGATCTGCTCTCGTTTGAACGGTACTGCGGCGGCGTTAAGGCAGTCGTCTCCAGCGGCCGCGTACGGTAACGTTTCCTTCTGGGGCCAGGTTCGTCAACCGCTTACCTGCCGGTAACGGTGAAAAGTACCGCTTACACTGATGCTGATGAATGTCATATCAAGGGGTTTGGTGGCACTTTTCACCTTTACCGGCCGGTTAGCGGTTGATGAATCTGGCACATGTTTAATGAAGAGAAAGTTAAACAAATGCTGAAAACGCAAGTGTGTCCTGACTCTGCGTTCCGATTCATTCATTCTCAGCGACTACAGAATCTTGAAAAGGATTCAACTCGCTTTGATATATTGTTCTGTGTTTGAGAACGCGGAGCGCAGGTTGTGATGTACAGCTTTAGAACCAGGATTTGTACTTAGCTTTCGTCGGCTTCTATTACATTATATTCATTTTGCATCAGATAGCCTCTTTTTGAACTAAGCTTCACGTTCGGGTCGTTTGATAAAGTAGCTGTACCCATAAGAGAATAATAGATGCTTTGCTTGCGGTTTCAGTTAAAAAAGGGTGCCACAACCTAGTTAGGAGTCAAGAGGGTTCGCTTTGCGATGGTATCATGTGAATAGCCTTCTTTTCCGTAGAACTTCGCCAACTTCCCATTTCTTTTGACCCAGTGGACAGGAAAGCAAAGCGAAGAAATTGCGCACGTTTAATTGCGACTTTGGTTAAACACTACACTGAGGGACAGTGTATGAGAAACCGATCTCCCAACAGAGCTAAAACGGTTGCAAATATCTGAAAGCTGTAAAGTCTAACCTGACTGCCGCTTACTTTTCGAAAACAAATACGTACCTCTCTCGAAGCCATAGTTCAATTTTTACTTTTTACCACTAGGCGATACTTTTCTCAAATGTGTTGTTTGTTTGATGTTGCTATTTCGCTCCAAGGCCTTAGCCTCTCTTTGAAGCACTGGTTTAAGGTTAGGATGGTGAATGGCCCCCAGCTGAACGGGACGGTCCCGAAGAGCAAGGACCAGGATATGTCGACGACTACTCTGTCGACAATAGCCGTACGAGCCGGAGAACATGCGTCCATTGTGGTCGCTTTACTGAAGGTAGGCGTGCGAGGTCTTATTCATACTGGATGGATGCGGTTGTGACAGCAGATGGTTCGCCGCTGCAGGAAGAGCCGTCATTTGATCGTCATTTTCCTGTTTTCAGGGCGGTAAAAATGTTGAAATGTGATTTTTTTTCACTGCTATGTCTCCTCATCGAAGTTTCAGTCCGTTGGGTTCCTGGAGCTGCGTATCGACGAAATGAAGCCAGGAGTTCTAGAGATCGGAGAGGGTGCAAGAGAGACAGCTAACCTCCTCAGTATCCACGACGATCTGCTTAAACGTCTTGCGGTTGGTTTCCGAATATTTCTTGGTTCACGACAGCTCAAGGTCTTCCGTTTCTCACAGCCAGTCGATCTCTCAACTTTTTTGGCGTTCACTTTCCCGCCTGGTGGGTAGATGAACTCTTGCAGTCGTTGCCGCCACCAGCATCACCGCAGAACGTTTCCCTCTGAATTGATTATGCGAAGCGACAGGTGGTGTGCGGGAGAGCCGCCGCTGCAAGTGTGCAGCTGAATACTAGCCGAATGTGACGGATCCACTAGAGGCTGAAAGAACGACCGGTGGTGAGCGGATGAGCGGACTCCAACTTTGAACTATGTGGAGTCTTCTTCCGCCTTCTGTTGGGTCGGATCGAAAGCTTCCGCCGTTCTAGTGCATTAAATGTGGCCGTCATGATCTTATAGCTTTGTACTGAACTACTGGATCACATACTTTTATCCCTGCGTGGGGAAAAACGTGTGGCTTTAGATGGATATAAAATTCATAAAGGGGCTTGCTAGCGCAGGGGAGAATGCGCTGCGTGCACAAGATTCCAGATTCTTGGTCTGGATTTTACGCCCAGGCCAACCAAGCTTTCCATCCCTCCGAGGTCGGTGAAATGGTATCAGACCTTTCCGGAAAGGAAACAACACTGAATCAGCCACATATACAGCTACATATGCATATATTGGGTTGATCGAAAACTCTTGCAACACTTTACGCAACTGCCTGTTTAATTTGTTGAAGCTTCTACAGTACTGGTCTTGTGTGGTGACGTCACAGTCCATTCTCCTCAAGCATACTATATAAGTCCTCGTCGAGTACGAATACAGCAACAATGTCAACGATAGCAGCATCCTCGCAGCAGCATCCTACGACCTATCGTCTACTACGAATTTCTGCAAGGCCATTCCGCAAGGACTGCAGCCTCTAACATCTGCGCTGCATTCAAAGAGGAAGTCATTCACTATTCCACAGTGGTCCGTTGGTATCAGCGCTTCAAGGCTGGAGATATATCTCTCGAAGGTCGATCTCGTCCTGTTGGACTCAGAAGACATGCTTTTCTGGGAGTTGCTGGATAGTGAGACCACAGTCACAGCATCTGTCTACGCTACGCAGCTCCAGAGCGATGGCCGACGCCATGCGCCAAAAATATCAAGAGTGGGGAAACGTCTACCTACTGCACAACAACGCGCGTCCTCATGTCGTAAAAGTGAGTTGCAAGAAAATCCAGGAGTTAGGTGGGAAACTCTGCTCCATCCACCGTACTCTCCAGACCTCGCTCCTTCTGACTACCACCTGTTCAGAGCTCTGAAGCAGCATCTTCGAGGTAGAGAGTTCGATGATCGACGTCAACTGGAAATAGATGTTTCTGAATTCTTTTCCTCACAGCACTCGGAATTCTGGCGGGAAGGAATTGAAAGGCTGCCTGAAAGATGGGGCAGGATCTTAGACATGGATATGGAATATATCGTGGACTGAGTTTTGTTTTAGCAAATAGACACAAATTTGAATATTGTTGTGCTAGTGTTCCAAGACTTTCCGATCAACCTAATAGACACGTCGGCTTGCCACAGCAAGTCATTGTATAGGTCAAATAAGGATAAGGATAAGGAAAAGCGTTATTCAATCTCTTTTCGGATGCGCCACGCATTTTACTTCTACAGGATGTCGGGCAGACAATTTAATCCATCCAGAAGGTCCAGGATTAGCCCAGAGAAAATATATTATGGTGCACCCAAACCGAATACAACATCACGTAGTTTGACGAATAGGGCTTCTTCTCACTAAATGCATGTCGGCAGATAATCGGCGGCTCTTCATGCACATGGCTAGGGGAATTTTTTTGCATTTCTAGAATTCAAGTGTTTATAATTCCGGTAGTCAACTCAGTGTTTTATCCTTTCCAGACGAGTCTGGCGCCATTTCACCGATCCCGAAGTGGTGAAGGCCTGGCCAGGAAGTCCAAACCAGCAACCTGCAATCGGGTGGGGTCAGTACTTGGCGCCTCCTCCGGTTGCGCCGCCCGCTCTCGTCTATTGTTTCAACCGGGAAAGTGATCTAGTGATTTCCTTTTTAAGGGATGCAAGAAATGTGATAGTTCTCACAAATATTAAAATGGCTAAGGTGAATAAGGTTATGGTTATTTCAATTTTGAAGACGAAAACGGCGGGAATTTTCGGTCCTTCGAATGTGTCAAGCGTGTTTAGGGGTCATTGAAGAACTTTGCTAACAGAACTTGTTCTAGAAAAGTCTTTTCTGCCTATGCAATGGATAAAAACTACAACAATCGATGAAACAATAATCGCCTACCAGCGAATGACCAGCAATCAGAATGCGAGAAGTTAGATGTCATAACTGTGGCCGTAATTGGTCATGTTTTCCCTCAAGTTGAAGTCTCAGGTTTAATTGCCTAAGTTTAAGAATGACATCTGTTCTGATATTTCCACTCCTGACCGCTGCGTACGCCCTCTCGTATGTATTTGTTGAAGGACTAGAGTATCATCAAAAAAAAATGGAGGGGCACGAGCTTGAGCGAGGATGACAGTAACAGCGTGATCGCATCCGAGGCACAAAACTATTTATTCACAATTTACTGGAGCTGCCTTCAAAGAAGGAGCCAAGCAAGATCCCCAGATCCGTTCATCATTTCAGTCTCTGGGCACTCTTAAAAGCGTGACAGTCACAAGGAGTAGGGCCAAGCTTCTGAGCTTTGAGTGTGCCCAAAGCGGAAGCCTTGGATAGTACACCTCACAGTTCACCGGAAAATTCCACTAACGTCAAAGCAGAGAGGATCACCTCGATTGAGAAAGCTCTGACAAACTTCCACTACCTCTTGCCATTAGGGCATTGAAACTGCTTTTCTATGGTTTTATTCTATGCACGGGCACTGAAACTGTTTTTGGGTCTTGCTTAGGCAGAGGGACCCAAAAACGGTGTCAATGCCCGTGCGTAGAACTCGTTTCTCTGTGGTAAACGCATTGGGTGTTTGGTGGGGATGGAGGCAAGAGCAGACAACTGGTGCTCTTCATTGGCTGGTGCTTCGATTAAGATTCCTTCCGAGCAAATCAAGAACGTTTTTCGTAGTTGTTAAAAGGTGCGACCAAAACTCTCGCGTCAGTGGGAATCGAATCCACTCCCTTGTTTTCCGGACGGGATGAATTATTGTACCAGGGCTGTTTGATCGAGCGGAACCTCCACGATATGTTCCTAACAAAGACCTATCAGATGTCGAGATAAGCTGGTGGCTGACGTCGGCATGAAACTTGTCGAACTGGAAACCTTCGTCGATTAATGGATGACGGTGCGGGTTCGAGTCTCCCATGCTGCAAGAGTTTTGATCGCAACTAAACATCCTTTTACAATCTCCAACTTCTCTCTTCTTCAAACCTCGGCATTGAAAGTTGTTAGTCAGTTAAGTTTTTGTGCCAATATTTATAGATGGACGTTTACATAGCAGTGCCTGAGGTTTCGACTTCTTTTTTCTCATCTTCAGAGGCCAATTGGATCCACCGGAAGGGTTGATGTTCCCCACGTTAGTAGCCAGTAGGGAAGAAAGGAGGCTCTGAAGAAGACGAGAAGTCGAAACGTCAGACCCTGCTAAATAAAGATCCACCTATAAACCTCGTGTCGGCACAAAAACTTAACTGGTCCTTCCAACAGTTTCGGTCTTCTACATATGCCTGCCGCTCGAGGCTTATGCAAAAATGTTGAATGTTTTTGGTTGTTTCCGGAAATTCAAGGAATCAAGGCATTTATGAACAAAAGCTGGCTGCTGGCATGGCCTGTCAAATAAACTATGGCAGGTGGTGAAGGGCGAGAAAAGGCAATGCGCTTTTGTCCGCCAGAAGTGCTGAAAGATTTAAAAGGCGTCGTGGCGTCGTAGTTACTGTCGATTGTTCTCCTGATGCTCACCGTTTCCTAAATCCAAACGCTTCGTTTTTTAGAGACCTGAAGAAGAGGTGAGAAGACGGGTGCGCAACACTCGTTAACCTGCACCACACGAGATGTGCATCGGTGGCGCAGTCAGAAGGAGTGCCGCCTCGTGGGAGCACGCCGGCGGGCTTTTCAGTTCGCATCCGAGTGCTGCCAACACTTTTTTTGTTGTCATTACGCTTTTCCATGATCACAGGAGTCAATTTTAGACCATCAATACATACAGCAAACGAAAGTCTTATATTTATTATTTCCCTTTTAGTTAGCAGCTACGGTACAAATCTACGAAACAAGTTAAACACAAGCGCGTGTCACACCAGCAGCATCTTACAAAAGCCAGTGAGGAACAGTCTTCTCCCTGGCAAGGAATGACCACTTCTTCTTCGTTGAACGCGTAATCTGTGGGTGTTGAGAAGGGTCCTGGGGAACATCAAAGTAACAGCTGCCACCCACGCGTATGACAGACACGGCCGAAACATCGGAGCGCAGAACTGTCGGTAGGTCTGGCTTATAATCTGCAATTAAAAGGGTGGTACCCTTTTTGCATAATAATTTATACCATTTACCTACTTTCAATATAAGTATATTTTATATATTTATATATTCTACTATAAATAATATATAAAAGAAGGTAAGTGGTTATTTCACATCAGTTACCTACTTTCAATATAAGCGTTGTTGTGTGCAACTACGGTATCATTGGTGATACGGTATGATATGGCGGTGGTAGAGATATGAATAGTTGAAAAACCTGGCACATATGAAGACGCAAGTAGACAGCCTTGGCTTGTTGTAAGCACTGGTGGTCTAAAATTGACTCCTGTGATCATGAAAAAGCGTAATAATAGCAAACTATCACGTGCAAAGATATTGGCAGCACTCGGACTCGAGCTAAAAAGCCAGCCTGAGCGTTCCTACGAAGCGTCACTCCAACCGACTGAACCGACTGCGCCACCGAGGCACATCTCGTGGGATGTCGTAGATGTTGATGAGTGTTGCGCACACGCGTTCACACCTCTTTTTCAGGACTTTAAAAAAGCGTTCAGCGAAAACTGACTGTGGTTCTGGAGTCCGCTCACAGCGCTCTACATCCTGTCAAAATAGAATCGCAAAAGCTCACTATGAGTTGGGAACCTTTCCTTGTTAGGCGGATAAGACGCAAAGCTTGAACCCTTTCATAAGCAACGTCCCAATTTCGGATCAAAATCTGGGCAGCCCTGCTCAAGTTCAGCGCCATTTTCTACTGTGTCTGCAAGATCGTTTTCTCAGCAATGCACAATGATGCTAGCAGTTCACGAGCTGACGCATCGCAACTATTTTCACGACAATCAGAGCATCAACTGGCAGAGACTCACTGAAGGCTGGAAATATGTTGGATTTACAAATCCTCAGCTGGTTTTCAGGACAAGGAAGATCAGGTGACGGCACTGTTGACGCGAACAGAGAATCTCAGTTCTGAGAAGGAGGCCAGGGAGGCGATCGTCTACGAGGACATGGCCACCTGTCTCAAGGAGGTACATGCTTCCTGCTCGCTGAACAGCTCTCAACAGCAGAAAATCCATGTGTCATTTAGGCTTGGCGAGGACTGCAGAAGCAGCTTGTGCTTCGAGGGTACCTTCTTCGAGAGACGCTCACCTTCCATCGATTAGTTGAACATCATGAGAGGGTTCGTGACTGATTATTTGCCCTCCAAGTTTTAGTTAGCGATGCAATGACGTGTGAGCATAATGTTCTGCTCTGTCTATGTTTTCGTCCTTTACCACGCTTCTTCTTTCCTTTCATTTTCCCTTTTCGTTTCCGTGATCGTTTACCTTCGCGCATGATACCACGTGTTTCATACTATTCAGCGCGTGCCGAAAGAACTAGGATCCTTGGAAGGTGATAGAGCTCTTATCCACTGGGCCGCATTGAAGTCTCGGTCTTAAAGTTGAGCACTGAAGCGTGAGTCCCGCCACACGAAAATAGTTCGGTCGCCTTCACTTTGCGGTCGCGACCTTGTACATACCATGACTTCAAGTTCTACATATGCGCTTGGTAATCCACCTGAGTAGCCAACTTCTCTAGTCGTTCTTCGCAGAATCTCTTGGCGAGAGCAAAATTAGTTTCGGAAAAAGTGTGCTATGAACAGCTGTGAGGGAGTGAATATATGATAAAACAGTAGCTATTTAGAACTGGTGCTATGGTGTTGCTAGGTTCAGAAAAGGGTTTAACCTAATGTAGGTACATATTGCCCTGGTGTTTTAAATTGTATTGTTCTGTAAAAGGAAATTAAAAAGAAAACATAGTGAGCACATGGTGAACACTCATAGGCGTCCAAACCTACCAAGTTGGCAGTAAATCCCGTGATTAACTCCGACTTTTCACGTCATTCAATCTGCAAAGAATCAAACATTTCGAAGTTTTTTAACGCAGAAACTGCTTCTTTGTCCACAAGATAACGATGCAAACGAGTTTGTGTAGTTGTTTTTGATGCCCGACTGAACATTTTTGCTGGACATTCAGAAGGGATGACATCAAGAAATCGCGCTGTCTTCTAGTGTGCGACTCCACTTAGGCAGCATTAACCTGTCCATCAAGTATACATTGCGAAAACTGGGCAGTGCGCGGCGCCTGACACATTAGAGAATATTCGCTGTTTTTAGATTGCAATAGGACATGACTAGTGAACACTAAAACAGTGTAGCTTTCCTTGTAACGCCCTCTGTTATGTGTAAATGAAATTATTTTGGTGTCACCTTTTCTGCTACTGTTCACAACTATGTCTTTTGTCCTTGCTTCAAAACGTTCACTAATCTCCGCTGGTCACATTTTAGCGACTCCACTCTAAAAAGGATAAGTTCTTCTCCAGAAATAGTCCTAGTAGTGATACGTGTCCATAGAAGGCCAGTAGTTCCGAAAAGAAGAGCTCGTCATTCTCAAACCAATCATGTCTGTGCTTGTTTAACTTCCGTAAAATATTTTTATGTGACGGCCGGTTTGTGAGGGTGATCAAATCCGACAGAGTATAGCAACCATAGCAACCCACCATCATCGAGAGTGAGTGTGTTCGGGTGGTAGTTTATTCCAATTCTGCTTTCTGGATCGGCAGCTTATGCGCACGTAACAGATAGAAAAGCTGGCATAGCAGATAGGATTCTTCGGCGCTGGTAGCGTCAGCATCGTGATTATCTACTTATGCTGCATGTGCACCATACATTGGCATGATTCATTTTCGGACATGCGATTCGGATATCCCAATTCAAATCATCCCGAAATCCGGGAACCGCAAAATCGCCCTTATCCGAACCATCCGAAAAATCCGGGGCCACGAAATCGCCGTTATGCGTTTCATCCAGTTATCCGAAGAATTTTGAATCCAGTGTGTAACACGCATCGAGCGTACAGGTTGGTGCGTATATAGCATAGGTAACGTTTATGATTATCCGACAAAACATCTAGGCTCAGCAGGCGTCGAAGAATGAAGAGCTGCATAAACGAACTCAATATGATTCAGCATTCAGTCTCTGCGTCGTACCGGCGTCAAAACAAAAACCCCATTCCATGTGCGACGCTGAGGAATGTATCCTTGGGTCTTGTTTGACGCACCACTTTATTCACCCTCAATGACATTTCCGTGATGTGAGTATTCAGAAAATGTGACGTCAGCAGAAATATTTCCAAAACAGCCTTAGCCGACCTCTCCAACAGCGACTTTCTTGCATTGGACCATTTTCCTCATGAGGATCCCCTACTCCCTCTTCAATGCACAACTCCCAGTAAGGCAGCATGTTGCGCTTTCCATGACGTACTCTACTCGTGCCACTTGTATTCCGTTGGAATATGAAAGTATGGTAGGAAAAATGGGCAAGAAAATTGTCATAACGAAAGTACACCCCCAAAACGCAATGGAATTCGCAAACAATTATTTATTCTTGTGTCTTCATTCAGATAACCCTATGCACAGTGTTGCAACGAATTTTAAAAAATGACCATTGCAGGCTGTTTTCGTCCGCACGTGTTAAACTAAAAGTTCTTTGCGAAATTGGTCCCTTGCTACTTTAACAGGACGTTTGTTGTCTCACAATGATAGAGATAGCCGTCACGGTTAAAATATAATAAAAAACAGATGAAACGCGTAACGCTGCAAAAACCAGTTAGCTTAGGGTGAAGCCTTCTCTTGCTATTGCTGCTCCTGCTCGAAGCTCTTCCTTCGCTGCTGTGCTAGACCGAGGTCGTGTGATCCAGCAGATGCACACGATCTGTCCCCGACTGCATGCAACACTGCGGATGGCACCGATACCGTCGTTACGCAACGGGTCCTACCTTTCAGGTTGTGGACGAGACAACGAAAGCACTCCAGATCTCTATGCGGACAGAAAATGGCCACGATGCTGCTTCTGCGTCGAAGAAGACCGACCAGCTGATGAACGGTATGCCTACTGCAGGGACATTCCTTGCCAGAGCCTTTTCTAGGGTGCTTATGAGGTCGGTTTTAGAAGCTGTTTCCACCAAACCTACTTTAGATCTGATTGACACCACTGCCGAGGCGATGGATGTAGGATCGTCGGTGATCGCTCAGATTCGAGCCCTTGGTCCCATTGCCGACAACCCGGAGCGGGATCAGCAGATGCTGGCCTCCTGTGTCTTGATCGAGAAGAATATGCTGCGGTAAGCTCAGCGAATTTTTTAGGCGGCACCTACTGAGAAATGGCTAACGCATAACATCTTGCCATCCAAGTCCCTGTCAAACCGTCACTTTGACGTGTACAATCCGTCAGTAATGAAATCATGGAGAGATTCTGAATTCTATAGTTTTAACAAAGAAGTGCAGGCGTTAGCAAGAGATGCTCTTGACTGATCGGGAGGATGGCCCTTTGCCCTGCTGTTGTAGTGCGAACTTCACTGTTGGAAAAGCCGAAGCTGCTTTCTCTTGAAACAATGCCGGGTTTCCAGGTTTATAGTTTATGTCTTTAGCTCTACTTTGGTGTTTTACTGATTATTTAATTGTTAGACTTGTTATGTGCGAACTGTAGTTGCGGAGAGTCTATCAGCCCGGGAGACAATTATTGCCAAGGGTACACAAAGAGCAAAATCTTAATAATTTCCTTATCTTGTTGGTAATTGCTAGAGGAGATACGTGTCTAATGTGAACGAAATTAAACGTTCCTTCCTCTGTTGCTTTATTGCGATTGTTTTGTTTGTTTGTTTGTTTGGTTCTTTGGTATTGTGATGCACCCACGAGTGCAAATGATTTAAAAAAATCTTGGCGGGCCAACTTCGAAAGCGAGAGTCATCATTTTCAGCTTAGGTAGAAATCGAAGCACGCGGTCGACAATATCAACAGGACACACATATACCGGCGGCCATCTCCGATTAGGCTGGATTATCTATTCCACGCAACTCTGAGCCCAGCAAAAAAAGTTCTATTTTGTCTCAGCATCATGCCCTACGTATCTCGGTGCTCGAACGCCATTCTACCCCATGAGCCTCTGAAGTCACAGCAATAACTGCCTACATGGAACAACTCCACTGATTGGTCAGGGCACTACTTGAGAAAGAAACACGCCATCTTGGCGTGACAGTTCATCAGAATAGCACCACGCCTTTCGTGAGGAAGATGACGCGACGGTTATTTACGCGTTAAGCATAATAACTACCTCGGAAAATTGAGCCGGCGCTGACTACGGTGGGTGACCATCTCGGCTTTCGCGAAACCGAGCAGATTTGACGCCACGAGGCAGATTCCACGACAACTTGCCGAAACTTTCCTTTGTCTTGTACGAGTTCGCATTGCAGACGACACAAACCTCTCGAATGCTCCCGCAAACTTCTATGGCGTACTGGGCAGCTCTAGCTGGCCTTTTTTCGTTCACAACTCTCGAAGTTCCGGCAGCAGAAAATCGACAACCTTCTAAATAGATGCTGTAAAGTTTCGGCAAGTTGTCGTTGATCAACTTTCCTTGCGTGCTTAATTATGGAGCGTGCATATTCCAGCGAATAACTGGTTTTCACTAGGAAAGTTTCTGCTTAATAACTGGCCATGAACTCTTCTTTAGAGAAAGGAGATAGTGCGTGAGAACCAAGCATGAATCGCAAAAAAAGGCTTATCCCAGGTCCCAACGTGTTGGGCGGTTTCGTGGCTAATTTGCGAGCTAATGGCCGGCACCCATATGACCCGATTGGCAGAAAAGTGTGCCCAGCCAGACTGTCCAAGGCTGGGCACACTTTTCTGCCAAACACGGGAGGCTGGCTCCATGCTCTCCACCTGGCCGCCGAAGAGAGGGTGCAATCCTCACAAGCTCCATCGGCGGCACTGCGCACCCGCTCGGAAGGTGACTTCGACTCCCCTGAGTGTCGGTCACCTGATCGTCCTGCTTTCTTGTGAGATGAAGGACTCTATAACTGTGAGTTGCTGGACATTCGAACGAGAAATCGTCAAACTTGTTAGGGGAAATTCGGCCATCGATCTGGCCCTATTCCATGTCGTATTGCACGCCACCACAGATATTGTATAATATAACCTGTCAACAATGAGAAGAACTGAATAAAGCGCTTGATGGGAGAAGGGGCGCCACACTTCACCATAAGAGCGGACTCCGCCATAAAGCGGGATTAATGTAAATGAAAACGCTGATCCACCCTTCCAGTACCTCCTCTTTCTAAAGTAGTGGAATGTGAAAAGTTGAAAGTAATGAAGTTACTTCTGCGCGACAAAGCGTTCGAAATCTGGAATGATTTTAAAAAATCCCCATTGCTATTCTGTTGAAAGAGTTTGGAAGGGTCTTTCTAACATTAGCAAACGGCAGGAAGAGTTCGTATCGTAGGGCATAATGTTATCGAATGCAATACTGGCTCTTTTCTGATTCCGGATACATGAGTAACTTTACCCAGGGCTAGAGAGTATAAATTGAAACATTGTTTGGAATTTACAAGAGCGAGGAGGTGGGTGAATGGTGGAGTAGAATTATATCATTCACCGAATTATATCATATCATCAATACCAAATTTGGCCTCTCCCCACTATCCTCTGTTGGTAACTTATCTATCACCATTGCCTTAACTGCCGCGAACCCGGCCTCTGCAACAAGAATATGGGATTCATTGAAGGTGACTCTGAACGACGATCCGCGTTTATTGGGGAATGCGACAACGCACTCAAGACGTTGAGGGGTGCTCGATAGTTCTGGCGCGTTCTGTGGTAGTGTTGGTAGAGCAGTATCTCGCAGCAGCGCACATGTCCACCTGTTCGAATTTCGGTCACTGTTGCAGGGTTGCGTCGGAGTGGGAGCGTGTGGAGGCGATCTGGAAGAAGGAGAGGTCCAGGGCGGTGGTCAGGACGACCGTCGACGAGCTGTTGGTCAGTGAGCCAGATGAGTGGATGCGCGCTCTTCCATAACTGACGTGCTCACGTTGCAGATAATCGAGCAGTGGCTCGCCCATGCCGAGCGCCGTGTGAAAGCGGTGAACGAGAGCGGCTTCAAGATGCTTCTCGACGAGGGCAATGTGCGTGCGGTATCAGGCTGCTCTCAGGGGTGGCAGGGGACTTCCTTCCTCGCTCGCTGTAACACGAGAGCTCTTCAGGCTTTTTCTGCACTTGAGAACAAAATGTGTGTCTAGGATCACAAAGCTCGCCTCGTGGAGCTCGCCACGATTAGTGGAGGCGAGGAGCTGCCTCGAATAACACATCTGAACGGTCGGATCGAGGAGTTCCTGCACTACGTGAAGACGAGGATGAACCGCTCGCAGCGAATCCAGGCCTTCTTCCAGTCGGCTCAGACGGTTAGCGTCATACTGGTCGTGTTCCTCTCGCTGCTCGTGTACCTCGCCTTCGCTGACGCATTTATGGGTGACGTTGAATGTATGTCGTGGAGTTCGAACAACTGCTCAAACCTTGCCAAATTTTGACGCCCATACGCGGATTCGTTCGAGTTCGACGACGTGGTATTCTCAGGGGGACTCGTAGAAAACACTTTAAACGTCAGCGAAACGGATCCGATGCACTTAGGCCTGAATTAACAACGACATGCATGCGACCGCAAGAGCTTCCGGGTCCGTTTGTCTGCCATTCAGTGCTGTTCAGCTCGCATGAGTTTCGTGTTAGAATTTCTCCCGGGATATGTGCACACCTCGAGCAACTATGTGGCAGCGCAGGCCTTCGCAGCCTATGAGTGAATGCAGTCTAACCGTATGTTGCTGTAATAGTGCACCTTCTTCTTTCGCACGACGCATGCTATTAAATTTCAGGATGCGCTCACTAGTAACCGGGTCAAGGCATTCAGCTTCCTAAATGTCCGTCTTGGAACTAGAATTATTCTAGCCGGCAACGATATTGGAATATAGTTGATCAGATTTAGCAACTTAAAATTAGCGTGCCACTAGCCAGAGGATAGACAGTTCGATATAAAAAGAGAAATGTAATTGTGAGCAGTCTGTTGCGAATCTTCTCATATCTTCCATTACCACAGGAAGTAAACGGCAGCGCGACAGGAGCTACACCCGTCTCTGCTGGTGGGGGGGGGGGGGGGGGTGGCGTCAGGAGGTACAGCCGTTGTTCTGCGCATCGGAAACTTTTGTTTTGCGCGTCAAAGGTTTCGTAAGGCAGCAGTTAGATTCTCGGTGAAGCCTAGGGGCTGGGGTGGGCGAGCAAGGGGGATGAGAGGAAGATCGCACGCCCCCCCCCCCCCCCCAGCAGGGGCGGGTGTATCTCCTGACCGTCCCTCGAAGTAAACGGGTAAGAATGCACCAAAGCGTTTTAGCTGAAGGAATGGCTTAGGAGGGGTCATCGGGTTATGTTGCCATAAACGCCGAGTATTAGTTTTGGCCGGTGTCCTAAATTGTATTTCGCCGCGTGGTCTGGCCATCTGCTAGATCCCACCTAAACACTTCTACCATACATAGGGGCAATGTTAAGTGAGCCTTCCCTTCGCTTCCACTGCACCGGATCCGCCTAGCGCCGGTAAAAATTCCAACACGTTGTGCGTAATTTTGGTTGCACGAATCCGAAGAAACAATTCTGAGCTTCAGCAGTTCGTAGGGTGCACACATTTCCAACGGCACTTGCCATTTGCCATTCCTGAAGTCCGTTTTGATGCCGTTAGTAACGTTTACGAGTGTTTTAGGCTGCAGTCTTAACCGTGAGTGTGGTTTTGCTGTACCAGCTGTATAGGTGGAAGTACTGCAGAGGTTCGGCCAGCTGAAATTTGTTTCGGTGTTGAGTCGGGAGACGTTCTGCGCCTCAACTGCTTCCGAAATCCTCTGGAGGAGGACACCTCCCGGCCGATTTTTGTCTTTCCAAGGAAACAGTGCCAGCCCGCACACGTTGCTTTCCGTGAAGCAACTTCTTCGCCGCCGCTGTCCGATGGAGCTGTGGGAGACTTCCGAATCACCACAGTTCGCGAGCTGCGATCTCGGCAGCGGAGGAGATCCGCTCGTACTCCCCCTCCCACCGCGTCGTGGTGTGTCTGCACCGATTGCTCGCAGAGTGTGTGCTGCTTCTTCTGCCGTTCTGCCAGTGTTGTTCCGTTACTCAGTGACTGGTTCGAGAGCTTCTCTTTTCTAGCTCATCCTTTCGTTGTGAAACGCCTCCAACGTTGTACGTTATCGCTCGTGATCGCCTCCGCTCCTCAAGAATGCCTTTCCAACAACGCGAAACAATAAACATCCTCTTCACCTAACACTGACTCATAATTCACTCCTTGTGTTTGCATGTCGCAGCTTAACAGACTATGAGGTGGTCAATAATTTGAAATGCACATGTTGTATTGAGTGTCACGGATGGTTCGTTTTCTGATTGAAATAATCCTCCTGGTAATTTATGGATCTCGTCCGTAGCTAGGGTGCATTTGGCAGAGATAATAAAAGCGGCTCATCTAGTCCAAATTGTTCGACTACCTTTTTTGAGAAACGTTACATTTGCCCGGTTAGAAAGCACTTCTACCTATACATTTATAAACTCCAGTATTTCTCAAAGTCAAATTTACTGAATAGGAGCATTATAGGTAAAGTCGCTGTACGTTTTGCATTTTTTCCAGACATAGAATGAGCTTTTTTTAACAGGCAAGACCTGCTCATTGCCGATACGGGTGTCTAAAACCAAGGCAAGAGGACTGTTTCTTACAAGTCACATGCAAGAAATTAAAAAAACGGACATTTGAGGTGTCTCGGCGGTTGCAATTTTAGCATCAAATCTGCTCACAATCGTCAAGCCACCAGTTATGGACACCGTAAATGCAACTCGATTACGCGTAACCTAGAAGCAATAATTCATTTTCGACTACAAACGTAAACTGCATGGCTGTAGGATCTATGGTCCTACCTGTTAAATATCTCACCACTGAATTTGGTGGACATTTCTTCAATATTCTTTCATTTTGCTCACAACTTTTTCCTTTCGGAAACACTTTGACTGCGACTTTCATTGGTGATTAGTAGTAAATCAGCTGTCAGCCAACTTAATGTCGAAGTTATGTAATGGTTTCTGTTGCTTTCCACTAGACAAAGTTTCCACAATATGCAAAGCATCTCGTGATGGTTTATTGACGTGAACGTTCAATGATGAGTGACCCTCGAAGTCATACGAGGCTTGCGCAGGCGGCGGCGTAACAAACAGCCGATTTTTTGACTAAGCATTGATGGTGAGCGGTAACCGCAGTGAACACGAGTTTTTGAGAGAGCGTGTAGGTGGTGCCTGCCCGTACAGCCGCCGCATTCGCGGTCGTTCATGCAAAAGTGCCTGCTCTGAGTTCTTTTAGCCCTTTCTCTTAAACTATGGATAGTCGCCTCCGGGACCAGGCGACTCTATACAACAAGTCAATTTACACACGATCTATTTCTTCCCCAGAGTGCAGCACCGCATCTTTCGAAGAATGATATTCGGCGAACGGCAGCTCTGGCGAGCGCCTACCACATGAAAATTGAACGAGAGGGGAACCTTTTTAGCTCGACAGCGCTCTGATGTATTTCTTTTTCGAGTTGTACACTCTATGCTAGTTGACTTCGCAAGTGTCGAGTTCGACGGAGCTCCGTAGCTGTGCGACCTTAGCCGGTGTCAAACAACGCTATGAGCGTGGCTCATTCCTGCGCCACCACATCCTTGGTGCTGAACCACGAAGAAGTGAGGGCAATGATGCGAGCTTACCCACCGACAAACCAGGATGGACTTGTGGCCCAACGCACAGCTAGGTTTTGCCACGGACGCTTCCTTAGCCAACGTTGACTGCAGGATAAAACGAGTCAGAAAGCCATAGGTTACGCGCAACTATTTAAAGTGAAGCTGAACATATAGGTAATAACATTAACGCAATATACGGCTGATCAACTTCAAGGGGTTGGTGTATTGTTAGCCTTCTGATTTTATTGCTGTGAAGACATGTTTGCAGTGGGAAGATCTTCAAAAGCAGTTCTCACAACGTAACCCGGACGCATTTGAAGGGGAACCTCCCTGGCTGTATCATCTGTCGTGCCGTTGACCATCGAGCGAGCATCAGTTACCGTTCGAATCTGTCGCGTGTCAGAGGGCTGCGATGTATCCTTCTGGCTCGAAAGTCAAGAAGAGCGTCATATCTTTCGTTCAGGGCTTTCGCAAAGAAGTCCGACCAACACGTTGATGTGCATCATGTTCTTTTGGCAACCCACGGAAGCCAGTCGGTGACGGCTCTTGCCTAGTGGAGAGCCTAGTATTGCGTGGCTGGCCCCACGGCTCTGGTCCTACGTTCCACATGCGCGGCCAGCATTCGCCCTTTGGCTAATGCTGCTGCCCGTTTTTGAGGGTTGCGCTAAAGAGCTTCGGGGGTATGGTATTCCCTTGCCTAATTCCTCTCTTCATATTGACGCGAAGTCGTTGTAGAATGATGAGGCCTTTGTCGGAAATCCGCTGTACAGCTTTCGAAATACTCGGATGCGCTGAGTAGGAAAACCCTGTGTGACCATGGGTTTGATAGCCGCTTCAGCTTCGACGGAGTCGAATGCCTTCTTCAGGTCGATGAACGTAAGGCGAAGCGAGAGTTTGTACCCTCGCAGTACTTCTAGCGCCGTCACGGCGTGTATGTGATTTGCGTGGCTGTCCTTTGTCCAGCGCTCTGCTGATCCCATTCAGGATAACTCGGTCAATCGCATGTCTCTGGGTATGCGCGACTCTTCGCACCCGAGAGTGCGTGTCGTTGTGGGACAGAGTGGGCGGCGCATTAATCCTGCGGTAGACATTCTCGGCGCACAGGACTGTCGAAGAGGTCGGAGTCGTGAATGATAGCTGACGCTATCTGTCCGGAGGAGGCGATTTGAAGAAAAATGAAGACCTTCGGTATGATTGCTTTTGGGTTACTTATCTTACGGGTAGCCATTTAGGTTCTGTCGCGCGAAGAGTTCCGAGTACGGCAGTAGAATTTCTAGGAGCTCCGGTGCACTGCTCCAACGTCCCTCTGATAGCGCGCGAGGCCTAGGCAGGAAAACTTAAGGGTTCAGCGCTTACTTATCGCTGCGTGCAGCAAAGACGGAAGTTCGTTGCAGCAACTTTTGCCCCTCCACCTTTGAGGATCGCCTTTTGGTGTTTCATAGTCTACTGAGTGCAATCTTTTGGCCGGCTCCACATGTAGGAGAAGAGTCCGAAGATCCTCTGAAGAACGAAATCTGTGGACCTCCTTATCTTACTTACTGTACTCATGTTTTATTAGCAATTGGTTTGGGCAAGCCGCTAAGGGCTGCACCTGCGACGAGTGGCAACTTTTAAGCTAATATCAGATTTCCAAATATCTATTGGTTCGAAGGACTGACTTCCTATATCGAACAACTGTCACCAACAAAACTTTGCTCACCTCAGCCAGTTCCAGTGAAGCGATCTAGTATCATGGGAAAACCTCATTTGATCCGCTTTCTAACTCTCATAACTAGGATACTGCTGCTCTCTGAAGCCACGACGGGACTTTGGAGGCGACAAAACGATCTAAGCGCCAGGCCCAGAGTAATGCTTCCTGCTAGTGAATTCCTTAGCGCAGAAATAACATGCAAAATCGGCTACCGATTGCCTTGTGGTCAACCTGGTCATCAATAAACAAGCCGCAACAAAGTTACTCTCCACAGCATACAGCTGGAAAATGGGCAGAAAACACTCGAAAATTGTGTAGGCGTCAGGACACTTCAAATCTCAACCAGTCAGTTGGAATGCGAAAATATCGGAACGAAGAGACACCGAACCACCGGTCACCTTCGCACGAAGCAACGCCGCTATCCACTGCACCGCAAGCCGCTTGGAAGGTTAGCATCGCGGGTATACAAAAGACCCCGTGAGGCACCGATTCAACATAACATCAACATAATGACCCCTACTCCTTGGGTTTAACGGCATGACAGAAAAGAAACACATTTTTGTGCTAATTGAGGGATGGAGATTCTTCCTACATGACTCGCTCTCCTTGTTCAGACATACGCTTCAGAAACCTTTCCATGTAAGTTTTATAGCGCCTACACGTCACTTATGTCAAGATACAGCTCGTTACGATATAACTTGTGAATGCGTCTGTAAATATATACGTGCGAAACGTCTCTACGCAGGATCCTTAAAGGAGATGGGAGTACCATCTAAGGCTTCCTTGAATGCCGTGATTCTATGGGCGTTAAAATGGTTGAATGTAATGTGAGGTTCAAGAAAACAGACTGACAAACAAAGGACCGCGTGCAGTATGGTATATATAGCAGCACAAGTCTTCTTCTTCTGCTATGGCACTGCATGATAGAACGATATTCCTCGAGTCACTGAATTTCCGTTAACACAGGCGCCACGAATCAAACCTTCAATAATCTTTTTTTCAGTTTTTTCGTGTTTGCACTAACCAACTGCCTTCGATTTGCATCACTTCGCTGTTTTCGCATTGTCGCGTCTTACACCGATCTCCAGATGCTGTCTCAACTGTCGATGATGGAGGAGGATATGAGAAACGCTAATGCGGCGATGGCGGGGGAGCTGTACCCGCTGGCGCACCAGAAGGCGAGCACTGTGATGCACGAAGGGCGAGACATTGCTGGTTCGTGTCTCTTCCATTGCCCACTCCGTCAGTTCCTTCAATAAATCCGCCGCCCTTCTTCTCCAGCGAAGGAAGTGCTCACCTACGAGGAACAAGGGCTCGTGAAGCAGCGCTGCAACGAGATCGACGCCAAGCTGCGTGTGCTGGAGCAACTCGCCACGGAGCGGCAGCAGACCACGCAAATCAGCCAAGAGGTGATCATCACTGGCGACGTCTTCCCGCTTTACAGCCACTCTCGAGGGGGTCTGCTCGTCAAAAAGCGGGTGCGCGTAGTGCAGCTGGGCTACACTAAGTGGCTGTTCCTGAGGTCTAGAGCTATTGATTTCACGAGAACTTGAGAGCAACTATTAGGTCGCTGCATATGAAATGGCCGATTTTGACTGAAAACTTTCACAGATCATAACTTTGCTCGGAAGCAATTTTAATACTCGAAATAATCGCCATACACTTTTTGTAACGCGACAATATCCTAAACATTCCATTTTTGTAAAAATCAGAACTACGAGATTTAATAAAACATAAGAAGTCATTTTCGACGCCATCTTGAGTGCCGAATTTCTTTATCCTTCACATGACGATCTAATGCTTGAAAAATTCAAAATTGGTAGGGGACAGATCTGGTGAATATGCGGATGTGGAAGAGTTTCGTATCCCAATTCATCCAGTATCTGTTCGACTTTTTGAAACGTGCGGACGCATGTTGTCGTGCAGTAGGATGGAGCCACTTCGATTGACCAAAGCCAGCTGCTTCCCGATCAACTTCTGGTGCATCACTTCAATTTCGGCACAGTACTTCTCCGCTGTGATAGCCTCTCCAGTCTCCAAGAACTTGTAGAGGACTATACCAGCCATTGACCACCATCCGGTCACCATAGTCTTCTTCGGATGGAGACTTGGTTTCGGCATCTCCTTGGGACTCTCGCTCTTGTCCAGCTATTATGCAGAGAGACGACGATTGTCATAGAGGATCCATTTTTCGTCGTATTTCATGATCCCGTCCAAAAACGTTTCTTTAGATTGCGAAGCCTTAACGGACACTCAGGTGTCGTGGCGCTTCAGCATCTGCCCGGCGGTCAGTTCGTGCTGGATCCATTTATCCAATTTCTTTACTTTCCCGATAGCATTTAAGAGGCGAGTGAAGTGCTGCCGTCAGCGGCGAAATGCTGTCCCACAGTTTGACACGGATCTTCATCCACCATGGCTTTGAGTTGGTCGTCGTTAAGCAGTGATGGGGACCACCTCGGTTTTCATCTTTGAGACTTTCATCTCCAGATCGAAACCTTTCCTACCAGTGGCGAAATGTGCGTTCCTTAGCGAAATCCTCCCCAGATGAAGCGTTGGTGTTACTACAAGCTGCTGCCGCGACGCTGTTCCCAATTCTCCATTCATATAAGTAGAGCTCTCGAATATCACGTCGATTCACACTGCAAAGACGACGCCAGGATCTCGGTAGAGGCAACTATGTCACAAAAGCTATAAATGGCAAGAAAGCAGAGATTCCGCTTTCAGAAAGGGTACACAATACCTGAAAACGAAACACACGTTCACAAATTGAGTTAGCAAAATCGGCCATTTCATATACAACGACCTATTATATAACAGATTCCTCCTGCAATTGCTCGGTGCTTGGTATAGGCTCTATGGGGGTAGAAAGAACTGTAGTGCCTTTTTAAGAAGCGACAGAAAATAGTGGGCTGCTTTTTAATGTTTCCTTAAGACAATAGACAACAAACGACTGCGGTATACATATATGCCACTTTCACGTTTAATTGGACATATTCAAAACCAAAATCGACACTCTTCCAAGCTAGCCTAACGATGAGAACAGTATGGCAGGTAGTCATTGAGCTGTCGTGCCAAGATTGATATCGAACGTTTATTCGGCTTACGTTTCGGCGTGACCGCCTTCTTCAGAGCCTGGAAAAGACAAGGAGAGTTAGAGAAATTACCATCTGAAGAGTGACTCCACAGCCTTCGGCTGTTTACATAAGGTCAGTTGGGCTGTCCTCCTCGCGGTTCGTCTCTTTCTCCCTTTAGCTCTTGACATGGCTGAACCTTGAAATGACTCTTGGACGGGTAATTTCTCTAACTCCCCTTGTCTTTTACAGGCTCTGAAGAAGGCGGTTACGCCGAAACGTAAGCCGAATAAACGTTTGATATCAATCTTGGCACGACAGCTCGACGACTACCTGCCATACTGTTCTAAGACATGCCAAGATTCAAGGACAGTCGCACATGGAATATCAAACGATAAGACTTCTGGAACTCTTCCAAATTGAAATGAGCTTCTTCTACATAAAAATAGAAACTCCAGAAAAGTTGGAATAGTTTTCGTTCAAGGAAAATTTCAGTACTTTGAAGCTTTAATTTATCTAATCAATAAGTGAACACGATGTTTGAAATTTTATTTCATAAAATTTTAAAGGAAAGTAATTTTTTAAAAATGTGTTACAAAGGAGGAAGCTGTTGTTAATGCTTAAAAAGGTTGCGCCGGGCCCTTGTCCAAAAAGTTGCGATTTTCACTTGATTGACAGCAGGCTATTGTTTGCTTGGAGTTTGACATCTGTTAACGATACAACAAAAACAACTGCAAAGAACGCACATGTCCCCACTTTCACGCAAGTGACATTACACTATCAATCAAACAAAAATCCGCCAGCTAATCGAGTGCACGATCCAATCTTTTTTGCTGTGATTAAAACAGATGGTATTTTTTAAATAACAATTTTATAAAATTATTACACTTATTGTTACACTTCCACGGATCTCCCTCGATAGAGAGCCTTCGGGCTCTCTTGTTAAGAGGGATCTCGGGCCGCTTGTCGCAGGGCCACGTGGCGCGTCCCCGGGTGGTGGATAGGGGAATTAAACGCGAACCAAATGCGACCGTGTACTGCCCAGAGACGCAGGTGGGATGCAGGGGATGGACTCCTTGCTCCTGCTGTGTCGGGTCGATGCGTTCCTTGTGCGTGGGAGCGGCATGTTCGTGCACTGTGTGCGTGGATGTGTCCGTGACTGTGCGGATTGTAACTGTGTCGGCTCGGCCAAAAGCTTGCACTCGGTAGACTGGGAGTACATGTAAGGCGATTCGAGGCCGCCTTAAGTCTCGCCCCGTCCCTTCGGGCAGTCTGGCTGGCTGCCCGGAGTTCTTCGCCCGCACGACAGAGCCTGACTAGCTACCCGTGTTGTATTCCAGTCAAACACAGCAGCACTAAAGGGCCTCATTCCCCTGACCCCGAAAGAGCCCCCATTTCTGCAGCGATGGGAAGGACGAGTACGGAGAGGCTGCTAAAATCTCAGGGCCTAACCAGGCTGCGCAAACTGAGAAGGACTAGGATGACGATCTGTACTTACAACGCCCGCACCCTTGCGTCGGAAGCATCCGTCGAGGACCTGATGATGCAAGCCAGGAAGATCAAGTACGACGTCATCGGACTGACCGAGACGAGAAGACACCACCCCCTACACGCCGCCTACGACTCCGGAGAAGAACTGTTCCTCGGAACATGCGACAGCAGGGGAGTAGGCGGCGTTGGTGTCCTCGTCAACACGCACTTGGCCATGAACATCGATTCGTACGAGTCTCTGACAAGCCGAATCGGACGTCTGCGACTGAAGCGATGTGGCTCCGTGCCAGCCTTGACTGTGTTCGTCGCGTATGCCCCAACATCCGACTACGACGACGAAGACGTCGAGGCCTTCTACGTGGAGCTGGAGAAGTTCTATAAGGAAGATCGCACCTTCTACAAGGTGATCGTCGGCGACTTCAACGCCAAGATCGGGCCACGAAGGTCGCCGGAAGAACTTCACATCGGAACCCACGGTTTGGAGTGGAACGAGCAAGGTGAAAGGCTGTCTGAGTTTATCATGTCGACCAAGACCATCCATGGAAACTCGCAGTTCCAGAAGCCTCCCTCCCTACGATGGACCTGGGAATCCCCCGGTGGCCAGTTCCACAACGAGATCGACCACATCATCTTCAATCGCAAGTATTGCCTGACCGATGTCTCCGTTGTCCCCAAGTTCTACACGGGATCGGACCACCGCCTCCTTCGCGCGAGGTTCCGCTTTTCGCGTCAAGGAGAGAAGGCCGCGAAGTTTAAGAAGAGGAATCCCAGAACGACCATCAACTGGGACCTCTACACCTCTCTTGTCGGCTTTTGGGAAGATGCCGTCATGGACAACGTCGACGAGGAATACGATCGCTTCGTGCACCATCTCCGCGATAGTGCTAAGGGAGCCGAGAGCTTGAAGACCACCAAGAGACGCCTGTCTCCGGAAACTCTCGAGCTGATACGCCAGCGTGGAGCAGCACGAGCGTCAGGCAACTACCAACTGACGTCCGAGCTTGCAAAGCTATGCAGAGCGGCGATAAAGGAAGATCTCAAGGAGAGAAGGGCGGAAGTGTTGGCTGAAGCAGCAGAGGCAGGGCTGAGCATCCGCAATGCCCGCCGGAACTTCGCCAACTTCAAGACCAAGATGACCGCTCTCCGACGTCCTGACGGAACCATCACCTCTTCCAGAAGGACCATGGAGAAAGTCATCCACGACTTCTACTCCGATCTCTTCGATAGCCACGTCCACCTGCCCCCACGCCATCTTCCGCAGGATGGATACGTCGTTCCCTCTGTTCTCCCTTCCGAGATCCGACACGCCATCTCGTCGGTGAAGAAACGTACAGCACCCGGTTCTGACAGGATCAGAGCTGAACACCTGAAGAACCTCCCGCCAGCGCTCATCAACATCTTGGCGCGGCTCTTCACACGCTACCTGTCCGAATGCAAGGTTCCATCTCAGTGGAAGACCAGCAAGACCGTTTTGCTGTACAAGAAGGGAGACGTGCACGACGTTGGCAACTATCGCCCGATCTGCCTGTTGTCCGTAGTCTACAAGCTGTTCACTCGAGTCATCCTGAATAGGATTAGTAGAACGCTGGACGAAGGACAGCCATGCGAACAAGCAGGATTTCGGAGAGGATTCAGCACGATCGACCACATACACACCATTACGAAGCTCATCGAAGTGTCGCGAGAGTACAAGCTGCCGCTGTGCCTTACGTTCATTGACCTGAAGAAGGCATTCGACTCCGTCGAGACTGAAGCGGTCATGGAAGCCCTGCTCACCCAGGGCGTTCCTACTCAGTACATCAGAGTCCTTCGAGAGTTGTACAGTGGATTCACGACCAAGATCTCACCATTCTACAACGACGTCGTCATTGACGTGAAGAGAGGGGTTCGACAAGGGGATACCATATCCCCGAAGCTCTTCAGCGCCACCCTCGAAAACGTCATGCGCGAACTAGAATGGGAAGACATGGGAGTGAAGGTCGACGGCCGGCAACTGCACCATCTTCGCTTCGCTGACGACATCGTGCTCATAACCCCGAGCATCAGTCAGGCGGAACGAATGCTGGCCGACTTCGATCGTGTATGTGGAAGCGTTGGACTGCAGCTGAATCTTACGAAGACGATGTTCATGAAGAACGGATGGGTTTCTGATGCCCCATTCTCGCTCAACGGAACGAACATCTCCGAATGCTCCAGCTATGTGTATCTGGGTCGCGAAGTCAACATGACCAACGACCTAGCACCAGAGCTGAGCAGGAGGAAACGAGCGGCTTGGGGAGCTTTCAAGAGCGTCGAAGAAGTCGTGAAGAAAACGAAGAACGTCCGACTCCGTGCCCACCTATTCGACTCCACTGTTCTTCCTGCCCTAACATACGCCTCAGAGACCTGGGCTATACGAAAGCAGGATGAACACGCGATCAGCGTCGCGCAGCGTGGAATCGAGAGGACGATGCTCGGAGTGACACGACTCACGCAAGTGAGAGAAGGCCTCCGGAGTTCCGAGCTTCGCCGACGTTCGAAGATCAGAGACGCTGTCGCATGGGCCAAGTCGTCGAAAATTAGGTGGGCCGGCCACGTAATGCGATTCGCAGACACCCGCTGGACGAGAGCTGTCACAGATTGGATTCCGCGGGATGTCAAAAGAACACCAGGACGCCCACCAACGCGTTGGTCGGACTTCTTCGTGAAAGCCCTGAACGACCGATATGACGCTCTTCGTGTCCCTCGAGCGAGGAGGATCCATTGGACTACTCTGGCACGCGACAGGGACGAATGGAGACGCTGCTGGCGCCCGCTCGAGCAAGTCGATGATCAACGGGACGACAGGTGATACAGGTGATTGTTACACTTGGCGCAGGTAAACAACAAAATTTCAAAGAATTTTTTTCCTCGAACAAAAAAATTATTTTAACGATCTTAATGAGCCCGAAGGTTAACCTGCCTGAAGATCATTTCTATTGGGACGAGCTCGCCTTGATTTCAAAAGCCTTCCAGCTGGCTTAGATGTGTGCCCAATTCGACGTCATTTACGAGTAGCAATGATCGATTTCTATAGTCGAGCCAACACATGTACATGGTGAGCAGCGAGTTCGTTCAGTTGTCGTCGAGCAGTCTTCGTTGCGTTTCAGAGCCACCAGCCGATCGCAATTTTCGGTGGCATCCACTCATCGACCAAGCACTCTCGATCGATATTATCGGTTTTTGATAAGAACTAATCGTTTGAGAAGAGAATCCCTCAAGCAATGGATGCTGGACGGGCTTCCAAGCAAGATAGGCACCTTTGAGGTCCATGTCAAAAAGAGTGATCTTCCAAATTAAAGTAGAGAATCTCGCACAAGTTTAAAACAATTAAATAAAATTAAATTTAATTTAATTTAAAAAATAAATCATAAATTTTTTCCAATAAAATTTACAATGGCTTTTACTGGTTTTGTTTAATTCACTTGCCCCAATAAGTAGACACTCTGTTCGAAATTTTATGAAAATCTGATTTTTCAACAAAAAATAATAGTTTACATGGCTTGTTTTAAGAAGCAAGAAGGTGGCGATTTCTGGCGCACAAAAAGAGATTGTGCCATGCAGCCACCTAATCCTTCACGATTTTTATGTGATTGGTAGCAAAAATTTGGTCTGCATGGAGCTACACACATATCAACCAATGTTGTTTGCAGACGTGCACGACGGTATAGAAAAACAATGGAAACACATCCTCACCTAGCTATTTTAAGTAAGCAGCATCTGCGCTATCAATCAAATTAAAATGCAGTCAGTGGATTACATGGCGCGTTCTCTTATTTAAACGATCTCGGTAAAAAATGCCGTTTTCTTTTCTCAGTTTGTTGATCAGATTGGAAATTCTAAATCACGCTTTTCCTTAAATAATGAAAATTTTGAAAATACAGTAACTAAGTGAGGTCGATGTGTGTACATCCGGTTTCCGAAATGTGTTCTACGAGCAAGCAAGAGTAGTGCGAAGCAGGTTGGCAGCGCTTGTCATTGTTTTCATGATTCATCTTGGGCAGCCTCCAGAAGCTTTTTCTCCAAGAGTGCTATACTTCGTGCGATAGATCGACATCTTTATTGGGAGGAAGTCGCCCACAACGCTATGACAGGCGCTTGGACGGCTGATTTCAGATTTTCCTACGATTAATTTAGCATCAAATGCTCCTGCTCCAGGCGGGTTTCTGCCATTTTTGAATACGAAGCTCAAATCATTAGTATGAGGTATAGGGAACCAGCATCCTTAACATCCATCTTCATTCGCGTTGCTTGTTTTGCTGAAGATGATGGCGACATTGGGAGACTAGAAACCGGTCAGTGCCAGCGTACGCACAAAGAGCCCACAGACCCTGCACTTCATGTACAGCCAGACCATAGAGCAGGGAGTATGGTCCTCCACTCCTGTATTTCGGCTCTCAGGGAACAAACAGTGTGAATTCCTCTAGGCATTCCCGTGATATTCAGGTCTGAAAGGCGTCCGTGTTTTTGTTGAGTATATATGAATATTATATGCAGCATAATTATTTTAGATGTGAAGAAGTGCTTAAGGCTCAAAGCATTGTCAATATATGTATATTGAACAATTTCGAGTTTCACAACTACGAAGTCTGTCATACGAGTGTGTCAGGGAACAAACAATCTGGTGGAGTAAAAATTTCATAACCTTTCAAGGAGTGCATTCACTTATTGGGGCAACATGAGTAAAAAAATTCAGAAAAAGTCATACAATATTTTTTGGGCAAGAATTATTCTAGCTTTCTCGAAGAGTCTGTAGTGTAGTGTGAAGGAAGCTCGTTACAGGCACCACTATTGCATTAGGAAGAAACACCACAACAGACAAGAGTCATAGCGAGAAGGCAGAGGTGGGGGCCTCACCTATCTGTGGCTCTATTCTGTCAAATACAAGGCTTTGCCGGACGACGTTTGAGACTCAACGTGCATTTATGTACCCAGCCTCGCATAAGGCTCTACGAGCTTAGGCGAGACTCGGGAATATAGAAAACCTTCGGCTCTGTCCCATCAGTGCCAAGTGTTGTCTGATCATCTGTGGTCCCGTTCGTCCTCTTTACGTTTTACGATGTTGGTGGATTGTAGACGGATCTTCCCAGAACCCTCATGTGACGCCATACGTAACAATGAGAAGCGGTGATCTAGAGGAGGGTCCATTCAAGGGACGGGACTATCAGGAACTGCAGCAAATTCTGGAAGGACGAATAGAGCAGAAGGCTTCGGATTTGGCACCCTCAGAGTTTCGCTTCAGCAACGATCCGTTGTGTTTCAGCTGGCAAGCCTCCAGACGTGGTATGGCATGCGAGTGGTTCCCTTCCTGGCCACACATGCCGACATGGGCGGAACCCTGAACGAGGCGTCCGACTTCCTCGAAGCTCATCAGTCCTTCGTTGAGGAGGTCGTGGTGGGTGAATGATCACTCTTTGAATAGCACAGCGTTCTATGGTCAATCAATTGAACAGTGCGCTATGCGGTTGTAGAACCGCGACGCGTCTGTGGTATCAGCTTTGGCGAAGAGGACAGAGATGACATCAGTGGAGTGGAAGACACTCGATGAGTTCGACACCCACTACGAGCGGCTCAAAGACGTGCTCGAGAACCGCATCCGCATTGGAAGCTCTTTCGTTCAGGTACGGTTTGCTGAGTAATCCCACATGACTTGCCTTGGTGAGATCAACGTCAGCGCAGGTGCACAAGTTCGCCAAGGACCTGGAGTCATCCTTCGATGCGCTGACGTCGCTGCTGGACACAAACCGGGACTTCACCAACGTGCGCGTCGCCGCGCAGGTTGAGAACGTCTTCCGCATGATCGGAGAGACGATGACCCAGGAGAAATATGACAGTTCGTTTTTTGTCTGTTTCGCAACTCAACTTTTAGGATGTGTAAGGAAAAGTAGTTCAGCATGCGAATTTGACTTCCTAAGCGCTCATTTTAAAGTTTTAATTTTCGAAGTAATTTTCGAATATCATCCTTTCTGTTGTTGCGTGTTGAGCTCTACACGAGGTTGGTAGACGGATTTATTTACTGGCCAACGTTTCGGCGAGATCGCCTTCTTCAGAGCCTATCATCCTTTCGTAACTTCTCGCATCAATATGAGTCACATGCAAAACACGTTTCATATAATCAAGTGTGCACATAGCGCATGGGCCAGGGATAAAGGTAGGCGTTGGTGAGCTCTCGGGTGGCGATGTCCGTTCCTCCACGTGGTGCCACTGGAAACTGCCCGTTCTGCGAGCTAAGCCGAACACGGACATTCGATTGCAGGCGACAGGCCCTTGTGACAGGCCGGCCTACGAACACCCATGTCACATCACATGGTTCATGACATTACAAGTTTTTCGTGACAGTGCTACGGCGTCCGCGGGAGCCGACGCGCACTCGCAGAGCCCGGCGAGTGTGAGAAGTCTGCGAGGATCCCTGATGCGAGGACGGCATCGGGGGGCAACTGAGCTAGTCCGAAAGTCCCGGAACGTAAGCAGGACCCGCGTGGCAACGCTGAATGTGGGTACGTTGACGGGCCGCTCGTGCGAGTTGGTTGAAGCACTGGAGCGTAGAAGAGTTGATTTCTGTGCGGTGCAGGAGACGAGGTGGTCCTGCCGCAAGTCAAAGGACATAGGACGTGGCTTCAAGGCCGTTCTGTGTGGAAGTCCCAGGACCACCAGTGGTGTCGGAATAATCGTCTCCGAACGATTTCGTGACTCGATTGTAAGCGTTGAGCGCTTTGACGATCGATTGATGAAGATCGTTGTCGCCGCTAAGGAGCGACTCTACCACTTCTTCTCTGCGTATGCTCCGCAGACTGGCTGCTCCGATCAAGCCAAGGATGAGTTTTGGAACCTGCTGGATGAGAAGACAGCAGAGGTACCGTCGAAAGATGTCATCATAGTCGCTGGTGACCTTAATGGGCACGTAGGTGCTACGAAAGACGAGTACAGCTGTCATGGTGGTTTCGGATACGGATCGCGTAACGCCGATGGTGAGCGCATTCTTGAGTATGCGGAATCGCATAGTCTCACCATTGTAAACACCGTCTTCCGAAAACGCGACTCCCACCTCATCTCATATTATAGTGGGAGCTCCAAGTCTCAGATAGACTTTGTGCTTGTGAAGGATCGTGACCGGAGTCCTGTCACAGACGCGAAGATCGTGCCGTATGAGACGGTCGCAACACAGCACCGACCGCTGATCTGCACTTTGAAGATCGCCCCTCCGAGGCTGAAGCAGGTCGAGGGATGCGGTGCAGCAAGAATCAAGTGGTGGCGAATGAGACAGAAGGAAGCAGCTGTGATTTCTCGCGTGCGGTTACCGACAGTCACGACTGTCGACGAAACTTGGAAGAAAGCGACCGACGCGATTCGTCAAGCTGCACAGTTGGAACTCGGCATTACGAAGCCTGGGCGATGGAAGGTCGACAAGCAGGCATGGCTGTGGACAGATGACGTGAAAGCAAAAGTGCGAGAGAAGAAGTCGCTTTATCACGTGTTTCTCGGCGAAAAGACGGCCGATAACTGGCGGAAGTACCAAGAAGCGAGGAAAGCTGCAAAGAAGGCCGTGGCTGTTGCAAAAGCCACTCATTATGGAGATGTCAACGAGAAGCTCGAGTCACGCGATGGCGAGCGGTATCTGTACCGGCTTGCTAAGAATCGCCATCGGCAGACCGAGGATATTGAGAAGTTTTTCGGCATCAATGATGAGAACGGCCATCTTCTTACGGACCGCAAGAAGGCATTGAAGCAATTGCGCGACTACTTTGAGGAAATCTCTACAGTAGAATTTCCTCATCCAGCCATCCCTTCTACGGCTCCAACCCACGGCCCCGTTCAGAAGATCACCGTGGAGGAGATTGAAGCGGCTTTGAAGAAGATGAGGCCAGGCAAAGCGACTGGGCCCGATGACGTGGCAGCTGATCTATGGAAGTCCAAGCACTGGTACCCTGCTGAGTGGTTGGCGAAGTTACTTAATCAAGTTGTGGCGGAGAAGAAAGTGCCTGAGAGTTGGCGCCAAAGTACGACGATTCCGATTTGGAAGAAGAAGGGTAGTCCTGCAGACTGCTCCAATTACCGTCCGATTCGCATGCTTTCGCACAGCATGAAGATCTTTGAGCGAGTTGTCGATGGACGAATTCGGGACATCGTCAAGCTTTCCAGCAATCAGTGCGGCTTCGTGGCTGGCTGTGGCACCGTTGATGTCATACATGCCGTCCGCCTCCTGATAGAGAAGCACCGCGAAAACAGAAGCCAGGGCATATCGCCTTTCTCGACTTGGAGAAGGCCTTTGACCGCGTACCGCGTGAAGTGATATGGTACGCCCTGCGTCAACATGGAGTTCCTGAAGAGCTCATAGAGTGGGTGCGAATTCTCTACTCTTGTCCAAAGAGTCGAGTTCAAGCTGCAGCTGGGACCTCGATGGAGTTTCCCATCTCTGTCGGAGTACACCAGGGTTCTGCGCTTTCCCCGCTCCTCTTTGTTGTCGTCTTGGATGCCATCACACGAGATCTTCAGAAGCCCGTCCCTTGGACGTTGCTTTATGCCGATGACGTGATACTCGCTAGCGAAGATAAAGGAGAACTCGAGCGAGAGTTGCAAGCTTGGTGTGATCGCTTGGAGCGGTTTGGACTCAGATTGAACGTGAAAAAGACCGAGTATTTAACGACGGACGTTACCGAGTCCAGCTCCATCAAGGTTAACGGCATCGAGCTTCCATGCACTGCGGTCTTTAAGTACCTGGGATCAGCAGTGGCGTCTGACGGCAAACTGATGGTCGAAGTGAATTCACGCGAGAGTGCAGCTTGGTCCAAGTGGCGCTCGTTGACTGGTGTGTTCTGCGACAAGAAGATACCAGAGCGCTTTAAGTCGAAGATCTACAGAGCAGTCGTCCGGCCGGTAGCAATGTACGGCGCTGAGTGTTGGCCTGCGACCAAGGAAGTTGAAGCGCGCCTCAGCGTCATGGAGACGAAGATGCTGCGCTGTACGGCAGGAGTCACGCGCACGGATCGCATCCGAAACGATGCTATTCGGCAGAAGTTCGGTGTCGCGCCGATAACTGACAAGATGCGCGAAGCTCGCTTACGATGGTACGGCCACGTTCTGCGTGGAGAAGAAGACAGCGTCCGCAAGATAGGCCTTAACTTCGAGGTAATAGGAAAGCGGCCTAGAGGGCGACCGAAGCAGCGCTGGGCTGATACGTTACACACGGACTTGAAAGTAGCTGGTGTCCACCCCGATCTAGCGCTGGATCGGGAAAGGTGGCGTCATGACACCAGAATAGCGGACCCCGCCACGAAGCGGGACAAACGCTGAAGAAGAAGAAGAAGAAGAAGTTGGTGAGCTCTCGGATGCCCCACGAGTTCCACTCCATCAGGATATCGCAGTTCCGGCGCATAGATTGCCAGCACAGTGACTTTCCAGGCATCCGATTGGGAAGCTAGTGCTTTAGAATTCCCAGACACGTCTGGTACCTATTTGCCTATTCCTGAAGGCTGGACCTAAAACAAGCTATGTAGCAGTTATAATTTATAAGGCGCATATAGAGCAGTCGTAGGAGGTGCCGGCTGTCGCGTGCACCCGATACCATGTTCCTGGTACGGATTTCCCGCCTAGGCCAACCAAGCGTTCCATTACTCCGGAGTCTATGCATTAGTACCAGACCTGTCTGGGAAGGATAGAGCGCTGACGTACTCATCAGCTGGCCACCGCAACTCATTGTATGGCCAAATACGCATCCAAATCGCGACATCCAGTAGAAGTAGAATGCCTAGTCTTTGTTCTTATCCTTAAGTTATATTGTAATTAGTAGAGTAGTGGTAGAGATACCAACTTTCTGCAGTTTGTCAATGCTCTGCCGACGCTTTAGACTGAATTCCTGTAATGAAGTAAAGCAAGGCTAAGCAGTGATCTTCACGCCACTTACCGAGAATCTTATTGTTAGTAAGGTAGCACAATGGTACACAACTACTTTTTCGCTTAGGCTTCGTAGTCTCCCGCTTTTCTTCCAGATGTTCGCCTCGTTGTTGTTACTGAATTCGGGGACCAATTTTTAAGTCGTCCTTAAGAAGTGTCTACTTTCCAAAGATCCCGTCAAAAGCGAGTTGCAACCATTTTGTGTGAAGGGTTCTTTCATGCCATTTTCCGGTTCAGTGCTTGGATTCCTTTAATCAAGTAAAGCAAAGCTCCGTGAGCGGAGCAGCAGAAGCTCAAACCTCACGCTGGGATTTTCATGTCTAATCGGCATTCTGTTTCTTGCATTGTAGCACTTCTCATTTCAATAGTTTAACATTCAATTCTTTAAGGTCATATGGTGCTTAATTTTCAGTAGAGAGATTCGTGGTCTCTGCTGAAGAAGTGGCGAAGAACGACGACACACTTGACGTGACCCGATCGGTTCAGGCAGCCAGGAACATAATCGTCGACCACGATCACCGCCTCACCTACGCTAAGCTGAAATGGTCCGAGTGGCTGAGCAGAAAGGTGTGTTCCTATAGCTCTCGAACTAAGGCGATGAATAGAGTCAACGACTCGAGATTTGAGTAAATTCTTCTGTTATTCTATGCATGGACATCTCGTTTTGTATGAATGTAGAACTCACTTCACAGCTTTTACGTAACCAGGAAGAAGTGGTCGTCTCGGTTTGATTGTTTGAAAAATACTTATGCACTCCCAATTGCAATGTTCAGGAAGCAGAGAAGAAAGTGGTGACTGTGATCGAGGAGGTGGAGATGTGGCAGGAGGAAACCTGGGAGATCATTCGTCTCCTCGAAAACACCAAAACAACGACACTACAGGTTGGGCTTTGTCTACTGTAATCTTCAGGCTGAACACCACGCTGCTACCCCTTAATATTCGTTCTGTACCGCTCACTTCCTTCACAGATGGGTAAATCGCTGAATCCCTTGCTAGAGAATGCCATGCGAGAGTAGACGGAGTAATTCCTGTAATGAAGTAAATCAAGGCTGAGCGGTGACCTTCAAGTCATCACGCCACTTGCCGAGAATCTTTGAAAGCTAGCACAAAGGTACACAACTATTTTTCTTCGAACTCTGACCAACGGAGACACATCTCCAATTCGTCTCTTGTCCTGTAAACTCTCATGCCATGGCGTTGAGAAGACTGCCTCGGTTTCTGCCATTCTTTTGCTTTGGTGTATCGACATCACGGCAATGTCGAAGAAGAAAAGACGTTGTCTAGCCACTTGTCCAGTCTTTTGAGCATCCCTTAACTTCCCCCATGGGGCAGAACATAGCTCTTCTCATGGTGCTATCCAGAAGGAGACACTGACGCCGAATATCATGTGAGTACATCTGATACGGCGAAAAAGTTTTTGCAGAACTCGACATTTTGTCTTCCAGGTGATGTGATACTGATAGCGCGTGTTTTCAGGACAGCGAGGGCCTCTACCGCAGGGTGAAGGAACTGCAGCAAACCATTGATCAACAGGAGTTTAAACTGGACGAAGCCAAGCGATCCACCAAAAGTACGACTGGAATTGGGTGAGACGGCTTTTCCTTGCACGATCCAAAAACCATCCCATTTAAGGCGAGGAGCTCACTAAGAGAATCGACGAGTTGATCAGAAGACAACGAGAGATTAGAGAGCGAGCGGCTCATCTTGAGAAGAAGGTTGGTCCATAGCTTCCGTAGTCGAACTAGGTACAAATCAAAAATGCAGGAGAGGTTTTCAGGTGGAGACCGTGTATGAGTCATTCTTGCAACAAGAAGTTGTGGAGAGGATCCGAGCACCTCAGATTTTGACCACACTCAGGGACGCTCAGGTAGGAACGCTGTAGCCAAGGCGCCACTTGTGATACCTCTGGACTCTCTAACTGCTGTTTAGGTCGACGAGGGCAGTCGCTTTGAATTCGCCGCCAGAATTGAAGGTGAACCAGAGCCGAAGATCTCGTGAGTCCCGATACCCGATCGGCAATTTTCTTATTTCAGCGAAAAAATTCAGCGAAACAAACATCAGTGATGCGTCCCTTGGTTTTCTTTCCCGAAGAAGTCACTTCTGAAATCACCTGAATAGCTACTAGGTTCTATGAAGGTAGTGTGATAGACCCACAGCTCCCTCATTTCACTGTAAAAGCGAAGAGAGAAAGAAGTTCTTGCCCCATAGAGTGTCTCATTGGATAGTGTAGTACTTTTCAAGGGTAGAAGTCATTATCTTCCGTGCCAGGAAGGCTTAAAAAAGATTGCAGCTGTGAGATGGTTGGAACAGTTAGAAGGAACAAAGGAACATTTACTAACAATATGTATCTGCTTGCGATGAAGGCGCATTTAAATTTGGGACCTTCACCTACGATAGAGTTCATGCGAGGCCCTATTCACTACTCTCAGTTTGCCTTTAGATGGCTGAAGGATGGAATCGATGTAAAGAGCAACATCGATTATCGTCAGGATTTCGTGAACGGCGTCGCCAGTCTGGTTATCGAAGTGAGTTGTGTGGCCAAGCGAATCCTTTATTTCATTTGGAATGCGTTCCATATCGGTCTGCAGTGAACAGCTCTTATTGTTCTACTTTTCCCTATGGAATGAATGCGTTAATTTCCTTCAGTTCTCGACTATATAGCCACGCTGTTCAGGAAACGTTCATCGAAGATACCGCGACCTACACGGTGCGCGCCGAGAATGAGGGTGGAGTGGCAGAGAGCAGCGCGAAGCTGACGGTGAAATGTGGGTTTCTACAGTAGTCTGTTAATATCACGCTCGTGGTTCAATTGATGACTTTACTCGTGCTTCCCTACTGTAGGAGTTAGGGGTCTAAGGTCAGGTGTATAGTATAGTCGAATCCTTAGAGCAATAACAAAGAACTAGTCAGGCTTCATGAATTCCTCACTATACCCAAAAGAGTATTGACAAGATGAAGTATCACGTCTCGAAGCTGTTCTAAGACGCCGTCTCCAACTCAAGCATCTAAAACAGGAGAGGTCTGCAGTGCCGTTTCAGAAGAGCTTGTTGATGACCTTACATCAGCACAAAACTCTTCACTATGTATATAATTTGTGACCTCCGTTCGGCAGAAATGCGGATGCCTTCCTGTAAACGAGCCATTGTTCCAAGGCACTTACCGAAGTCGGGCGAAGCTAATCCTGATCAAGAACACGAAGTACTTGAACCATCGTTGAAGTTGGCGATGCCATGTGAGGTGTTCCAGCTCGCTCTGCTGTTTCGTCGAGTCTGATGGAGGATGAAAAGCCGCGGTTCATCAAGCAGCTGACCAACATTCAGGTCACCGAGGGCCAAACCACCACCCTGGATTGCGTTGTTACTGGTCGCCCAGAACCCGAAGTGGTAAGTATTCTAGTCGAAGTATGTGATATCTCTGTGCGCATCATCTTCTACCCTCTCCTCATTCTTGAAGTAGGCACCAGAAATTAGTGTTTCGATATTCATTTATTCACGCTTATCAATGGGAAAGTGAGTTTAGGGAATTGCCCATAAGAAAATTTAAAGCGGATAAATTAAAATGGATCGCATTTTGTGTAGTGTGCAAGCCTTTGATGAAGCAAAGAGTGGCGTCTACATATTACAATGAAGGTAATTATCGCTTCCCTTGTCCAGAGAAAATGAAGGATTTGAGCACCCTCATTCTATTTATTTATTTGCACAATATAGTGCGCACAAAAAGAACACAACATGGACACGGTAAATCGCAGAAAACGCAATGTGAGAAACAAGAAGTTACATCTGCGACACAAACTGAAATTAGATAACTGACTAAACTATATTTCTACAAAGAAGTAAGGGCGGAATAAGAAGAAAAAATCCGACAAATTCTGTGAAAGGTCTGCTAGAAAAAATTGAATACGATTGAACAGGTGGGGGGGGGGAGCGAGGAAGGATGAGAATTTGAAAGAGAAGAGCAGTGGGCCGTCAACGCTGCGAGTCGTGGGATCGGCTCCAGATACCAACTTAGTAGGTCCGTCAACTCCAACAAATCTCACACCTTATGGCTGCTGCGAAAACAACATAAGAGTTGTAGAGTTGGTGCATTTGAATACTTTTTCGCACGACACTGCGAGCCGCACATTAGCTGAAATAAAAGCTGTCGGAATTTGCATTTATTTGAGGAGAAGGAGCCTGGGATAAACGCTCACGTTCACGAATTTTAAAACTTTAAAAGACGGTGTATTAGCGGTGCTCGACTTCAGCACTCGTTCAGTAATTAAACTGTATCGTTATCATAACATGTTGGGGACTCTTCGGGAGACGATGTTTCCTTAGGAGGTTTCTACAGTGTGATGGAAGCAAATATGCTCCTTGCGAATGCTGGCAGATTTCTTACGGCCGAAGAAAAGCCAACGCTGCAGTAGTCGCTTCCTGGGATCCCTATTCTAAAGGGAAATTCCTCTCAAACGGTGACCGCAATCGTTCTTGTATGCTACTGCGTCTCTGAAAACTTTTTGTGGCCCCAAAGACCCGTCTGTTTGAAAGACGTTTTTCTATTTTCGTAGAAGATTGGGATGGCTAGAAGTGGCTTACATCAGTTGAACAAATTGAAGGCAGAATTTGTTCTCCTACTTAGTTATCACCCGTTCGTTGGCCAATGAGGATCACAATTCTTAGGTTTGTTGTCAGTATGCTGTGCCAAACGAGGTTTTTAGGTGGATCTTTATTATTGCGGCCTGACGTTTCGACTTTCCGTCGTCTTCAGAGGCCTGAAAGTGGAGCAACAGGTTTATATTTGCGCTCTACTCCACCAAGCGCCTTAGCCGCCCTAGCATTTTCGACCCACTCCCGGAGTCACTACAGAGAGCCCGAATATAAGAGACGAACTCACGCATAGGATCCACCGTAGGGGCTGGAATTCGCCCACGCTAGAAGACCAGTAGAGGCGAATGAGACCCACTCAGTGGGATTGTCGCCGACCGGTCACTTACAGTTCACAATGAGACACAAATGGCAAGAAGTCACTCGTAACAGAGAGGCCTCATTTCGGTTGTTCATTACCGGATTTCTACTAAAAATCCAGAACGCCTCTAACGCTTTCCTTGCCGATATTTCTCCTTCACGGCCAAAATGCTGCACTTCACCTCAAAATCGTTCCCATTGTGCGCATCAATTCTATGTTTACCAAGCGGACTTCTTGGTAATCCACGTCTTTTGCTGGCTAGATGCTCCTTTACGCGTACTGCCAAAACCCTTCCCGTTTCCCCTATATATTTTGTATTGCAGGGCGAGCACTCGAGCTCGTAAATTGCCCCGATCTTTGAGCAATCCCCCAGTCTTCCAGTTGGACATACAATGCAATTCTCCGATAGAGTCACTGCTGAAATTCAGAGAGTTACTGTAAGTGCACAACTGCGGGATGATGTTGTCTTAGTGAACATTCCTAACGACAACATAAAACGGCAGCTAGTCCGGAATAGACTCTATGATACGCAGTGCATATCGGAGAATTGCATTGTATGTCCAACTGGAAGACTGGGGGATTGCTCAAAGATCGGGGCAATTTACGAGCTCGAGTGCTCGGCCTGCAATGCAAAATATATAGGGGAAACGGGAAGGGTTTTGGCAGTACGCGTAAAGGAACATCTAGCCAGCAAAAGACGTGGATTACCAAGAAGTCCGCTTGGTAAACATAGAATTGATGCGCACAATGGGAACGATTTTGAGGTGAAGTGCAGCATTTTGGCCGTTGAAGGAGAAATATCGGCAAGGAAAGCATTAGAGGCGTTCTGGATTTTTAGTAGAAATCCGGTAATGAACAACCGAAATGAGGGCCTCTCTGTTACGAGTGACTTCTTGCCATTTGTGTCTCATTGTGAACTGTAAGTGACCGGTCGGCGACAATCCCACTGAGTGGGTCTCATTCGCCTCTACTGGTCTTCTAGCGTGGGCGAATTCCAGCCCCTACGGTGGATCCTATGCGTGAGTTCGTCCCTTACATTCGGGCTCTCTGTAGTGACTCCGGGAGTGGGTCGAAAATGCTAGGGCGGCTAAGGCGCTTGGTGGAGTAGAGCGCAAATATAAACCTGTTGCTCCACTTTCAGGCCTCTGAAGACGGCGGAAAGTCGAAACGTCAGGCCGCAATAATAAAGATCCACCTAAAAACCTCGTTTGGCACAGCATACTGACAACAAACTAACTCACCATGCCGAGGTTTCAAGAAGAGAGAAGTTGGGAACAATTCTTAGGGTTTTCTCCCCCCCCCCTATTCTCAAGTGAATACATTGAGCATGTGTGATTTCGAAATCGCGCACCTTGCACTTTTGTGATCCATCCCAACCTCCCGCTTAACATTTCGTCACAGGATCCTGGTTACTGCTCGCCAACCATTTACCTCATTGTGATTAAAGACTTTGATTTCTCTATGAAATGCCTAGTGGCTACACGTTCCTTGCTCAAACGCGCAACGAGTTCCTGATTTGTTCACGCCGTTCAACGCGTTTATGAAACCATCGTGGATTGGTATCTTCTACGTCACAAAATGCTCAATTTCCAGAGCAGCTTTAGATGATTTCTAATTTTTTAGGTTCTTGTTATTGCCATTATTGCCTTTGACAAGAGGTATTTTTCCCAGGATCGATACAGCTCCTTCAAAACATGCTCCATTACTTTTGGAACCTTTAAGAGTTTACGTGTTATAGGCAATTGAATGTAGAGGAGCAGAACCCTGGCTTATTTTTGAACCAACCTAACGCTAAAGTTGCTAAAGCTGCGCTCTCCTTAAAGGTGTGGTACAAGGAGGAGACAACGCTGCAAGAAAGCGAAAGGATTCATCTGAAGTTCACCGGCGATCACTGCTCCCTCACCATTCAGCCGACTGGTCAGTTTCGCTTCTCTCGTGTGAAGCAGAACGGATTCTTAATGAATTGGTTTCGTTTAGTTCTGTCGGATTCTGGCCTCTACACAATCAAAGCGAGGAACATTCATGGAGAGGCCACCAATTTCTGTCAGCTGAAGGTACGGCGGTACCTAATTGTCTTCTGCCGACCGTGTGGTTTTTGCGGTAGAACTCAAAAAATGTTGCTTGGTCGATCGTCCACCCCAAATCAAATGTTGGACTTGTTTTATCGAGTGAGATCTGATGACTGAAGCAGCACTGAAATCTCCGAGAATCATCCCTTCGACTCAAATCAGTTTCTTTAAGCCTCAATTGGCTGTTATCGAGGTTGTAAGCTGTCACAACGATGTTCTGTTGCGATCAAAACTTCTGGCGCCAAGCGGGACTCGAACCCGCACCTCCCTCTGACCGGGCGGGAATACTCTACGCCACTACACCACCGGCGCCGTTTGATCGAACGCAGAAACTGATTTGAATCGTTTCTATCAAGACCATCAGCTTAACTAGTCCCATGCTGATATCAGCGCCCAGATCATCCCGGATACGGGTGGGTGATCGGTCCCAGGAGGTGTGGATGTTGCGTTCAATCAAACGGCGCCGGTGGTGTAATGGCATCGAGCATTCCCGCCCGGTCAGAGGGAGGTGCGGGTTCGAGTCCCGCCTGGCGCTAGAAGTTTTGATCGCAACAAAACATCGTTGTGACAGCTTTCAATCCCTTCGACTCTACTTTTACCAGATCATGGTGATTAAGAGAAATTAGCAAATCTAAGAAGGGTATGCAGTTTCCGTACTCAAATGAGCAGCAGAGAAAACGCCTCTCGTGATCATTTTAACTTTTATTTTAAATCGATTTTTCATTTAATGTGTTTATAAATTTTTACGTCATGTCTCACCATTTTTGAAAAAAGTATTCGAAAGCATACACTAGATCATCTTAAGGGTCCACTCCCTTGATTTCCCTGCAAAGCGTTTTTGACTGTTCATTTGGACAGGTGATCTGGTTGCCCATCCACGGCGGAAGCTTGTCATTGAGGCGTTAAAGAGAAGTCCCCGTGCTTATTCACTTGAAAAACCTCCATGAGACTACGGGATGGCTCGATACTCCGACTGTCAGTTTAGGTGGTCGCGAAGAAACTGCCGCCACCGACGCCGCCGAAGCCGCGACCTGCTCGAGCACCCGTGTTTGAGCAGAAATTGACTACAAGCACTTGGGACGAAGGCGACACCGCCACTCTACAGGTTGAAGCCTCTTCTTGCTCACGGATGATGGTGAATAAGTTGTGGTTGCCATCCACATCAAAAGAGTTGTTCAGGTGGTGACCTATGGTGAGCCGCGCCCTGAAGTTCACTGGCGTTTCGAGGAGCAGCCAATCTACACGAGTGAAACGATCAAAACGGAGGAATACGTGCGTTTCCGAATTTCTTCCATTCTGCCAAAATTCAGTCTTGTTGAGAAAGATGTTGAGCTCCGCCACTTTCGCTCAAACCTTTGCTAATGCTTCGGCTCCTGAGAGACTAGCCAGAAGTGAAGGAAATTTCAGCTGGACGGCACGTCTCGCTTGATCATTTCCGAAGTGAAGCCGGTCCATAGCGGGCTGTATACGGCTGTGGCGGTGAACGAGGCAGGAGAGGCTCAGACATCCGCGACTCTCCATGTGATCGAGAAGAAAACTGTCGACGAACACATGCTGCAAGAGGTTCGCGTTCCCGAGTTTTATTGGAAAATTCGGGCGACTTTCTAACGAAAATTTGCTGCAAATGATGTTAATGTTAAGAGCTGGAAGCCTGTGCCCATTAATTTGTATGAGGTCCTCATGACCATCTACAATCGTCGCGAAATCAACGGAAGCTGACCGCACATTCCTTTGCGTATAAAAAATCGTCAGCATTCATGAAACAAGCCCAAATAATTGCTATTTCAGGACATGTACGAAAAAATTGGACGTCCAGTCGAAAGAAGAGAGGAGGTGATTCGTAGGGAGGAGATGCAGGTAGCAATTTTATTTAAGAGAGTTTGGTGGGAAGGTCTAAAAGACTTAAGAAGGCTGAGAATATTCAATGGACGTTTACGTGACTGCCAAATGCGGTCCAAACTGGGGAAAATACGCCACCTTCGAGCAATGCCTTTTAAAAGCGCTTTGACAGCGTTGCGGCACACATTGGTTCACATTCTTGTTAGTTTGGTATGAGTATGGAGATTGTCTCTTTTTACAGTGGGGCATTTTCTTGTCAAGAGTTATTTTAGGGCCGTTTTTTTTTGCACAGAAAGGTAGCAAAATCTGTTTGATGTGGACTTCTGATGACCGCGCAGTGTTCTCATGAAGAAGGAATCCTGGATTTGCATGTCCATTAAAGAGAAATGTTTGGCTTTCTTTTTGAGTGGAATTTGCTTCAACTTTAGTTAGCGGTATTAATTAACTTTTATGTTCTCATGTACAAGGTAGACATTGAACTGCGGCCTGCGCTGTTTTTAATGGCTTAGTTTTTTTTTGAGTTTGGTTACGCGACCTACTTTCATTTGTGTTTTCTGCGTTTATTTGGTCTCCTATGTTTCTTTGCGTTGCCTCCCTATGTTCTTGTCCTTCAGTACACGGAACAGCAGCCAGCGCCGGTCAAACGAGACTATGGAATGTCGAAAATTGCCAGCGAGAAACGCTGGACCGAAGTAAGACCAACGCGTTTCCTCAGTTTCACGCTAGACAGGTGCCTCTACTCGAGACGGAGGAGCTCCTCGAATTAGGGGAACATTGTAGCTGATCGATGAGCAGATGTCTCAACCGCCTTCGGCACCGGAGTCGCTGTCCGTGAGCCCGGAACCAAAGCGGATTGTGCTCGAGCAGAGATGGGTTGATGTCAGCAGGCATTCAGAAGACAAACTTTTTGCTTCGCTTTCTCAAAAATGCGCACCACGGATGGCTGACGCTCTTCTGACATCTACTTTGCAGCAAATTGATGAGATTCTCGAGCAGCGAGCGCCATCTTCTGTGGAGGAACGCGAAACGAAGACTGCTGAGACCTATGTGAAGGTGAGGTCTCCAGCTTTTGTAGAGGAATTCTGGCAACCGCCCAACGATTCTCAGATGGTGGACGAGTTGATGCGAGATGCTGTTCCGCAGGCAATGCGTGGAGCGTCTCGTACACTCACGCAAGAATCAGAGGTGCAGAGTTTCTACGAGGGAGATTGCCGTGTTGTTGGGTGCAAAGACAAGCGGCGGCACAACGACTAACCACATGTGAAACACCAAAACTGACCAAATTACCCAAACATTTGACGCATGAGAACTAGTGCATAGCTGCATAACTGCGTAGCTTTCGAAAGAGAATGATTTGCTCTACCAGAACATGTATTGCATTTCTTTTTTCATCATGAATTTTGTGCCAGGTCGTGCCAGGTCGACAAGGATGAGCACTTTTGCACCTTCTTCTCTTTGCATTCAAACAGGGTTCTAGTGCGGCTAAGGCACTGGAACCCTGGTTGACCGTGCAAACACTATTTTTCATCGCCAGTTACAACTCTGTGCAAAAACTGCTGAATGAAATGAATGAACATCAGGAACCCGCCAGTGACGATTGCTGCAGGCCTGCTTGTCCGTCATCATTCGTCACACGGACATATTCAGCGATTTTTGCACAGAATCGTAACTGGCGATGAAAAATAGTGTTTGCACGGCCAACCAGTGTTATAGTGCCTTAGCCGCGCTAGGACCCTGGTCGAAAGCAAAGAGAAGAAGGTGCCAAAAGTGCTTATCCTTGTCGACCTGGCACTCCATTTTGATGACCTGAAAATTAACAAAAATTTAAATGACCGAAGAGCAAATCATATGTTGTGGTAGAGCAAGACATCACTTTCAAATGTCATACAAAACTGAGCAAGACAGACTGAATAAGGAGAAGGAGTTGTTGGTGAAGACGATTTTTCTCTTTTTGGCATTTTGTTGACGTTCAACAGAAATCAATAAACGCGACAATATTCTTATAGAACAAGACATTCCCTTTCGAATGACATATAAATGTACTTGAGATTTATTGAGAAATAATATCAAACATCCACGGATCTCCCTCGATAGAGAGCCTTCGGGCTCTCTTGTTAAGAGGGATCTCGGGCCGCTTGTCGCAGGGCCACGTGGCGCGTCCCCGGGTGGTGGATAGGGGAATTAAACGCGAACCAAATGCGACCGTGTACTGCCCAGAGACGCAGGTGGGATGCAGGGGATGGACTCCTTGCTCCTGCTGTGTCGGGTCGATGCGTTCCTTGTGCGTGGGAGCGGCATGTTCGTGCACTGTGTGCGTGGATGTGTCCGTGACTGTGCGGATTGTAACTGTGTCGGCTCGGCCAAAAGCTTGCACTCGGTAGACTGGGAGTACATGTAAGGCGATTCGAGGCCGCCTTAAGTCTCGCCCCGTCCCTTCGGGCAGTCTGGCTGGCTGCCCGGAGTTCTTCGCCCGCACGACAGAGCCTGACTAGCTACCCGTGTTGTATTCCAGTCAAACACAGCAGCACTAAAGGGCCTCATTCCCCTGACCCCGAAAGAGCCCCCATTTCTGCAGCGATGGGAAGGACGAGTACGGAGAGGCTGCTAAAATCTCAGGGCCTAACCAGGCTGCGCAAACTGAGAAGGACTAGGATGACGATCTGTACTTACAACGCCCGCACGCTTGCGTCGGAAGCATCCGTCGAGGACCTGATGATGCAAGCCAGGAAGATCAAGTACGACGTCATCGGACTGACCGAGACGAGAAGACACCACCCCCTACACGCCGCCTACGACTCCGGAGAAGAACTGTTCCTCGGAACATGCGACAGCAGGGGAGTAGGCGGCGTTGGTGTCCTCGTCAACACGCACTTGGCCATGAACATCGATTCGTACGAGTCTCTGACAAGCCGAATCGGACGTCTGCGAATGAAGCGATGTGGCTCCGCTCCAGCCTTGACTGTGTTCGTCGCGTATGCCCCAACATCCGACTACGACGACGAAGACGTCGAGGCCTTCTACGTGGAGCTGGAGAAGTTCTATAAGGAAGATCACACCTTCTACAAGGTGATCGTCGGCGACTTCAACGCCAAGATCGGGCCACGAAGGTCGCCGGAAGAACTTCACATCGGAACCCACGGTTTGGAGTGGAACGAGCAAGGTGAAAGGCTGTCTGAGTTTATCATGTCGACTAAGACCATCCATGGAAACTCGCAGTTCCAGAAGCCTCCCTCCCTACGATGGACCTGGGAATCCCCCGGTGGCCAGTTCCACAACGAGATCGACCACATCATCTTCAATCGCAAGTATTGCCTGACCGATGTCTCCGTTGTCCCCAAGTTCTACACGGGATCGGACCACCGCCTCCTTCGCGCGAGATTCCGCTTTTCGCGTCAAGGAGAGAAGGCCGCGAAGTTCAAGAAGAGGAGTCCCAGAACGACCATCAACTGGGATCTCTACACCTCTCTTGTCGGCCTTTGGGAAGATGCCGTCATGGACAACGTCGACGAGGAATACGATCGCTTCGTGCACCATCTCCACGATAGTGCTAAGGGAGCCGAGAGCTTGAAGAACACCAAGAGACGCCTGTCTCCGGAAACTCTCGAGCTGATACGCCAGCGTGGAGCAGCACGAGTGTCAGGCAACTATCAACTGACGTCCGAGCTTGCAAAGCTATGCAGAGCGGCGATAAAGGAAGATCTGAAGGAGAGAAGGGCGGAAGTGTTGGCCGAAGCAGCAGAGGCAGGGCTGAGCATCCGCAATGCCCGCCGGAACTTCGCCAACTTCAAGACCAAGATGACCGCTCTCCGACGTCCTGACGGAACCGTCACCTCTTCCAGAAGGACCATGGAGAAAGTCATCCACGACTTCTACTCCGATCTCTTCGATAGCCACGTCCACCTGCCCCTACGCCATCTTCCGCAGGATGGATACGTCATCCCCTCTGTTCTCCCTTCCGAGATCCGACACGCCATCTCGTCGGTGAAGAAACGTACAGCACCCGGTCCTGACAGGATCAGAGCTGAACACCTGAAGAACCTCCCGCCAGCGCTCATCAACACCTTGGCGCGGCTCTTCACACGCTACCTGTCCGAATGCAAGGTTCCATCTCAGTGGAAGACCAGCAAGACCGTCTTGCTGTACAAGAAGGGAGACGTGCACGACATTGGCAACTATCGCCCGATCTGCCTGTTGTCCGTAGTCTACAAGCTGTTCACTCGAGTCATCCTGAATAGGATTAGTAGAACGCTGGACGAAGGACAGCCATGCGAACAAGCAGGATTTCGGAGAGGATTCAGCACGATCGACCACATACACACCATTACGAAGCTCATCGAAGTGTCGCGAGAGTACAAGCTGCCGCTGTGCCTTACTTTCATCGACCTGAAGAAGGCATTCGACTCCGTCGAGACTGAAGCGGTCATGGAAGCCCTGCTCACCCAGGGCGTTCCTACTCAGTACATCAGAGTCCTTCGAGAGCTGTACAGTGGATTCACGACCAAGATCTCACCATTCTACAACGACGTCGTCATTGATGTGAAGAGAGGGGTTCGACAAGGGGATACCATATCCCCGAAGCTCTTCAGCGCCACCCTCGAAAACGTCATGCGCGAACTAGAATGGGGTGACATGGGAGTGAAGGTCGACGGCCGGCAACTGCACCATCTTCGCTTCGCTGACGACATCGTGCTCATAACACCGAGCATCAGCCAGGCGGAACGAATGCTGGCCGACTTCGATGGTGTATGTGGAAGCGTTGGACTGCGGCTGAATCTTACGAAGACGATGTTCATGAAGAACGGATGGGTTTCTGATGCCCCATTCTCGCTCAACGGAACGAACATCTCCGAATGCTCCAGCTATGTGTATCTGGGTCGCGAAGTCAACATGGCCAACGACCTAGCACCAGAGCTGAGCAGGAGGAAACGAGCGGCTTGGGGAGCTTTCAAGAGCGTCGAAGAAGTCGTGAAGAAAACGAAGAACGTCCGACTCCGTGTCCACCTATTCGACTCCACTGTTCTTCCTGCCCTAACATACGCCTCAGAGACCTGGGCTATACGAAAGCAGGATGAACACGCGATCAGCGTCGCGCAGCGTGGAATCGAGAGGATGATGCTCGGAGTGACACGACTCACGCAAGTGAGAGAAGGCCTCCGGAGTTCCGAGCTTCGCCGACGTTCGAAGATCAGAGACGCTGTCGCATGGGCCAAGTCGTCGAAAATTAGGTGGGCCGGCCACGTAATGCGATTCGCAGACACCCGCTGGACGAGAGCCGTCACAGACTGGATTCCGCGGGATGTCAAAAGAACACCAGGACGCCCACCAACGCGTTGGTCGGACTTCTTCGTGAAAGCCCTGAACGACCGATATGACGCTCTTCGTGTCCCTCGAGCGAGGAGGATCCATTGGACCACTCTGGCACGCGACAGGGACGAATGGAGACGCTGCTGGCGCCCGCTCGAGCAAGTCGATGATCAACGGGACGACAGGTGATACAGGTGAATATCAAACATCAATGGTTTGTTTCGCCACCTCCCTTCAGACAAACCGTTTTTATTATAACACCTCCTCGGTGGCTCATCAGTGAAGAAGGAGGTGTTATAATTTTATTATTATATTATTATATTTTTAGATTTTTATTTTTGTTTAAATTTTAATTTTAATTATTTGTATTTTTATTTTTCATTATATTTTTTATTTTATTTTATCTTATTTTATTTTATTTTATTTATAATTTTCAAGTATGTTATTGTTTTGTTTTTATTTGTTTTTGCTTTTGCTTTTGTTTTGTTTTTTTTAATACGCTTTTTTTTACTTTTTTAAATATTTGTTGTCAATATTTAGAAATTATTAAAGTTGCTTAACTTACTTGCTTAACTTAACTTACGTACTCATCCTTGCGCCAACCGGCTTTGGAGGTTTTCCTATATAAAGTAACCATACCGTGATCTGTTATACGGTATCTGTATGGATATGTATTATGATGTGTTATCATTACGGTATTCATTTCATTCTTCAGTTCTTGGTACATTGGCACACTAAGTAGTAATTTAATTAGATCAGCATTATCCATCATTTCACAATTATGTCAACTAATGTCACTGCTTCTACATTCCTTTCATCGGCATATCAATAAGATCTACTCTTATATATGGGTTATATATTAGCAAAGTAAATTTAAGCAAGAACTTCCAACTATACGAGTGTTCCCACTAAGTTTATTGCTTTATTATAGTTGTCCAACATATTTATATAATATTTGTCTGCTCTTTTTCTTATGTTTTTGGCGACGAATTCTGTGTTAAATCCATTATGGGTAAGTATTCTGTATGTTCTCGTATTTTACTGCAAAAATATTGGAATGTTGAGCAGATATTAGCTATTCTAAGTGTTTCTGTTTAAATGACATTGCTTTTAATTCTGACTGAAACCTGTGAGTCTGCGTGTTGAAAACTATTTACTTTAAAGTTGAAAGAATCTGTTTTGTTATATAAGTTGCTTTCAATTTTATTATTCACGACTTCTAGACTTATGTCTAAACAGTTGCATTTGTGTTCGCTATCGTGTGTCTTTTTTATTTCCAGTGTTTTTGTAAACCAACGTAAGTATGTTATCAACGTAAGCTTCTGTATAGTTGTGAACAATAAGTATGTCGTCCATATATCTAAACGGCTTAAATAACTGACCTCTTCTTAATATTGCGCTTTTAGAATATTCAAATGTTGACATGTTTAAATCTGCGAGCAAAAGGCTAAAGTTACCACCTTGATTGACTCTTTATTAACTCTTTATTTTCTTTAAAAATTATACTAGCGAAAACACAATAACTATTTCTCAGCAAATAGTCTTTAAAGTATAACAGATCTGTTGCGTTGTAATATCTATATTTATAATTCCGAGTTAAAACGTCTGTGTAAAAAGTTTTGAAACCGTTGCATGCTAGAAAATTTTTGCCGGAATTTTTGAAGCAGAGTATAACAAGGTTTTTCATTTTCTCCATTATAACATTGTGACGTATGCTTGTGAACATATCGGTAAAATCAGCGGAATATACTTTAACACCATCGGCATTAATTCTTGTGAGTTCTTGTGTTATGTTAGAATTTTCGATAGCCCAATATGTTTTAATCGTCCTTATATTTCTAGTTGCTGTATTGGCATAGTTGATAAAATGTGTTTTTTAAAAGGTAAATGTACAACAAAGTTCTAAATCAATGGACTTGATAGTACTATTATATGCCCCTGTGGGCGCGTGTAGCGCGGTCGGAGGAGGCGCAGCTGTCGCGTGCACCCGATACCAGGTTCCTGGTTCGGATTTTACGCCCAGGCTAAGCAGGCCCTCCATCCCTCCGGGGTCGGTGAATTGGTACCAGACTTGTCTGGGAAGGATAAAGCGCTGACTTGTTCATCGGCTGGCCACCGCAAGTCATTGTATGGCCAAATACGTATTCATATCGTCTACATGACATCCCGTAGAAGTAGAATGCGCTGGCGCATTCCAAAAGGGGTTAAGTGAGGCCGTCCTTTATCCTTATCCTTATTATATGCCCCTGTAATAAGTCTGAACTTAACTGGGTCTTTATGGAGTTTAGGTACCGAATAAATAATTGGTAAATCTCCATTTGTGCCTACTTTTAACTTATTTTTAATTTGGAAATATCTGTGTTTTTCTATTATGGGCTGCTTATTAGAAACGTTCAAATTCACATATGTGTTATTCGTGTTACTGCTATTAAAGGTCTCGTTTTCGTTTTCATAATTAATTCCCATTTCTTTCATAAGGTTAAGTATTTAAAACTTTTTGCAAATAATACCGTAATTGTTGTTTGCTTTATCTTGTGGGCAAAATATAAAATCATTTTGTAGCCTTTGAATAGTTAGGTACGGTATATGAACTTTATTACGAATATTTTCATGGCTAAGTAATTGTTTTACTTTGTTTCTGTATTCCGTATTAAAAAGAATCCTTAACTGGTTCACTTGATCTTGTGAAATTCTGTAAAACCTACCCAAAAAGTCCAACCACAGAGCAGGAGCTGTCGGCAAACTCCTCCTTCGGACGTCCCAATTTGGTGGTGTAAAAATCAACAAAGGACAAGTGAGAAAATAGGACCAACACATATTCTTGTAGTCCAGAACATTGTCTTCCAAATGCTATAAAAACTGCGCAAAAAAATTACAAACCTAAGCAGAGAGAACAAGTGCACAAATGGCTACTTTTTCGCTTTTTACTTTTCATTCAACGACCTAAAAATTTACAAAATTCATGATAAAAAAGAAATGCAATACATGTTCTGATAGAACGAATCATTTTCTTTCGAAAGCTATGCAGCGCTATGCAAGAGACCGGCGGCTAAATCTGCAGTGAGTCGTTGAAAGAACCGCAAGGACTTATGGGACAACCTAACACATAGGTCGTAGTCACAACACCTCGTCGACTGCTTGAGGTTTTTGAGTAATTTCAGAGAACAGCTTGCTTGGGAAGAACGCCTTTTAGTGAACTCTATCGTCTGTTGGGCGCATGTAGCGCAGTCGGCGGAGGTGCCCACTGTCGCATGCACCCAGTACCTGGCTCCTGGCTCGGATTTCTGCCCAGGCCAACCAAGCCTTCCATCCCTCCGGAGTCGGTGAATTGGTATCACACTTGGACTGTCTGGGAAGGATAAAGCGCTGGCGTGTTCATCGGTCGGTCACCGCAAGGCATTGTATGGCCAAATGCAATTCAAATCGCCTCCATCCCGTAGAAGTAGAATGCGTGGCGCATCCCAAAGGCGTTGAGTAACGCCGTCCTTTATTTATACTTTTATCGTCTGTTAGTCAATCTGCCCTTTTTTTGAAGCGCACGTATCACTTAGCCCAAGATGCCTTTAAGATCGCATTTCACTTACCCGGACTGGGATCCGTTTCTGGAAATATTTGCTACTCGGTTCTCCTTCACGCGTTGCTAATGATGAGTTTAGCGTATTCACGAAGCTCAGGCGAGACCACCGGCTCAGACAACCACCACCGAGCGCGTCATAGCGGAGGTCTACAACGCAGGAGTGAGCCTCAATTTTTACGCAAGGTATCCGCTCCAAACTATTGTCTCGTATTCAGCAAATTCGAGAAGCGATCCCTCCTCCTCTTGTGGAAACCTCCACAACTGAGCACGTCACGACCGAGGTTTACAACGCTGGAGTGAGTTTCATCTTTCCCACTAGATCATCCGAAAGAGGATCCGAAAGAGTTTCTGCACATGTAGTACGCCAGGGTCTAAGTAAAGATGAGACTTCAATGCACCCAAAATCTGCAGTAAATCTGCAGTAATTTTTTTGCTTCCGACGTGCAACGCATGGAGCTACCTGTCTATTCATACGCCAGCTTTAGTGTGGTGCACAGCTCAGCGTCAGCGACCTCTGCAAAACTCACAATCAGCGCGCCTGCCTATCTGAGAATTTTCAGCAAATTCACGTGGCTCAACCTCCTCCGAAAGTTGAAAGCACGACCACCGAGCATGTGACCACCGAGGTCTACAACGTCGGCGTAAGGCTAAGCGGTCTATGCAGCCAGCGCATTTCTCTTGAGGTTGAGATTGTTCTTCCAGACCTATTACGAAGCAGTGCCACCGAAGCCCGAAGTTAGACAGACGGCTACAACAACGTCCAAGGCCGAGACACTCTTTACGGCTGTATTGTCTAATGTCTACCTCACCGAAGACGAGCTTTCAAAGAACGCTTTTTCTTGCAGAAAGTGCAGCAGGCACCTCGGAAAACGCCAGACCGTCATGTGGCAACTTCGACATCGGAGGTTGTGGAGAGGGAGCATGCCGCGGTAAGAGCCTTCGCTTTCTCTGGTTTTTGGGGACACCTACAGTCCGCTGCTTCCAGACAATCCGACGCACTCCGGTGCCGGAAACTCATAAAGCCACCGTATCGAGCGCCTCGTATGTGGAAAACGTTGCCGTGAGTTCTTATTGGAGTTCAGCGTAAATTAGTTACCTGACGCAATCATTTGAGGAATGTGGACAGGACTCCGTGCTCCACTATGCTTGCGCTACGCTTTGGAATTGACAACTAAAGAGTGATGCATTTTTTCAGGCAATACGCCAATCTCCAGCTCCTGAGCTCCACAGGACCAGCACAACAAAAGAAAAATCCGTTGAGAAAGTCGCTGTATGTTTTTCGTCATTAATCAGCTTTCGAGTGCTGCAAGTTAAAGGCAGTTCTTTTAATTGTGGAAATTGTTATAACTCCGTTTTTGAAGACTTGTCGAAAAACTTGAACGTCGTTTAGGAGAAGCTAAAATCCAAAAAAACGTGTTGTATGTGTTAATGCTGAAAACGATACGGCGAAACTTTGTTTTTAGAAATTTAGATGGTATCCTTTGCAGCTCTAGAAATTGCCCTTATTATAAGAATTGTGACTATCACACGTTGCAGAGGTCTCAAAGTGGGCACAGAAACTTTGCATTGAAGTACGTAGACAATGGACAGACTTCCAATAAGTCGTTTTAGCCGAATTCGAACATTTCGTCCTGTCGTTCTTGGCTCCTCCTCTCTAATGACCAACGAAACTTTAGGCTTATAGTTAGATGTCGTAGCGAAGGCGTAAGAAGTCTGCTCTTCACAAAGCACAAAATCTGCAAGCACTGTCTTTCTTTTGCATACACTTAGATCTACAGCTACTGCAGGGAACTTTTGTAAAACTTATCGAAGTGAAGCCCTCGAATTCTACAGCTAGCATATTGTCAACGGCGAGTGCTACAAATGTTTCCTTGTAGACAATTCGGCAGACGCCAGTACCAGAGTCTCACAAGGCCACAATCTCAAGTGCTGCGTCAGTGGAAAATATCGCTGTGAGTCTCTACTTTCATTATTTACCTATTTAGTTAATCACCTATTTATTTGTTTACATTACACATGGAGAGCCAGGGCTCACGGCACTACCATCGCGTGCACCCAGAAACGAGATTCTTGGTTCGGTCCCGTCCAGGCTAAGTAAGCCTTCCTTCTCTTGGGGTCGATGAAGTGGTACTATGCTTGTCTGGGAAAATGTAAAACACTGAATTTTCTATCATCGTCCCGCAGCAAGTCATTATGAGCGATATGCGTACTCTAATTGCCTTCACAATATCCCTTATGGCGATTGAAAGTAGAGCGCAGGCGCGTCTCACGAAAGTATTTATTAACGCCGTCTTTAATCCCCATCATCATTATGCGCGAAGAGTTGTGCAAACAGAATAGTCAAGTGAAACGGAAGCTACATAGCAGAATTCAGTAACTGTGAACAAACCAAAAATTTACCGAAAATTGAAGGAGTTCAGCTCCATATCGGCAGAAAAAAATGCAGGTGTTATGCGATGACCAGGAAAATAGAACTTCTACAACCTGTTTCAGACCAACAAAGAAAACGCGAACGTACCTGCCCTGTCACATGCAATGCTGCAGAGTGAGAGAATGCCGCGCAATCCTGTATTCCATGCCTTAGGCATCGCTGCGGAGCAATTTTGCAAGATTCTAGTCGGGAGATCTCACCTTTATCTCTATCTTTGGAGGCGCAGGTCATGCCCACGAGAGTCAAAGACCGGACGTGAACAAAACTCTAAAAAACTCACAGAACAGAACTGTATAACAGTGAGCTTAAAAGGGACAACAACATGGTATAGGAAACACTAGCAAAGCTCCAACGGAAATACAGCATAGTACATCACAATACAGCAATACAGCAGTGCAGGAAACATGCAAATCGATCTGCAGTAAGGGCGATTCATCAGGGAACTCCAAAGTGTCCACGCGACGAGTTCAATTTTTCAAAGGTAGAAAGTGGCAGAGAGGCGCCAGGTTGGAAATATCACCAGAGTTTAGTTCGCTTCTACATACTTGTAGTCACTTTGAAGACCATCAGCAGAGCATCTCTAGCTCTCCTGCTCTAGGACTAGGTAGTCCAAGTTCATTGGGAATGTACTGGAAAAATAGACCTGTGCAGCGCGTAAGGACCTTGCTAGTGAAGTTATTCTGAACCCTTTCAACGAGGTCAATGAATTTCTTTTTATAAGGCTAGAAAACAGTAGTACACCTTCCAGAATTGGACGTACATAGATTTTGTAGGATTTCACCAGGATCTGAAGATTATTTGTTCAGAGGGCTTTGAATAGGTTATACACTCTACAAATTGCCTTTGAAACCGGAGCTTTACAATGGCTATCAAAAATAACTTTGTCCTTAATCAAGAATCCTAGATCCTGCAGAGATTTGAGGATAAGGATAAAGGACGGTATTAATCAATCCTTTTTGCGATGCGCCACCTATTCTACCACTACGACTGTCGATGAGGCAACATTGAATATGTATTTCGCCTATTCAATGACTTGCGGTGATCAACCGTTGGGCAAGGGAATGAACTGTGTTAATTGTCCAGGGCTAGAGACCTATAGAAGAGCGTGGCTTCTATGCATAAGACCTAACAAAGCCATCTCAACACAACAACAAACCATTTAGAGTCGCCTTGAATTACATCCCAAGGTCTGAGTTAAATTTATCCTGATTCAGTCACGCTTCTATCCGAAAATCGCATCAGAGGACTCTACCAGTCCGAAATTGAATAATAGCCTGCAGGCGAAGGAGTTCAACTTCAAAACTCGAGCCAAGCTCGCAAACTGCATGAAGAAAAGTCAACTCACACTGCATTCAGACCATTCGCCAGTCACCAGCTCGTGAAATCCACAAGACGACGGTCACTCCTGGCGCATCTGTCGAAAACGTCATGGTACGTCGTACTGATCACCCTGCACCCGTGCTCTGATCCAGGTCCGCGTTTGCAGGCAATTCGCCAGTCGGCTGTTCCGGAGGTTCACAGGACCAGCATGACCCGCGGATCATCCGTGGAGAGAGCTGCGGTGAGAGATGTACAAAAGTGCTGTCGTTGCCGCTAGAAAAGAGTGAACGGACTGAAACGGGCTGGGCTGCTCTTTCCAAACTTCTGGCTACGTGTAACTAGAGCACCCACAGTATTCCTGGACATCCTGAAAACAGCGGTTTCTCCGCATTTCATGTTTCTGTTGCTGAATACGCTCAGTTTTATCCAAATTGCCTCTCTGCTCCTCTTCGAGGTGCTCCAAAATTTTTTACAACGGTCGCAAAGTTCCTGCTCCTCTGACCGAAGCAAATTTCAACAGCTAACCTTTAAGATATAGGTAGAATGAAAGTCTAAGGATTCGTTTACCGTTGAGATCACCACAGGCATCTGTGCAACGCGTTGTGGTGTTTCCATGGTTGTTAGAGTAGATCGTTTCCACAGCTTCTGCACACGAAATATGCGTCATTTTTCTTGTCTTGGCCCATTAACCACTTCTAGTAAAAAGCTTGATCACCCAAAGCGATGCTAAACCAGCTTTTCGTGCTCACCTCCACAGCTTTTCACACGGCGTAACTGAACCAGCTACGCCTTGTGCCACAGCTGTGGAAGTGAGCACGAAAATTATGCAGCGGCACTGTTCCCCGACCGTGGCAATGATTTTCGTCTGACAGGGAGGCAGTGTCAAAAACTTTATGCCTGCGGGAAGCCATGCGATGCGCCACGGTCTCCAGACATCTGTGCACCTTATTTGGGGCTGCTTGAGTCAGGACACTATTTCTTAATCGAAAAATTACGTTTGATTTCCGTTTTCAGGTCCGGATTCTTGTTCAAACCTTTGTTAATATTCTTAGGTAAACAGAGATTTTTCTTAAAATGAAGGACTGAAAAAGTGGCCCATAAAATTACATGAATTCTTCAGTTGGAAAACTTTGTCTCTATGACAATCACACCACTAGCAGATAGGTGGGTGGTGCGTTTTGGCACCTAGCACGTCTGAAAGTTTTCGCCTTTCCTGCGTTTCAAAATCAGCAGTGAAAGTTTTTTGTAACTGAACCAGCCTTCAAGAGGTACTGAGCAAAAAGTCTTCGATCGACGATAATATTTTTGAGAAACCCTGTGTTAGAATTTGGTTACCTTGACGTACAGGAAGATATAGACTTCACTGAAGCCAAGCTAGTGCTCGAAAAATTTCAGCCCATAGCGCATAGCGGGAGTGCTGGACAAAGTTTCGATGATAGTGCATAACGAATGATGGCACAGGTGCATTGCGTTCAGCCGGCAAGCATCATCCATCTTGTCATTTATTTATTTATTTATTTATTTATTTATTTATTTATTTATTTATTCATTCATTTAAGGCATAGACAGACACAGACAACTATCTAGCATGTAAAGTGTTAAAAAAAATCAATCAAAACATCACACATTGACAATTCGTGCACAAGCCAAGTAAACAACAAACCGCAGGGATCATTTCTTGACTGTTTGGTATTCAATCTTGTCAAACATTCTACAGGCTTGAGCAGAGAAGCTCTCTAAGTCTTCATACTTGCTCAGTAGCAGGTTGAATTCCCTGAGAATGCGCTAGGTTAAGCAATCTGATCTGATTCGCGATTTAGCAACTGAGACTCGAAGTTGCAACTTCCCTCTCACGGATCTTGTCAGCATCCCGAAGAGAATTTGGTTGTGTCAATGGAAACCTTATTTGCAACAATTTTGTGTAACATGACAAAATCAGTGATTTTTCTTCCGTTCTTCAGCGAAAACGCCAAATAGTGAAGCCCGTTGAGTACCGTTTGGAAAAGAACTATAATCTACTGAGAAGTATCTCATCATAAGCTTCCTAGTGAAACTATTCTGAATGCTTTCTAGAAGGTCTATATCTTTCTTTTTCGTTGGATTCGAGACTGATGTCCCACCTTCCGCATAGGTCTTACGTAGGTTTTGAAACCACGTATGTAAACCTCAGGAAGCTCAGAATTTAAAGCCCTAGAGAGGTTATACAGAGATGCGATAATTGGCTTCTCTTACTAAAAGACTGTAATGCTTGGAAAAACACAGATCGTTTCTTATTATATAACTGAGATCTTGAACTTCATCAGTCGTAGTTAAAACCTGACCGTTAATTCGGTATTCCGGAATTTGGGCGGGTTTTTAGGACCGATCATCAGAAGATGTGTTTTCTCAATTGCGAAAGGCAATTCCCATGTTTCTGTCCAGCGACTAATGGAGTCGATCGCTAGCCGGAGGGACATTGAATCTGCACCACTGTTAATCCCTTTGTAGATCTTAACATCGTCTGCATATATTTTATGTACATGTTACCCCTAAACTAGTGAGACAGTCTGGAAGTTCATATGTGTACAACAGAAACAAGATTGGGGAGAGTACTCCTCCCTGAGGAACCCCGCTTAATGCAGCAAAGATCTTGGAGTACTGGCCTTCAATCTTTACTTGATAGGTTCTCTTAGATAAAAATTGCAGAGTCCAATTTATCACCATAGGATAAAGGCCTATCGCTTCCATTTTCAACAACAACTTATCTATCGGAACTCTGTCAAACGCTTTTGAAAAATCAAAATATACTGTATCGGTTGTTTTTTATCCTCGAAACTCTTAGTCCAGTCACTTAGTGAACTAAGGACAGCAGCTTCCACAGATCTTCCTTTGAGAAAGGCAAACTGAGTCCCAGAGGCAAATTTGTTCATTTCGAGACGAGCTAGGACGTGCTTCTTATATATCTTTTCGAAAGCTCTCGCAAAGATTGAGATGATGCTAACAGGCCGATAGTTCCTAGGATCGTTGAGGGGCCTTTTTAGAGATCGGTTTCACAAACGCATTCATCCATCTCTCATGAACTTCCGCTCTGGTGTAGCTAAGGTTAAATATACTTTCCAATGGGAAGGCTATCTAGTGAACAAGTTCTATGTAAAAAGAAGAGGTATGAAATCCGGAGAAACCGAATAAGACTTAGGTCATTTAGATAGTATTTCAACTACCTTTTCTCTGTTAAACCATACAGTAGATTCCATACGTGGAAACCTTGGCAACGTCTCATTATCGTTTATTACACGTCTATCCTCACCGGTTTGCCCGTTTTTGTATGCTTCTTGAAATACTTCGCCTAACAAGTCTGCCTTGTCCTTTGACGAATAAACCAGTTCACCTCCTTCACTTATCAGACCAGGAATTATTTCCACTTCCAGTACGCGATCTGATAAATCTGTAAAAGGTTGTATTGTCTCTAGAGCTAGTCACCTTCCTTTCTAAGTAGGTATTGTAACGATTAAGGGCCTTTTCCAGTTTTGCGGAAACTAACTAACGCAAACCAGTCTTCACCTTTGGCAGTGGAACGTGCCTTATTCCGACAGTACGAACGATGTCGGTTTAATCTAGTGAAATTTATGATTTTGAAATTTCTCATGTTCAAGAATTCTCTAGCAGCGGTGCAGCAGATTTATCTGAGTTTCGAATGAATTTGGAAAGAACTCAGCAAACATAAAGAAGTGGGCTGAATAATTGACTTTAGACTGTTGGAACAACGGCCGTACCAGAGTCTTACCGCGCCACAGTCACGTCGACTGCTGTTGAAAACGCTGCTGTAAGTTTAAGAAGTCTTTTGTTAAGGGAATTGTTTCAGAATGCCAAATTGTCTAGTCCCCGTTTTCAAGCAATTCCTGTTCGGAGGTTTATCTCTTCTGCACTCTTTCCAGTACTGTACGAACTTACGTAGAAAAGTTTCTTCACAATAAGCATTGCTTTGATAGGGATATTTCTGCAGAAAGCCAGTCCAGAATAGGAAAATGCTTGCAGGCAATTAGACAAACGGATAAACCGGAGAAGGGTCTGGCGTCAGTGACCGCACCTGCTCCGCTTGAGAACGTTGGAGTGAGTCAACAGGGTCACATTACTGGGTTTTTAGCAATGAGATTCGTTGAGGATGAAGCTTTAATTTAGTATCCTATTTAGGCTATCCGCCAATCTCCTGCCCCGGACATCCACAGATCAAGCACGATCAGGGAGAAATCCGTCGAAAGAGTCGCTGTCAGTTTGAGAGAAACTGTCGATTAAACTGCTTATGGACCATGAATAGACCTAGAGCGCTGAGCTTTCTTTTAGCTGTTTGAGGTCCTAGAAGCCATCTCGATAAACTAGACATTTACTTAGTTTGCTCAATAATTTCTCGTGCCTCTGGAGGGTTCTTATCGGCGAAAGCGCGTCGTTCAGGAGCTCCGTAACATCAGTCCCTTTTGGGGCCTTCAAAGGCGAAATTGAACTGCCTGATAAAAATATTGTTTTGAGCGTCAACGTTAGGAACACTACCACATATTAGGCTCGTTCTGGTTATTTCATTTTGCGCGTTCAGTGTGAGACTTTTTGCACTTCTTTTACCACAAGTAGTCTGTTCTTTTGCGTTCGTCCACAACCAGAAACTTATGTGGGACCGCTTTGGAATGAAATACGCAGGAAGCATCGCTGAACTTCTGTCACATGAAGAAGGCCTGTTCCAACATGCTGTCAATTGTTTGGGCTCGAATTGCGTGAAAACCAACTGATTTCGTCACTCCTCTGTGAAGCTATACGAAATTCGTGTAGGGAAATGTAGAGATTTATCCATCACCTCCGCATGCTAGAGTATAGTCCAGAGGAACATGCACACGGCCTCCGCGACTTCCATAGGTACGCACAATGCGGAAGTAAGGAATTACTTAGCGATAACTCCTTTGTCCTTATGCTGTTCACATTAGCTTGCAGTCTCTGGGAGGCTTCCAGACGCTGGGAATGAAACGTCTATTTCGAACACCTTCCTCGAACGTTCCTTAGAACTGTTTGGCCTTATGGTTGGTAAAACACTGTGAATCAGTGTTCATGTCACGAAGCAGAGAGTTCTATATGGAGGAGCACAATATTTTCACACAACACTCAATGCTTGCCATTCTTCAGCAAATCAATCTGCCGACCTCACAACCTGATAAGCAGGTGTTCACGAAATCAATGACGCCGATCGATCGGATCGATGTAAGTCTTGAAGGATGCCAGTGTTTGAAAAACGGAGTCCTTTGCCCTTCAGGATATCGTAGTCCCAGAACGTCGACCTCAGACGATCGCCGAAGTCACGCAGACGGTCACCGATGAAGCGCGCATCCACGTGAGTAGTCTTCTCTTCCCGTAGACATCTGACTGGCTGTGCGGGGCTCTTGCTTCTCCTGTTTATTTCGTTTCAATTCTCAACTCTGAATGCTTTGATTCAGCACATGGAGCAGCACTTCACCCCAACGCAGGTAACCACGACGGAGCGCTTCGTGCAAGGAGGTGTGGGAGTGCTTCATGATGTAGGTTCTGCTCATTGCTCTTCGCCGTTCAATTTTTCATGTCCCCGTATTTTGGCGCCACCTGTGTTAGCAACCAAGTAAGGCTTGTTTCTAAACGGGATTAAGAGAGCGAATTGAATGGCATTTGGTGTAACTGTAAACAACTATTTCGCTCCTCGTGGTTTAGAAAAGGGAACTTCTCACCAATGAGAAGGAGTAAGCTGTGGAACGCCTAGTGCTCGAATACCGTAAAGAGTTCGTGAACAGTGCCTTGTTTCTTCACGTGTTGCTTCAGGAAACCATAAGGAAGGAGGAGAGGATAGTGGATGCTGTGGAAGAAGAGTCTACAGTGGAGCGCAGCAAGAGGATCCTCCTCGAACAGGTGTGCCATTTCACGTTTCGAATGAAGCGTAGTGGCCACCACAGCCTCTCTCCAATTTTGGCATTCTCTTCCTGTTTCTTGCTGCTACACCTGCGGTGTTGAGATTGTAATACTTCAGCTAGAGCGAGAAGAAAAAGAGCTGGTCGAAAGGATTCCGAAGGCAGTGAAGCAAGTCACTCAAACAACCACTGCTGAGGGATGGGTGCAGGTTTGTGCTGCTGGACGCAGTTAGAGGTTGAACTAGCTGATAGCCTCTCAAAATTGTATCAAGTCAGGAAGAGCAAATCTAACGGTTCTCCGTCGTTTACTCTCAGTTGCGCACTGTCGTCAGTTTCGGTCTTCTATTATTCCTACTATATTGACATTTTGAGTGAATTTTTAATTTTCTTTTCGTCACGCTAACTTGGTTCTTTTTACCGAGCTTCAATAAAGCGTGACGGATAGCCTCGATCACAATCAGTCACGGCATCCATTTTTTAGTGGAAACTAATCATTTTTAGAGAATGTTGCTGAGATGTACGGATGAACAGCTCTGACAAGGAAACTGTCTCAACGGTACGCCGGAACGGCAGGAACGAGCACTATGGAAAGAATCTCCATCCTCCAAATAGTAACAGAACATGTTTGTTTTTGCCGAATCCTTGAGGGAAACGAGTGGGAGGGTGTAATGGTTAAGGTTCGCAGCGTCGAGCTTACCAGGGCGGCGCAAGGGATTCCTCTCGCCGACTGATCGGCGCAGTGGCAGAGAGGCTGCTCGTGGTCATGACGTCGAGGGTTTTTTTTTACCACAGTACTGGATTTCCATAGAGATTTCCGTATCTGAGCATTTTCTGGAGTTCGCTACGGCGAGATGTTTTCACTACTTATTCCTTGTCGACATTTCGTGATACACCAGCAATGTCCTAAACATGCAAAAGACGATGATGTATGAAGCTTTCACGCCAATCAATGGTTCTCATTGTAAAAGTAAGAAATTTTGACGAGGGAACTACATGAGACAGCGGGAGGAAGCTAGAAAACTGCAATGTATTAGTGTCGATGGGGTGAGGTCCCCTCTTGTGAGTGCCATCACAGTGTACTCCCAATGTAAGAGGGGACCTCATGATCTCCAAATTGACCTACCACCTCGATCAATATCGTCGTCTCTGTTATGCTTACAAATTCCCGCGGCCATAATAAGTTGCTGCTAACATCACCTCTACAGTGTCTGATAATCCTCGAATGGTGATGCACCTACTGAAGTGTGGATCTCCACTGCTGCTCCTTCGAGAGACGAAATGAAGCTAGCGGAATGAATAGCAAGTATCCTACAGGATTTCGAACTGCGATAGCTGGAAATCGAGGAAGTGTGGAAGTTGGAGGTAGGGAAGAAGAGGGCCACAAGTTTCACCCAGAAGAGTACTGCCGAAGTCACGACGCCATTAACCAGTGAAGGCACAATTACGTTTTCGGGAGGACGGACCGTTTCGGTGGAAAAGGTTTGGCTATACAAGAACTGTTAGCTTATAGAATGTCGACTACCGGGGAAATGGGACTGTATCGCGATTTCAAGCTTGGGCTGCAGCGGAGTACCACGGGCAGGAACTGTGAAACAGCAGCAGTAGAAAAAGTACTAGCCAGTGTTTTAAATTTCTCTGAGAAAAAACCGAAACAAATAAAGACGAAATATCATCGTCAACAACATCATCATCACTACATATCTTGGTTGCTTCGAAAACCCGAGAGGAATGGCATTCCCGGAAGACCTATGTGAATAGTCTGGATGTGAAGAAACTGTAGCCTTCATACGCTGCCCATACTGTGATCGGTCTTTTACTTTATGCCTGTGCATAGTGGATGTTGAAGATTGTTCATGAATCATTCATATATCGTCGTATTTGGCATATCTGGGACATTGTTGGCGCATCACGAGATGTCGATACGGAATAAAAAGTGAAAACATCAGCAAACTCCAAAAAAGGTTCAGATATGGAAATCTCTATGGAATCCCGATACAATGGTAAAAGCGCAAAAACTCGACGTAGCACGAGAACCGAACCCTCGACGCCACGATCATAAAGCAGCCGCTCCACCACTGCGCCACACAGTCCACATCACGGATCCCTTGCACAGCCGAGGTAAGCTCGAGATTCGGGCCCTTAACCACTACGCCCTCTTACTCGTTTGCCTCAAGGATTCGGCAAAACAAAACATGTCCTCTTACTATTTGGAGGACGGAGATTCTTCCTATAGTATTCGTTATTGCCGTCCCGGCGTACCATTCAGACAGTTCCATTGTGAACAGGAGATCGCCGCTTATGGCTTTCTTTGCTCACCCTTTGCCTAGGATTTATTTTATTTATTTGTTCATTTCAACCGTGGGTTACAAAAATCATCACACTCGTAAGAAATTCATCGAAAATGTCATGAGAAATTCTATAGAATTACAACGACACACCATCTACAAAAACTTTTTACAAGCAACAAGGTGTTTTAAGGGAGAGATGGGTATGTTAACGACATTTCGATCATCATCTGTAAGTAGGTTGAGCTCCTTAAGATTTCGATACGTGAGGAAGTCGACCTAGCTTGAGTCCTAACAACTCGGGGATAAGTCTTCATGCTCGATTTCTAGTCAGTGGCGCACCAAACAACTCTGTATGTCTATCGAAAGCTTCCAAGATATATCATAATTTTAAATGTTTAGGTTCATCATCTTCCGTCTACATCACGAGGAGAGTAAACTTAGTTGTCTTGCCCTACCAGCACCATTGGGAATGTCGTCATAGCCCGTTCTAAAGCATCTCATTAACATCTTTCGCGTGTAGTTGTTCTGGACCCTTTCAATGAGCTTGATAAATTTCTTTCGACAGGGATTAAACTCGGTGGTGACAAATCCCATGATGGGTGAGGCACGTAGGGGAACTGGAGAATCGTTTGTATTCGGTGTCTCGAGCAAGTTGTAAGTCCGATGGTTTGCTTCATTTACAAGCGTTTCTAGTGGAGGAGAAAGTATGAGTCACTCGGTGTAATAATACACAGGTCCTTAGCTTCCGCAACCTTCTTCAAGTTCAATCTTCAAGCCTATAGATTGTAGAACACGTTTCGTTTGATGGTTCGTCTATAAAGACGCCTTTTCTTGCCAATCTCATGTAAATATGTGGCTGCTGCAAGCTATTTTTTGGACCTATCTCTTCTGGAATCCTTCACGAATGAACCCTTCCTGCGCGATCCTGGTCAAGGTTTCTACCTATCTAGTTCTTCTCCAGACCGTACTCCGACCAGGCAACTAACTTACGGTACTGTCTTAAAAACAAGAACCAGGAAAGGAAGCTGGTGTAGAAAAAAGTCTGATAAGAAGTAGGAAATGTCTTTTCAATAAAGGCATAAATATTGTACCTTTTCGCATGATCAGCGAATGAAGCCTTAAAACCGTGACTCCACTCCCTCGGACAGGGTTCCCTTTTACTGCTTTTTCCTTTATTAAGTACAGTACCAAATTATGCGCCTAATGTCTAGCCGAGTGGCACTAACAAAATTGAGGACAATACGACACTTTTATAAGAACGCCAGAGATGAACCTCTGATTCAAATACGAATGAGGCGTTGTTCTTATAGAAATAGGAAGGTATACACAGCGAATGCTTTCGGTTTTTTAATATTTGAACTCACCTAGTTTCAGCGAAGCGTCTATTCGCAGACATCTAGAAAGCACATACATGTATGTAAAGATAGAGCTGAGCGAAAGGGAAAGGTCCACATTAATTCAGCATGTTCACGATGACATGGCCCAACCCCATGCCGTGCAGACGACCAAACGTTACGAGAAACAGGTTGTTGAGGGCGTTCAAGCTCACGTGAGTTCAGGCTGTTCCCTCTGCTTCCACCACACATCTGACATATCCATTCCAGACGATGGCGGCGGCTTCCGGCGCTAGAACGGTTGCTACAACCAAGACCACCGAGGACGAAGAAGCTACCAAGGTGATGAATTCCTGCACAAACAGTTCTCTTTGTTTGCCACATTGTTAACCTCCATCCTAGAAATTCACCCAGTCTCGAATTCCGCAGCTGTCCAAGCGCGTCACAACTACGACCTCCGCTGACGGTTTTGTTCAAGTAAGATCCACTTCCTTTTCTAGAAAGGTTACAGAAGAGGAACAGAGCTTTTGTATTCCAGCATGAACATGACGAGATGGCACAGCCCAAGCAAATCACAACCACAACTCGGAAGGGGGACGAGGACGCGCGGTGGAAGGTAAAACGAGAAGCAAAGCGCCGCGCAGTAAATGTTCTGCGTTGTAGCTACTGACTTCAAGCACTCCAAACAACTGTTCTGGGAATTATGCAGAAGTGTGAGAGGGTGTGCTGAAACTTCGAGTTTCTTCGAGGCCATTCGTCGGCAAGAACCGTCACCAACAGCTGCGTCGCGCTCAAGGAGCGCATCACCTCCGAAGCTACCAGGCTGTCCAATAATTCTTCTTAATTCTTGTTCCATTTTTAATTTTTTCAATTTTATTGAAATACAAGTCTAATCAACAATATAATCACCACAGTTATCCACAACAGTGGCCCATTGATTGGGCAGGTCGCCGATGCCCTTCGCCCAGAACTCCAGGGGCTGCGACTCGAAGAAGTCGGCGATGTCGGATTTGAGGTTGTCGTAGTTGGTGAATTTTCTTCCGGCCATATGGTGCTTCATCGGGCGGAACAAGTGGTAGTCGGAGGGGGCGAGTTCCGGGGAATACGGCGGATGGGCAACCGTCTCCCAGCCGAGCGTCGCCAACTTCTGCTGGGTCTCCTTCGCCACGTGGGGGCGCGCGTTGTCGTGCAGCAGGTGGACCGAGGCCCGTCGGGAACGCTTTTTTCGGATGGCGTCGGCTAGTTTTTCGAGGTGATCGGTGTAGATGGAGGCGGTGACCGTCCTGCCTTGCGGGAACAGCTCGAAGTACAGCATGCCCTTGGCGTCCCACCAGCAGCAGAGCATGATCTTCCGCGGGTGCAGGTCGGCTTTCGGCGTCGTCGGCGGCTCTTCTCCGCGCGAGATCCAGACGGCACGGCGGGCGACGTTGTCGCAGAGGACCCAGCTCTCATCCCCAGTGACCAGGTCCTCGAGAAACTCCTTGCGATGCGGACGAAGGAGGAGGGACTGGCAGACGGCCACGCGGCTCTGCTTGTTGGCGTCCGTCAGACGGTGGGGGCCAGAACTTTGTGGTAGCCGAGTAAGTTGAGTCGATTGTGGATGGTGAACTTGCTGCAGCCGAGCGTCGTCGCCAGTTCACGGGTGGTGGCTTCCGTTTTCTCCTTGATACAGCGAAGGACTTCGTCATCATCCATCGTAGAAGGCCTCCCGTTGTGCTCCCTGTCCTCGAGGCTCGTGTCGCCGCTCTCGAAACAATTGAACCAGCGCCTGACTGTGCGTTGGGACGCTCCTTGCACGCTCTGCAGATGTTGGCGACCGCGGTGCCCGTGTCGTTGCCCAGCAGCCACTCGTAGTACACGAACGTAGGAATTCGACCTTGGTCCATTTTAGCTTGTAGTGGTAGCTAGACGCGGCGACTGCGCCTTATATATCCCTAGCGTGGAACTCTGGAGAACCTTCTAGAAGGTTTTTACACTTGCCTGATATTATAACACTTCTAAGGAAAATTATAGAATTTTGAAAATTTTCGGACAGGAATTACTGGACAGCCTGGTACATTCGACCTATGTACCAGCTCATCCGATCGGGTGGTATCCACTTCGAAGTCCAAGCACGTTCTGGACCCCATAGTAGCACCTTGGATGACAAGTCTAATACTCGTAGCACTTACTAATTCTACACTACCCTTAGGAGTGAGCAGTGGAGCATACTCAACCACACTAACGATACGGTCATCGAATACCGCAAAATTGCTTCGACTTGATTCCACCACAAGCCTCGTATTTCAGACCAGAGACTGTGAATCGTGGCCCAAATTGGAAGCACTTTCACAAAGATATTGATAGTCGCCATGAGTGTTGAGTCCTTTGTGCCGACTACGCGCAACACAAACCGTGGCCGGCCCGCGGCGAAGCAAATCCAGGACAGCCTGATGGCGGCTAACATGAGAAGAAGATCCGACAATACTCATGGTGCGGGTCCCTTCTCTGGGTTCTTTTTCACCGGGATATAAGGATAAAGGATAAAGGACGGCGTTACTCAATCCTTTTGGGATGCACCACGCATTCTACTTCTACAGGATGTCGTGGAGGCGATTTGAATGCGTATTTGGCCATACAATGACTTGCGGTGGCCAGCTGATGAACAACTCAGCGCTTTATCCTTCACAGACAAGTCTGGTACCAATTCACCGACCCCGGAGGAGTGGAGGGCTTGGTTGGCCTGGGCGGGAAATCCGAACCAGAATCCTGGTATTGGGTGCAGGCGACAGTCGGCGCCTCCTCCGACTGCGCTACACGCGCCCGGGATATAACGACGGCCTAATTGTGTGCGGTTCAACTTCAGAAGTTGGCCAACGCTATCCCTCTGACGAAGACACACTTTGGAGAGAAACTTTGCCGCTCCATGACAACACCTGCCCCATGTCGCGGCGAAGAACCACACAGAAGCTGAACTGAGCTCGTACGACAAGCTCTACGCCATGCTTTTATTCTCTCTACTTGGATTCTGCTGACCATCTTCTACTTGACTCCTTCGGTGTCATTCTCGCGACACGAAATTCAGTGATCAGTGGCACTCGAAAATGGGGTCGCCCACCATTGACTCGCGGTCATCACTGTTTTGGGAGAAGAAAATCTGAAAGCCACCGGACCGCTGGGTACATCTTTAAGATAATGTTGTTGACCAAGCTGGCATTCTTCATAAAACCATGACTCTCAAAATAGGTTGATGGTTGAAGTGAATTCACGCGTGGGTGCAGCTTGGTCCAAGTGGCGCTCATTGACTGGCATGCTTTGCGATAGGAAGATACCATAGCACCTGAAGTCGAAGAGCTACAGAGCAGTCGTCTGGCCAGTAGCAATGTTCGGCGCTGAGTGCTGGCCTGCAACTAAAGAAGCTGAACGCGCCTCAGCGTCATGGAGACGAAGATGCTGCGGTGGACGGCTGGAGTTACGCGCATGGACCGCATACGAAAGGATTCCAAACGGCAGAAGTTCGGTGTCGCGCCGATACAAGATGGACGAACTTCGAGGTAATAGCAAAGCGGCCTAGAGGGCGCCCGAAGCAGCGCTGGTCTGATACGTTGCGTATGGACTTGAAGGTTTCTGCTGTCCACCCTGATCTAGCGCTGCATCGTGAAAAGTGGCGTCATGACATAATGAATAGTGGACCACGCTATGAGGCGGGACAAACGCTGAAGAAGAAGAAGAGGAAGAAGAATGACTTTCAAAATAAGAAACAAAGGGCGCTCGATACTCGCCCTCAACCTTGATAAGTGCATGTATTCGGTTATCGTTCGACACACTTGTCCTTCAAGAGGCAAGTCACAGCCACGTCTTCTGCTGCTATTTCAGTCTTCATAGACATTCTCAAGTGTGTAACACAAGAAGAAAACCTAGGTGTGATCTGCCTTTCGAACAAAGCCTTCTGCGCTACGGAGCCTAATCTGTAGCCTTTGTCGTTCGGGTGGATTGTCTTTTAGTCGACTATGCTTATTGTTACAGATCGGCATGCTAACCTGCTGCTTTCGAATGCTACATAGTGCTCCGTAAGACGTCCACAAATGCAATTGATTCATGGACAATTAGTTGCCCTCTAAAGCTTTCACGTTTATCACGAAAAAGGCAAGAAAGGAGCTGCGCCGTTGTTCCAGAAGGAGCGGACGAAACGTCCCAGATGTTCTCCGAGATTTTATTGTTGGTGAGCGAGGCAGTACGGTAGCCCGAGGGAGAAAATGTTTGGCATGGAGAAGGATTCGTGTGCCGCGTGAAGCTGCGAGACAGGAAGTAACCCGCCTACTGCTGGGGGACGAGGCGTCAGGAGGTACACCCACTGTTCTGCGGACCGGGAAATTTTGTTTTGCGTCTCAAAGGTTTCGTAAGGCAGCCGACCCTCGGTGATGTCTAGCGGTTGGGGTGGGTGAGCAAGGGGAATGAGCAAGAGAATGCACGCCCCCTGGCGAGGGGCGTAGCCATATCTTGCACCTCCTCACCGTCTCCATGCTACGAATGTTCGCGTTCTGAGCAAAGCACAACTTCGGGCCTTGTCTGAGTTCATGTGTGCCTCAAAAAAACCGCAATCCTCGTGACAAATTATGACGGATTTGTGTGCATTATAGCAGACAGTCGAGATGAGGAAAATGCAGCCGGCTAAAGAGCAAACACAGACGACCACAACGACGTCATACGTACAGGTACATTCCCTACCTTGCAAGATCATGAGCACGCCTATTACAACTCAAAACAGACTTCACGATGACTATGAAGCCATCTTCAGAACTAGAGGATGACATCACAAAACGACTGCGATGCGCACTAGCTTTTTTTTCAGATGACCGGGACACGTCCATTCGAGGCATTGGATAGAGTCTCTCAGAGTAAGGAAGAAGTCGAGGAGTCTCGCTACAGAGACAGCTTTATAGCGGTGAGTTCACGTGTTCCCCTCCCATTTCCAGAACATTTCTCTGAAGACCCTCCAAAGAGGGAGGTTGCGTGATATCGTGCGCCATACTCACTCAACTGCTCCTCTCCTTCGCCGAAGTAGAAGTCGAAAAATGTGGCAGTTCCGTCAACTTAGACCTTCAAAGCGGTAAAACCGTCAGCTGAACAAACCTTAGCCAGAAACTGCAGATCTGCATATGTGTACCGGTCCGTAACTTGTGTAATTTCCAGTTACGAAAATAATCGTTCTTGTTTCGCAATTTGACCAATTCCCTACGGGTTATGCTGCTTCTCAAAACTGTACATCGAGAGTTGCCACTTGTAGTCTACAGCATAGCTGCAATTACAGTACCGGACATGGTCCTCCGTTCATCCGCCGGAAATCCCGGAAAGGTCAACATAGGCCGCTTTGGACCGTTCCAAAGCGGCCTATGTTGACCTTTCCAGGATTTCCGGCGAATGAACGGAGGACCATGTCCGGTACTGGAATCCTTTTGAAATAAGTTTTTTTAAATCAAGTACTTGTAAAAAGAAACATATATTTGAGCTCAGTAGCTCAAGCTTTATCTTATGACCTATAGATCTCAGTAGAGTTGAACAATGCATATAGGCCCGACAGAACCAATCGAGTGGGCGCGACAACCTGTGGAGCGGTCAAGCTGTGCTTGAGTGAGCGTTTGGGGAGTTTTATTACACAGCTTGAAGAGTGAGCGTTTGGGGAGTTTTATTACAAATTTGCAGCCGCCCAACTCAGGATTTGCTCTAAGACTGTCCAGCGAGCCATTGGAGTGCGTCGTGCACAATGCATATAAGATCGAACCTATCAATCGAGTGGGAGCGACCGCTTGTAGAATGAGCGTCTGAGGAGTTTTATCACAAATTTGCAGCCGCCCTACTCGGGAATTACTCTAAGACTGTCCAGCGAGCCATTGGAGTGCGTCGTGCACAATGCATATAAGATCGAACCTATCACTCGAGTGGGAGCGACCGCTTGCAAACTGCACGCGCGGCCGTGTTCGGAGCGCAATAGAGGCCCCCCAGACTTTTGCGGCGTTGCCGCTGCCCTATCCTTCATCATAGGGCAGGGACCAGAGCTCGCCGCCAGCGGCGTCCCTGCCCTATCCTTAACCACAGCGGCGAGCGGCGTTGCCGCAAAAGTCTGTGGCGGCCTTAACTCTGTCAAGTCCGAATCGTTTCGGCTGCAATTCGTGCGTCTTGTAGGCAGTGAAACGATGTAGTAGTACGCTAAAGTGGAACAGTATAGCTTGGATAACACCGTTTTGTTCATAACGAAAAGCTCTATCGAATGGTGTCACTCTCGACCAATTTCAAAAAAATCGATTTTTGACAATATCCCATCGAGGGCCAAGTTGTCAAAAATTAGGTGGGCCGGCCACGTAATGCGCTTCGCGGACACCCGCTGGACGAGAGCCGTTACCGACTGGATTTCGCGGGATGTCAAGAGAACACCGGGACGCCCACCAACGCGTTGGTCGGACTTCTTCGTTAAAGCCCTGAACGACCGATATGACGCTCTTCGTGTCCTTCGAGCGAGGAGGATCCATTGGACCACTCTGGCACGCGACAGGGACGAATGGAGACGCTGCTGGCGCCCGCTCGAGCAAGTCGATGATCAACGGGCCGACAGGTGATACAGGTGATCCCATCGAGCACTTGGGCGCCCTAGGCCGAGCTACGCGGACGACGACGTCATCGAAAACCGGTATTTTCGAAATTGGCCAAATTTCCTCGTAAAATTTCGTCCAAAATCGTTTAGGGGTTGTTTGGCGAGCGAAACCGACATCCGTTTTTGAAAATTCCGTCGATTTCGGTAGGTTTTGGATTTTCTTCTGGATAATTGAGAGGGTCGGGTCAGGATCATCGATTTTGCTCAACATTCGTGTAGGGTCGGGGACTTACTCAGGTTGCCGAACACGATGCTGAAGTACATTTGGACGATTACGGCAGGAGACCACTTATACCGATAACTGAGGGTGATCGGTGATCCTGACCCGACCACCCTCAAACGGGAACTAACCTGCTGAAGTCTACGGATTTTTCAGAAACGGACGTCGGATTCCTAATCAGCGCCCCAAATAACCCCTGGACGATTTTGGACGAAGTTTGCACGATGAAATTTGGCCAATTTCGAAAACGCCGGTTTTCGATGACGTCATCGCACGCGCAGCTCGGCCTAGGGCGCCCACCTCCTCGATATTGTCAAAAAATCAATTATTTGAAATTGGTCGGGAGTGACACCATTCGATAGAGCTTTTCGTTATGAACAAAACGGTGTTACCGGGAGTGTCGGAAACCCAAATATGGGCAAGTAAGAGGGCAGGAAACTTCAACCGCCGCCCTAAAACGGCAGATGGGGCTAAGGCAGTTTAGGCGGCTGAGAAGTTCTGAGCCCGTCACCGTAAAGTACCTCAAGTGCTCTGCTCGCATACGCATTTTGAGGCCGTTAGCCCGCCGCGTCTTCTCGCAGTGGTCCACCGAAATCGGAAAAATGCGTCACGCAAGCCTCACCTGCATATTCGCGCCCCTGTAACTTTACCTAATCATAAGCTACACCGTTCGACTTTAGCTTGCTACTACAACGTTTCACTGCCTACAAGACCCACGAGTTGCAGCCGAAACGATTCGGATCTGACAGAGTTATTGCGCTCCGAACACGCCCTTGCGTCCTATTTGGCAAGACGAGGGTCGATGTTCTCCGCGCTCTTATTCGCCCAGATCACAGTTCTCGATACTCCTAGTAACACCGTTGAAATCAGCAGGAAAAGTTCTATCAAACGGTATCAAGCTTGGCCAATTTCGAAAACACCGATTTTCGATGACGTCATCGTCCGTCTGCGGCGGCCTGAAGCGGTCTCGTCCTCGATGCGAAATTGTCAAAAAATCGATGTTTCCAAAATCGGCCGAAATTGGCACCATTCGATAGCGCTTTTCACGCTGAACAGAGCAGTATCATTGTCGAGAACTCAAATCTGGGCGTGCAAGAACTCAAGAAACTTTAGCCGCTATCTTCCGCCACTCTAAATTGGCGGATGGGGCTAAAGCACTTCAGGAAGCTAGGGAGTTGTGAGCATGTCATCGCAAAGTACATTAATTGCCCTGCTCGCGTACGCGTTTGTAGGCCGTTAGGTCTCCGCGTCTTCCTGCAGAAGTCGACTGAAATCCGAAAAATCGTGTCACACAAGGCTAACCTGCATATTCGCGCCCCTGTAACTTTGCCTAATCATAAGCTATACTGTTCCACTTTAACGTACTACTACACCGTTTCACTGCCTACAAGACCCACGAGTTGCAGCTGAAACGATTCGGACTTGACAGAGTTATTGCGCTCCGAACACGGCCGCGCGTGCAATTTGCAAGCGGTCGCTCTCACTCGATTGATAGATTCGATCCTATATGCATTGTGCACGGCACACTCCAAAGGCTCACTGGACAGTCTTAGAGCAAATCCTAAGCTGGGCGGCTGCAAATTTGTGATAAAACTCCTCAGACGCTCATTCTACAAGCGGTCGCTCGATTGCTCCACAGGTTGTCGCGCCCACTCGTTTGATTCTGTCGGGCCTATATGCATTGTTCAACTCTACTGAGATCTATGGGTCATAAGATAGAGCTTGAGCTGCCTAGCTCAAATATATGTTTCTTTTTACAAGTACTTGATTTTAAAAAACTTATTTCAAAAGGCCGCTTTGGACCGTTCCAATACATGTCCGATACTGTAGCTGCATTGAAAAGCACTACAACACATCGATGTTAGGTTCATGCAGCTTCAAAAAACAAGGGATGCGATTCCTTAAAAAGTCGAAGGAAATCGGAAAAAGGGAAATCAGAAGATAACGTTCCCTCTTGCAGGCGTCTGAAGGCGAAGGGTTCTGGACCGATGGCGCTTACACTACCTCGCCAAGTCCTCCGCCGGTTCCAATGCATCGGTCATTCCTTGAGGAGGAATCACTTCGCAAGGACGTTTTCGAAATCGGTATGTTCGATAACTCATAACTCAACTTGTCTGAGAACTTGTCAGGACCACGAATCGGCTTTTGCCTCCCGTCTCCTCGATATTGATGCACTGTTCGGATGGTGTTGACCAAAAGGCGAATCTTTCATTGATTCGGCATCACAAAGTCAAAGTCATTCTGACAGCGCCCAACCTATAAGCATCACTTCAGTTTCAAACACTGAACATTCTCCCTCGTGTTTAGCGAGGAATGGAGCAGCGACGGAGCCGGAGTTCATCCGGCCTTTCCACAAGGAGTACACTGTCGATGAAGAGGGCAGAATCGTGATCGAATGTACGCTGATGGGAAACCCACGGCCGAAAGTTCGATTCTTCTTCAACGATAAGGAGCTCAGGAAAGAGACGACGTTCTGTGAGGTGAGACCTTTCTTTGCTGCAGACCTGCTCTATTACGTCTTCTGAGCTTACAGCCTGTTAGAGATCTCCTGCTTGATCATCTTTAATCGACTTAAGAACCTGAACGCTTTTCAGATTGTGTCCGCCAACGACAACCACGCAATCACCATTGACAAGGCACGGCTCGAACACGCAGGCTTCTACAAAGTCACAGCTGAGGTGAATTACGGCGATCAAAGTGTAAATACTGCAGAGTCTTCAGTTCAACGATGTCGTTCGTCCAGAAAATCAAACGAATCTAAGATACACTCGGCGTTTATATGTCAGAAATCTCCAAAGCACTTAACCGAAAACCGTTCCAGGTCTGCAGCATTTCTGCCGTCTTAAATGCTGATTTATCTATTTGTTTATTTTGCAAAGAAAAGAGAAAAGATGAGCGCTAGCATAAGATGCCACTAGCAATAGGTGCCCAACTGAGCAACGTAAGGAAGGCCTTGGTAGTGTGAGGGTGCTACAGACCTCATTAGGATACCCTTCTAGGAGGGTGTTCAAAAGCCGCGCCCTACTATCCCGCTTTTCGACGTTGATGGAGGGATCTTTGCAGCAAATCGATCGCATTTCTATCGAATTAGTTCGAGCTGCTCCTTGTTCCAGAACAAGAGAGGGTACTCGGAGACGCTGACGATGTTGCACGTGCGACCGAAATCTATGATCCAGCGCCAGCAGCTCAACGGCTACACGGCTCCGACTCAGAAGGTCAGCGAGTACAAGTCGCCCACAGAGCACACGAAGGTAAGGCGCATCTGAACGTTCGGCTCCACTCCGCTGCCGGCGCTAATACGCTGCTTTGAAGGTAACAGAGGAGTTCGCGATGTTCGAGTACGAGCAGCGACGACCCCAGAAACACGAAACCAGTAGACTGGTGACTCCTCCGCCGGCGAAGAGATTCCAGTCACACCGGAAGGACGAGGTCCGCTTGAACAGCTTGCAACTTCTTGAAGCCTTCATTGTTGCCTACATCCTGCTAGAGGAATAGAAAAATCCTCTCATCCAGCGGAAATCGTTTTCTAAAGGGAAGTGAACAAGAAGTAGTCAAATTGGACGAGATTCATTGTAGGAAAATTTCTCCGCCCCGAAAACCGAGCATCGATTAATGCACCATTTAGAAGGAAGAAATCAATTCCCAGCTGAAGCTTTTCAGGAGAACCTCGAGCTGTACGAGATCGAACAGCAGAAGGCCGCCGGACACCCACCTCACTTCACTCAAACCCTTGTTTCCGCTGTCGCTGCTGACGGCGAGTCGGCCAGGTTCGAGGGAATTGTGACAGGTATGCTCTTCTTGAGACATATACCGCGTTTCAGTTTTTGATAACGCTGGCGTTGAACTGCCACGCTGGGAAGAATCCTAGAGATCCACTCGAGGCTCTCGATTTTCAAGTCCTCAGGTACTTTCGAATCTTCAGGCGCTGAAGTTCCGCGGCGTCTGTCTGAACCCCATCCGGTGCTGGTGCTTTTTTGCTTTGCTGTCGAATATGCCCTGGAGTCAGTCTAAATGTGAGGCCCGGTTAGGTGATGGCAAAACTCTTTGGAGTGTTTACCGGTGTTGTGGAGGAGATTTTAACCAGGTGGTTAATGTGGATCTTCCATTCAGCCTTGCGTTTTGACAGCTTCCTCGTCAGAGACACGCAGTTCGGACAATGTCACCTCTCCAAGTTGACCACTTCGAGTTTCGCTCTGATTCTCACCACCGCTGCTTTCTAGTGATAAGTGCGATCTGCTACAGCAGCGCATGCATCACGTGCGTTTTATTGTTTTGTACCGTTTCACATAAGATGGATCGCAAATCAACAGCCTTTGAAATTGCAAAATTGCTTTGAGCTTGAGGCCAAGATTGTTAATATGTCTTTGTCCGGCTAACGTTTCGCCTTCGTCAGAGCATGGAAAAACAAGTGGTCCTAAGAGAGTTTGTTCGCCCAAGGACCACTCAAGTCACAGAGGTCTAAGAAGACAGAAATGGAACGAGAACGAACGGAAGTGGCATGACTTTAACTAACCTTAAGATAGCAGCCAAGAGGCTTTCACGTCGAGGATGGAGAAAGATTGGGCGATTGAGGCTCCCTCCTTCTCGTTACCTCTTAAAGGACCTCTCTCTATCACTATCTGGCGCCATACTGCAAATACCAGCAAATGGAGCGAGCTCCTGAGTTACCATCGCGCGTTACTCTCTTCTATTCATTACGGGGTTCCTTGAGGCAATCCACAGCGCTTCAAGAGTCTTGCGTACTATGATGTCGACCTCGCACGCAAGGATTGTCACCGCTACCCCAAACATTGCACCGGGATGCAGCCTGTGCTCTCCTAACGGTGTCGAACGCTTGCACCTGTTAAGCCCATCCATGTGTTCCTTCATCCTTACCCAAAGCGGTCTGCCTGTCTCACCGATGTATTCCTCCTTGCATTGAAAACAAGTTATGAGGTATACCACCCCCGACACCATGCAATCTCCCTCTTTACCAAACGGACACACCACACATGAAGGAGTGGTACAAGGGCAATCGTACTGACGGTTCCGCACGAACTGCGCCTTGAGATTACGAGGTGGTATCTCAGTTAGCCTGATCAGGTTATCTAATCCAGCTCTACGAATGCAGCTTCGGACTTGAGCACTTAAATCATCCGAGAGAAATGGGACTGAGAAAGCAATCTTGGCGCGTTCCTGATTTCTTCTCATTCGTGCACCTGCAGGCCGACGGTGTTGCACACGTAGGCTTTCAGCAGCATGACCAATATACCCATTGGACAATGCAATGCGAGAATCCATCTCCCTGGAAGAAGACTGGAAGTCTTCATTGGAACCACCATGGTCGCAGTGTGGAACATCTTCCTAATAATGGCCCTTTTAGTGCTGCTCGAATGCGCAGAACGGGAATACACTAATCGTATGATGTTTTTGTTACTATGCTTTCTATACCACTTAGTTTGAAGGGTGCCACGAGAGATATGCACTTGTACGTTGAGGAATGGCAGCCAGTTATTTGTCGGTTTCTCTCTTGTAAGCTTAATATGCCCCGCTTGATGATTGAGAAGATCAAAGCAGGAATCCACTTTGCTTTGTGTGGCACAAACTATGAAACAATCATCTAGATACCCTGGATGAATGATTGTTATATCATCTAGATATAACAATCATTCATCCACCTACCCTGGCCGTGAGTGGTCGTGCGGACTCCGCTCTCCGTTATCATTCATCGGTGATTTCAACCTACTTTTGATTCAAACGCTCGTTTTGCCTTTGTGGTACTGTCTCGTAACTACTTCTTTGCGTTTAGCCTAAATTTTTCATTGAAATGCCGCCTAAGACTCAACGTGTTGTGAGATCCGGTGCACCGTCGACCCAGCTACCTTCATCAAACAATGTCGCACTTTCTGCCAGTCTTGATCCTGTGCTCCATCCTGATAGAATGTCTGTTGATTCCCTGCTTGATAAAGCACTGGAAATCAATAGAAATCCTACGGTCCAGCAATTACTTCTCGCTCTTAAGGATAAAATCCCTGGCGAGTTTTCCGCGTTCCTGGAACGCGAGAAGCGTGAATGCAGTGTGGTAATTAGCGGGATTGATGATGAACCGATGGAAGCTCGGCCCTCTGACCGGCAAAAACGCCTTGAAGAGAAGATCAACAAGGTTTTCGATGCCATAAATGTAGAGTGCCGACCATCTGAAATCTACCGCATGGGAAAAATAGACCCTAGACATCCACGCTTAGTTAAAGTTGTCTTCCCTTCTCAAGCTCATTGGCGTACTGCTTTAGCAAATGCTCGTTTGCTTAAACAGTCAGGATTTCCCAATGTATTCATAAGAAGAAGCATGACGGCAGAAGAACGACAACGGAAATATGAGCTCCGTCAGACAGCAAGAGAGCGAAACAAAGACAAAGGGTTCAAAGAGTGGGTTGTCTATAAAGGTAATCTTATCCGTGCTTCTGAAATTCCTCACAAATACTCGGAAAACTTATAGACCCGCATGGAAGCCCTACTTTGAAATGCTTTTTGTTTAATGCCCGTAGCATATGCAACAAAATAGACCATTTACATTCGCTTTTATGTACAAATGACCTCGATTTGATATTTATAACCGAGACATGGCTCACTGATAAAATTCAGGACTCAGAAATCGTGGGTGGCCTTCCGTACTTCATTTATAGAACTGATCGTAACCATGGTAAAGGAGGGGATGTTTGTTGCCTTGTTAAAACTGATCTATATGCTGACTTCATAGTGCACGCATCTCCCAAAGCAGCGGAAGTGCTTTGCATAGACCTGTTTCTCCCGTTACATACTCCCGCATGCGTCTCATCACTGTTTACAGGCCCCCGAATTCAACCCAAGTAGACGACAGTTCGCTTCTTGAGCTGCTTCGTGACTTGGCTTGCGTTCATGCTAGTACTATATTGGTTGGTGATTTTAATGTCGATGTTTACTGGATCACTACTACATCTCTAAATTCAAGTGCTAGGACCTTCCTTGACTTTTTTCGGAATTCAGATTTCACGCAGTTTGTAAAGAACCCCACACACAACAACAAAATTCTTGATGTCGTTCTCTCATCCACCCACAACGTTTGTAATGTAAGCTCACTTCCACCACTAGCAACATCTGATCATGCAATCGCACAATTCGAAATCACCTCGACCTTTGGTCGAATGAAAAGTTTTCCCGTGCCGGATTTTTCAAGAATAGACTTTTCTGCACTGAATCAATATCTGTTCAATATTAATTGGCTCAATCTATTTGATCAGTACTCTTCTGTAAATGATGTTTATTAGCGTTTCTGCCTAACCCTTTATAATGCACTTGCCTTGTTTGTTCCTTTCAAAGCTCCAAAATGCTCGCGCATCACCTATTCACTTCATATCACAAATTTATTGCACCAAAAGACAAGGCTTTACCTGCAACTGCCTAATCCACTTTCCAATCAACTTTATAGAAAAGTTTGCACCTACCTGCACTATCATCTAAAAAAATTTCTTGCTAATTACGAGCGCCGCATATCAAAAAAAGCACCTCTTAATCTATTTTACCAGTATCTGCGGAAAAAAGTGAAACCTGCTGCATCGTTATCTACTTTAATTGATCATAAGGGTAATCTCTATATTGATGACAACGAGAAAGCTGAAGCACTTGCGCAGTATTTTGCTAGTGTCTTCAATGCCGACTGTCCTTCCAGTGAATCTCAACTGGGACTAAACAGTTATGGTCGAGAATTACTCAGCGATTTGTACTTTTATCCTGATGAGGTGTCTGCCGTACTAAAAAGACTTCAACCATCAATAAGTGAACCCTACGATCGTCTTCCGCAAATATTGTACCGCAAATGCTACATTTCTCTATGCAAACCGCTAGCGCATCTGTTTAATCTTTCCCTCCTCTTAGGAGAAGTTCCACAGTTATGGAAACATGCCATTGTTAAAGCTATTCCAAAATCATCGAAGAACAATGATCTTAGTAACTTTCGTCCGATAAGTCTGACGCCTGCTCCAGTAAAGGCGATGGAAAAATTAATAAGAGACAAACTTGTAGCCTGGTTGAACAGAATCTCCTTCATTCCTCGCGAACAACACGGCTTCTTATCTGGTGCTTCTACCACTACTAATATACTTGATTCCGTTTATGATTGGAGCAAAGCTATTAACAATGGCAAGTCAGTAGAAATCATATACATCGATTTTTCTAAGGCGTTTGATAAGGTATGCCATAGTAAGTTGATAGAAAAACTTAGATTTGCTGGCATACGTGGTAAACTGTTAGAGTGGTTTAGATCCTACTTACGTGACAGATTTATGACAGTTAAAGTAAGACATTCGTTTTCGAGAAATTACAGATGCTCTAGCGGAGTACCTCAAGGGGCCGTTTTATCACCACTTCTTTTTTTAATGTACACTCACGATTTGCCAAAAGCCCTCATGTCCCATTCTGCTATTAGTATCAAGGCTTTTGCTGACGACGTAAAAATCTATGCTACTTATAACAGCTTAAACAGGTGAAAGGTGCATGAAGCCCTTGTCAATGCAGTTGAAAGAATAAACGTATGGACTAATCAATGGAACCTCCCACTCAACGTAAGCAAATGTATGGTGATGCATATTGGTAGCTCTGCTCCTATGGATTTCTACGTCAACGGTGTTGCTATGTCGAGAAGTAATATTGTCAAAGACCTGGGAATAACATTTGATGCTGATCTCAAGTTTTCTAAGCATTTCGATTGTGTAACAAAAAAGGCATCTAGAGGCATTTTCATGATTTTCCGCAATATCAAATGTTCAGATGTGTCATTATTATTACGACTCTATAAGGCGTATGTATTGCCTCATGTTGAGTATGGCACGCATGCTTGGTACCTGTTCTCAAAAAAGATGTTTTGAAAGTTGAACAAGTACAAAAACTCTTTACCCGAATTTTATGGCACCGATTCACCCAATGTTCTGATCCTTCTGCACTGCCAAACTATAAAGAGCGCTTGAAATTATTTTCCTTACGTCGCCTAGTCTGTAGAAGATTACTGGCCGATCTATCGCTTTGCTATCGCATTCTAAAAAGAGAGGTTAAGCTGTCTGCAAGCAAATATTGGATATTCCGAGCTAGTAGCCCCAGAATGAACAACTTCAATATCCATTATAATAGAATTCATAAAAAACATTTTTCTACTGTTTTGAATTCGTTTTTCTACCGATGCGGAAGACGTGTAAGCCTTCTACCAGCTGAACTGTTCCAGGCTAGATCAGTGATCATTTTAGGCGCAATTTAATGAGGTTAGATCTTCCGCACTTACTTAGAATCGAGCATTTTTGTTAACAATTAGACTCTTACAGACACCACGCTTGCTGCTCTTGTCTCGCACACTATTTGTTCATGGTCATGACTGCCATTCGAAAACGAAGAATAAAGCTCCGAATTTCATATGGGAGGAGAAAGCATGACAAGCACCTCAATTACGTAGCTTCTAGCTTGATTGTTGTATGGTGTTTCTCATTCCATCACTTTACAAACAATAGGAATCGTAACTCGCAACAGAAAATCTCTTTACTCTCTTCAATGTTCACTTATTTCTTAAGCTTATAATATTTATGTACTGTTTCAGATATGGTATCGGCACTGAAGCATTAGCACGTTACAACTCATCATCCTTATCTCAATATCCTTATCATAATCTCTCCTCCAAAGTCTCTGCATTCCATTTTTGCAATTGAGAGCTTGTTTTGTTGCGACTTACGTTTCATTGAATTTTGCTTCAGTGACAAACATGGAATCGAGAAACTTCAAGTTCGTTAAATGTTATGTTTTTCTTCGATTACATTCTTTTTCTTGTATAGCGCACAAACATGTGCAATAAATCAATCAATAAATAAATACCGACAGTAAAGTAGAGGTCTGCTTTCCAACACAGGTCTTTTTATTTTTGACATGTATGCTATAGACAGCACGGGTGGAGCCCATACAGCGAAATGTGGTCCTGATACTCCCCAAGCATTTCGAAAACGGCATGCATTGCATTCTCTCTAGAGGCATGTGTATAGCGATGTAACGTCAAATGACTCCATAACGCAGCTTCCTTCCACATTTGTCTCCCGGAGTTTTGCTAGAAAAGCACAAGTATTAGGCAGGTGTGCCGGTACAAACCTGAGCAACTGTACAAGAACCAAATTTAGCAGCCACGAAATACGGTCTGCTGGGCCACCCACGCTACTTATAATAGGTCTAATCTTAAACTGCGAAGGATCGTCAAGACAATCACCTGAAGGCAGCTTATGTGTCTTGATGAGGACATACAGGAGCTCGCTCCATTTGCTGATTTTGCGGTCTGGCGCCAGATAGTGATAGAGAGAGGTCCTTCAAGAGGTAACGAGAAGGAGGGAGCCTCAATCGCCCAATCTTTCTCCATCCGAGGGTGACGTGAAAGCCTCTTGGCTGCTATCTTAAGGTTAGTTAAAGTTATGCCACTTCCGTTCGTTCTCGTTCCATTTCTGTCTTCTTAGACCTCTGTGACTTGAGTGGTCCTTGGGCGAACAAACTCTCTTAGGACCACTTGTTTTTCCATGCTCTGACGAAGGCGAAACGTTAGCCGGATAAAGACATATTAACAATCTTGGCCTCAAGCTCAAAGCAATTTTACCATCTCAATCTAACATTCATTATGCCAAGATTCACAGACGGTCGGACATGGAATATACTACATGAAGCTTTTGATTTGCTTTTCTAAAGAGGATGAAAGCTGTGTAGTAGTTGACAGACCTGCTACATACCTTCTGTCCAGCCCGTGATGCGATTCGGTCAAGCAATTCTATTTATTGAATTCCAGTGCATATTTTTCTATTTATTAAATTCTAGCTACTTTCTATTTCTTTTATTTCACGTTCCCAATTTTTGTGATGTGGTGCCCACATATGCCATTAGAAACCGAGATTTGATATTATCTCTCATATGAAAAATGATATTCTCATCCAGGCTGGCCTGCCCCCACTGTGGAATGGACCAAAGATGGCATCCCGTTCTCAAGAACGTCTCTTCCAGACATTGACATCAGCAATATCGGCGGTCGAGTTTCTCTGGCTTTCAAGGTCAGTGTCGGTTAGAGAGCAGCATATTGGATTCCCCATCATTATAATACTTTCGCATCGGGAGGCTCAGTCGCGATTCAGATTCGCCATAAAGCATGAAACTGCTTGGTGCAATTACCTCTTTCCAAGCGGGCACAAAGATCTCACTCCAACCTCGATGCGTTCCAGAAATGCTCCACTGTGCACAGTGGCAAGTACATGTGTACTGCTCGGAATGCGAGTGGGGTAGCGACCAGCAGCGCTCAACTTGTGATAAGACGTGAGTTCTTGAGGACCTAGTAGGCACAGCCGTGGCGGATTTTCCCCCTATCGAGGGGTACACGACCCGGCGAGACACAAACGAGCATTTCTTCAGCTAAAACCGTCGCACCTGATTTCATTCGGCGACTGATCAGTGAAGAAGTCATCGAAGGAGAGCAGCTGAAGTGGACTGTGCGAGTCACAGGCGATCCTCTTCCAAAGGTTTGCTCCTTGCGCTCGTTTAATGGCAGTTCTCTCCTAAACTGAGTCTTGAGTCTATGCTGTTGAAGAACTGCTAGATGTCATATGCATATGTATTACGTCTAAATTCGCATCTAATCCTATTGAGAAATTACTATTTTTAGAGAAGAGAGCCTTTACAATGCACTTAGACAGTATCTGTTTAAGGCCAGCGAAGTCTTAACTTGAAGGGCTAATGGCAAGGCTAGCAATGGATAATAGTGTCGTGGCCGAGCTTCCGTCTTTTGTAACGATAGCAAACAGTTATTGCACATCTTGGGTTCTACTAATTTAGCGAATCCTGCGCAAGCGTGTTCATGTATGTTCCAAGCCAGAAACCTTCAAATATTAAGGTTACGTGACCAATTAAAAGGAAGTGAAAGCAAAACACGGGAAGAGAGATGAGCATGACAATTTGAAACCGCTGCCCATTGCTCTGCTGTGGGAATTGCAGACAAAAGTGTAACCAGTTTCAGTGTTCCTTCCTTCACATTCAGCGGTGCAGTTTCTCATTAAATTATATGGAAAAACTAACAGGCTAAGGGTTCCTGAATCATTATTGGCGAATATCCACAGTAGCTTTCAATTCCGTGCTTACAAGGTCCACTTCTCCTGGCTGCTCACTCCTCCGTCCACTGCGAAAGTGAAATGTGTGTCTACGCGTAGGCGGTTCCTCCGCAATACCGCCAGAGCAGAAACTCCACTCTTCCGTGCTCGAAGCAGGTCTTCTTGATCCAACCGGCCCCGTAAACGAGACCTGGAGGAGGGTGACTCAAACGATCCTACGATGTGCCAAGCAAACCCTCGGCGAAACAAAGGGAGGAACCAGAGGGAATAAGGCTGCATGGTTTTGGAATGAAGAGGTACAGGCTGCGGTGAGGGAAAAGAAGGAGGCCTGTAAGCAGTGGCAGAAGACAAGGGCACCCGAGCATCTTACAGTCTATAGTAAACTGAAGCGACTGCCAAAAACAGCTGTATCAAAGGCAAAGAGCGCGGAGATGGACGCCCTATACGAAAAGCTGGACGAGCCACAGGGAGAGAAGTTCGCTATTCGACTGGCCAAGGCACGGCATAGAGCTTGCGTCGACATTCGAGTGTCAAGACGGTGAAAGGTGCTGACGGTAGGGTACTGCGGAAGCCAGTCGAGATCAGAAAAAGGTGTGAGAAGTACTTCAAGGAACTGCTGAATGAGGAAATCCCGCGTCGGGAAGTCCAAGAAGAACAGCCAACGGAAGGACCCATCCCACCCTGGACGCAAGAAGAGGTTCGCAAGGCCATACGGGAGATGAAACTCGGAAAGGCAGCAGGGCCTGACGGTGTGCCAGTAGAGGCTTGGAAGGTGCTCGGGTACCTCGGAATCAATTGGCTGACACAGTTCTTCAACAGAGTCACGATAGAGGGTAAGATGCCGGATGACTGGAGGGACAGCATCGAAGTCCCCATTTTCAAGCAGAAGGGCGACACGTACGAGTGCTCCAATTACCGCGGGATCAAATTGATCTCACATACGATGAAGTTCTACGAACGGCTGGTCGACTCGAGGCTGAGGAGGATGACCGCCATCTCCCAGGAGCAGTGTGGCTTCATGCCTGAGAGATCCATCACAGACGCTACCTTTATCACTCTTTAGGTGATGGAGAAGTATCGGGAGAAACGAAGGTCTTGCTACCTGGCATTCCTGGACTTGGAGAAAGTCCGAGAAGAGCCCCAAGGAAAAGGTGGAAGGATGTCGTTAAGAAAGGTCTCGCCGAAATCGGCGCCGCGCCAGACGACGCCCTTGATGAGATGGCGACGGATCACAAGAACAGCGGACCCTGCGACTGCGCGGGACTAAACGCTCAGGAGAAGAAGAAGAAAAAGAAGAAGAAGAAGAAACTCTGCTCTTCCGGCATAGAGGACGAACCGCTTACCGTGCTTCTCTCCGCAACCAATCTGTGACCGGATCCGGACGCGTAGGTATTTGTTCCGTGGTTCAACGGTTAAGAACGGTTAAAATAAACGAAAAATCGGAATTTGAATTTGTTAGGATCAGGTTTAACCGACGAATGCACTTGCAAGTTATTTTGAAGGTTTCGTGCAAACTCTAAATGACCTTAAGCTAGTTTTAGTAATGGGTTCGACGAATATTTAAATAGTAGGAATCTCCTTCAGCCTAGCAGAAATTCCACATCCGGAAAGCTGCATGGAGCTTTCACAGGCCACCATATCCCTAAAAAATTTTCTTCAATCAAACCATTCTGTGGCCACTTCAATGATGGGGAAAATGTGCGGATTGCAGCCGGGAGTGTCAGCTGAGCAGCTTTTCCAGTGTATATAAGTACATACTGAGGACTTCCATGCCTAAGGTTTCTCCTTCGTCCAACTCGTTGAACCAAACGAACTAGTAAAAGCGTCCACAAGCTTGGCATTTAAAATTGGTCTCCAAAGTAGACAGCAAGCTTAAAATAGGACCAAATCTTCTTCGTCTCTGGTTAATTAGGGGTGTTATCCTGTGGGTGTAATTATCACGCGCGAGAGAGTATTGTGCCTCGCTGTGTAGATATAGGTAAGGTCAACTATTCCTTAAATGCCCACTGGGTGGCTTGTACCCATCGGGAAGATGGCTCGGTGGTGCTCCCGAGCATCCTTTCTTTTTCAGTGCAGTTCATTTGAAGAGCGCTGCTGAAAAGTGGCGGAAAATGCGTTATTTTCCAACCGAAAGAACAAAGCATACGCCGGCACTTCATCTCATGGTTTCCTAGTCCTATACTGCACAGAACCTTCCCATTTATTTGTTTGTGGACGCATACTAACATGTGTGTAAACATCGAGTAAAACAACAACAACAAACAGAATAGCTGGATGCAAATATCCAGGGCACTTCAACTATTTAACAACTACTAGCATTGTTTGTTCCTTCTTGCAGCTAGTAGTGCGTACCGTTCGTCTCGTTCTTCTCACCACATTTTCCTTGAAATATCGATGATGTATGGGGCCTGGTCGAAACTAGGGTGTCTTTTTCCACATTCGATATCTAAATTATTCAAGAATTGGAAGAATGCGACGTGTTCACAAAGCGCAGCGCATCCGCCGGTTAGAGGCAATGCGCGAAAACTTCGTTAGTGTTCTTCTACCCACCCGCGTGAGGGTAACGAATCCTGCGACATGTGGGTGGTATAGGAAGCGAAGTCACTGTCATATACGACTGCGGAGCTTAAGTCCACCAATGTACGAAGAATGGGCATGGAAACAGGTATGTAGAGAAATTAATCGAAATCTTCCAGGTCACTTGGTTGAGAGATGGTATTGAGATTCCTAACTGCGAAGAAGTCCGGATAGTCGACGTAAGTGTCAATCTTGGTCGTTCTTTATATTCAGATTTCTTCAAGGAACCGAGAAATGCTCTCCTCGGGGTAGCTTTTTGATATTAAACCGCCCTGGCTCTTGAGCATAGATGATTCGCGATTCATGCAGAATCCCCCTTCGTCACTTTGTCCAGTTATTCCGTATTCAGCAGTGTTATTCTGAGTTGATACATGAGTAGAGATAATTCCTTCCACATGTATTTTCACGTAGCGCGTTGTCAGAGAGTGCTGAACTGAATCTTTAAACACTGTGACGCAATTTGCAGGAAGGTGAAGGAGTGCATTCTTTGGTGATCGTCCGAACGGAGATGGCGGACAGTGGACAGTTCACGTGCCTGGCGGAGAATGTCGCTGGAGAGGTCTGAGTGCTGCGTGCTTTCCATTTCCCGCTTCCGTCCCCTTCACAGAGAGATTGCAGGCTCGCAGCACTGCGGATCTCGTGGTGAGACCGGCCGGCAGTCGCCCGGGCAGCTACTTCCACATCACCAAAGTCACTCAAGAAAAGCAGGTCCGTTGATAAGGCACTACATGGACCGATAAAGGCGTAACCCCAACAGTCTTCTCAAAGTTAAGGACGTCTTCATGCGCCTTCTTATCATTAGTTGCGTAGAAGAAGCGAGTGTTCTAAGACTTCTTATTTATTGTTAGGTGGGTCTGTAGACTGAGGCGTTTGATATCATACAGAAGCAAAAAGAGCTTCGAAAAGAATTTCACGAAGCAGAGCAGAATCCAGTTGGGAGATCTGCAGGTAGTCCACAAAAATGTGCTGTACAATTTAATTACTAAGAAAATTCGCTCCCATTTAATTCCCTTTTATTTATTGACATGAGCAATGTGCACATGGGGTTCATAAAAACAAAACGATAACATTATAAGACCAGAGATAACTAAGGGTGAACTGTGTAGAGGGTAATTTACAAACTTAACGCTATTACGCGACACTTAAAGGGCTATTTTAAGCTGATCATTTTATTAGGAGCGTCGCCACCAGGTGTGCGTAACCCGAAGTTTCGCAAATCGCAAATCGTAATTATCAAAAAACCATCGTAAATCGTAAGAGGTTTCCAACGAGACGTAGCAATATACAGGGTGTTTCAAAAAATGCATACACTGTTTGAAAGGTGATGACATTGTTCACAGTAAAGGTACTTAAGAAGTTAAGGGCTCGTGTGAGAGCCTAAGAGAATAGGAATTTTCTGACATATGAGATGCATAGAGTGCGTCATGCACTCGTCTGAAATTTCCATTTTACACTCGATTGATTGTGTTTCGCTTGAATACATGTTATAATTTCTTCACAAAGTGGCCGTTTCGATAGATTTGTGGCTTGCGAAGAATGGAGGGTATTCTAAAAAATAAAGGTGCTATGTGAAGGGTTGTAACATTGCTGCTAGTGAAGCATTTGGAGATATTTGAGATTCACATGAAAGCGCAGGGCGACGGGATTACTGTGGCGTACAAATACAATACCGCCCGCGTCGCGCGGTCAAAAAGACGGTTTGCGACGGAAAAATCCGTCGCAAACCGTCGCATGCTCATAACTTCTTTAATTTTGAATTATTTCAGAAAATGTTGGCACCATTCGATTCGTCTCCTCGAGATCTACAAAACTATGTATAAAACTTTACCAGGCCGCCGCGTTTTCGCCGTGGGTGGCCTAAAAAAATAACTGCAGCTGGCTTTTGCGATTGGAGCACCTTATTTTCCAGGACGTGCATGTGACGTGCAGTGTTTTCGGAGTATCTCAAGCATGGTGTGCGTTGTCAGTGCTCTGTCATGCCTGGAATGTTCCGAGAGTGCGCCGTGCACAATGCATATAGGATCGAACCTATCAATCGAATAGGCGGAAGCATGCCTACTGGGTTTCTATCTTCACTTAATGGAAAATGTAAAGCCTTCAAGACTATCTCGCACCGTTTGGAGAATTTTATAAGAAATTTCCGGCGGTCCTACTTAGGATTTGCTCCTCTCAGTCCGACGAGGCTTTGGAGTATGCCGTACACAATGCATGTAGGATCGAACCTATCAATCGAATAATCGAATAATGAGTTCGACAACTGGTAGAGTGAGCGTTTGGGGAGTTCCATCCCAAACTTCCAGCCGCCCTATTAAGGAATTGCTCTAAGGTTGTCCAGCTAGCCTTTGGAGTGCGCCGTGAACAATGTATATAGAGTCGAACCTTTCAATCGAGGGGGGGGGGGGGGCGACCGCTTGCAAATTGCACGCGCGGGCGTGTTCGGAGCGCAATAACTCTTTCAAGTTCAAATCGTTTCGACTGCAACTCGTGGGTCTTGTAGGCAGCAAAACGAGCTAGTGCTAAGCTAGAGTAGAACGGTGTAGCTTACGAAGAGGCAATGTTACAGGGGTGCGAACATGCAGGTGAGGCTTGTGTGACGCATTTTTTCCGATTTCGGTGGACCACTGCGGGAAGACCCGGCGACCAAACGGCCTTGAAATGCGTGGGCATACAGAGTGCTTAAGGTACTTCACGATTACGTTCTCAGAACTCCTCAGCTTTCTGAAATGCCTTAGCCTCAGCTGCCAGTTTAAACCGGCGGAAGATAGCGGTTAGAGTTTCTTGCGCTCTTACTCGCCCAGGTTTGATTGTTCGACACTAGCAGTGCTACCGTTCTGTTCAGCATGAAAAGCGCTGTCGAATGGTATCAATTTCGACCGATTCTGGGAATATCGGTTTTTTGACAATTTTGCATCGAGGAGGCCGCTCGAGGCCGCTGCAGACGGACGATGACGTCATCGAAAATCGATATCATCGAATTGGACCATGCTTGACACCGTTTTTCATACTGAATTGAATCGTGTTATTGTGAGTAGGGAAAACTGTATTCTGAGAGAGTAAGAGCGAGGAGAACATCGACCGTTGTTGTGCTAAATTGCACGCGCAGGCGTGTTCTGAGCACGAAAACCCTGTCATATGTTAACCTTTCCGGTTGCAGCTCGTCGGTTTTGTAGGCAGTAAAATGTACTAGTAGCGCACTGAAATACAGCAATGTAGCTTATGATTGGACAAAGTTACAGCAGTGCGAAAATGCAGGTTAGCCTTGGGCGACACGATTTTTTCCAATTTCTGTCGACCCGTGCTTGAAGACGCAGGGAGCTAATGGCCTACAAATGTGCACGTGAGCAGAACACTTTCGGTGGCTTAAGATGACGTGCTTACAGCTTCCTAGCTGTTAAACTGCCTTAGCCCCAGCTGCCATTTTAGGGCGGCGGATTTTTAGCGTTGACGTTTCCTGCGCCATTATTCGCCCAGATTTGAGTGTTCGACACTCGCAGTGGTACCGTTCTGTTCACCATGGAAAGCGCTATCGAAAGGTACCAATTCGACCGATTTGGGAAACATCGATTTTTTGACAATTTCCCAGCGAGGACTGGAGCGCTACAGGCCGAGCCTGCGCGGACGATGACGTCATCGAAAATCGATATTTTCGAAATTGGCCAAATTTTCTCGTCCAAAATCATCTAGGGGTTACTTGGGACGCTGATTACAAACCCGACGACCGTTTTTGAAAGTTCCGTCGATTTCGGTAGGTTTTTTTCCTCTGGATAATAGGAGGTGGCTGGGTCAGGATCAGGATTTTGCTCAAACTTCGTATAGGGGCGGGGTCTTATTCGGGGTGCTGAACACGATGCCGAAGTTCATTCGGACGATTACGGCAGGAGACCGCCCATACCGATAACTGAGGATGATCGGTGGTCCTGACCCGACCACCCTCAAACGGGAAGTAACCTACTGCAATCGACGGAATTTTCAAAAAAAAAAGGACGTCGGATTCGTAATCAGCTTCCCAAATAACCGCCTAGATGATTTTGGACGAAGCTTGCACGAGGAAATTTGGGCAATTTCGAAGATATCGGTTTTCGATGACGTCATCGTCCGCGCCGGCTCGGCCGATGGCGCCCACGTCCTCGATGGGAAATTGTCAAAGAATCGATTTCTTTGAAATTGGTCGAGAGTGACACCATTCGATAGAGTCTTTCGTGGTGAACAAAATGGTGTTACTGGGAGTGTCGGAAACCCAAATGTGGGCGAGTAAGAGGGCAGGAAAGTTCAACCGCTAACCAGGGGATGCCGTCAGCTTCCCATGGAACTTCGGATTGAGACCTATATCACGTGAAAGAGCTCGAGACGCTGATCACAGATATGTAGATCAAATTTGCTAAATGGATCTCCTAAGCGAGTTATGGCCGGCGGAAGCCGCGATGTCTTCCATGTGTTAGGCGCGCTCAATCAGCATTGGGCGCAGTATTGCGCGGAAATCAGCGGTTCGGCTATCAGCGCCGTCAGCAGCGGCGGCGGCGCAGTGGTAGAGTGTTCGCTCCAAAGGATTGGGTTCATTGGTTCAGGTCCCGCCGCTGCCGGCCTTTTTGCGTTTTGTGATCTATCTTCGACGAGGACCTATAATCTCATTTTTAGCACATTTTTGAGCGAACGGCTAATGGCGACTTGCATTTACGTCTATTTGAAGACGGAAACGTGTTTCAGGTGGAATGTTTTACTCATGACGTGAAGCAAGTTAGAAATTCAAATCAAAACAAAATAAAGAGTAAAAATAAAATCAAAAATCAACAAAAATTAATAAACGTAATAAATAAAAAGTAAAGACACTAGTTGAAATTACTCGCGGATACACTTACAACGGGAAAAAAAACCCGTGTGAGTTGTCCGGTGCGCCACGCCCACCAGCGCGCAATTCAAACCTGGATTTTGCTGGCCATGGAGCGCGTTTACCACAGGCTCTATACGTTGAAGTCAGGATGAGGGACATTAACGACGCTTTATGGGATTATCTGCGCCTCAGAATGAAGATAGACGAATAGCAACATACTCGACCCTCTCCTTTTCCAGAGGATCGGTCGGATTGTTTTATTTTTCAGCCGCCTCGTTCTTTTTTCAACCAAAGCTGTTGAAAAATGGAATGGTCCTTGGAATAGCAATTCATTCGATGTCTCTTGACTTTTCAGTGCTACGAAGAAGGCGGAAGACATCCAGTCGAATAATAACCACATAACAATTTTGATTCTACATCATGATAGAAACCATTATTGTTGATGCTGCTCGATAGCATCCCAAGATCCAAGGTAGCTGAGCGTGGAACTCTCTGGGTTGGATAAAACACTAACTTCCCATAGGCTAGCTACTGCAAGCAATTGTGTAGGCCAAACACATTCATAGATACGTGACATCCTAACCCTTCTATGTTTAAATGGCTTCAGCTGTTTCTGACTCTTACTATCATAAAGATCCTCCACATAGTCCACCCTTCACCACGTCCAAGCCTAAGATTCAG
>OX375868.1:62949064-62991593 GCA_947359475.1 Heligmosomoides polygyrus bakeri | reverse complement strand
GTTTTTTCCGGTTGTAAGTGTATCAAACACTGTTGAAATTTCCGACTCCACCGACACGACTTCGGTCGAAAAAAATTTTCGCTGAAACTTCGTCTAGGGGGGTTATTTGGGGTGCTGATCACGAATCTGACATCCGTTTTTTCACGATTCGGTCGGAGACCACCCATACCTTTAACAAGGGTGGTCGGGAAGAGTCACCGATTTCGCTGAAACTTCGTCTAGGGGGTTATTTGGGGTGCTGATCACGAATCTGACATCCGTTTTCCACGATTCGGTCGGAGACCACCCATACCTTTAACTAGGGTGATCCAGGCAGAGTCACCGATTTCGCTGGGCACTAGTTAGAAGTTCCGACTCCACCGACACGACTTCGGCCGAACAGTTGTAGCAGCGGTATGGGTGGTCTCCGACCGATTCGTGAAAAACGAATGTCAGATTTGTGATCAGCACCCCAAATAACCCCCCTAGACGAAGTTTCAGCGAAAAAAATTTTTTTCGACCGAAGTTGTGTCGGTGGAGTCGGAAATTTCAACTAGTGTCTTTACTTTTTATTTATTACGTTTAATAATTTTTGTTGATTTTTGATTTTATTTTTACTTTTTATTTTGTTTTGATTTGAATTTCTAACTTGCTTCACGTCATGAGTAAAACACTCCACCTGAAACACGTTTCCGTCTTCAAATAGACGTAAATGCAAGTCGCCATTAGCCGTTCGCTCAAAAATGTGCTAAAAATGAGATTATAGGTCCTCGTCGAAGATAGATCACAAAACGCAAAAAGCCCGGCAGCGGCGGGACCTGAACCAATGAACCCAATCCTTTGGAGCAAGCACTCTACCACTGCGCCGCCGCCGCTGCTGACGGCGCTGATAGCCGAACCGCTGATTTCCGCGCAATACTGCGCCCAATGCTGATTGAGCGCGCCTAACACATGGAAGACATCGCGGCTTCCGCCGGCCATAACTCGCTTAGGAGATCCATTTAGCAAATTTGATCTACATATCTGTGATCAGCGTCTCAAGCTCTTTCACGTGATATAGGTCTCAATCCGAAGTTCCATGGGAAGCTGACGGCATTCCCTGGTAAGTCCGCCGCCCTAAAATGGCAGATGGGGCTAACCAGGATACTATCTCAACGGTAGGTCGGAACGGCGCAAGTGTTGTATATGGGCAGAACCGCCTCTTCCTGGGAAGTAACAGACTGCATGTATCTCGACCCCAATACAACTCTGCGCAGAGTTAGGGGCGACGGAAGTCGCGTGTTGGCGCACCGTTGATTTACGTGCTCCACAGCTGACGGGCGCGCGCGGGATGAGGGCTCCTATCGGGACGCGGCGCAGTGCACAGGTGGCGTGGTAGGGAAGCGCTCGGGCTGGTGAGCGAGGGGTTGAGGGTTTTGATCGCGCAGACTGCGTTTGTTTTGCACTTTTGCAAAATCTATGTTTATCATATAAGTAGTCCACCTAGGGTACTATAGTGTGTTATAGAGCATGTTTGCATATAACATACCACCCATATCGTTAACAAGGGTGGTCCAGGCAGGGTCACCGATTTCCCTGAACCTTTGTCTAGGGGGTTATTTGGAGTGCTGATCACGAATTTGATATCCGTTCTTCACGATTCGGCAGGATAATATATATACGAAGTTTGAGCAAAATCCTGATCCTGACCCAGCCACCTCCTATTATCCAGAGGAAAAAAACCTACCGAAATCGACGGAACTTTCAAAAACGGACGTCGGGTTTGTAATCAGCGTCCCAAATAACCCCTAGATGATTTTGGACGAGAAAATTTGGCCAATTCCGAAAATATCGATTTTCGATGACGTCATCGTCCGCGCAGGCTCGGCCTGTAGCGCTCCAGTCCTCGCTGGGAAATTGTCAAAAAATCGATGTTTCCCAAATCGGTCGAATTGGTACCTTTCGATAGCGCTTTCCATGGTGAACAGAACGGTAAAACTGCGAGTGTCGAACACTCAAACCTGGGCGAATAATGGCGCAGGAAGCTTCAACACTAAAACTTCGCCGCCCTGAAATGGAAGCTGGTGCTAAGGCAGTTTAACAGCTAGGAAGCTGTAAGCACGTCATCTTAAGGCAACTAAAGTGTTCTGCTCACGTGCACATTTGTAGGCCATTAGCTCCCTGCGTCTTCAAGCACGGGTCGACAGAAATTGGAAAAAATCGTGTCGCCCAAGGCTAACCTGCATTTTCGCACTGCTGTAACTTTGTCCAATCATAAGCTACATTGCTGTATTTCAGTGCGCTACTAGTACATTTTACTGCCTACAAAACCGACGAGCTGCAACCGGAAAGGTTAACATATGACAGGGTTTTCGTGCTCAGAACACGCCTGCGCGTGCAATTTAGCACAACAACGGTCGATGTTCTCCTCGCTCTTACTCTCTCAGAATACAGTTTTCCCTACTCACAATAACACGATTCAATTCAGTATGAAAAACGGTGTCAAGCATGGTCCAATTCGATGATATCGATTTTCGATGACGTCATCGTCCGTCTGCAGCGGCCTCGAGCGGCCTCCTCGATGCAAAATTGTCAAAAAACCGATATTCCCAGAATCGGTCGAAATTGATACCATTCGACAGCGCTTTTCATGCTGAACAGAACGGTAGCACTGCTAGTGTCGAACAATCAAACCTGGGCGAGTAAGAGCGCAAGAAACTCTAACCGCTATCTTCCGCCGGTTTAAACTGGCAGCTGAGGCTAAGGCATTTCAGAAAGCTGAGGAGTTCTGAGAACGTAATCGTGAAGTACCTTAAGCACTCTGTATGCCCACGCATTTCAAGGCCGTTTGGTCGCCGGGTCTTCCCGCAGTGGTCCACCGAAATCGGAAAAAATGCGTCACACAAGCCTCACCTGCATGTTCGCACCCCTGTAACATTGCCTCTTCGTAAGCTACACCGTTCTACTCTAGCTTAGCACTAGCTCGTTTTGCTGCCTACAAGACCCACGAGTTGCAGTCGAAACGATTTGAACTTGAAAGAGTTATTGCGCTCCGAACACGCCCGCGCGTGCAATTTGCAAGCGGTCGCCCCCCCCCTCGATTGAAAGGTTCGACTCTATATACATTGTTCACGGCGCACTCCAAAGGCTAGCTGGACAACCTTAGAGCAATTCCTTAGTAGGGCGGCTGGAAGTTTGGGATGGAACTCCCCAAACGCTCACTCTAATCGACGAATCGAATGGTGCCAACATTTTCTGAAATAATTCAAAATTAAGGAAGTTATGAGCATGCGACGGTTTGCGACGGATTTTTCCGCAAACCGTCTTTTTGACCGCGCGACGAGGGCGGTATTGTAGTCATATAGTCATGATTGCGCCATGCTGTCAACCGAAACCTTTCATTCCAGACTTGATTCATTAGGCATGGGCTAAATGCTTGTTACGATCTTGCTACTACTTGGCCTGATTAATCTGTGTTGTGCTTCTTTTAACTGTGTCTTTTCCGTCGTGCTGCAATTATGCCAACTATCTTCTCCATTCAGCTTAAATGTTGCTTCATTCGTCCACAGAATGCGTCTTGTAAAATGCGGTTCCTGCTCACATTCAAACTGTGCAATTTCGCATGTAAACGTGCCTTTCACGAGGTTGTCAAGTTCAAAACGTTAAAAGCACAGCACAGGTTAATGTGACCAAGTAGCAACAAGATTGTAAGAAGCATTCAACCCATGCACAATCAATCGAGTGCAAGGTTTCAGGCGGGAGCATGGCGCAATCTTGACTATTTCCATACCACAGTAATCCCGTTGCCCTGCGCTTTCATGCGAGTCTCAAATATCTCCAATTGCTTTACTGGCGGCAATGTTACAACCTTCACATAGTACCTTTATTTTTTAGAATAACCTCCATTTTTCGCAAGTTATAATATATAGTTAAGTTTTGAACTTTAAAATAAGCACAAATCAATCGAAACGGCCACCTTGTGAAGAAATATTCAAGCGAAACACAATCAATTGAGTGTGAAATGGAAAATTTCAGACGAGTACATGGCGCATTCCATGCCTCTCATAATAAAATAAAAGGATAAAGGACGGCGTTATTCAATCCCTTTTGGGATGCGCCAGCGCATTCTACTTCTACGGGATGTCGTGGAGGCGACATGAATGCGTATTTGGCCATACAATGACTTGCGGTGGCCAGCCGATGAACAAGTCAGCGCTTTATCCTTCCCAGACAAGTCAGGTACCAATTCACCGACCCCGGAGGGATGGAAGGCTTGGTTGGCCTGGGCGGGAAATCCGAACCAGGAAGGTATCGGGTGCACGCTACAGTCGCGCCTCCTCCGACTGCGCTACACGCGCCCATGCCTCTCATATGTCAGAAAATTTCTATTCTCTCAAGCTTTTATATAGGCTCTTAACTTCTTCAGTATCTTCAGCATGAACAAACTTATCACCTTTCAAACAGTGTATACATTTTTTGAGACACACTGTATTTTAAGAGTTTTTTTTTACTAACGGTATTTAAATGTGACTGCAATATTTGTTTATAGCGCTATTCTCGTTTTAGGCTGAATAGTTTTCTAGCCAACTGAACACCTTTAAAATAGAGCAGGGCACTTCCTAATAAAGTATAAATGAACTGTTGATTTAAAAACATCTCAAATGGAAGAACGCGTGATGCTCAATCGGAGGAGGAGTACCTGCATTCGCGGGTATCCAGCACCAGGTTCTTGATTCGAGTTTCCCACCTAGGTCAGCCAAGCCTTCCATCCCTCCGGGATCGATGAATTGTTACCAGACTTGCCTGGGAAGGATAACGCACTGACTTGTTCATCGGCTAACCGCATCAACTCATATTACAGGTCAAACAACGTGCCTAAATAGCCTCCACGACATCCCGTAGAAATGTAATGCGTGGCGCATGTCGAAAAGGGTTGAATAACGCAGTACTTTATACTCTGTTTGAAATAGTGGTCAAATAAAAAGCACAACCATCCTACCTTTCCGCTAGCCTTTAAGTGTCGTGTAAATCTACGTTAAGAGAAGCAATCGCAGCAAGTCACTGTTAAAGCTGTAAAAAATGCAATTTATTCAATCACTGACAAAATAGCGTTTGCTCAAGTTATCTAACACACATCCCGAAATAAGCGCAACAAAAGTTCCTGTTGCAGACGGATAGCAGGGAGGCGGTACTGTCATATTTTTCTGGGCTGTATAGTCAGATTATGCTTTTTTTAAATAAATGGAGGTGTACTGGTAATGATGGTAAGTAATTTTAAAGGTGTTCAGTTTGATTTGAAAGAGGTTCAATTTGAGTCGGAAAGGCTGCAGCTTGAAGTTGTTACTTTGGTTTGAAAAAGTCCATTCGAAAACACTATGAAACAAAACAACAAAGCAACAGTGAAACAACACTGTTAAAGAAAATAGTATACAAACAATCACAAAGAAGCAGTTAAGCATCTACTGCTTAATAAGAGGCAACCCAGGAACAACTGCAGCGCGACACCCTAGTTCAGAAACTCTAGTAGTGGTAGGCACACTTCGACGTGCATTGGCAATCCGATAGAAACATAATTTTGGTCTAGTAGTTACTCGCGCTTTCTATGTATCATGAGTGATATGATTCCTTTATGGCTTCGACTAAATTCTACTCGATTTAATCAGCTCGAATAAATTATGAACAAGCCTACTAGACGGTAGTTAGTGAATACAATAGAATCAGCGAATGGTCGTCTTCTTTCATGTACAGGGCGACCTTTCATCTCTTTCTGTGGGCCAGAATGGAACGATTTTTCTCAACATTTCGAATGCGAGGCGCATTGCTGGTAACCGAAAAACAAGGAGCACGACTTGCGTAGCGAGATGTTTATTTTCCGATTATTTGTGGTCCTTGCTTCTGCTTGAAGGCTGTTCTGATACAAAGCCTTAGCTTTTGCAAGGTTAAGGAGATGGTTAAGTAGATCTCAAACCGCTCGTCGTTATAAACCAAGTTGCGTCACAATAAGGTCGACCTCTTTTGTGCATTAAAACATCTACAAAAATTTACGCTTCGCGACCCGAAATATCGTAAATCGTAGAAAATTTGCCAAAAATCACCATAAATCCTAAAATCATAAGTCGTAGTTACGTACACCCCTGCTTGTCACCAACGACTTGCAGAGAGACACATTCCATGGGACGGAGGCTGTATTGAAAAAGCTGTTGCATTTGCTTATGAATTGATAGGAAAAGTAGTCACTGCGGATTTTCGATCAAATTTTTGGCGAATTGTGGATCCACCTCGGGTGACTGAACCTCGGAAAGGCAGCATCTTGCGGTCAACTTGCATTAAGTCGAAAATAATTTTGTAAAGCATCGTCAGGTCGTTACCTCTACGTCTGAGCGAATGGGTAGGCAATCCAACACTCACGTTTTTAGCTACACCCCTGAGAGCATTAGTACAGTCGTATCCCTGCAATCGAACCATAAGTTGCGAGTAGAGCTGTCTTGTACATCCTCCAACTTACGTATCAAACCCTTCCCCTGCGGCGAGAATACAATGGTTGCAGATTCAAGAATAGGACGACCACACACTTTGTAGACACGAACAAGAATTGAATGATCTTTGGTTTTAATTGGTAGGAAAAGCCTTATTACCGATTTTTGAAGCATGTTCTTTATAATTAAGTTCCTTGGAAATTATAATACGCAGATCGCAGACTTGGTCACAGCCTGCAACGGAATTTCATATTTAGCCTGTGTACAAAGCTCAGTCTGGAGACCAACGCGCTACCGCGTTAAGTGGAAACTGCAACACATCACAATCGAGCTTAACTCCATTGTCCTGCAGATTTCCACATCACCAAAATTTTATAACATCTGGCCTGAGAAAACAGCAGAAATCCTGGAAGAAAACGGTGAAAAGAAGTGATAGAACTCCACACTGAGGAACTCCACTGGCTGCCGCGTGATATTGAGAGAAAGTGCCATTAATCCGAACTTGGAAAGCCCTATTGGAGAGAAATTCATGAGGCCATCGCAAAAGCGCAGGATGATCTACAGAATCGTATATAAAACTTTGCCAGACCACCGCGTTTTCGCCGTGGGTGGCCTAAAAGATAACTGCAGCAGGCCTTTGCGATTAGAGCACCTTATTTTCCAGACGTGTGACGTGCATGTGACGTGCAGTGTTTTCGGAGTATCTCAAGCATGGCGTGCGTTGTCTGCGCTCTGTCATGCTTGGAATGCTCCGAGAGTGCGCCGTGCACAATGCATATAGGATCGAACCTATGAATTGAATGGGCGGAAGCATGTCCACTGGGTTTCTATCTTCGCTTAATGGAAAATGTAATGCCTTCAAGATTATCTTGCACCGTTGGAGAATTTTATAAGAAATTTTCGGCCGTCCTACTTAGGATTTGCTCCATCAGTCCGACGAGCCTTTGGAGTGCGCCGTACACAATCCATATAGGATCGATCCTATCAATCGAGTTAGCGGAAACGGTTCAAATGTCGTGCTAAACAGCAAAGCTTACCTTCCTTAGGTGTTTTAGGGCACACACTGACAGCAGCTTATACAAAAGAGGAGGTTTTATGAAGCGAGAAGGGGGAGGGCGCCGTGCACAATGCATATACGATAGAACGGTTTGAAATTAGATTAGATTAGAAATTTCCGCCCGCCCTGTTCGGAATTGCTGTACTTTGTCCGGTATGACTTTTGAGTACGCCGTGAACAATGCATATATTTAGAATCGAACCTATCAATTGAGTGTACGCGACAGCTTGTAGAGTGAGCGTTAGGGGGTTTTATCAGAAATTGCAACTCCACTCACTTTGTTGGTCCTCTTGAAGAGTGCTGTATCCGCCTGGGCACTGACATCAAAAGTCCTCTTTAAACACATTCACATAACACGTCAAAAGATGACAGAGTCCTCAAACTGATGAAGACACATATTCCACGGCCTTCGTTCTCAAGCAGTCCAGAAACCCTCCCACGCCTTCTGCGACTTCCTCTCGCCCTCCACACGTGGGTCTGTGTTTTCAGGTCGAGGGAGAGCAACCAGTGCGAAACACCGCATTCACCATCGAGAATCCGCCACTGCAGAGCGCAATGCTGTGAGCTGCCCGACGTCGTCGCCGTCCACTCCTCGGAGCACGTTAAGATGGATCGCCGTCCAGACCGTATTTTGCTCGTCTCATCCCCGCTCCCTGCTCGCCTTGCTCATGCAACACTCTGCCTTGCCATCATAAATACTGCCGTCTCACAAAGATTTCATGGCCCACCCTTTCAATGACGCCTTCGTGAAAAATGAAACCTGTTTCCAACAACGCCTTGTCATTGTCCATCGCAGGTATACAATTTTACTGTCGGCGTCGTTGTCTTGTATTGTTTTTGAATCTCTTGCTATGATAGATTGGCCGGAACTCTTGGAAAACTAATAAAGGATTTGGATTTGAAGCTCTGAACAGATGCACTTCACCACTAAACTGCTTCAAGTCGACGACCCCCGAAACACGCAACTTTCGTACCATTCATGAGATTTCTTCGGTAGTCGACAACGGATGCGTCTACAGAAAAACTTGTAACACTGGGATGAACCGTAATTCCTGCAATAAAATTAGACACACCTAATTAGCAGTCAGCTGTTACGTAGCATATCCTTCTCCTATACTGCTTGCCATTATCATGGCTGTAGCTGCTCTTGTTAGGAAGTAGTGTGCTCTCACATGAAACTACCGAAAATCTTACTCTGGTCCGCGATGGAGCACTCCCATTCCGATGTCGTTAAATTTCTGAAGATTGTTGGCGAAACATTCGGTACTATGCTATCGTGTAGGGCAATTCAGGTCATTCTCAGGAATAAACATCAGATGAATAGATCTGAACTACAACGAGGGGCGTGCGTTCCCAACACTATCCCGCCCGCCGCCTACTTCCCGCCCTGCCGTGCCGTCCTATTTCGACGAATTCGTGACGCGATAAAACTTCGAAGTCGGTTTTAGTCGGTTCGGTTATGGAGACAGTGGAGGAAAGGAGAACGTCGCTCTTCTCTCTGGATTCTTCAAATTTTCGCCACAGCTAGAGGCTATGGGTGCTTCCGATCAGGTGGCGGTGGTCTCTATGTAAACCAGACTCTCAAAAAGAAAGCTCTCAGAAATTTATTTATTATTTTTAGGAACATCCAGTCTCATAAAAGCACTATATTTCTTAGGCTTTACGAAGCATATATTCTGCCGCAATTGGAATACTGTTGTAAGGTATGGAATCCTCATGGAAACAAAAAAATTCAGGCACAGATTGAAAAGGCTAAGCAGACTTTTGCAAGAATCCTAATCTTTAGAACCTCCAACATCAGGACCTTTACGAGATGCCTAGTCATGCGACCAGGTTTAAAATTTCGGTTTAAAAATTCTATTGTTTCGTAGAGATTTCAGTGATTTGGTTCTTTTATTTCCGTACGCTACGGATTGAAGTAAAACAAGATTCAGTAGGTATTGGGTTAGACTACCAGTGGACCTGCAAGAATTTTGCTATTGATTGTCCCACACTTAAGGCCGCCTCACACTTCTGCGGCAACGCCGCTCGCCGCTATGGTTAAGGATAGGACAGGGACGTCGCCGGTGGGGTGGCGAGCTCTGCGTCTCTGCCGCGTGATCAAGGATAGGGCAACGGCTTTGCGGCAGAAGTGTGTGGGGGCCTTTAACCCATTGACGACCGCGCGGCAAATCGCGTGTCGCGCGGTGGGACCGCGCGCTTTGACCGTACGGTCGATGTAGTCTCGCGAAAACACTACTTCACGATATTCCAAATGAAACTCCATCTCCAAGGGTTAGTGTCATCGTGGAGAAGGCCGGAACAGATTTGAAGCAAAACATAAAAGATGTATTTGCTGCTGTCAGAAGGTCTGCAAAGAAAGAGGGCCCACGTTTGCCACGAATCGTGCAAGTAAGGTGACCACATGATGTAGCAGGTGTTTGACAGACTTTTGTCTAGGTTGTTTTCAAAATTTTTACAAGAAATGTGACCAGTTATTTTTCTGCATGACCATTTTTATAAGATGTGGGTAGCTGCTTGTGAATATTGCCGATCGTTGTGCAGCTTGGATAGCTAGGATCCAACATATCTAATGATTACTCGTAAACTACGAAAAAAGCGAGAACGGATTTATAACCGCGGACTGAAATCGGCCCGTACGGTCCCACGCGACAGAAAAACTGCGGACCAAAATCGACCCACGCGGTCGTCAATGGGTTAAACACTGGCATCGGTGCAAATTTTACAATTCATTTTTTTATTGGGCTTCACAGTGGATGTAGATGCTGGCCGCTGAGGTACTGAGCTCTCCTGCTGTCTCAGTATTTCGGAGTAGGTTAAGAATGATGCCTTCTTTCTTCACTAAACATACAGGACTTTTAGATTGTTACAGCAAGCTCTATCACAGACCTCCGAGTCCGTCATGTCATGGGAAGTAGTAGTTAGAATAAGTGTTTTTCTCCTTTTTCTATTTATTTAATTGGTACCTTACAGTGTTTCGGATGTTTGTCCCGACTTCTCCATGGACTCCGCACGCATTACGAGTATTCCCTTCGTGCCAGCAAGGCTACAGCGTTAGTTATGTTGCACATGTCCTCCGACTCACTAGGGAAGGGTTTCAACCTCCCATGAAACTTCAAGTTGAGAACAGGATCATTAGAAGGAGTTCAGAGTGCTGATTACGAATATAAGTGTCAAATTTGCAAAATGAAACTCCTAGAGAGTTATGACCTGCTAAAATCGGGTGGCCTCACCATAGGCTGGCCGTGCGACACGGCGGGCGCGAGAGTGGTGAGTCATTGGGGCTCCGTAAGAAGGGCCGCCCGATGCTGCGGTGGGGTAGGGGTAGTGCTCCTGCTCGTCAGGTGGGACGTCGTTGGTTCGGTTCCCATCGGTGCGAGCTTCTTTGTAAACCATAGCTTATCTTCGAAATGAATGAATAATTATGAATTGCACATTCTACTTACCCTTTTGCTTCACACATTTTTTACATTGTTCCACGAATGATAAGGTTAGTAACACCTTTAGTTGTTCAATATATAAACTTGGACTCTACTTGTGCAAAATAGTAAATAAAAATGTCACCATGGCAGCTTTTTGTCTCCAAGCATTTTTACAAACATGTGTGGTAGTCTTCCTGGCTATTTAATCAGACACGTGTATAATTCAGAACAAAAGGCCTTTTCGAAGATAAGTTATGGTTTGCAAAGAAGTTCGCACTGATGGGAACCGAACCAACGATGTCGCACCTGACGAACAGGAGCACTACCCTTGCCTAAACGCCGCAGCTGACCACCCGTTCTTGCGGAATCTCTATGGCTCACCACTCTCGCGCGGGCTACGTCGCACGGCCAGCCTATGGTGCGGCCACCCAATTTCGGCAGGCGATAACTCATTCAGGGATTTCATTTTGCAAATTTGACACCCATAGTCGTAATCAGCATTCCGAGCTCTTTCTAATACCCTGGTCTCAACTTAAAGTTCAATGTGAGGTCGAAACCCTTCCCTAGTTAGTACCATCGAGTCGTGCACAGCCTCCCCATAAATAGACTATAAGTGCTTTTTCCCCAAAATGGCTCAAATTTTCCTGGTGCAAGAGTTCTACACTACTCTCTTCCAGTAGTGTTGAATCATATCAATCGGAAAGCACAGGTACTGCAGGCATTATATGGACTCCCTTTAGCTTAAGGGAACCAACGTTTCATTTTATAAAATTACTACCAGTCTTTGTTGGTTCAATACTTTTACCTGCTTTTATTTTTACACATATATCTCCTCCGCAGGTCTCCTTAGTGGGCTATCGTCTGGGGTGCGTAGTAGCTTAAAGGTGTTCTTGGAGGAGAGAATCCGCTCCGGTTAGATATGCCAGTTGCGTGCCTACTAAGTCGTACCACTCAAGGTGGAGCAACTATTGAGACTATGTAATAAAAGCTGGGAAACAATTGCCTCCTAATTATAATGTTAATTCTTATATTTTTTATTGCCAAAATCCTTTTATGCTGCAGTCAGACTTTTCTTTCTGTGCAGTCTTTCAAGTCATTTACGTAAAGCCGCAGTATAGACCTGCTCTTTTCCACATTTTTAATATAGTAAGATTTCTATATCATAGCAGCTATCTACCTGGCGTTGCTGTATCTTCTAGGCTTACGAGCTATTTTGAACTTACGTGCTAGGTAACTTGCGTAAGGCGTCCCATATGGCCACCGGTGTCATGTTCCAATATATACTATGGTCCGCTTGGAATTGTTCACATACTATTGAAAGCCTACTTTATAGGACTGTCTAGGGACATGCTCTTCGTTGGCCCTCGCCGATATACGCGCTGCCCGTCAACGGCTGGTTTATCTAATTTATTTAAACCGGCTGCCTATGTACCAACTTCTAACGGAGGCCTTAAACTCCGCTCAGGTCTTTAAAAATCAGGCGCTTATTTTTTTACCTTCCTACCCTTTCTTCCGCACTAAGCACCTCCCCTTTTTCTCGTTTTTTTGGAGTTCTTGTTGTCAGTGTTTACTTACTGATAGGTGGACGACGCTTGTTTCCATGGAAAATCCGCCAAGATTAGCTGTGATCGTTCGTCTGCTTTCTGCTGTTGTTTCTGTTTTTCCCTTATGTGGCGCGTCCTTTGACGTATTCATAAATAAATAGATATATTTAAAGGGAATATGTTTATCGGCTTACAATTTCATTGAGGTATTTTAGGATCAGCAATATTTAACGAAATGACTAAACCCCTCAGTTGTCTACTTAGTTGTGTTTGATTCATGTTCGCTCGTTGCACTTTTTACTACGTTCATAACACACTTTCTTTCTTTATGAAGTGTTGACTGTTCTTTCCATTTGACGCACCTTTGAGTGCATAAAATAAATAAATAAACAAATTTCGCCTCAGTGTTGCAACCGAGGAAGTCTTTAATTCTGCAGTGCTGTTGACGGTGCTGCACTCTGATGGTGCCGTGTGTACTGTTCGATCTCGACACTCATTTAGGCCTATGTCATACCACCGCTTACACCGAGCGAAGCCTAATGATAAGCCCCCATATCGATCGCGCGAAGCGATGAGTCGATATGGGAGCCCATCACTAGGCTTCGCTCGAGGTGAGCGGTGGTATGACATAGGCCATAGGCCTTATATAAAGCTTCCCCGAGCTCTTATCCCCAAGGATAGGGAGCAGAGACTGGTAGGACACCCGTTTCTCCGTCTCATCCGTCTCATGAGTTTCTATCACGAACTAGAAGCACCAGAAGATATCTAGGAGAGACCATTTATAAAGGTTTATAATTTTGCGCCGAGAACCGACGTTTTGCCTGACGTATTTTGCTGCGGTTTTTATTTCGAGTCCCTTACAAGACTGGGATGGCATTCAGTAAAGGAAAGCACTACTCAAATCATTACTTCCGAAAGAAACGCAAGCCATGCCCCTCCCACATTCATGGACAATTACAGTTTCCTGTAAATCATCCGTATCTCTTGCAGCGGCCTATGATGATTAAACAGTATAAATAGAAAGCACAAGTGCCGAAAAATGTTCTGTGAGATTAGCTTAAAACATGTGTGCCTGAGATCGAACAGGTAATAAACTCGTTCGGGGAGGTAATCATTTTCGGTGATCATGCATGGGTGCCCCATCCCCTCTTGCAAGCTCAACCTGCTTCGCCTTTTCAAGAAGCCTCCAATGTGAAGAATTGAAAGATGAGAGTATCAGAGCACCGACTGGACGTTGAGGATGGGAATCTCCTGATCTGATCCCTGGTTTAATCGGGTGTAGTAAGATTCCCCCTCCCCACTTTTTTCATTGAACTGAGCGTAATTTTCCTCATAACAAATCGGACACTGCGCCTGAAATGAACCGTTCGACACCAGATCGACAGCAGAACGAAAACGCAAATTGAAAGTGTTTTATGAAGGAATGATCAATTAACATCTATACAGTAACATTGACACGATAAAAATTCGATTGAGCTTTCTCGTGGAGCAAGCGAATTGTGTGCTAAGTGGACGCATGGCAAGTGAATCGAGCACCGACGGAAACAGTCGTGGACACGTGCGTGGGACAGTCGGGAGACAAACAAAAACGCATCATACACATGGAAGTGGGGCAGAACTCAGTACACACAAACAGACACGGCGGAGGTGTCTGAAGCGATCTCTCCTACTAACGCGTCGAACACTATGATACATATTAGGCGATGAGAGACGAGGTAGACAGAGATTTGGCAGGACGACTACTCGTCGAGGGCGCTACGCTAGTCGGAAGCCGAGCGAGAGTCTCCCGCCTCACATCACCATCGGGGCCTTCCGCCCGGCGGGGTACGGCGGGGGCGGCGGGAGGTCCATGACGGCCGACGGTGCGGACGGTCGCCACGCGTACCTGAACGAGAGCAGCTCATCTCGGTGGGTGCAGCTCTAGAAAAGTCCGACTCACGCCGCCGGCATCACGTTCGTCGTCCGCATGTACGGCGCGTAGTTGAGCGCAGCTGAGTCGGGGAAGTAGTCGCCTCGGTGCAGCGGGACATGGAAGTTTCCTGAGAAGCGAGGTCTCGCAGGCTGAACTGAGCGGTAGCATCGCCTGACAGCAGTACCTGATAGCATCGGAGGCGGCATGTGGTTCACGTATTCGGAGGTGAGGTCGATGCACGATGACGGTCTTCGCTGGTGGCCGAGAAGACTATTTGATTCGCGTAGAAGTCGATGCATCATGGGGAAGTCGCGCAGATGTTCTGTGCTCAACCCTTCCTGAAGTATGTATACGTTGGCGAATGCATGAAAATCCGTTGAAAATTTGGTATGACCTGGCAAACAAATTGTGCTACTCATCCGATCGGCAACTCAAAACGACATGCCGTTAAATTATGTTGTTAAAGTGTTGATTAAAAACTATCAGTCGGATTTGAAAATTAGTTTTACTCTGCTTAATGGTCCATACCCTTGCCTTTCCAAATTTCCTAGGAGACTTTCAGAGATGAAATCTCCCAGTGTACAAGAGCATGTGACAAATGCATTCTGATGGCTCTTGAGATCTATCAGCGGACATATTCACAACTAGAAAAATGTCCCTAGCTGCTATCTTCGTCAACGACATGCTAAGTGTAACAATTTTTACTGAATATTATGCAACTTGAAAGTTTGACACTAGACGAAAATGGTAAACACTATGATCAATCAAAGTTTGAGATCAAAACGGACCTAACACTACTTGCCACAGACTGGTCTTTATGACACACAATCTCATGAAAAATATTGATTTGTCCACTAAAAAGAAAAACCAGACGTTGCCGTCGCCACCGGTGCCTGTTGAGGCGCAAGATCGCATGGAACCGACAGGGTAAATCACTTTCTTCTTCTTATGTAAGGAAGTTGAGTAGCGAGGAACTTTTTGATACCGCAGGCCTTGGGCCAATTCACGAGAAAATAAATGGAGGTTTTTCTACTTCTCCCTCTTGATGATAGTCTCTTCTTGGCAAGTCTCTTTTGTCTTTTTCCATGACTGTTGGGTTCTGTTCCTCCATCTCAATGTGCTCCATAACAGTGCTTAGTAATCTGTGTTTAGGCAATTCTTTTCTGCTCTGGCACCCAAATTTCGACTTCATTTCCGTCTTAGCGTTTCTGAGAATTCAGTCACAAAGTCCTGTGACACAAAATTCGAGCTTTTCAACACTCGCGGAAGACGCATTAAGCTGTTTATTTTTCATAAGTCGTGCTACATATTTTGTCTGCTTTTAAACGAGCATATCTTCTCTAGGCAGCAGCACCAAAAACTCGTACCAAGTCGTGTACTAAAACACTTAAACAAATGCAAGAACATTCAAAGCACTATAAAGAAGGAAATTTTTGGTTTGACCTAATATTAAGTTGCAAACTAGCCATTAACCGTTTCTTAAACATTTTATTCTGAATTTCGCTGGAAGTCTGTTGCACAATGTTGTAGAAAGGGAATAATTTGTTCTGTCAGAAAGTAATTTTTGCCTTTTTCACATTTTAATTTTCGCCATGATTATGTCATTAAAGTGGAAAGTCAATGATAACAGCTCCTTCTCTCTGCTTATGTTTGGGTTTTTTTATGAGTTTGAACGTTATGAAACGTTCTAAAGAGAACGATTTGCTCTGCAAGAATATGTGTTGGGCTTTTTGTTCACTTCGATTTTCGATAATTATCAGGACATTAAACGGGAGAGTCCAGAAGGCATGCATTAATTTTGACCAAAAGCTCCTACTTTTTGGTGAACTTTAATCTGAACCTAATGACCTAAAAATAGGCAAAATTCAGAATCACCAAAGAACAACATATATTCTGATAGGGAGAAACATTCTCCTTCAAATGACATGTGACAATGAACGGAAAATTGGTAAACCTCATTTTTCGCTTCTTTAACGTTCCACTAAAAAATTGGCCGAAATCGAAACATGAAAAAAGCGAGACACACGATCTGATAGTGCAATACATTTTCTTTCGAAAAACATATAAGGCTGCCCAAAAAAATTAACCAACGAGTAGGAGCTGTTGGTGAATAAATGCTTATGTATTCTGGACACTGCACTTTAATGCACTGAGAATTAACGAAAATCAAAACGAACGAAAAAAACCAACACAAATTCTTGTAGCGCAGTTTATTGTTTTTCGAAGACTCTATAATGTAGTGCGAAAATCTCAAGCCTAAATAGAGAGAAGGAGCTTACGGCGAAGGTCATTTTTCTTGTTTCGACCTCCAATTTTTATTTCGACTGCTTGACAAAAATCAGAACCGAAAAAAGGTGAAACATTGTTTCTGATGGAGTAGATCACTCTCTTTTCAACTGTAGATAACGTTATTCAGCGAAATTCAGAATCCCATGTTTAAAACCGGCGCAGTACAGTTTACAGCCTAATACATTGCCACCGCACGCTAATTTACAATAGCAACACGAAAACTGGAGAGCTCCTTGAAAACCCTGAAATTACCGTCAACCTTCTAAAACTATATGGGCCTGGATGAGGATAGTTTAGTCATAGCTGCTTTTTCTGGGCTATAAATCTGTACTTTTTACAGATGCAAAAAGCCGGAACGAATCAACAGCAATTAAGGGCGGCATATTTTGGAAACTGCAGAACTCGTCTCACAGCGCAGAAGGCAGCTTAGCTTCTATTTCTTCAAGCATGTCCCCGTGACATTGGATCAGTTTGGTTCTTCATTCAGGCCAACGCGAACAAAGACAATATGAAAACGGTTAAAGCCCTATTTGAACGCTAAATAGCATCGTCATAAACACAGCGCGATACGCTTCGAAAAAATAGGAAGAAAATATATTATTTTCAAAATTCTGAAAACACCTCCTTAAAATGATGTGAACCAGACTTGTCCAGACGGGAGTTCTCTTTTCTCCATAGTAGCAGCTGGCAGAAATGTATTCGGGTGTTCAGGTTCGAACAAATCGTGACAACACTTCGACCTCTTCAGCCCACCTCAACCTCATTGATACCTGATTTATATTCTATACGCAGGCACCACAATGCATAACCTTACCGCGACTGCGTTGCTCCTATATGTTATAAAAGGTAACTTTAGCACCCTAAAGCATAGACAGGATGGTTGCTTGGGAAGGGGACTAGTAAGGCTAAAGGCAGACTTCAAAGAAGCTCCGTTCTGCAGGAAAGAACTTCATATCTCTACAGAATTGATGACGTGGTCACCTTAAGCAAAAACGGCTTCAGCTCAGTATGAGGGTACATACAGAACTCACAAACAAGTGATACTGTCAACTGTATGTATGCCTCTCGCAGGCATTGCCTTCGCCAATATTCACTCCTCAGAGTTCTACATAGCTCATTCTAGTTGTGACACAGGTTTCACCAAACAAACAGTTGTTCCACTATGAAATCTGTTTAGGTGATCGGTAGGGAGCCACAAAATCGTTTTGTCAGATCACAAGAAGGTGCTTCTGAATTACAGCGGGCCCCAGCAGATGATTAATCTCCGCGAAATGCTCTTGCAGCTGTACTCTGCCCACAGCCGTCAAATACCAGCATGAGACGGGGGCCATTTTTGAAAGTGGGGAGTGGAAAGGCACACGGTCAAGTCAGAAGAAACCTCACCTCATCGATGAAGTAGTCGTGTGTGGCAAACTGGGTGGCGGAGGCGGGAGGGAATGCCGCTTGACCGCCTGCAGCTTCAGCAGCCATCGGTCCCACTGGTAGCGATTGCACGGCGTTGGGCTGAATAGGGAATGTAGAATGAAGTTCTCCTCACGGTCTGATCTTCCTTCGCCACCCACCTGCAGATGCAGATGTGGATTCAGCTGGGCGTTGACGCTCCTCTGGATATCCAAGGCTCTCTCATAAGGAGGAGGCTCCCTGGTTTTCCCTCTCTGTCCTGCTGCAGTCGATAGAACCGAGCCACTAGGTCCGTCTTCAGCAGCGCCCTAGAAAGAAGCAACACATAGAGTTGGCATCACTGTTTCCTCGAAAATTCACAGTCCTTTATGACGTGCAAGCCTGAACACATGAACTTAAGTGCAATGCAGTATTTTGGCTTTTGAAGGGACCTCTTCGGGGGAAAGCGTTGGAAAGTCCTGAATTTACACATGAACTTCAGTTACGAACCACCTAATTGAGGGCCTTTCCGCTATGAGTGAATTTTTGTGTCCGTTTGTGCCCCATTTACAACATCCACCCTGCATGTCTCCTCCACCTCTAGTCAAGTAGCGTGGGTGAACACCAGCACATTTAAGCTCGAAGTGGGGCGAAAGTGCTTTATTAATGCTTTATCGAGAAACTTCGTCTGTCACAGCACCCGAACAAATGTAAGTCACTATACGAGAAGTTGGGAACTCTTCGAAGTATAAACATACCTATGCAATAGAGTGTTCACAATAAAAAGCTGGTGACGATATGGATACATAGTACCGCTCATGTACCCAAAGAGTAGACGCCGTGAATTCATGCAACTTAAGGCCTTTAACAATATTAGCGCACCTGCTGAAATCCTTAAATCTTATCTGAACAGAAAGGAGCGGTACCAACTTGCTGACTGCTTAAAGAGATGCGCAATCTTGTCCAAAAACTGGATGGGCATGGTAAACCGATCATAAATTAGGGTGAAGCCTGGCAGAATGACTGCTTACGTAACTCTGTCCCGAATGAGTAAAACGGACACACCAACCCAGGCTTCGCATTCAAAAACAAATGATGCGCCACGAGAGGAACCTAATGAAGCAGAATTTCTAGTTGGATATGCCACTAGTTCATAATCAAAAGCGACTGAGGGCACGGATGGTTACCTTCAGGCGGAGCTTAATAAATGGTCTCTTTCGCCAAACCTAGCTGACCTCTGGCGCCGCCCAAGGGGGACAACACAGAGGTTCCTAAAGACGCAGAGGTATATGCTAAGCATTGGCAAGGAGGAGGCAGCGGTGTCATTTACATCACCACTTGCCTACTGCTGCGGCTATGCAGGAGCGAAACCAGAAACAGCCCCTCTCTACGAAGTGCCACATCTCTCCGAGAAGAGCGGCAGCAAGATTAGGAAGAAGAGGAGAGAATAAGAACAGGAAGTGCTCACCACCCGGTGATATCCGTTGACGAGGTGATAGTGAGCTGGCATAGAGTGAACTCGGTTGATGACGCCGTTGGCGGACTTCTTCGTGAAAAGCCGTCCTCCATTGGCCGTGACCTGGGAGTCGAGCAGTGCCACTGCGACGGATGGATGGCCCCACAACTGAAACTGGGAGTTCAACCTCCAATACAGCTGATGGCAGCGAGAGCCTTACATCAGAGTCGATCTTTGGTTCACTTCGTGCCTGTCCCGATGCGCCTAGTCGATGCAGCTGATGATCTTGTGCAGTCCACTGCACCGTTTGTGTGGCGACAACATTGCTGCAACACATGCTCGTAGGCAACTGATGTGCGAATTTGAGAGAGAACATTGAAGAAAACACCAACCCGTCGTTGTCGAAGCGCTCGCCAGCGTACTCGGGAGGAGCTTTGATGCCTGCCGTTCGCAGGTCGTGGAGAGACACCGAGGACTGCTGAGGAAACGCGGAGCGCAGTGTCGAGTCGACGTCTTCCGATCGAGCGCAGCTCTGAAGAGAGGCAGTTCAGGCACGTACACTTCTCAAGAAAGGGCGCTGTCGCACCTGCTCGTGGTGATAGCTGTGCGCCATGCTCTCAGGCAGCATCTCGTTCGAGTGCTGAGCGGAGTCGCTGTGCGATCCACCCGAGGATGCGTACTGCAGCTCTCCCTAAACAAGAACATCAAAATGCGCAGCACTTGATGGACATCGCGGGCACTCGTACCTGGTACGGTATACCATAAGCTCCGAGAATGACCAGGTCCGTGGGGTTGATACTGGACTTCAAATTGAAATTGACGTCTACTGGAGCGCATCTCGTACCTGTCTCTACCGTCTGCGAGGCAGAATCCACACTCGATGGTCGTCTGGAAAATGTGTCGTCGTTCTTTGATGTTCTAGGTGCTTTAGATACTGCGTATTTGGTCGCGGCTGATTTAATTAAACAAACAAAGCCAGCGCCCATATCTTTTCACCTGCACGATATCCTTTAACACATTGCTGATTCGGTTAGGCGATTTTCGCGAAAAGAACACTTTCGAGGGTTTAGAGGTAATGAACTGTATGGATCTGGCATAATTCAGCACTTAGAAGCGCCAATAAAACAGGCCAGGCATGTCCACATATGGTGTTGCTTCCTTCGAAGGGGAAAGAATTACTGGGGTGAATCCAAAGACCACTTTCCCTTTTTCAGCAAAGCGCTCGTAAACACTCTTGAACAGGATAGGTAGCTCAAAATGGCTAGTAAATGCTCTACAGCAGTTACGCTGCGCTTGAAATGTCTTTTAGACACTCTTCACCGTATAAGTGAACAATCCCACATCATATTTTTACAATTTATTTATTTATTTATTTATTAAAATACTCTGTATAAGACAGGAGTGAGATAAAACTGCAACACAACAAACATCAAAACTAACAAACAAAGGTAGCTCCTAAATATCTACGGACAGAGAATTTGTTTTGCTGCGATGCGTTTGAAAGAAAATCAAAAAGGAAATGCCATGCTCTACGAGAGGATCAGGCGGTTCAATCATCGAGCGCACAACTTCGAATATCAGCCACCTGTTTTTTTTTTTAATTTAAAAGAATAACCCTCTTCGAACCCTGTCAGTGTCTTTCAACAAAACCCTCCTCTGCTCATCAAGGATAAATGTACGCAGAACTAGACACCCTCCAGCGGTCGATAGAAAGCGGATTCTTCCGAAGCAAGACAGTGTGTCTCAGCGGACAGAGCTAAAGAAATCGGTATGGAAAACCTGCAATGCCATACTTTTTCGAATGTGAACCTTCGCAGTACAAAAGCAAGTCAGAGCTGTATCTTACGAATTTTTGCCTTCTCGAGACAAAGTCTGCATCGTCGAGGAATCAAACATTTTGCGCAAGGATGGGTTCGAACCGCGCACTCTAACAACCTTTAGCTTCTACTTTGCTGAGCAATGTTTGTTTCTTGAGGTTTTATCAGCAGTGAGGTTTTTATCGAAGACGATCTTTTGATAACTAGCACAAACAAAATCCAATATTTCAAGCATTATACCACACTAATGGCTGGACGGTGACTAGGACTGAGCAATAACGAGATGCTAAGCCTGGGTAATGACTACTTCAGCACTTAGACAGTAGAAGATTCTAAATGAAACTGAGAAACCTAGCAACCACGCGCAATCTCAATGTTGATGTAAATCACCATCAGGAAGGCATTAGTTTCACTGCTACAATAAGAAACCCCATTTCCCGCAGCGTGGATATCTAGCCGTAAATGGCTTCTCAGTGAAGAAGGAACCAAAACGTACATGTTTGTCAGGTCCACGACGGGGTGTGTGATGAACTCGTGCATGTCGCTGCTCGGGTCCGTCTCCACGGAAGTGAGCTTCCGATCCGCATGGTCGCTGTTGTCGCTGTTCTTACTGGACTGGCTGGCGGCTCGCTCCTGACGAATGTCTGTAACGGCTTTCACTGATGTTCTCGTTCGCTTTTCAGCCGATTGAGAGCATGAGCCTTAAATGGACGTTATGGCCGAAACTTCGAAATTCTTACGACTTGGCTTTCCAACTCCGCTTAAATCACTGACCCCTATGATGAACTCTTTTAACCTGACTTAGCTGTTGGGTTGGGCTCACTTCCCTACAGTAATCCATACTGTTGACGGTGCCCATTGTGGAATGACCGGCGGATACACCACCGTCGGGAGAGGTGACCGCCTGCCCCACCGTCTTCCACTCTTCTATTTGAATTTAGCCACGCCCCGATGAACAGATGTGCATATAACGAGCAGATTCGAGCGACAAGGATCTCACAAACGACTCCAGCAGAGCAGCTCCACTGTTCGCCTCACCATTGATTTATGTACATTATAAACTTGCTATCTAAGATGTGTTCCTCGTACCGCGGAATAGTCAACGGCCAGTCTCCACTTCGAAGAGACACTGGGGATACCAGTAGTTAATTGGGTATTTTTTCAATGGTACCATTGAACAGCCACATAGCTCAGAATCTCAGTAAAGGGGGTCGGTGAGCCTACAAAACATGCACCTCTTCGACGAAGTTTTGGATCTCGAAAGCCTCCACGAGTTTTAGCTTCGTGGTCGTGTTCAAGAGGTCGCTGGACATCTGGTATATGAACATAAGATAGCACAACCAGCCGACCTACCCTCCTCCAGCTAAGATAAGGGCGACCGGTCGATCAACTCGACTGCCCCCTCCTGTCCACATACGAAGTTTAAGGTTAACGTTACTGTGTTCCTGTTTCTCTCGGAATTCCTAAGGCTGAAATGACGTTTGGGAGAGCGTTTACAAATGACAACAGCTTATAAAGGCTGCTCTCTGCCTTCTAGAACAACGAGACTATACGTTGTTCCATTACCTTATCAAACCACCATTTGCCTATATATTGAGGCCCCGTTCCAACCTTGTTCCAAGGAATCCTTCTCATCAACCCTGCTTGCTCATAACATATCTTGTTTAGCAAATCAGAGGTAGCAGCAGTGCTCAATAGGTGCACAATAATAGGAAGTTGAGGTCTCCTATGACGATATGAACATGATTTCCATTGTGAACAGAACGATAAGTCTGTCAATAGCGAAAATTGTAAACGGGTAACAACGCGGTAAACTTCGCTTGTTAGCGTCTACAGTTCTAAAACGGCAGCATGGGCTAAAGCAGTTCAGGGAGCTGAAGGGCAAAGTCTCCGCATGTGACTGTACTTGTCGCGTTTGCTTTTGAGGCTCACACTTTTTCAATTGGAATCTTTACAAGCTCCACTTCCTGTGCTCTTGCCTGATGGTCAGCCTGAAGACGAGTACCCCAAGCGAGGAGCACGAAGCACCTACGCTGCTAATAAATGAGGCCGCACTGGTGAGCTGTTATGAAAGCAGCCACAATACAGGTGAAACGCAATATATTTAAATGGATGCAGCGCCTGACCGTGAGGTGGGATGAGCGTATCCTGAGGTTAGAGACCTCCCAATAAGGTTGACCCTGGAACTGGGCTCACAAGGGCAATGAACAGCCACAAATCAAGAGATGGGAGCAGGCCGCGGAGAGATCTGAACCGACTTTGCGGACAGGGTAGTAGATGGCGAGGATCGCTAGGAACAGCCATGACACTGCACGGTTCGAAGATGATCCTTCAGGAGATGTGGACCCAATGATCTCAGCAGTAGACCAAATAGAGCTAGAAAGCGTGCAAGATGAGTGTTTCAGCGCTGTTCCCAACAACAGAGCCGTCAGAAACTCTGAACAACGAACTCAGCTACGCCACTAGCGCGGTGAGGAACCGCTGAGGAATTGCGCCACTCCGTGCAAAATTGATTGCAACACCACCTGTCAAAAGCATTGCAAGGAGGCGCGGGTAAGATCGACCGCGGAAGCTGCGCGTCTCCGATAAGGTGTCAGCACAGTCTTACGTCTCCCAATCCGATTACAGCAATCGGCAGCACCCGTTTGGCAGCCGACTTTAGAGACCGCATCGCCTGTGAAGCGAAAAACAACACCAGCTACTCTGTCCGCGGATGCAGAAACTGTCACCGAAATAGCACCAAGGTCGCCAACTTGCACATATTAGGTGACTCCAAGTGAAAAGCTAATGAGCGAGTGGCTTTAGAAGAAGAGAAAGAAAGCTACCCTACCCAAAAAGGTTGAACCATATTGATCTGGGCACTTCTACCACCTACCGCGTCGTCGTGTTGCACAATTCCCTTTAATTTTTTTCAATTTTGCAGTGTTTTGATAGTCGCCGCGCTTATTCCGCTAAAGCTGGGAAAGCCTAGTCCAACAGAAAGGGTGGACCCACGTTAACAGCTCCATTAGCTGTTAAGGTGGGTGAACGAAATGGTCAAAGAGATGGCAAAGGAACTAATGCGGCTGTTACATACTTGCTGAAGAAGATGGAGTATCATAAGTGACGAGAATAAACTCACGATCGAGCTCCATTTTCTCAATCTTGAGATCTAGATTGGAGTCAAGCTTTATGCGAACCCTCTGCTTCGACGACACCGATCCCTGACCTCGATCGCCGTTGCTGCTCAGCGAATCGTGCAGCAACGAATCGGAGTCTGTAACACGCAACTCAGTAGAAGTTCGGTCAGACCTGTGAGGTGAGCGAACCTCTCTCGTGGTCACAGATGGGCGTTGTCGTTGTGTTGGACGACGTTGAGACTCGGTCGACGCTCTTCTCCTGGAACAGCTGAGGAAGCGGTGCGATCTTCCCATTTTGATGAGAGAGCACGAGCAGCGTCTGGTGCACGGCGCGACACAGTTCCAGCAGATACCTGAAGTTCTAACGTGAGTAGGAGTTGTTGGAAGAGAATTTGAGGGACTCACCTGGCCTTGCTCTCGCTCTGCGCGTACAGACACATCTTTGTGGTGTCGGCTCCAACGATGGTGAGCTTCTTACGGTCGAATGAGAGCCTCGTCACGCGATTCCAGGGCAGCGACCGGAGAGGAATCCGCTCGCCGTCGTCGCCGATGTCGCACATCTCAATCCCTCTGCAAATCTGCCTTCTTGGTTGGCCTTTTTTTTTCAGGGAGTCTTGAACGTTTATAATGGTTCACAAGGGAAATCTCCTGCATCCAAGCAAATAAATGCTGACGCGAATAGTAGAAGGAGTCATACTTAGCGTTGATCCCAAGGACAGCGTTGTCGACGGTATCCATCTTGTGACGTCGCAGCCCGTAAAGGTGGCAATTCAAGGCGAACGGTGACCTGTAGTTGAAGACACTTAGTCGTTCGACAAGTAAAGCCTCTACTCGGTACCTCAGAAGAACTGACCGGCTAGCTTCGAACGCGAACTTCATCATCGCGTCCACTCGATTCATGTCCTTAAGATCCTCGGTGGCAGCGGGCATGTATTTCCTGACGTACTCCAGACCTCGAACGTCTATGACCCAAATAGGAAAATATTGCTCGGCCCGGAAATACCTGAACGAATTTGGATTTCCTCATGATGAAAAGCCTTATATTATGTTTATGTTGAACTGCGGTCATACAGTGGATTTTTATAACTTTGCTGCTTGATTTGTATGCAGTTGCAATCTTCACCCTCACACTGTGCTGAGTTCATGGGAAGGGGTGATGAACTGTGGAGATGTTTAAGCTCTGGCAGGGTGTAGTCAAGCTGAGCAATTCTACAATCCTTCAGAAGCCTAGCAAAGCTCATCCGCACCCGGACTCGCTCCGGCACGGTTGTTCAACAGCGTTGAAACAAACGCCTTTCTGTCTGCACTCATGAACAAGGCAGTGGACTCGAGAAAAGCACACAATGAATGCTGACGACAGTTCAAACTGCTGAACTGTCGTCTTGCGTTCCGCTGGATGCAAGACGAAGATCAGCAGTTTCGTCCCTCTAACCATTCTCATTGGGAAGGGGTGCGACAGCAAGACACCATGTCGCCGAAACTGTTTACACCGTACAGGTGCAGCTGATGATAAAGTCACTTGACTGCTACGAAAAGGGCATAGGAAATGAAGATTCCTCTCAAATCTTCGTATTGTTGACAACAACGTGCTCTTCTCGAATTCCACCGATGAAGCGGAGGCGATGCCTGCTGAGCTAAACACTACAGATGACACGTTAGGACAGCATATCAATCGGGTGAAGATACAGTCCATCAAGAACGTCTACTGCGAGGGGAGAGAGTTCAACTGGAAGGCTCTCAACTCACTCAGACGTCGTCCTGAGTGTACCTCGAGGGTTCGATGAGCATGCAGAAGGATATGAAGGACGAGCTGGATAGGAAACGAAGAGGCGCACAGGCCGCTTTCGGACCTCTCGAGAAGGTTACGGACCATCTTACACACCCCGAGCAAGCCTATTGGACTACCTTCTTCCTTCTGCAATCGTTACGCCGTGGAGACGTGAGACGACAATGTAGCCACGTCTAAGTCGCTAAGGACCGGCGCTAAAGCGACGTCTTCTGGAGTAAAACCGGCGAACCCAGCATTGAGACAGACTTCGCAACTCCAACATGAGAAGAATGTCTTATCTTGGTGGTCCAGTGGAAGGCTACATACCGATGGTTCGGTCACACCATGAGAAGGCAAGACGACCGGTGGACGAAGAGAGCAATGGAGTGAACATCGAGGGAGGCCAAGCGCGCTCGTGGTACACCTCCAACAAAGTGCCCCCCTAAAAGTTAAAGGTTGACTCAAAGGCATTTCATTTGGGAAAGAAGCCCTCGTCGATGCCTGCAATGTTGTACGGCAATAACTTTGTCCATGACGATGCTGAGGCAACGAAACAAAAAGGATGCACGACCAGTGAAAACGGGTGATCTAGCGAACAGGTGATCGTAAGTATCTAAGTAAGTTCAATCTATTGCTTGATCAGAAAGTCTTGATAGGCTTTTCATTTTTTCTTCTCTATTTCTTTACTCAACGCACGATACAAATCCATCGACAATATAACCACCATTGTTAGTTAACACTAGGATCCCCCTATTAGGGTGGGCCAAAAGTAATGAGACAAATTCAACAAATTTTTTATCTGTTTATAACTCAATTACAACTCAACGGTGCTGGGGAATGTATTTGCCATTAAGGTCAATGACCTTGCTGCCATCGATCAGCCAACTTCCTGATCCCATCCTTCCAGAACTGCTTGGGCCAGGTGCTGATCCGCTGCTCGTTACGCTTGCCGGGGTCTGCTTGAGTTCTTGTGTCCCTTCCGACCATGAAGTCCTATAGGCTCAAGAAGTGGTTGTCGCATGGAGAGATGTCAGGCGAATACGGTGGGTGAGGCACGTGAACGTAGACCAGCTGAGCAAGCTTATCCGTGGTCACTTGTTCCCGATGGGGTGCGGCGTTGTCGAAGAGAAGGACCTTCTTGAAGCGGTGAGACCGAACACGTGCGAGTCGCCGGTCCATCTGTTCTATTTCGTTCACCATAGCCTTGCCATCGTCGCGCTTTTGGAAAATAGCCTCCAGTAATACCGGTCCATGGGCGCAGACTCAAAAGCTCAGAAGGTGCTTCTCGCCGTGAACATCCAGCCGAACGAAGGGCGGTAACAGGTCACCAGTCCTCACCCAGACTCGCTGCTTGGCAGGGTTAACGTAGAAGACGTACTTCTCATCTTAGCGAGATTTGCGCGACACAGGTCGACTCGTCAGACTGGGGTTTCGGCATGAGGCAGTATGGGGTTTTGGCATGCTTCTGGGAAGGGCGAAGGTGGTCACTTCTCAAGTGGCCTTCAGTAAGTAGCAAATAAGCATACAAATAGGAGAAGCACGAAATCGGACTCCACTCACGACATATGTGGGCACGGCATGGAGAGTCTCATTACTTTTGGCCCACCCTAATATATGGCAGGTCAGCTATCCCCTTTTCCCAGAACTGGGCAGAGCGGTAGTGGAAGAAATCGGAGACCGCCCGACTTAAGCCTTCAAACTTTGCGAAAAATTTCTTAGCCAAGAAAGCCTTTGGGGAGCGGAGCGTACGATAATTTGAGGGAGTTGTGTCAAGTGAATATGACGGATGGGGTACGGTCTCCCACCCCAGCTCCTCGAATTTTTGGTGGGTTGCTTTAATAACATAGAGTCCGGTGTTACTATGGAGAAGGTGCACTGAACGTCGTCTCGTCCGCGTTTCCCCGACAGTTTTGGCGAGTTTCCGCAGCTGAGTAGCGCAAGCAACAGCGCTGACCATGTGCCACTGCGGGAGCAACTCGTAGTACAGCATTCCCTTCGAGTCCCAGAAGCGGCATAAAAGAGTCTTATTGAGGTGCACGTTCGACTTTGGCTGCGCAGTCGGCTCTTCTCGTCGAAGTAGCCAAACAGCACGGTACGCGTTGGAGTCGTAGAAAACCCAACTCTCATCTTCAGTATGCAGGTCTTCCAGAAACTCCTTGCGAGGCGAGTGAAGAAGGAGAGACTAACAGATTGAGATGCTGGTGCACCGCGTGCTATCGCCCAAGGTATGCGGAACCCATCGAGACAGCACATTTCGGTATCCAAAGGCTTGGAGGCGGCCGACGACTGTCGATAGGGTACGTAGGAATCTTGTCGCAAGACTCCGAGCTCCGGACCCTCCTTAACAGCGTCGAGAACAGCGGAGTCCGTGGCTTAGGGTGGTTTGTCTTTGAAGCCCGTGTCTCCTTTTGCGAACCGAGCGAACCAGCGGTGGATGGGGTTGATGGCAGCGGTGTCCTTCCACAATGAGTGTTGATATTGCGGGCTGCTGTCGTCGCCCCAGTGCCGCGGCGTCACTATTAGCAATTGGTAGCTCGAGGATGCTCTTACATTTCACTAAAACCCAAGGAAGAGTATGCACGCTTATAATCCTTTTGCAGAAAAGCTTCTTGAATATTCTACAACTGCCACATGGTAGATCATGGGAGTTCTGGACTTTTGAAGGGACCCCTAGCAAGACTTTCCGATCAACATAATACAAAGTAGTATAGTTATGCTGTCAGGTAATTTTCGGATATTCCAATGATTTCAAATACCGAGAATTTTAGAGCATTCAAAAATATTATCGTATTGAATTCTCGAATAATCGAATTTGGATACATTTGAAAACCCCAATTTTTCGAAGCCTCGAATTCGGAATGAAAATCGTTCGAATAGTTACTACTTATGATAAGTCATTCGGGCACTCTACAAAGAATCACCAACCTTCTGCCATCTAGACTAGTAGACAGATCGCGAATTCCTACTATTCTATTACTATGCTGGATACGCTTTCCACAGCACGCAACTCCATTCAACAAGAAAATACGCCCACAGGTAGAGGTAGTTAAAATACCAGCTGATCGACTGAGCGACTTCATGCGGAACCAAATACATCAGATTTTGTGGGATTCAAGCCGTTCAAGTCCAGGTAGCAAGAAGACATTTTTCCCTTTTAAACCCTTGATTGCTTCTACCTCCTCATAGCGCAGGCCACGGTTTTGGATAACAACTGAAAATGGCCAAGTTTTTCGGTAGCAAGATCTGCTTCTCACCCGCCAGGATTGTCGCCCTTGTCGACCTTGAGAGCAAGCGCTGCCATCTCCCAGCATCGCTCTTCCGAAACGCTGTGTCGGCTGGCCCACTGGTCGAGAAAGTTGTCCTTCAGCTGCAGGTAGTAGTGCTCCAGTGCTTTTGGACATCTGGAACATGCCATTTGGATCTAGTCGGAAACGACTGTTGTTCATGAAACTTAAAATGAACGGCCGTAGATACAATCGGCAAGGACCGGGAAATACAAGAGTGCCTACCACCACGAGATTTATCAAAAGGAGCTAAACTCACGTCAGCAGTCGCACTTGGTCTATGTACACTCGCACTCGGAAGTAGAGCACCAGCAGTGGCCTATTCTCAGTACTTCGGTTATGCTGAAAGAAGAAACGTAACTAATCGCCACAGTTCAGAACTGAATCAGATTTTGAACTTCGCCGTTAGGAACTCCGTTTAAAAATGACTTAAGTATGTCACCCAAGCAAGAATTCAGGGGTCGAGTCCAACGCTCCAGATTAAATTGCGAGAAAGTTCGAAACTTTTAAAGCAGTAAAATGTATTTAATTAAAATAACTCCGCCTAGAGCATTAGTGGTAGTACTCTAACGGTAAACTGTCTCATGCCCAAAATCGAACCGCTTTTGGGTTGGGCTAGCTCCCATGTCACCTAGAAAGCAACGATGCGGAGTTTGTCCTGGAGAGGTAACACCGAACTGTGCAGTGGGTGGTGGTGGGAAGTGGTGGACACGCGTACAGTCGTTTCTGCGTCTTTGCCTAGAAGCATACACGTTTCTCAAAAGAGTGGCTAAAGGCAAAATGCGCTCCCTACCGCTCCACACAGTTTAACACCCTTGCCACCCTGCAACCGCTGGAGTTTCTAGCAAACGACGTTCATCTTGAGCAGTCGATCAGATGGTACGGCCATCGACAGCATTAACTACCGTATCCGAGTATTACTCTCGGAATCCAAACGGAACACTGGTACGCGGACATTGGAAACATAAAATCATGGCCCCTCCCGTCTCTTGGTGCCGTCAGCCAGCAAGAGAGAGGATTCTTGATCTCTTCTAGCGGCTGCAACTAGTAGGACCGAAACTTTCTGCATGTTCTACAAATTCCACAAACAGGTGCCTATTGGTGCAAAGATAAGGATTTGAGAAATGCTCCGCTTCTGCAATGCGGGAAAACATCGGCGGTAATCGGAGAGCCTTTAGGCACGCTGTACTATGCTTGCAGCCATGGCGAAAGACGAAAAAATGAAACGCTACGCTGCGGACGGAGCTAGCAGTGGTGACGCGACGAAATACAGAAAATGTGGTGCAAAAGCGAAACTCCTTCTGAGTGCAGAGCAGCAGATCGGCATTCCTTGACTCCAACGACGACAGTGTGCCCATTCTACGAGTTGACCGATGGCAAAAAATGTTTTGCACAAGAAATTTCTCACAGGCGCCTTTAAGAACGAAAGGCCGCATCGCTCTTGACGCGTAGATGCAGCACTCTCCGGAAATCATTTTCTTTGAATTCCAGAGCGCCGTCAACGATCGCAGAACATTTTTTGCACACACGGGTACAGAACTAGATCTCAAGCACTGCAGGCGAATTTCATACAGGAACAGATTCTTAAACAAAGGTACAGATGTTCAAAATATGCATTAAAATGCATTGTAAATCGATTTTCGCCTGCAGGTTGCCAACTGAAAGACGTTCTATGAAATAATCTTCAAGCACGAATATCAAATGAACGAAACAATGCTCGCTTCAGCTCCGTCTTTCTCCGACAAACTCCTACAACCAGTTCGTTGAAGGTTTGCGGCCTGGGCGTCTAGACCTCTTCCTAAACATCTGCCAACTCACATGGAAACAACGTGAGCCGGACTCACAGAAAACGCCAGTCCTTCATCTAAAAACCGCGGAAGGAATAAGAAAAAACTCAGACCTCGAAGATCAAAATGAGAAATTTCTTTCAGAACCCAATTCTCAGTGATGAATAAATATAAGATACGTCAAACGATACGATATGTTAAGCATTCACTTCGGATCATAAAGCTCAAATGTGAAACACGACAAAAGTCTCGCTTCCTGTACAGAAGTGCAGAAAGCCGCGAAGTCATCAACAGGGTAGATAGCACAAAAGGGAGTTGTATGAAAAAAGGCAGCTCTGTCCGTGAAGGGAGCGTGTGACGCAGTGGAATGTAGTGCTCGCCTCATCTGCAGAGGTCATCGTTTGGTTTCGGACCCAGGCCATTCAAGCCCTCCATCCAGCCGAGTTCGATGAGTAGGTGCCAGACGTGCCTGACTACCAGACATCTCTATTGGATAGCCATCGTAAGTCATTGTCTTAGCCAAAAATATTCGCCTTTGCTGGATGACTGAGCCTTACCAATGTCCCATACGTATGTAGGCTCAGAATGCAAAGTTCACTCCAACCAATACGTCACCATCGGCGACTTCCTCAACAACGCTAATCCGCGAACCCCTTCAAACTTTCCGGAGACCGACAATGCTGTATGTGCTCACCAATGAGCTTCGAACTGCCACCTACAAATGAAGCACATAGTGGGTGCCAGTGCACTAAAGATGAAAGTTGCAACTGCTTCATCCTCCGTCTCCGCCCTCCGACAGAGACGCACCACAGGAGAATATCTCCACATGCCAGTTGAAGAAACATGTCGTCTTCCCTCCGCTAGGCGGCGGAACTTAGAAACTGCGAGACGCCGAAGAATCTCCCGCAGCGGCCCCTGAATTTCAGCTGTGATGATAAGCAATCTCGTTAGCACAAGCATGTGCACTAACGTTATCAGCTGGTCCGCGAGGCGGCATTCAGCTCTGCAGTCCTTCTGCTGGCCAGGACCCAACAGGAGCCGTTTCTGACTCGCCCCTCTGTCTAGGCAGCAGCAAACTTTCTGACCTTACACGAGTTGGCGAAACGGCCGGCCGCACTACCAGATATAGATAGGCATCTGTGAAAAAGACGCAAAACGGAATGGAATGCAAGGAAACGGGCGTGATCTATGCGAGATAACAGGAAGTGCCGCAACGATGGGAGGTTACGATGGGAGCGCGAGCGAGAGAGCGCCGAGGCCGCGAAGGAATTCTGAAGCGGTCGTCGGCGGTCCCGAGCGCGAGGCAGTCCCGAACCTGAAGGTGCGCAAGTGCGGTTTGTGGGGAGACGAGACGACGGATAAGCCGACGAGAACGAAACGCTGAAGACGTGCCGCTGGCAATGGGAGCTGGTTCGAGAAGAATTCTTACGCGCGACAACGGGGTTGTGAAATTTTGTACCTTTAAGGGAACTGCTGACGAGCGCAGATATCACGAGCCTAAGCAATCATCTCAGCTGCTTTGCACGAACCCGTCGCTGAAACTTGCATCAAACCCAGCTGGAATCGGAGCTGACTTTTCTACTGAACCCAGTACATGCCATGGAGGATAGTTGGTGGGACATGCGGTGGGTTGCGCTTGGATCTCTCTTGCTACTTTCTCAGCCACGCCCGGCCCTGGGTCTCACCAATTTCCAGCAGCGATTTGAGCAGTCTCCTTTCTGCATACAGAGGAGGATAGTGTTTTCGTCCGAAGTCACTTTTTCGGAAATTTGACGACATGCCGTGACCTACAGCAGGACGACTGGGCAGGACTGTTAGACGTGAGAACGGCTTGACGAGGTAGAGAGCTACAATCGGTTGGACACAACTGTCGTTGAGGCACAATTGAGTTCAAATGCTGCCTATTGTCGTCCATTAATGGACAGGATCGCTGAGTGCGGTACTGCTCAGCTAGGCATAAATTCGTGGTAATTATGCGTACCGACGCATCCCCAGCTAGGTACGGGCTGCGTCCCTAGCGAGGCTCACCCTATCCTTCGTCGCTACCCGATACTGGCTCTATAATAACAGAATTAGTCCCTCATTTTCAAGCATTTTCTGCTCTCACCCTGCTTCCCCTACGATGCGGCTTCGCTGTCATGTGAGCCACTGCCATGCACTACTGAAAGGCGGTTCCCATGCCCCTCGCAGCAAGATTCTTTCGCAGCAGGAGATTAAGAAATCATTCGAAAAATCCAAAGAATATCATTGGTTGGATTAACAAGTCTGAAAGGAAGGAGACAAACACGTTGAAAAGTGTTGTTATAACGACACGAGGGACATGAAGCCTCTATAACGCGGAGATGGTGCTGCAATACAGAGTTCACTTCTGGCAACCACGTTCACACAATCGACCAAGAAAAAATGAAAAAGATGAGAAAATGAGATGAAAAAGAATAAGGGAGAATTCAAGCGGAGAGTACAAACAGAACACCCACCCATTGAGAGAAGCGTGGTTGCTTCGGCGCATACTTGACGATCTTCTGAGCCGGGTCCAAGAAAAAGTACTCGTGCCTCGGTTGATCTCCCCCTATAAAAGCAATACTTGTATAGAGCACAGTAATAACACGATAGCAGAACACAGCACGAGAGGAAGACCCCGGAGCTCCTGCCAATCCTCTAGTGTACGTGAAAATAAGAAAAGTAAATATTAGAAATAATAAGAAGAACAACTAAAATGGAGGGATTAGGGGAAGATTGAGAGCAAAGGAAGAAAATTGAAAGTGGACCGAAACTGTGAAGTAATCTTCCCCACTATTTGTGCCAAACGCAAAAATCTAGAATTCTAGTATAAATAAAGCCAATTCGATTAGCATTGTAAGTGCTATTGCGGGAATATGTGTATAATACTACCACAGTAATACTATAAAGGACAAAGGATAAAGAACGGCGTTATTCAATCCCTTTTGGGATGCGCTACGCATTCTACTTCTACGGGATACCCTGAGGCGATTTGAATGCGTATCTGGCCATACACTGACTTGCGCTGGCCAGCCGATGAACAAGTCAGGCTCTATCCTTCCCAGACAAGCCCGGCACCAATTCACGGATCCGGAGGGATGGAAGGCTTGGTTGGCCTGGACGGGAAGTCCGAACCAGGAATCAGGTATCAAATGCACGCGACAGCCGGCACCTCCTCCGGCTGCGCTACACTCGCCCACCACAGTGAACTGATGGTGAGTTCATGCCTTCGAGTGGTGGTATTTCTTCTACTCAGGGATACTCTACTAGTAATTCCAGTTTAGCAGACAGCCAGTTCATGAGCACTGTCTGACACTCAGAAGGAGTGTCGGCTGCGAGGGAAAGGTCGAACTCGTCCTGTACGAGGCCGCTAAAGTGGTTATTCAAATGTCTCCGTCACTCCGTGAAGAGCACGTAGAACAAACAAGGAAGGCAATGAAAACGTCATGGCACTATCACTGCGAGCCATGAGTAATTCAAAAAATATGTAAATCCATCACAGGATGAGGAAAAGAAACCGAGTGTTTCCCCGAAAATCTGGGCCTTCTAAAGACACGCCTCAAATAGTGAGAAAGAAGGTCTGTTGGCTCACTTTTAGGGGGCACAACCTTGAAAGAATATAGCCAAAGTAATACCACGAACCTATTCCCTCGGTGGGCTGTCGAACAGCGAGCCCGAACAGCTTGTCCTCGGTGATCTCCAGAATCTCTCCGCACTTCCACAGCACGTCGTGGACCTTGGTTTTCTGCTGAAGCACAAACGATAACACGCATTCAGCCGATAAAAAAGACAAGATGGACGAACGTTTACTACGATGACTAGGTTCTCTTTGGTGAGGGTTTGTACGGTGACATAGGTTTGGCCCGGCCGGACACTGTGCACCGACGGACTCACCACAGCCGGGGCTGAAACGATAGAATGTGACCTTTTCGTTCGCACAGAAGCCATTGCGGATCGTACCTGAATTACTCGAAGAAGGTTGTTGTAGGTGAAGAGGCAGGCGTAAGCCCGCTGTGGAACGTGATCGGCTCGACCCTGGTGTCGAGCAAGACGATTCCATTACCTTCAACACATGGAATCAACGGAGCGGTGGAACTCTTATGAAGGCAGAAGGCAGATGGATGGGCAGCGAGCCATAAAACAACGGACAGCCATCATCAAATTCGGTCGAGAAAGCCGAGAAACACGAGGGATGCATGCCGCTTTTGGCAGGAAGACAGAAAAGTAGATGCCTAGCGCCAAGAACTGTGTGCTAGCGTGCTAAGGTATTTGACAATTTTCGGCAGATGTAAAGTATATCTGCAGCTAATAGACAAATGATCACAAGTCACATGTGTATCGTCAAAACCAGAGTTGGAAAATGGACTGTTGATTATTTACGTAGTAAACCTTCCCAAAGCAGAGCAGTGATCTTTTTCGTTGACTTCGATGTTTGAAAATGCCTCCTTTAGCAGGTAAGTAAGTAAGACTAAGCCATGGCCGCTGCTCCACGTCTTCTGCTGCCCAAAAAACCCAAAAACAGAGCTAAAGCAACTAACTGCAGAGTGGACTGCAGCTTCCATCCAACTAGTTCCCGTAGCAGATGTGGCACAGATAGTTATAGCATTCATCGTTTGAAGCAACGAAGAGAAACGTTGAAATGGTAGTCATTGAAGGCAGTTCTACTTCAACACACAGGCCGATGCGAATGATGATAAGCAGACAATCACTGCCAGAACGCTAACCTACAATGCAGCATTGGATTTTGTGTTCAGCAAGTCTATGTCCTAATAAACAGCGAAGTTCTGAATGACAGAGGCCGCAAGAGTTGAAAAAAGTAGAAAATTTTTGGATGAAATGCGTCCTCTAACTGAATTCGTAATGCAACACTATTTCGGAGACAACAAAAAGAACGAAAATTTCAACAAAAATTGAGATTCAAAAAAGATGAATTCACACAATTCTTGGGGTAAAGTGAAAAATGAAAAGTAAAACCTCGATAAAGTGAAAAACTGTGTTTTCGCGAACTGTGGTCAAACAGACGGGGGTGAAGCAGATGATTAGAGATCAACTAGAAGGCAGCACGGAAGAGATTCAACACGAATTAAAAAATGCAAAAATTTAGTACACCTATATGTTGGTGTTTGCACTTGAGAACGACCGTAGTCACAAGAAAGTGAGCATCTGGTTCAAATTGAAGGCATCTGGAAATATTTGGACCTGCGGGAAGGTCTGCGATGGAAACTCGATGAATCTCTATTATAGCTATGTAACTGAACTGATAGATGGAGCTTGTTGTGTAGAGATTGTAAGCTGAATTGAAGCTGAAATGTACGGCGAGTAGACCTGCCACAATAGAACAGAGAAAGGGATTCGCTGTCTGCAGCCAGCAGAAACATGAAACTCAAGGAGCGCAGCCCCTACGTAAGGCTACTAATTAATCAAATACCTCCCGTAGATGCGTCGAATCAAAAAGGATGCCGAAGTCGCTTTCCAATGAAGGTCGCGCGAACGACTTCAGAGGAATCGATAAACAGGTAGGAAAATGAAGAGTGGAGTCGGCATTCTTGAAGACGGAGAAAAATGCTCTCGTGGTTTAGATGTTCTCGATGAGGCGAACGACGAAGCCATCGGGACGTGGTCCTCTGTACGGGTCCACGCCTGTGAGCGAAATTCTGCATGGTTGCTGGTTTGATGAGGGGGCAGTCCACGGCTGCTCTTTCGTCCACGCCGCGAGAACATTAGGCCTTGAAAAAGTACAGCGCGAGGAAAAACGCTGTCCGCTAGCCGACGACAGCCCCCAGACGCGAAAGAAGAGTCCCCGGAAGGGTGGCGAGATCGCAGGCTTCGCTAGACGGGGCCGCAAACAGTGGCCGAGCAGCGTAGGACACGCGTCGCCTAGCTTGCTACGAGAGGTCTTGGACAGGGATGGAGGTTCACGTTCCGATCTCATTTTCTGACAGGCCTGCATGCTTTAAGGGAACACCATCTCCAGCAAACCGTCCAGGGAGCGACCGAAAAAGAAAGCTTCCACTGGAAAAGTCTTCACCCATTAGTTACGAATAGATATCAGCTGCTTAGCACCGATGGTCCGCTCTATCCATCTAACATCTCTCTGGTGGTGGTCTCATCTAAAGATCCCAGGTTCCGCGCAGGGTTCAAGCATCAACCCGACCCCTTCTAAGATCAGGTTACTGATAACAAACAATCTCATTCTCATCACAACAGATCATGCGAATGTCCCGCACCAATAAACTGGTTCTTCTGTAACCTGAATTCAAAAATCTGGAGCACTCATTCGAAGTACCGCAGCCCTGCAGGATAAGACGAGTGGTACATCCAAACGAGAATGAGCAACAGCGACCCCTTCCCCATGTCGTTACCCTTACACTAGCACTTTCTCGGTGATCAGCACGAAGATGCCAGAGAGGCAGTGTTCAGATGTGGCGCTGTGCTGGCGGTCACCGGCGCGTAGTAGCTGAAAAACGTCCAAGGGGCTGAGCTCGCATTGCTCCATGCTAACCCGGAGCGATGCGAGCACGTAACTAGGACACGCCCTTATCGAGATCTTTGCAAGAAGACAAATCTGAAAAATGTGGTACAGAGCCGCTTCTCGAGCTTGGGTGTCCTCTACTTGGCATTTGCTCTAAAGAAGACAATTTGGGTTTGAGGCCGATAAACTGTTTTGAATTGAACAATGATTCAAAAATTTTACATGAAAAGGATGGAACGAAGCACCGTCTTTGGCACAGATGCCATTTAGAGTCCAGGTTAGCGGGAACAAAAAGCTTTTCTGAAAATTTGACAACAAATCAATACCGTACCCTAGTAGAAACCTCTCGTCAAGCTCTACTATACCCTTTTTCAGCAGCGGTGCAGAACTAAACAGCAGTTGCATTTGAAAAAGTTTATATAGCAATTTCACGCACGGGTTATCACGGACTGCTAGTACGCCAAATGAACACCAAATCTAGCCATATGTCTTACAGCATGCAAGTGTCAATACCAGAACATCAATAAGCTGTAATTTCGTATGTTTTCCAGCAAGCGCAATAGTTGGACCGTTGAACAAACATCTATGACAACCTGCTTAGAAATGTTTGCAAGGAACTCTGGAAAAGATGCTCCTTGAAAATAGTAAAAGATTGAGGGTTTCCGGCAGGCCGTTCTCGCGGCCTACAGGCCGCCAAACGTCCGGTTGGGGACTTCGCCCCAAACCCGGAGAATAAAACACCCCAAACGTCTTCTCGTCCTCTTTAGGCCTTCTCCCATTCATAACAGTAAAAAATAGGCTTTGCCATATAGAATGATATAGCAGAATACGGTAGGGCAAAATCTTTAAAATTGCTCCTATGGGGCCTCACCCTCTATTGCACATACGCGATTCATTCTCTGAAGTACTCGTTCTAATTATTAATTATGGTCCCCCTTGCATGGTTCTATTACTGGACCCTTTACTGAACCCCCTTAACCGGTGTTCCCTTTATTGGCTCCCGTACTGATCCCACTGATCCCCCTTGACTTACTTTCACTGGTACCCCATTTATTGGTACCCTTCACTGGACCCCCCCCCCCTCAGTGACACCTATTCTGAACCCAGGCACCTGATGAAGGACGTCGGTGACATGTCTTCTCAAGCTGGACGTGGTTTGCGCGATATCGTTGGCACGTCGTGTGAATCCGGAACCCCTGGCGCGACATCGGTGACACGTCGTCTGAATCTGGACAGTCCTTTCGCGACATCGATGACACGTCTTCTGAAACCGGACGGCTGAAGAACGACGCCGGTGATATGTGTTCTCAATTCGGGCATGCTTTGAGCGACATCGCTGCAAGCCGTGTGAATTCGGAACCCCTGACACGACATCGGTGACATGCCTTCTGAATCCGAACACCCCTTCGCGACATCGGTGACACTCTGCTCAACCCGGACGTCCCCCGCGCGACATTGGTGACATGTCTTCTGAATCTAGACGCCCGATGAAGGACGTCGGTGACATGTTTTCTCACCGAACGCTCGCTTTCACGACGTCGATGACAACATATGTTTGGAACCCGCACGCTCTTTGCGTGACATTGGCGACACATCTTGACCAATCTCAACACGATGTAGGTGACACCACACAACTACAACCCCCCACATCCCCATGCTTTCCCCCAACACACTCTTCCAGCACTTCTGTGCAAACAAACAACACACGCACTCACCCACAGACAATCGACCGTTCTCGCTTATATATAGTAGGATATTGTCAGTGAGTGAGAGAAGAGTTAGTGAAGAACTAAACGCGTGAACCTTTCAAATGTTTAGTAGCGACATCCTTTACATGACGGTGTACTCACTATGGCTCGCCAAAGCCGTCCACATGTGTGCTCCCTTCGATATGGAATGACTCATACAATACCCACCATAAGGATTGGAAAAAGGGCGCGGTAGGCGCGTTTACCGCGTTCTTTCTGTTCTTTTGCTGTAGCCGTCTTGATCTTCATCCTTTTTGAAAAAGTCACATACCATCGTGATCTACTTGACGAGATCTACCCAGCGCCGTAAAAATATTTTTTCATTACTCCGTTTTTCACCGCCATTTTTCGAAAGCGCCGGGGGATACTGATTAGCGAGGGACGTCTCCACTAATTGCGCCCAAAGGACATTTAAGCACGCGGATTTAATGCCAGCGCGTTGAGAGTAGCTCTTCCTTAGCGAGAATATTGTAGACCAAGAAGCTTGTAAGATCATAGATACATTATTCCACTGTATATTATTTTTTATTTTTTAAATTTTTTTCGATTATCCTAATAAGGACTAACAAATTTTTCCCTTATCTTCAGAGTACTGTCAACAATTGACTCTATCTGGTCACATCACGGGGGAGGATGCATGATAGATAAAAATTCCTAATTGGGACACGCCATGCATGTTAGTTCTGCGAGATATTGTGGAGGAGATTTGAACTTATTCTTGGCCCACACAATGAATAACAGTTATGGATGAGTCAGTAGGCTAGAGAATGCACCTAGAGAAGGCTAGAATAGCTATTAGCCGACTCCGGAAAACTGAAGGTTTGGTTGGTCTGGACGGCGCCCAGTCTGAAAACCTCGACTCTCCAGCATGCGACAACCAGGGTATCCTCCAATTGCGCTACCATTCGCACAGGAAATAGCTATTATTATATTACTGAAAAAATTTGCAGCTCTATCGACTTAAAAAAGGCATCATATCTGAGAGATGTCCAGGTCTCGCATTCTTATTCTCCATTCATGACCAGCAATGAGCATTTTCTCTGTAGAGGTACTGTAACTTTTTTAAGAAGGAAGTTAGAAACTTGAAACTTCTTCTGAACTGTAATGCACACAAAGGAAGTGCAAGTATGTGATCGTTAACTTAGAAAAAAAATAAAAAATTTCTGGCCATAAATCCATTGCACTGCTCTCTAAGCAATGAATTTCCCCCTGTTTCTCGATGCCGTAACTTTTTAAACAGGGAGACTAGAATGCTGAGACTTTTTCTTTGCAAAATAGGGTTCTGCATCTCCGACACAGATAAGGTAGGAAGAGCTGAGCTCAGTTTAATACAGTTTTTCAGGTGTCTAAACTTGAGAAAAAATCTACAACTTCCTGACGCCATTTAGTTTTCAAGATTAAGGACTCCACATCAGTCAGTCTCTCAAATGCTTAAAACAGCACATCTCATCATTGGAAGCGCTTCCCAACAACATAGTTTTATAGAAATTGGAGAGATCCGACATTTTGCGCCTTTCCTGCCGAGGTCGAGTTCTGGGCAGCGTTCGGCTCGACCTGGGCTCTGCGCGCATCGCCCGCGCCCGATCAAGGCCTCCTCGCACCTGGGTGCGAGACCCAGCGGTACTATTCCAAGTATAGGGAACTGCACGGTGCCGTTCGGCGAACGGTGCTATTGATTCGCTTCGTTCTTCACATTCCTTAATTTTACTGCAATATAATAACTTAAATATTGCTTTAATCCGATTTAATTTTTACGCTCTACGTGCTGAGGCACGAATGTTGCATAATCGAATGTACTAATTAAATATGTATGTCAATAGGTCCAAGGATAAAGAATCTCGTTAATCAACTACTTTACTGCGTTTTCCTACGTCATTGTATATTTGGAGAAGTCACTGCATAGAAGAAATGCCCACTCCGATTCCCTCCATGACATTACGTAGGAACAGAGTGCGTGGCACATCGCAAATGGAATGGATTAACGCCGTCCTTTGCTTTATTGCTTTATCATTATGTGGTTAAAACTACCGCTTGAGTGAAAGCTTTAGTAATGCTTGGTATATATATATATATATATATATATATATATATATATATATATATATATATATATATATATATATATATAATATAAAGGACGGTGCTACTCAATTTCTTTAGGGTTGCACCAAGCATTTACTTCTGCAAATGCGATTTGAATGTATATTATCTACCTATTGTGCCATTGCTTTGCATGATTCCAAAATAGAACGAGTTTACACCATTTTCGATTTGAATTGTACGGTATTTAAATCAGCTAGACATTTCCAGATCAAACCAGGTATTTTGTCAGAAGGTGGCGGTGAATTTTGTTGATTGTGTGGCATGCATGACCGCTCCAACAGCACACTCTTGATGAAGCTGAATCAAGAGAAAGTGTCCTAAAATATGTAGACTTTATGAATAGAAAATGATCTATGAATTCATTCCGCTTCAGCTATGGTAAAAATGTGTAGCTTGCTTTCAAGAGTGAGAAAACGAAGGTCTTCAGCTGTATTAGTGATTGCGATTGCGATATGCACTTATTGAGCATACCGTAGTGATTAATAAAAAAGTGTGATTTACGACCTTCACGAAGTTTTGCATGCGAAAAACGAATGGTTTCCCGCACCAAGCATTACTAAAGCTTTCACTCAAGCGGTAGTTTTAACCACATAATGATAAAGCAATAAAGCAAAGGACGGCGTTAATCCATTCCATTTGCGATGTGCCACGCACCCTGTTCCTACGTAATGTCATGGAGGGAATCGGAGTGGGCATTTCTTCTATGCAGTGACTTCTCCAAATATACAATGACGTAGGAAAACGCAGTAAAGTAGTTGATTAACGAGATTCTTTATCCTTGGACCTATTGACATACATATTTAATTAGTACATTCGATTATGCAACATTCGTGCCTCAGCACGTAGAGCGTAAAATTAAATCGGATTAAAGCAATATTTAAGTTATTATATTGCAGTAAAATTAAGGAATGTGAAGAACGAAGCGAATCAATAGCAC
>OX375868.1:62782421-62948864 GCA_947359475.1 Heligmosomoides polygyrus bakeri | reverse complement strand
GCATGCATGACCGCTCCAACAGCACACTCTTGATGAAGCTGAATCAAGAGAAAGTGTCCTAAAATATGTAGACTTTATGAATAGAAAATGATCTATGAATTCATTCCGCTTCAGCTATGGTAAAAATGTGTAGCTTGCTTTCAAGAGTGAGAAAACGAAGGTCTTCAGCTGTATTAGTGATTGCGATTGCGATATGCACTTATTGAGCATACCGTAGTGATTAATAAAAAAGTGTGATTTACGACCTTCACGAAGTTTTGCAAGCGAAAAACGAATGGTTTCCCGCACCAAGCATTACTAAAGCTTTCACTCAAGCGGTAGTTTTAACCACATAATGATAAAGCAATAAAGCAAAGGACGGCGTTAATCCATTCCATTTGCGATGTGCCACGCACCCTGTTCCTACGTAATGTCATGGAGGGAATCGGAGTGGGCATTTCTTCTATGCAGTGACTTCTCCAAATATACAATGACGTAGGAAAACGCAGTAAAGTAGTTGATTAACGAGATTCTTTATCCTTGGACCTATTGACATACATATTTAATTAGTACATTCGATTATGCAACATTCGTGCCTCAGCACGTAGAGCGTAAAATTAAATCGGATTAAAGCAATATTTAAGTTATTATATTGCAGTAAAATTAAGGAATGTGAAGAACGAAGCGAATCAATAGCACCGTTCGCCGAACGGCACCGTGCAGTTCCCTATACTTGGAATAGTACCGCTGGGTCTCGCACCCAGGTGCGAGGAGGCCTTGATCGGGCGCGGGCGATGCGCGCAGAGCCCAGGTCGAGCCGAACGCTGCCCAGAACTCGACCTCGGCAGGAAAGGCGCAAAATGTCGGATCTCTCCAATTTCTATAAAACTATGTTGTTGGGAAGCGCTTCCAATGATGAGATGTGCTGTTTTAAGCATTTGAGAGACTGACTGATGTGGAGTCCTTAATCTTGAAAACTAAATGGCGTCAGGAAGTTGTAGATTTTTTCTCAAGTTTAGACACCTGAAAAACTGTATTAAACTGAGCTCAGCTCTTCCTACCTTATCTGTGTCGGAGATGCAGAACCCTATTTTGCAAAGAAAAAGTCTCAGCATTCTAGTCTCCCTGTTTAAAAAGTTACGGCATCGAGAAACAGGGGGAAATTCATTGCTTAGAGAGCAGTGCAATGGATTTATGGCTAGAAATTTTTTATTTTTTTTCTAAGTTAACGATCACATACTTGCACTTCCTTTGTGTGCATTACAGTTCAGAAGAAGTTTCAAGTTTCTAACTTCCTTCTTAAAAAAGTTACAGTACCTCTACAGAGAAAATGCTCATTGCTGGTCATGAATGGAGAATAAGAATGCGAGACCTGGACATCTCTCAGATATGATGCCTTTTTTAAGTCGATAGAGCTGCAAATTTTTTCAGTAATATAATAATAGCTATTTCCTGTGCGAATGGTAGCGCAATTGGAGGATACCCTGGTTGTCGCATGCTGGAGAGTCGAGGTTTTCAGACTGGGCGCCGTCCAGACCAACCAAACCTTCAGTTTTCCGGAGTCGGCTAATAGCTATTCTAGCCTTCTCTAGGAGCATTCTCTAGCCTACTGACTCATCCATAACTGTTATTCATTGTGTGGGCCAAGAATAAGTTCAAATCTCCTCCACAATATCTCGCAGAACTAACATGCATGGCGTGTCCCAATTAGGAATTTTTATCTATCATGCATCCTCCCCCGTGATGTGACCAGATAGAGTCAATTGTTGACAGTACTCTGAAGATAAGGAAAAAATTTGTTAGTCCTTATTAGGATAATCGAAAAAAATTTAAAAAATAAAAAATAATATACAGTGGAATAATGTATCTATGATCTTACAAGCTTCTCGGTCCACAATATTCTCGCTAAGGAAGAGCTACTCTCAACGCGCTGGCATTAAATCCGCGTGCTTAAATGTCCTTGGGCGCAATTAGTGGAGACGTCCCTCGCTAATCAGTATCCCCCGGCGCTTTCGAAAAATGGCGGTGAAAAACGGAGTAATGAAAAAATATTTTTACGGCGCTGGGTAGATCTCGTCAAGTAGATCACGATGGTATGTGACTTTTTCAAAAAGGATGAAGATCAAGACGGCTACAGCAAAAGAACAGAAAGAACGCGGTAAACGCGCCTACCGCGCCCTTTTTCCAATCCTTATGGTGGGTATTGTACAAATGTCAGAAGAAACGATTTCTGAAGGCCGACTCTTCAATCGCCTTTAGCTGTGCCGCTTCTTTCAACGAGACCTGACGTCATTTAAGATGCACGGCCCACATGAATGTTGACCAGGAGATCACATAGCGAAGTACTCCTACATCCATCGACGCTTTGCGTCTTGAGGGTACCAGCGCTTCAGCAGAAGGCGTGCGATAAATGCGTTCTATGCACCGCTTGCTATGAACGTGTGAAACCTGCCAGTAAATAAGTAGCCGACATGCGACTAAGTAGAGAAGGGCCCCAAGGATATTCGATGCGGAATGGGAGTAATAAGAGGGGCGGTCCCGTATTATGTTCTAGAGAGCAAGAAAACGCACACGCGCGTTAGGGCAAGAAACGGCGAAGCATGTGGAAGCGTAAAAACAACATCGACTCGGTCAGTATCTGCAGTCGTGTTTGCTGAAATAGAGATCTGGAATTCTCAATGTATTCCGTCGCACTCCTCGCATTTCGTCTTTTTGTCATACACCGTAGTAGGAAGAGAAGACGAGAGGGCATGGGAGCGGGGCGACCGGCTGCCATGCAGAATGCCGGTGGTGGCGATCGGCTTGCAGGATGAGAAGATGGAAAGGACGGCGACGAGAAATGGCGCGAACTATCCTCTCTATCTGACACTGTAATAATATTACAGCACGAACAGAGCGGAATAACCATCCACCATCGCGCGCTCGCTTACTCACGTTCTCTCGCTCCCAAGACATTCCTCGAATGGCGCTGAATGAATGAAGTCGATGTCTGTGAGAAGGGCGATTTCGCCGTCCGGAGCTGACACGAGGGGCAGGGTTTCTCTGGTGCTATTCCAAGCATCGAGGGAAGCAGGGACATTAAAGGACAGCACATTCGGAGGCTGCAGACCCTACCCGCGTGCGAACCGAGACATAAAGGAAGTGGAATGAGCAGGAAGAATCCGGAAGCTGCATACATCTTTTAATCCCGAAAACAGGTGAAACCCTACAAGAAACATCTCTTCGGGAGTCTTTTTATTATTGTTCCACCCAAAGAAACGAAAAACGTGCAAAATTACGGTTTTCCATGGGAATTAACTTATCCATGAAGTATGCAGCCTTTTTAGTGGCACTTCCATGGGATCAGTACATGGCACCTGTAGTTGAGAATACAACGGTATGTTCGTGTATTAGGAACAGACAACAAGAATGGAATGCGAGGAATGCGTTTGTTGGCTTGCAACATCTTCCATGAAAAACCAACAATTCAAGGAATGGAAGAAGTTACTCTTAACCTGGCTCACACTCGTGGTTAAACGTCCGCTAAAAAGGTACAGATGAGTTTCGGGACGAGTTGTGGGCATTTCACTTTTATCTGTTGTATTCGATTTCGGAAAGCGCTTGCAACTTGTATCAAAACGAAATGTAACCCGAAGATGGCAATAGAATCACAGGGCAGGGCGCGCGTCTCTCTCACTGATCGCTACAGTCTTTTTAGGCAGTGAAAACTTGCTTAAGACTTTTATAGCGACAACTATTTATGTATAATAATCTAGGGAATCTACCCTACCTTGATACTAATCGCAACAAAGGGAGACGAGTACCCACCATCAAATGAGTCTTGGTAGTTGCTTAAATCACGACGGCATGCATAACGCCACAACAAATAATGCTGAGGAGCAGAAGTAAAAGTAAAAAGGAACGGTAGCTTATGGTGTTTAGCCAATGACCGAATGATGTTCTTTGCGAATCTACAATTCGGAAACTTGATTAAGAAAGAGTTAGGAAGAATATCGCTGTCGTACTACTCTGCAACAGCTGTTTCTTCAAACTGGAATGACCTCTGACTTCAACAAAGCATTCCACATTTTTATTTCAAACGATGTGAGGAACGCATTCTATTTCACTGGTTTTACTGACAGCTCTTTCGTCCTGAGGACACGTTTGACATCAGAACGGTCGACGTGAGGGTGAATGCTTCAGTGGCCTCGTCGCGCACTTGTAGGAAGGGAGAGGGGTGAGAGTGAGAATGTGGATTGGAAAGAAGCGAGAAAGGAAGCATAATAGAGCAATGGATAAATACTCGTGCGGAGACATTCTCCCAAAGTATCTAAATTACAACACCTGAGTAGGGGAGGGACTGAACTGTATGCCTCAAACAGAGGTCTCAATAACAACGGTATCAAAAAGTTCGAGGGACACCAGAACTAAATGAAGAGCAAAGCCGCTTGCAGAGGAATCAGTGATGAAGACGAAGCGGCATCTTGTTGGTATTGAGCTTAAACGCCGTCGAGTTGTCAAAAGCCTTGAGGGGAACAAGCGAATCAAACGGGTTTCGTGACGATATGTTCCAGTGGCTGAGAACAAGAACAACGGGCAAGAAGCCACGCAGCGAGGTGTGGTGGTGACGGCAGTGTGCTGATGCAGCGCACGATACAGCTCGTCACCACCGCTCTCAGCGAAGTCTTGCCTCCTCATCGCCAAAGCATGGAGAACAAACTCTGCCACCGGTACGCGCCGAGAGGTCCCACTGGGGTTCAGAGTAGGGGCGACAAGTTGATTCAGCGAGTGGTTCGCAGGAGAAGCGAAAAAGAAGCGCGGTCGAGTTTTTGCGCACGATAACAGATAAGCGCGAGGTGCGACAGTCACATGCGTTCAGTGGCGCTCGCCAACGGCGCCGGCCGGGTCGCCGAAGGCCGCTAGCAGCCGGCGGCAGGCGAGAAGAAGCCCCACTGACGGGTCACTCGGTGGATTGGGGAGCTGTATGCCGTCGGCGGGCGCGCACTCGAATCCAAGTCGTCAAGCAACGCTGAGAAAAACCACTCTCCTTCCTTGTGTCTTCGAAGAGCGCCGGAAGACAAAGCGCACATCCTGGCTGCCTCCCAGTCCTCAGCAGGGTTTGTTTCCTTACCATCGCTGCAGGAGTGCAGTATCAGAGGGTTCCCACTCTCCTTCCCCTGTCTTCTAGATACTGAACTACCTAAACAACTCAACTAATAATGCTCACTTCAATACGAAATCTGGAGAGGAACAATTGCTCGTGTTTTCTTGCCCGTGTTTTTGCAGTGACAACAAGGCCAGAGCATGCTTTTCCTCACAATTTCTCTTAAACACGTTATCCAGACCTGACTCAAGCCGACAAGAGATTAGCAAATAGTCCAAGCTCTTATATTTGCCGGACCGGCAAACATGATACACTTCAGACGGGGATGAGAGCACAATCTTCGCATAGTTTCGGGGAAACTGACAGCTGCGATCTTTTGCACGACCAGAGTGAACCGCAAAGGCAACGTTTCACGTGGCTAAGGAACGTTTTTTTTTTATTATCCCACCATATTAGGAGACAAAGAAGACGTGGAAAACTTCCGAAAATGAATGTAGCACCGAAGTACTGACATATGTCGCATCATTTGCCTGGTTAGATCAGAAGTTCCGCTGGTTACTGACTTGTGGGGGAAGAGGGTCCACGGTGGAGGCTGAAACAGCTCCACTTCTTCGGTACCTCGCAGCGCCCACTTCCCGTTTCGGGCATTCCAGAGGCAGCTTTTTCGCGGCTTTCTCTCCCACAGCTGCCTTCCTTCTCAGCTGTACAACAAACCAACCGTGGAGTGGGCTCACGCAAGAGTACACATAGATACCCGTGTTCCCTCGGTCGCGTTGACTTGCATCTAGACAGCTTCGGCTTCTGACAAGCCTGCCTTGATCGGAGCTAGCCGATCGATGGGAAGTGGAGGCGCAAAGGTCTCCAGAAATGAGAAAAGGCCGAAGAGAAATTCCGATGCATCGGCGTCATCGGCGCGATCCCGCTCGCCGCCGCTTTCACAGCCAGTGTAACACGACGGTGCCCAAGGAATCTCCTACCTAAGGGACTCCTGAACAAAGCGAAGGCTTCGACCCATATTGAATCACTATATAATGACCGTCAATTCATGAAGAGTGTGGAGAACGGCATTGGTTAAGGATCGGCCTGCCTTCATTATACCCTGGGAGCCCCCACCCCTCCTGCAATGCAGCATGTGAAAACGTAGCCCAGTCTCCTAACGGTCTCCGAGATTAGGTAAGGATTCAAATATAAGGGTAAGTAAAAGCTTCGAACAGGAGATAAGTTGGTGGCTTGGTAGTTAGTCTGAAAGTCTTTGAACGCCGCCATAAAGGAGACGAGACGACCTTTACACACCGTCTGCTTCTGGCTCCCAAGAATAAAAAATGGAATGAAAATCGTGAAAGAAGCAAGCGCTCGCATTTGGAAAGTAGTAATCCAGCATAAATCGCCTTCCACCAGTTGCTCTCCTCCCCCCCCCCCCTCCGAGATCGCACCAGTTTCTCGACAGAATGCCTTAAAAAACCTGTCTTTCTTCAATGATCTGCGTTAATGTGAAGTCTTTGGAGGTCAACGAGGCCTTCAAAAAATCAAATAACCGCAAGCGCAGGAAGCATAGCGAAGCGTTTTGGAGTGGGAAGCGTACAAGATGAGTACGATCTCGCCTTTAGATCGGATAATCCATGTTAGAGAAGAGGTATCACATTTACAATTCTGAAAAGCCTAAGCTCAACGTCGGCTAAGGTTCTACTTTATGCACCTAAGTAGAAGAACAAGAGTAGGCTCCGAAAACACAGCAGCTGTAGAGTTCTTGCCGTGCCACACAACGGAAGGTAGTTATTCTCACATAAACTGCGCAGATATTTGTAGATGAGACAAGCTAAGATCTACAGCGACGGACGGAGAACATGCCTTCCCCTTGGAGTTCTTCTGCAGTCGCCAGGCGACTACTTTACTCGCTACTCGTTAGTGTTTGCTGAAGACGGTAATCTGCTGAAGAAAAGTGATAAAACGTGACAGGGTGGTGGTGGCGGACGAGCGTGGTGTCGAAGAAGGGAGCAGGGACACAGGTGAGAGATAGGAGAACCGGTAGGCAGTGGAAGGATGAGAAAAAGAGGCAGAGGGCTGGTGACGGAAAGCGAAGCGCAGCGGCCGACGAGGGCAGACCCCAGCAGAATGCGGAGCGCAAGTGATACCCGGCGACGACGACTACGGCGGCCGAGGATAGGAATGCGACGAAGAAGGCGCGCGGAGAGAAGCGGCGGCGACCGCCGGCGGAGCTGCACTCGCCCGTCGCCCAGGGCCAGGGCCATCGTAGGACTACTCCGCGCGGCCGTGACGGACGACGGACGGCGAGCTGCGGTCGCCGCGCTCGTAAACGAGCAGTTCGCATCCGCGGAGCGGCTGTTTTGATCCGCCGTCGTATATCCATGGCACTGCGTGCAAATCGCGCCAAGGACGTCGTCTCCCGCGGCCGATCGCCTATCGGCGACGCTTTTTTGCCTCCGCACGGCGTGCTCCCTTCGCAACATGCGCACGTACAGTGCGCATACTGCTATAACGCCGTCGCGTCCAGACGATGGCGGAATCCGGGAATTCCTCGCCGTCTCCTTCGCCGAGCACGCCGAGAACCGCGAACGGCTCCTGCGCCCTCAAAGGGACCGCTACTGAGTCAGACGCGCGGTTCCCCCTCACAGCGGGCGACGACTATTCGTACGCATGTACTTCCGCACCTCTGGGTCTGGGCAGTTTCTCCGCAATCACCAGAAGCACCTTGCTTTTACAGTCTAACCGTAAGGCAAGGACTGAACATAGAATGCAGATTCTGAGACCACGCATTAGGTGAACACTGAGAAAACGTGAGGCATTACAAAGAGTCAACATTGATCCGGAATAGCAAAGGAGGGCAGAAAACACCTGCTGAAGGACCAAAAAGTCGAACTTCAGAACCGGCTATTGAGTCGCCCAAAGCCCTTCCCCAGTGGAGATGACTTTCGATTAGTGCACGAGTTGAAGTAACTGAAATATGACTTACGTGGAGTTAGTTTGTATGCTTATTCTGTTGTATACGATGACTTGTGGTGGCTGACCGATGGACATTCTTTCCTGATACGTCTCGTAGCAGTTCACCGACACCGCAGGGGTGGAACGATTGGTTTGCCTGCACGAAATCCGAACCGAGAATCTCAATTCGGGGTGCAAGCGGCAGCGGTAAACTCCAACTCCAACTGCTTCCCCACGCACCCTATCCATAATAAATAGGGAAGGAGGTTTAAAATACAAAAGAAGCCCGGACGATTTTCATTCTTGCACATCTTCTCAAAATATCTGTACAATCATTGTAAAGTTTTGAAGAGAATTGGCGTCAGCCCCACCAAATGGCAGCTGGTCGAGATGGTTACCCAAATGAACTGATTTGCAGGCACCTTCAACTGCAGTCTCAACAGCTCTAATCACAAGGGAATTCTTCACTTTTGCTGAAAATAATGTGCTATGAAAGTTGCCCACAATAAAATTTTCAATACGCTTTCAAGTAGAAGATTATGATTTCAAATTCCACCATGGTTTATAGAATTCCCATGTTTTCTGTTTCTAAACATACGCTGGAGCAAAAAGCAACGCCATCGCCCACCACACGTTCTTGCAGCACAGCGTAGATATCCATTTCGTTAGCGGTGTCGTTTGGAACCATTCCTAGCTTCTGCGCCAACTCTGTGATGCTTAAAACTAAAACATGGCAATGCTGAGTAGCGGCCTTAAACTACTTTCATGTTGTGAATGTAGACGTGAGTTCCAACTGGATCAAGAAATTGAATGTCTTCGGAAGTCCTGGAGTCATTAATCACTTTACCAGAAACATGCTTTCTGGACACCTCAGAATTCTTGGGATGGCTTCACCTCCGGAACTACCTGCTGAGTCATCCCTCGGAATGTGCATGACCGCTGGGCGCCACCGGCCGTGGGGTTACTGAGCTCCTTCAGCTGAAATATGGTCCGCGTTACGACTGGCGAACGGTGTTTCGCATTTCTCAACGTCTGTAGAGGCGAGGTCGCTGAGGGTGGCTCGCAACGGAGTCAATTTCTCACCAACGAAGCAGCACCATTGCGCGATTCAAGGCAAAATTTGTCAGCGAATAGTGGAGAGGAGAGGGAGGGGAGTCCTGGACCCAGTGAATTCGTAAGAAGACTCGGGGAAATCCGCGAACAGCACGGTTTCCGAACGAACGGCGCCGATATCAATAAACATCTTTCGTTTAGATTCTTCTATCTTTTCATTCTACTTTTTGTTTCTTTTGTTTCTAGGGCACGAGGAAGCGAAATTAGAACAGGCGGCGGCTGTCGCGTGCACCCGATCCCAGGTTCGGATTTCCTGCCAAAGCCAACTAAATCTTCCACATCTCTGGAGTCGGTGAATTGTCTGGAAATGATAAAAACGGGAAAACCAAAAACCTGGTATCGAGTCCATGAAACAGCTGTCACCTCCGACTGCGCCACACACGCCCAAGGGCCAATACGCAATCATTTCGCCTCCACAACATTTCGAAGAGCAGAATGCGTGGCGCATCCCAAAAGGGATTGAGTAACAAAGTTCTTTATCCTCAACCCTTTTTTACTTTTGTTTCTACATCTTCCGTAAGATTTTTCTAGCTTTAGCACTTTGTTAGTCTATCACTGCCACTATCTCTGCCACCTTTGCTTTGAACGCGTCAAAGACGTACATGTAATAAATAAATAAATAAATAAATAAATAAATAAATAAATAAATAAATGTCCAGATGCTCATTGTGACAATTGGGGCCGTGCGAAGGACCTCAGTACAGGAAGCAATAGAGAGATTTCTCTTCCGACAGTATGCCTCCCAACTAATCCCGTTCGTTCGGAGAGCCCAGAGCGATTTCCGTTAGTGGAAACGCGGAAATCGACCATTTTAAAACGATGACGCTGCAGTCCTTGTCTTACAATTTCACGAGAACATATCAACTCTCACACGTAAAAGACGGAAACCACGCTCGAATGTGATAGCTTTGCTGTTCCTAATGCTATTGCTTTTGAGAAAAAGTTTTTGAACCACGTAAGCGATGTGCGTGAACTAGTTCCGTTCATGGTCATGGAATGCACTTTTTTCCAAATTCATGAAACGCTTCGCAGCCTTACGGAGAAATTTTCAGTTGCCCATAAGCCTTTTTACTTTCTCGGAACTAGCGAATCATACAGCATTGGACTTCTCTTTAAGAGGCGAAAAGAAGTAGACAGTAAGGGGGTGTAAGGAATATATAGACATTTTTTTGGGGAAATGTCGCAGATTTTCTCCTAGCTGACTCTGTGAAAACAACTTAATTGCACACATGACGTAGGAAGGCGAGTGGTGTAGTGGAAAGCGTCGTCCCAGCGCAAAACCCGGTTCAAGGTTCAACCGCCTTTGGCTCAGGCCAACCAACTTTATATCTCCCCAGCATCAGCAAATTGGTACAAGACTTCCAGGAGAAGATGTAAACCACTAATTTGTTCATCGACTGGCCGGGGCAAATCATTATATGTATACATAGGCCAAACGCATTCGAATCGCCTGCATTACTTTCCATAGAGGTAAGCCGAATACGTGGACATCCCTTGTCTGGAGAACATTTACAGAGAGACAGTGGTTTATTTTTCTAAGACGGCAAATTCTTTGCAGACCCCTCGAAGATGTGGTTGGAGATCAACTTGCTTAACATCCTTCTTGCATCAGATAGAACACGACTGGCGATACACTCCACAGGTGGCTCCACAAAAGTAAGGCGGAAGCTCAACGACTCCGAAGAGATGGTTACCTTGGGCGCGATCCGAAGCACTAATTGATTGGGAACACAAAAATCGTTACTTTCTTAGAAGTGCGCCACAAACGCCAAAACATGCCGATAAAATCGAAACAACGCGACCAGATTAAAATTAAATAATTCAAGACAGGAGAAAGGTTGCGAACAAGGAAGAACGTCCAGAAGAGTAATGCTGTCGCATGCCATTTCAAGGCGCTTTCATAACGATGGCGTGGAATTTAATGTACATCGCCTTTCAAAGCGATTTCGAATACGAAAACTTTTTAAAGCGGTCGATATGCAGTGAAAATACTTCGGGCAGGCGGAGAACCCTTCTCCAAACTCTAGACAGCGCACCCAAAGAATAGTGAAGGTGTTCAATGCGCTTGCACATTATAGAAAAGGACACTATGGAGAACTAAAGAAATGGTAGTGCCGCCGTTTACCCCTTAACCAGAGCTACCTGCCAATTGAACTCCTAGCATATTCAACGCAGCAGGAACCACTGCACTCGGAAATGGCAGGCCGCAAACAGCTGTGGCTCTTGCGCGAAGTTCACTCAATGCGTCCGCGGGCCTTTTCCTTCAGAGGCAGACAACAGCTTCTCAGGGAGAAGAGGTGCAGAAGAGAGAGCGTCTGTTCGCGGCCTTATCGGCGCCGCTACATTGCTGTTTTCAGGCCAACGTGAGCGCGAAGTAAGGGAGCATGAGAGTAAGGTGTTTGTTGAAAGGCTCGCACTAGGCGCGGCGCATCTGTGAACTCCACGGGTTCCCCCGAACACCTCGAAGCCCGTCTCGGTAAGGAGCATCTAATACGCAACGTCAGCCGCTCCAGTTTCAAAAGCTCATACAAGCACGCGACTAAATTGTTAGAAGTAAATGACTACATAGAAAGCATAGCAGCCCCGTTGGTTTCGCATGCCTCCTACACAAAAGGAAAGGCGCAATCATTCTGTTCAACCTGCACCTTTTGGTTTGAAGTTGTAACAATCCGTATTCGAGGAGAAGCGTCGTTACAAACAACTGCAAAGGAATTTCTATGGCGACAACAATTCGTTGCGCGTAATTTACACCCCGATTAATTTGCCAATAACGGCCTTTTTCCTGACAACAAACAAACACTTTCATCAACTTGAATTTTTTCTGCGTACCGATGACCTGTCCGAATCAATGCCATGTACGGAACCTTCGTTAACGGAACTGAGATAAATATATGTGAGAGGAGCGAAAGGATGAGAGGCGCCATTGTAATGGTATCTCGAAGGGCCGATTGCTAAGCACATCGCCTAACTTGTCAAGGTACAGCTTGATGGCGGCTTGAATGCACCACATGACGCGCCAATGAGAAGACGGGATCGGAGCTGATGCGTTCTTCCACAGTTGGTTCTGCACAGTTGGAAACACCGACCCCCACGCCGGAACCGAGCGATTCCGTAGGGAGCGCGGCATTTCACACGCATGACGAGATGCATCGTCGTCCTCTCGCAGGCGCGGCAGGAACAAACCGTCACCCTGCGCACTGCCTCCCGTCACAATAACTTTTTTCTTGCAGAGCGTGTTGGGATAAGCTGTTCTCCTGAAGCGGTACATGTCCCGGAAACATGTGAAGTCGGTGGAGCCGAATTACCACTATTCAGACCAGGTAGAAGCTTGTACTGCAAATGGCGAAAAACACGTAATTAAGAACCGAGAAAGTAACAAATTTCGCAGCAAGGACAAAATCAGTAACAGAGAACGCGACTCAACCACTTCATTTCTCCGTTTATTCGACGAGAAATGCCCAGTTTGTGGTTGGCAGGATTCAAGAAGAAGACCGCATTCCGAAAAAACACATAATTTTTTAAAATTCCATGAGACAGTGCACCCGTATATCGAGACAATGCATTCATATGATGAATAAGGCCACAGCGGACAAAATTCCTTCGTTTTTGCCAAAATGTTGCAAAGAACGAATCTACTCGAGCGCAAAAACAAACAACTTATGAGCACAAATGAGTAGCCGAAGAGTATACGATAACAAAGGTCCCAGCAAAAAAAGTTACTAAGCATCGCTCATCAGGAAAGAAAAGGCGGAAGCTATTGAGAATGAAAACCAATCGAAGGGACTCGAAGGATCGAAATGTGGAGTTCTTTGCCCGAGTCTGCTCCGAGAAAAACGCTCCTGAACGACCACCTCTCAGTCGGGCCGTTACGAGACTTCCGCTCGAGCGCCGCGATCCAGCTTCACTGACCAAACCGCCTCAGCTTGTCGAATAGCTGACCGAGGGCTGAGCTCTCCAAGCTGACTCATGTACGCGGAATGATCAAGAGGAAGGACATCAAAGGAAGACACTGCAGGCCGTGCCGGAGTAGTCGACGCCAGAGAAGGCTGAAGAGGGGGATGGAGAGGGAGGCGACTGTGGAAGGAATGAGCAGCAGCGGTCAGTGGCGGCGAGTGGCGGAATGCGTTAACGCCGCCGTTGCGCTGCAGGAATGCCAAACACGCGCAGCTCGTAATGGTTTTGGCACGCCATCAACCTCCGCCACAGTCGCCGCGAGAATTGCTCATCCTCCACAGCGACGGCGCACTTGGCGTCCCACGGTACGGTCGGGACCACTGGTCCCGTCGGGGCGAGAAGATGCACAACCGACCCAGTTGGGTCGGCTGGCGCCGCGACCAGAAGCAAAACAGCGCCTCAAAGGGGTCCGCTGAGCAATCCCAATACGGTAGGAGGTCCACCTTATACACATATTTAAATAATAGCTGAGTAGAAACACATACAACATAATGTACAACGTGAGGCAGTCACTAGACTCTCGAGAAATCCAGGTTGGGGGTGGGCATGCCAAGAGGACGAGGGGTTAAGCGCACGTCCTATTATAAGGTGGACCCTCTCCATTAGAATTGCACCCAGTCCGATGAACAAGTTGCCGTCCACCAATCACTCCGTTTGGCAAGCACCTACGACGGTATATTGTTCATACTCTGTGACTGAATATTTGCCCTGTACAATATTTTGCAGTGACCAGCTGGTATACAAGCTGAAGTCTTCTTTTTCCAGACATGTTGCAGCCAATTAACCGCTCCAGGAGGGGTAGGGCGGTTGAGACGACTGGGTGCTGGACCTACAAATAATTCACGATGCAGGAGACAACCAGTACCACCCACCCTGCCAGCTGCGCCACACGCGCCCCAATTATTACACGTCTGGTGTGAAAACAACGAATAGGTGAGTTGCAGGCTGAGCAGCGCCCAATGAACAGTGACAAAGCCCTGACTGATAGGTTTATGGTAGAATTCCCATTTAAAAGCGAAGCTACTGACAGTTCTTGCAGTCGGCAGCTTTTCACTGCCCAGTCAAATGTTTTATAACTGCACCATTATTTGTAGATTTATTTATCACTGAATGAGAACACCCACCGCAACATAAGAGTAGACGATATAGTTCTCGCAATAAGAAGGCAGCACCTACGGTTATGAATTTGTGAGTATGTCTAGCCTTTCCCTCTTCATGCAGTTGTTCAGTGAGAACATGGTCCAAATTCCCCTGAATGATATATCCTAGTTGGGAGGGGGACTTCATCCTGTACGCTCAACAACGGCGGCAAAAAGGAAAACAAACTGTTCTTCAAAGGTTACTCACTAAAGTAGGCTGTAGGCAAGTGGTGTTTCAGGACCTACCACCATGGCCATGTTCGAGGCGCTAGTATTGCCCCACTACCACAGATCAATTTGGTTAGGCACAGTGAAAGAGGCAGACGAGACGTGCTGAATGGGAAACCAGCGTATGAACGCTGGCCTCCGGAAGGGGGCCAACGTTCACACGCTGGAGAATGCCTCAGAACAAGAATGCCTCCACGGAAGTGCTGAGTGGGGTGTGAACTTATTTCGACGATCCCTCAGTTCTGGCCATAGCTGGGGAACGGGGACGGAGCGGCTCGTCCTGCGCGGAGTGCGGTGGCGACGGAGCGCGAGCGAGGAGTCGAACTGAACCTCCGTGTGGGTGACGATATTAAAATATCGGCGAATGGTGCTGGAATGCGAACAAGACGATCAGCGACGGTACGCGATCGATCGATGGCTGGAGGGAGAGGAGGCCGGCGACGGCGAAGGAATTCGCCGCAGAAGAGACTTCGCGATAACGCGGACGACGTGCGGAGCGCGCAGACACGATCCGCAGCCGGAGTGGAGATGAAAGAATGGCGAAAACGAACTGGCAATAGGCGCTGGGGACGGACGTCCTGGACGATACGGACACGACCCGACTGGCCGCAGCAGAAGCACCGGACTCCCGGGCGAAGCACCTTGAAGAACGCCGGACTGCGTCAGCAGACAGCGGCAGCCCGGACAGATGACCGCGAAGGAGTGGGCCTCATTACACGCTCTTCATGTACTCAGGAGCGCTTAGGGCATCGTGTCGCCCGCGGTCCAGCCGCACACTGATCACAGCGCCTGTTCCTGTCGGCTGGAAGAAGGACCGCTCTGTGCCTCCAGAAGCTGTCGAAAAAAAATTGATCGAAACTCAGTGTAATCGGTTTTTTCAATCAACACCCATCTTCAGCTGGCTCAGTAAACTTGCACGGACGTTGACCTGTTCAGTGCAGTCTGAAATTTCCGAATCAGATGACGTTGCGAAGAACTGCTTTCCGGAGGCACTCTCGATGCTATGACAGTTCGGCGGGAGATCACCTTGTAAAATCTGTAAGCATAGCAGGGGAAAAGGAGACGAGACACACTGATAGTAAATAAAACAAACAAACAATAGGTGTGTTCAACTATAGGTGTGTTCCATGCTCTCCTGACGAGGAGGAGAGCACAGAATTTGGCAGGGAAGGGACTTCGGGGTGTGGCTCGCCTAATGTACCCATGTTAAAATTGTTCAGATTTGTAATCGAAAGTAGAAAGTAAGGGAGCAACAACATTCGCTGCGTGTAGCTGCGCGTCACGGCATGCTTTGTTGAACCCCCACCCCAACCACCACAGCGCCGCCATTTCCAATAGGGAGTGGAAAGGCGATCGAGAAGCGGCTGTCGCAGGAGGGGAATTGTTTTTCTAAGTGCGGATAAACACAGCATCATTCTCCTTGTGCATGTCTTTCAATGCCATCGAGGGCTATTATGCCGAGGGCTGCCAAAGAGTCAAGCTCACGGAACTATTTTGAAGATTAGGGTAGGGGCGCGTCCCTAGCTTGGGAAAGCCGGCGACTGACGCTGGTTTTGAAGATAAGGAGTGTAGTCGTGATTCATGTAACCAGCATATTCAGCAACTTTGACAAACCGTGAGATGTCCGGAAATTAAGGGAACTGACGACATAAACAGAGTGTTTTCAAAGCATCTCAAAAAACTGATAATTATAGAAAATACTTCCGGAAGGTAAAGCTCGCCCATGGAAGTATAAAACAGTAGTGTAAAATTACAACAAACACAGGCCGCCTTAAAGATGCATACACTGCTTAGGATTTAAAAAGTCTTACCCTTTAGAGACAGTGAAGCTTTATCCCTTTTCACGGTGTTTGATCCATGTACTAAAGCTCGCCCTGAACGCTACTCGAAATGCCGCATCAGCGTCAGTGCGGTAAAGGATTACGCGAATTTTTGCACATCCCATTGTTGCGCCTTCTCTGAAGCTACAAGTTTGGTGTCTAAGAAAGTACCTAAAGAAAGAAAAAGAAAGTAATCCAAGTAGCCTTATGCTTGTGAATCTGATGTAAAAACAGCGCGTCGGGGCGAATCCAAAAAGCCGCAGTTCACGTATTTATCAAACCATCCTATACTAATTATCCTCATTTGCAGTGATTCTCCAAAGGGGCCTTTGCGAACCAATTCCAATTTCTCCACCATACATGCAGAATAAGGATAAAGGACTGCGTTATTCAATCTATTTTGGGATGCGCCAGCGCATTCTACTTCGACGGAATGTCGCGGAGGCGAGTTGAATGCGTATTTGGCCATACAATCACTTGCGGTGACCAGCCGATGAACAAGTCAGCGCTTTATCTCTCCCAGACAAGTCTGGTACCAATTCACCGACCCAGGAGGGATGGAAGGCTTGGTTGGCCTGGGCGGGAAATCCGAACCAGGAACCTGATATCGGGCGCAGGCGAGAGCCGGCGCCTTCTCCGACTGCGCCCCACCCGCCCAAGAGGTAGTAGTCCGGAGACAGTTGTTCCCTCCATTCCGGCTTTCCCTGAGATGGAATTGATCTTGCCACCATACATACTGTAGGGCGCGTGTAGCGCAGTTGGAGGAGGCGCCGACTGTCGCCAGGAGTCGCAACGGTTTCTCTATTCTGCATATCAGCGCTTAATCTGAACATAACAGTTGGACAACCGTCCATATAATCGCAGTCACATGTACATTCGAGACCGCTTACGGTATTACCGGTAGCAGGACAGCGATGGCGTATGTGCATGATTGTCATATTGTGCTCGAATTCGGGATTCCCTGCAGTATAAATGATAAAGGATAAAGGATAAAGGACGGCGTTACTCAATCCCTTTTGGGATGCGCCACGCATTCTACTTCTGTGTTAAAAAACGCTTTTCGACTATAGTACAAGCCGTCTTCCTTAACATGGGCGCCTAAAGGCTCCGTAAACGCTTTCGAAGAAAGAATTCACATAAGAATTATTCTAGCGCTTTACAAAAGCACAGTATGGCTGTTTATCGCTCGACCGCTTGTTTGGAAGCCGATCCTCTAGATAATAATGCGAATTGAATGTAGAAATCCTTTGAAATTTTAGGATGTATAAACGCGATTTTCGTCAAATTTACTTCTAAGGTTGAAACTGGGCCGGACTTCCGCTCAGAGCGCGCGAAATAAAAACGAAGTATGGAGTCAGGGAAGTATCAACGAACCAGCGTCGGTCGCCGGCTCCGCCGGGTATGACGGCCACGCTAAGGACGTAGCCCAAAGCCAGCTAGGGTTCCTTTCTCACCCAGCATCGGTCGACGGCTCCGCCGAAGCTGATGCATGCGCTCAACCCAGCGAACTTCCAATGGGAGAATCTTACTTACAGCCCACAGCTAAGAAGCAAGCATACAGTGCAATAAAAGATGAGATCGCGCCATGTACTCCAAAAGTTTATCGCAGCTTTTGTTTGATTGGTAGTGTAAATGCCACCAAAGTGGGGATATATGTGCTCCTCATTGTTGTATTTGTTGTTAAACCTCTGCAATCAATCGAATAAAAATGGCAACGTATTGGAAGAGTGCCGAAGCGATAAATAGGAGGCACGGGTGGGCGGGAGAAATAGTTGCATGGGCTCAACGAACTTCGAGTGGGAGAATCTTACAACCCACAGCTAAGAAGCAAACATACAGCGCAAGAAAAGATGAGATCGCGCCGTGCACTCCAAATGTTCACCGCAGATTTTATTCGATTATCAGCTTTTGATTGAGAGTGTAAATGCCACTTACATGAACCACCAAACTGGGGATCCAATCGATAAGTAGGAAGTATGAGTGGGCGGGAGAAACGGATGCATGCGCTCAACACAACGAACTTAGGATAGTATAGGAAAATCCCGAACACAGCGGAGGTAGGAAGGAATGAGCTGTGACCTCGGCCGGAGCACACACGCGACAGAGCCGTACCCCGCAGCAACAGAAGTGCAGCAGCACCGCAGGATACTGCACGTCAACTAATTGGACAGTAACGAGGACAGGAGCCTTCAAAGGGGGCCAGTTCGAGGCAGTAGCCAGCCAACACGTGCGCGGGCAGAGCCGCGCCGCCGGCCTATTTCGCAGCGCCTCACGTGTCCTCCTCGGCAGCGGCGGTTGCTCACCTCCCGGCGCTCCCCTTCGGAGAGAGAAGTCGTGCCTCAAACTTGGGTGATTAAACCATCGAGCCCGCGATGTTTACCAAGTTCTGAAGAATTACGAACATACAAAAAAGCCCTCCTCCATTATATATGGTGGGACGAGCCCGCGATGTTTACGAAGTTCCGAGGAATTACGAACAGACAAAAAAACCTCTTCCATTATATAAGGATATAAGGATAAGGATAAAGGACGGCGTTACTCAATCCCTTCTGGGATGCGCCAGCGCATTTTACTTCTACGGGATGTCGTGGAGGCGACATGAATGTATTTGGCCATACAATGACTTGCGGTGGCCAGCCGATGAACAAGTCAGCGCTCTATCCTTCCCAGACAAGTCTGGTACCACTTCACCGACCCCGGAGGATGGAAGGCTTGGTTGGCCTGGGCGGGAAATCCGAACCAGGAACCTGGTATCGGGTGCACGCGACAGTCGCGCCTCCTCCGACTGCGCTACACGCGCCCCCTCCATTACATATGGTACAACGTTGGTTCCAAGTTTCGTGCCGGCAACACTAGTCTCGAAGATGAACCACATGGCAGCCGTTGATAATGGCCCGTCGAAGGCGCCAGTCGAAACTGATCCGCGGAAAACCAAGCGAGGTATTTCCGAGGACCTCGACGCCAATCGCACTATAGTTGTTCTCCATTTGAAGCATTGGGAGTCCAAGAAGTCAAATTTACCGAAAGTCAGAAAAATCGTCGTTTTGAGAGGTCGTGGGCCTAACTTTGCGCAATGCCAACGATCCGTTTCTCGAACGGATTGTGACTTGCGATGAGAATTGGATACCTTATGATAACAGGCGACGTTTGCCTACTGACTGAACCAAAAAGAAGCTCTCCGACATCATCCAGAGCTGGAAAATTTGACGAAGGTCGTTCGTCTGAAAAAAAGAAAATAAAAACAATTATTCTTAAGTGAGCGAGTTTAATTAAATTCTGTGTGCATATTTAGAAAGCGCATATAATAAGCTTTCCAATCAGCAATACCTTATGAAAACACCTTAGTCTGCTAATAGCGTTGAGGCCAATAAAACAAAAAACCTGCATTTCCTTTTCACCAACCTAATAGTAACGGAACCCAGTTTAAGGAATTCTTATCTCCGACTACAAAAGTCCACGGCTTTATCGTTCGCTGGGCAACCGTTCATGATGTCCAGAATCTGGCGGATTTATCTGACCTGTTAAATGGTCCTCGGGCGTAAGCTCTTCGATTCGAATAATTCATATTTCCTCCGCCATTTACTCACTATTATACTATTTAGACATTCTCCAGCCTTCATCTCGGAGAGATGTGTAGATCGGACTGTGTATCAGCATGCCAGAAACCCCCATAATAGGATGGGATGGCAACGGATCATAAGGGCAGCGGAGTTTGCGACTGCGCCTGGCTAAGAGCTTAAAAGGCCCAAATATACACGTATACCTATATAGTAAGTGTAACTAAATATATATATATATATATATACAGTTCATTGAAAAGAGTCGCGATTACCATCCCCCTCTTTTCCTCGTCTTTGTGGACTAGGAGAAAGTCTTGAACATCGTGGAAACGAATGCTGTTCTAAATGCCTCGGCGGATGCTGTCATTCCAAGTGCCTACATGCGCCTAGTCGGAAAAGGTTTTCGGACGCCTCAACTACTATCCAGCTGTTTGAGCGAAAACTGAGGATTCGAGTCCATAAAGGATTAGAGCAAAGAGACACTGTTTCGTCTGCACGACTTCTGCACAGACCTTACAGAAGAGTTCCTGTCAATTAGTGAAACACATATTTGCAGTGATTTTCAAAATTACTCCGATCTATTCGAGTCTTATTTATCCCCTGAGACAAGTCAAGAGTTGGAGTGCAGACTCTTGCCTAATCGCAGTGACCTGACCTGTCCCGCCAGTAATGTCTTTTGGGCATGCAATCACTGCTTCTCTCCTCTCACTACTTACACTAACCGAGGTCGTTTACTAATGAAGTACTGCCTTCCCAAAACTCACTTGATCATAATCATTTAGCTTCAGAAAAAGGATTTATTACAAGCAATAATTATTATTTTATGTATTATTAATGTTTATTATTATTATTTTAACAAACACGTAATAGAAAGTAACAATTAATAAATACATGCAACCGAAAGGTAAGCAAATAAATGGCAAATTATGCAATATACAATAATGTTTTCTAAAATATGCATTAAGCAATTGCTTTTATTAGCAACAATTATTACCTTAACAAACAATTAATTGCAAGCAGCAATTATTAAATACATGCAGCCCAAAGGCATGCAAATAAATGGCAAATTATATAACATAGAATTATATATTTTCCAAAATATGTTCCGCTCAACTTGAACTGTGGAAACGTTACGTGCAACACTTTAGACGGCGTATGTACTCTCTAGTTCAATGCGTTTTAACCGTTCTCGAAACGGGGTCCCTCGCTTGAATTGGCACTAGGATACAGTATTTAAAGATGTACGATAACAAGGCCACTTCCTTGATATAGTCGATCCTAGTGGATGTCCGAACCCTATTTTCAACTTTGGCGGCAAGTTCTTCGGGTTCATATATAGACATCCTTTTCTAATTCTCAAATGCATAATAAAGACTTCAATAAAGAATAAAGGCTCTGAAGTGAGATGATTTTAACGGCGAGCAACCGCCCTGCACCCTCGTAAAAATCAAAAATCGGCAGTTGAGAATGCACAGAACGACGTAAGTGAAGTCAATTTACGCGAATTTGATATCAAATAGATCGCCGTGGTGATACATAACTTAAAATTAGCATGAAACACATTTTAAACAGCGTTTAAAAATTTTAAAATTCCACTGGGCGAACCTTCCCTGCCAGGATCATAGTAGGCGAGACTCAGGAGCGAATGTGGTTCAGATCAAGACTATTACGGGCTCGACTAATCTAGGTCACCTCGAACTCAAAAATTCCAAAATCTTGTCAAGATTTTTACGCCACTGGGTAGACCATATTGTTCTGACTCCAACAGTGTACATTTCATTGGATATAATCGAATTTGAAGGTAGTTATGGCAAAGCGGCGGATTAATCCGCCCCCGGCCGCGTGTTGGCGGATGCTTACCGAGGTTGCTGTAGCTTCAGAAATATCGCAAGAAGCGCGCAGCAGCCTTCAGTTCGATTCGAGAAGTGACCAACCTTAGGGTTACTTGAGAACGCGTCTATGCTGCTAGCATTGTGTTGCGCAACTGAGAACTCTTCTGGAAACGATCCTGCGTCAGCAGTGCCAACTCCTTTTAGAAAACTCCAACTTAAGAGAAGGAAACGTTTAGTGTACCCGTTGCAGAACATGAAGGGGTCGAGGCGTCGCCGGGCTGGTCACGTACTACCAAATGGCTTCCAAATAACAGGAAAAGGCCACTGGGTAGACCGCCAAAAAGATGGTAGACTGATCCCTACGACCGTTTTGGGAACGCGGTCTGCCTTGTGACCTCACCATAGATTCACATTTCAAAACTGTCTTTCAAAGCAGAGACATTGGGTCTGATTCCCTTCGTGGAGAATGCGGATGCTCCAGTGGCCGCGTATGTCTGCAGAGTGCGATGCAAGCAGATCATGCTATAATATAATGCATTGCTCAAGATCAAGCAGCGACACTTTATCTAGACTTTCTCAAATGCCCGTGACATTTTAGCATTGGCAATTTTTTCGTAAGCACACTACAACTAAGCATACATAATTGGTTATTACGTCCGTATTTTACTCATATTCAGATTATTCACTTCGTTCGACATTTCATCGATATCTTCCGACGAACGACCGGTTTCGGTGCACATTCCACAGCTCCTTGTTTTAGACGGTCCTCACTAGGGCATGTGGCATCACCATCGTCGAAGTGGCTGTAGCACTCGACGTGCTGCACTTGCAGAGTCCTTCGCAGCAGCTGAAAAATACGCACCTGCACACGAGGACAGCGATAGGGGATCCTAGACGATGAGCATGATAGTTCATTTAGCAATAGAGAAAATCTGTCGAACCGTAGATCCAGAGAAGTTATCCACTGCGAGAATCGCACTCCTGCGGTCGTGGTAGCACAAATAGCAGAGCCCGCGAGACATACCGCTGTCGCCAGCCCTCACTAGGTGGATAGCGACCACCTCTCCGAACCTAAATGACGAGCCCGATATTAAAATTCCAGATACGGAGAATAAAGATCAAGATGAACAGCCCGGCGCTTCCGGACCACCGTCTGGTCCGCACTTGGCAAAGTAGCATATCTTTTCTGGAAACACCTCAAATTAACAGGGAAGGTTAGAATAGCGTGTTTTTTTTTAGTTACGTGAGCAGACAACGGCGTGACTGGAGAGAAGAGCAAGGAACTGAAGCCTTGCGGTACCTTTGACCGAGTCGCAGTCCAAGTGAGTAAATATTGAATACAATAAAAGGGAATGCGTTGTTTCACACAACTTCACACAGGCTATGCGGACAGAATATGCGCATATGCCACCTAACGGACAAAATTTGTGAGCAGAAACGTACTGAGAAAAGATAGTGATTATATCTCCATCAGTCAGTTCGTACGGCAGTCCTCTAACAAAAATCCATGGAGTCGCAGCTCTTGAAGTTGACGAGAATTCACGCCATGAGAGCTTGTCCCTTGAGTCTGTCAGCGAGCGTGTTTCTGAAATGGTCATTTTGAGCCTTTTTGAACACAGTTCACTTCTTTTGAACAGGCCGGCCCTTCACGTTATTCCAAACACTAAACGACGTTCACATGCCGCCAATTAAAATAAGAATGACGATTCGAGTTGTGCCTGGCGCTAGTGTTTTGATCGCAACTAAACATCCTTCCTGATAACTTACAACCTCAGCATCAGCAAGTTGAGGCTGTTATGGTTAACAAGGTTCGTCTGAAGGAAGGTGGCAAAGCGAACCATAAAGTTTAGTTTCCTGCCTCTTCATATTACTCTAATATGTTTAAATAATGACTCGAAGAATGACGAAAATGAAGTACTTTCCCGTTGTCTATTCCTGATGGCATCACCAATGCTGTTATGGAAGTCACGGTGAACCAGAAAGAGTGAAGCGCTGGAAAACGTGAAAGTAGAATTTTGGACTTCTACTATGTTTATTCCTTCGTGACACTCTATTTCCTCTTGTAAGATGATGTAGATCCTTTCAAGATGCAAGCAGTCGCGCATTAGTGCACAGCACATAGTAAGTACTACTACTAACTAAATATAAGTGTCCCGCTATGAAGCCCTCTTTTCTATGGCTTTAAAACGTCGTTCTCACGATTTTTCCGCTGCATGCATGTATGTATCTTTGGGCTATAAAATAGAGATTGGCGTGCAGAGTTTTTCAAATTTATTCGGTTCTTTCTAGTTCTGAAAACGGATATAACGCCAGAATACAATTACAGGATGCACCGAAATAACGTGGACAAGATTGTTTTTGTCATGATTATAAAACAACCAACAATTCGAAAAAACGACGACTTTACAACAACACAAACATTAAGGTACACCATCTTGAAGTGGTTTCGAAGTGCCTTCCTTGGAGCGGATGCAAAGGGCCAAACGTTTCGCGAAGTTTGGGGGCGATGGACCGCAGGTCGTGGCTGGGAACAGATTATGTTCACAGATGCGAAGCTGCTCACCGTGGAGCAGGCGCACAAACGCCAAAATGACAAGATCTGGTCTACAGGGGCTCCGAGCAGCTCTGCTATCGTTGAACACCGCCAGAACACACAATCGGCCATGGTTTGGGGCGGAATCATCCCTCTGGCAGGACCCCTCTGGTTTTCGTGGATAAAGGTGTGAAACTCGAAAAAAGATGTGCACCAGCGAGACATTTTTGAGTCCGTAATTCTTCCTTGGGTCTAGTAGCACTTCGGTGATGCCCACTGGACGTTCCAACAAGACTCTGCACCTGAACAGAGGGCAAAGAGTACGCTTGAGTTCACTTCAACCATCAGACCGACGTCAGACGTTATTGGTGATCCCAGGTATTTAAACGCCGAAGTCCATGCAAGGTCAGTAGCGTTAATCTTGACGGAGCCGGACTCGTTCACGTCAGTCGTTAGGTACTCGGTCTTCTTGAAGTTCAATTTGAGTCCGAACATCGTCAGACGGTCGCACTATGCTTGCACCTGCCGCTCGAGATCACCTTTATCATCGCAAGCGAGCATCACGTCATCAGCATAAAGCAGCGTCAATGGAATAGGCTGGTAAAGATCTCACGTAATGGCATCTGACGACAATTCGTCTCCATTGAAGGATTCCGCGCCCCATTCGACCGCGGGCGCTCTCTGGGCTCTCCTCCTTCCACGGGCTATTTCTCTGTACCTCCTGATTTTCAGATTTTCTTCCTAATCAGCGCTTCCAGGCTTCGTTCATGGGCTCGCAGACAGTCCTGCGGCTGTGTGCGTCCAGGGATAGTGGCTTAAGGGGGGTTCTCCATGCTGTGCGTGTTTGGGTCCTGGTTTTCTTCCTCGGGAGGTTTCTTCCTCGTACTCCTTGCGCGTGCCTTGTGGGCTTCGATCTTGTGCATATTGTTCTTCCATATGCGGCTTTTCTCGTGTATATTGTGTTCAGTCGTGTCGTAGAGTGGTAATCTGTTATTGTGTTGCTATCATCTCTCATTATTCTCCATATATTTTGTTGTCATGTTATTCACTGTTTCCATAAATTGTTTGCCTTGTTTCTTGCTTTGGCTTTCCCTCATATGGGTAGTGCTCTTCCCAAAGTGGGGTTTTCTTGCTATATCAGTAGTATTTGTGTGTTTTGCTGTTCACTTTGCCGCTGTTCACTGAGCCGGTTTAGCGGTCTTACATAGTTTCGGGTTTGCTCACATGAAGTCATGCTTTTGCCTTGGTATGCGTCGCGTAGTTATTGCCGCATTTATCATCATCATCACCATTTTCATTAGCGTCTGTCTCGCTTGACAGTGGAGACCGCTCTTCTGGTGTGGTGACGCCAATTCTCCCGATCAAATCAGGATGCACACCAGCTATCTTTAAGTCCACGTGTAACGTATCTAGCTAGCGTTGTTTTGGGCGTCCTCTGAGCCGCCTTCCAGAGACTTCAAAGTTCAGGCCAATCCTACGGACGGTGTCGTTAGCGCGAAGGACGTGGCCGTATCATCGCAGACTCACTGGCTCACTGCCCTCCAACTGCCAAACTCGCACTAGTGAGCTTCCTCGCAGCCAATTAGCACTTCGTCCGTAGCTCGCTCCGTAGCTCGCTACTACTGGCTATTTATTGCCGCATTTATCCATGTTTATTATTCGATATCATCATCTTGCTTTACCATCGATGCTTTATTTCGATACTCGTTAGTCCCGTACGTATTATTTTGTGCATTATTAAAGATAAAGGTTTAATTACCCAAGTTTGAAGTGATCTTAAACGCGTGTGGTCGCAACTCTATCTTAATTCCGAGTGGCAGTGCTACTATTTGGTGTTGGATCACTTCAGTATCCATGACGATAACAAAGAGAGGTGGAGAAAGCAGAGAAGGGAAGCTCCATTGAGGTTCCAGCTGCAGCTTGCACTCTACCCTTTGGGCATCCGCACCCACTCTATGAGTTCCTCAGATACATTGTGTTTTCGCAAGGCGGACCATATAACCTCATGCGGTACACGGTCGAAGGCCTTCTCCAAGTCGAGGAAGGCTATACGCACCGGCTTCCGTTTCTGGCGATGCTTCTCCACAAGAAGGCGGCGTCGTGTATAACATCAATGGTCACACAACCAGACACAAAGCTGCACTGGTTGTCGAAGAACCTGACGATTTCACGAACTTCATGCTGTGCGAAAGCAAGCGAATCGCACAGTAATTGGAGCAGTCGGCAGGACTGCCCTTTTTCCAAATCGGAATCGTCGTACTGTTATGCCTACACTCCAGTACTTTCTTCTCCCTTACTATCTGGTTGAAGAATTCAGCCAATCGCTCAGCAGGATACCAGAGCTTCAAATTCCAAACAGATCATCCGGTCCTGTCGCCTTGCAGGGCTTCATCTTTTTCAGAGCCGCTTCTGTTTCCTCCACGGTGATCATGTGAACGGGACCGTGAACAGAACCCCCAGAAAAAATGGCCGGTTGAGGAAATTCCATAGTGGAAATTTCCTCAATATAATGACGCCATCCCCCTTCATGTGCCACCTCACCGCGGTGAATGGGTGAACATCACTTTGTGGTGGCTAACGGCACAAACGGTCACGCAGTACGCGACGCTTTGTCGTGTATGGGCAGCTCTTCTGTATCCCTGGCCAGGAACATGTGAGTAACCAGACCACCGCTACGGCTCAAACAACTAAACCCGCGCCCCAGTCCTCCGCGCGCCGGAGGTGGACTTCTACGACGTCGGTTGCATCCACCTCCGGCGAGGGGCCATCTAATCTCGGAGTTAAACTATCAGGACGTCATTGGAATCGGACTACCGGGAACTCCTTCCCACCACGACACGGAAACTGCCTATTCGCCTGCAGTTATAACTGTCGTTCGATCGCATCTGAGCAGGATCTTCGGACACTGCTTTACAGAAGCCGTGACATCAAATACGACGTTATCGCCCTGCAGGAAACGAAAGGCAGAACGGAAACCATAAGAAGGACCGACCACAACGAGCTTCTCATTATCGGAGCAAAGGTGGACAGAAAGAATATTGGCGGAGTTGGATTTCTCGTCAATTCGACAGTGCACCACTTAGTAGACTCTTATAAGATCATCAGTCCGCGAGTAGCTGTTCTTCGTCTGGAAACCAAAGATCAAGGAACCATCTCCATCATAAATGGATATGCTCCAACATCTGCGGCCTCAGATGAAGAAAAGGAGGAATTCTACAAGCTGTTCGAAAGGACTGTCAACGACGAGAAGAGCTACTACAAAGTTGTCGTTGGTGACTTTAACGCTATCGTCGGTACGAATGATCACGACGGATGGAGGCTAGGACCACATGGAACTTCCTCAAGGAACGAAAACGGAGAGCGCCTGATAGACTTCCTATCCGCGTGCCGTCTCTACCATGGGAATTCCATGTTTAAGAAGCCTTCAAACCGACGATGGACCTGGGAAAGCCCAAATGGAGAAACACGTTCGGAGATCGACCATGTTCTTACAAACAGACGCTGGAGTCTGTTCGAGGTCTCCGTACTGCCTTCATTTGACACCGGCTCGGATCACCGTCTTGTCCGTGCGAAGCTGACTCTCAAAAAGAAGATGTTCAAGCGTGACACTCATAAACCGGCACCGGTGAGGATCCCCACATTCAAGTCTGAGGAGTTGGAATATGCAATAAAGTCGTACGATTGGAATCTTCTTGAAGATCCATCGGAAGACTACGACCTTCTCTCCAAAGGACTGTTGAAATGTGCTAGCAGCTCTTGCGAAGCCACATCACCGTCTGCTTCAAGACTCAACGCGCATGCGATTAAACTCTTGGAGCAAAGAAGAGCTGTTAAACTGGATCCTAATGCTTCCAATCTGGAAAAAGTCACCATCTCGAAGGCCTGTCGAATTGCATTGAAGGAGTCCATTCAAGCCTACAGAAGATTGAAGCTGTTAGAAGCGGCTGGGAAAGGTTCAAGCATAAAGCGCTGCAAACGAGATCTCTGCGATCAGAAGGCAATAATGTCAGCCCTTGTGGATAAGGATGGAACAACGCAAACGTCTCGAAGAGCGATGGAGGCCATCGTTCAGGAATTCTACGCAGATCTGTTCCGTTCTTCCATCACTGTCCCGAAATGCTTGATGCCACCAGCTGAGGAAGTACCTCCCATTCTGGAGTCAGAAGTAGCTCATGCCATCAGAAGGATGAAGCCGGGCACTGCTCCCGGACCGGACGGCATTTCTGCTGATCTCCTTCGTGCGGGTGGCAGTGCCCTCTGCTCACTTCTTGCCAAGCACTTCAACCACTACCTTCGACTTGGTAGGATTCCGGACTCATGGAAGGAGTCGAAAACAGTTTTAATCTTCAAAAAAGGTCAGCAGGAGGATATCAACAACTATCGACCCATCAGTCTTCTCTCGGTTGTGTACAAGATCTTCACCAAGATACTGCTTAACCGCATGGAGCGTTGCTTGGATGAATATCAGCCAGTGGAGCAAGCAGGGTTTCGCAAGGATTTCTCCTGCATGGACCATATTCAGACTGTCTCACAGCTCATCGAGAGGAGCCGCGAATACCACCTCCCACTTGTCCTTGTCTTCGTGGATTACCGGAAAGCGTTCGACTCTGTGGAAATCAACGCCGTTTTGAACGCACTTGTGCACGCTGGTATACCATCGCCCTACATCCGACTTCTCGACGAATGCTTCTCGAACACATCGACTACCATCCAGCTGTTCGATCGAAAGCTTAAAATTCCTATCGGGAAAGGAGTACGGCAGGGAGACACGATTTCTCCCAAGCTATTCACAGCGGCACTCCAGGATGCCATGAAAGACTTGAACTGGGACGATAAAGGCTACCTTGTCGACGGTAAACGGATCAGCAACCTTCGCTTCGCCGACGATATTGTTCTCATCTCTACCAGCACGGCAGAAGTCGAGGAAATGCTGAACGAGCTCAATGTGGCAGGTATGAAGATTGGATTGGACATGAATATGTCCAAAACGCAATTTATGGTCAACCAGTGGTGTGACACGGTACTCGTAAGGTTAAATGGAGTCGCTCTGCAACAGGTCGACTCCTACGTCTATCTGGGAAGAGAGCTGAACATGGATAACGACCTCGCTCCTGAAATCGCCAGCAGGAGACGCGCAGCATGGGCAGCCTTCAGTTCGATTCGCGAAGTCACCGATCAGGTCAAGGATCCCGGCCTCAGGGCATCGACATTCAACGCCTCTGTACTGCCTGCGATGTGTCACGCGACGGAAACGTGGCCCGACAACAAGACAATCGCCAGAGCGATGCAAACTACGCATCGTGCACTGGAGAGATGTCTTCTAAGGACGAGCCTTCGTCAGCAATGGCAAGAAGGCCTACGAAGCTTGGAGCTACGGGAGAAGTCGCAATTAGCAGACCCGCTGCAGTACATGAAGAAGTCCAAATATCGCTGGGCCGGACACCTGCTTCGACGAAAGGACGATAGATGGAGTCTCCGTGTCACAGAATGGCTTCCGAGAGACCATAAGAGACCACTGGGACGACCGCCAACGCGATGGGCAGACTCATTCTCAAGATCTTTCAGAGAGCGGAGTCTGCCTCACTGGATGCAAGCAGACAGAGGTCGAGCGGTCTGTAAGAGTTGTGGTCCCCGCTGAGAAGACCTCCAGCCGACAACGGACCATCAAAGTATCAAAGTAAAGTAAGTAATGACGCCATCGCTTCAGCGCTTTTTTGTGGTCTGTCAGAAGATGGCCGCTCTTATCATTGATGCCAAAGAACTCTTCAACATCCTTGGTTTGGCGATAGCGGGTCTTAGCAAGTCGGTACAGATACCACTCACCATCGCACGACTCGAGTTTTTGGTAGACATCACCATAATGAGTGGCTCTCGCAACAACCTTGGCAGCCGTCTTCGCCTTGGTTCTTCCGCCAGTTATCGGCTGTCTTGTCGCTGATAAAGACGGGATAGAGTGAATTCTTCTCTCGAACCTTCGTCTTCACATCGTCCGTCCACAGCCATGTCTGCTTGTCGACCTTGCGTCGTACAGGCTTCGTTGTGCCGAGTTGAAACCTTGCAGCTTGGCGTATGCGTCGGTTGCTTTCTTGCAAGTTTCATCGACAGTTGTGACTGCCGGTAACCGTACGCGAGAAATCACAGCTGCTTCGTTCTCTTTCATTCGCCACCACTTGATTCTCGCAGCACCGCATCGCTCAACCTGCTGCACCCTCGGAGAGGTGATCTTAAAGCTGCAGACCAGCGGTCGATGCTGTGAGCGACTGTCTCATACACGATCTTTGCGTCTGTAACAATGCTTCGGTCGGGATCCTTCTTAAGGACAAAGTCTATCTGAGACTTGGAGCTACCACTATAGTACGAGATGAGGTGAGGGTCGCGTTTCGCGCTTTCGAAACGTGGTGTTCACAATGGTGAGATTATGCGATTCCACTTACTCATGAATACGCTCACCTTGGCGTTACGAGACCCGTATCCCAAACCACCATGACAGCTGTACCCGTCCTTCGTAGCACCTACGTGCCCACTAAGGTCACCAGCGACTATGCTGACATCTTTGGGCGGAACTTCTACTGTCGTCTCATCGAGCAGGCTCCAAAACTCTTCCTTGGCTTACTTAATCGGAGCAGCCACTCTGAGGAGCATACGCAGAGAAGAACTGATAGAGTCGCTTCTCAGCGGCGACAACGATCTTCATCAATCGATCGTTAAAGCGTTCGACACTAATCGAGTCACGAAATCGTTCGGAGATGATTACTCCGAACGATTTCGTGACTCTATTGTATACATTGGATCCGAATGAATCATTTTCGGATATCCGATTCGGATATTCCGATCCGAATCATCCAGTTATCCGGCCACCGCGAAATTGCCCTTATCCGAGTCATCCAAAAATCCGGTGCCCGCAAGATCGCCCTTATCCGAATCATCCAAAAATCCGGTGCCCGCAAAATCACCCTTATCCGAATCATCCAAAAATCCGGGGTCCGGGAAATTGCCATTATCCGAATCATCCAGTTATCCGGACCCTGGATGACTCGGATAAATTCGGATAACCCGTTCAATTTCCTCGCTCCATTTTGAAATCGCGCACTCGGATAAAAGCACATTCAAAAAGAATTTCTCGGGCTGGCACGCTATGTTTTCGCGGCCCACTGTGAAATAGTGTCGTAATGACGTTGAATACAAATAGCGCGCTGCTGAGCGTTACGTCGATCTTGGCATCTTTTCCTTCAAATACCATGTTGTGCTGCCGGAGGAAGCAAGGACGAGGACTGAGGGAGAGAATGGATTACGCACATCCTCTTCTTGGCACTTCGCTATTTCACATTCTATAGCACTCGGCGCAAATTGGGTCGAGATAGGTCACCATGTAGAACAGTCCCATATCGCACTTTGTGCTGCATGAAATTAAAAGTGTTATTCAACACTTGTGTCTACCATTTGATGAATTGTGTTAGACCATCATGTGCCTTCTTATGAAGGAGGAAAAGTGCTGAATACATGATCATCCGCCCCCCCCCCCCCCGATCCAATTTGCGTCATTTGATAATGGCATTTTGGAAAGCCAGGATCTTACAGTATTTCTTATTGGGAATCAGGGATGTGAGGAAATTTTTAAAAAAGCGGAAGAAGGAATACGGAACGAAAGAGCTCAGAAATGGGCGAAGACCGAAATACGAAACGCCGAAATGGAAATGACTCAAACTCATTGCTTCGTCTATTTTTCATAAATATACATACATATATACCATTTTCAAGTCGAATTGGACACTTTTCAAACCAAATTGGACACTTTTCAAATCAAAATGGACATTTTTCAAATCAAATTGAACACTTTTTACGTCAAATTGGACCATTTTCACGTCACATTGGACACTCTTCTAAGCTCGCCTAAAACTTTTTAAATCAAAGAGAACTCTTCCGAATTGCAACAACCTTTATACGTTGAACTACAGATTCAATAAGATGGTTGGAAAAAATTTTGTTCATGGAAAATTTAGAATAACTTTTTTTGATTTTTTTTACTTTTGCTGCCTGAATGAGTGTAATACTTTTATAAAATTTTTACTTTTGGAGAAAAAATAACAATTTGTATTTTGTTTTAAAGCGCAGCAAAGCAGCAACCATAAATTGCATTGAAAGACCGGATTGCGCCATGCACTCGAAAAGCTCGTCGCGATTTTTAATTGATTGATAGTGCTGTTTACATGGAACTACGACGTATGCGCGTTCTTAGCAATTGTACTTGTTGCAATGTCTACAGTTTTTTTGTTCGAGGAAAATTTCAGTATATTTTCTTGAAACGCTTAATTCACTTACCCAAGAAGTGAACAGTTTATTTGAAATTTTATAAAATTCTAATTCTGCGAGGAAATATAATGCTTGATAGCATGTCTTAAAGAACAGAAAGCCGGAAATTTTTAGTGCCAAGAGATGAGATTACGCCATGCACTCGTCCAAGACGATTGATCGATAGTGTAAATGCTGCTTACATGAAACAACAAGGTAGGCATATTCGCGTTCTTCACAATTGTAATCGTTGCATTGTCTACAGGTATGTATAAATCAACAAATAAACACAATCAACATATACATAATATAAATCTACGCAAGCAGTAATCTCCTTTTCCATTTCATGTCTCAACTAGACAAAAAAACTACATAAGACGTTACTCAAATAAAGGTTGTTATGACATTAAAGAGGGTACTTCAACAATTACAGTTAATACAAGATAACATTCTAGTTTACATCCAAAAACCTTTATCTATTTTCCAACAAACCACTATTGTAAGTAAAAGTAAGTGCAATTACACAACAAAGATCACGAACTAGGAATGCAATACAAAGTGAACAAATACATCAAACACTAAAAGACTGCTGTCCAGCTGCTGCAGTGGCCAAGAAGAGTACTGCTTGCCTAGATTTATATTATGCATATGCGGATTATATTTATAATTATAGTTGATTTATGCATACTTGTAGAGAATGCAACAAGTACAGTTGCTGAGAACCTCGTAAGTCCATGTAAGCAGCATATACACTATCAATCAATTAAAAATCGCGACGAGATTTTCGAGTGCATGACGCAATCCAGTCTTTTAGTGCATTTCATGGTTGCTGCTTTGCTGCGTTTCAAAACAAAATTCAAATTGTTATTTTTTCTCCAAAAGTAGAAATTTCATAAAATTATTACACTCATTCGGGCAGCAAAAATAAAAAAATAAAAAAAGTTATTCTAAATTTTCCTTATACAAAAATTTTTTCTAACCATTTTATTCAGTCTGTAGTTCAAGCTGTGTAAAGGTTGTTGCAATTCGGAAAGTTCTCTTTGATTTAAAAAGTCTTAGGCGAGTGTCCAATTTGATTTGAAAAGTGTCCAATTCGACCTGAAAATGGTATATATATATATATATATATATACATATAATGGCAGTAATAACTGAGTTGCCGTTAACCAATTTGGATAGCGGGCAAGGCAGCATGCGATTCCTTTTCAGCAACATATAACAACAACAAAAAAATTCTTGTATTCATATTATTACTAAGATAAATTTTCCAAGATTACTGGTGTAACAAATCAAAGTTTGTGCAAAATCTCTCTGTAAATAGGAAGAAAGTATTTTGAACGGAATAAACCCAGCTGACGAGTAAGATGTCAGAGATTTCGCCACTCATAGCACTTGACCGGTCTTACTGAATGTCCCAGGTCTATCCCAATTAGGAGGGGCAGAGTTAAGGTTACGGTTGCGTTCAGCACCCACGACACGACACCCACGCTCTGAGTTCGCATCGGTACCATTGTACCATTTGGCAGCAGCTGAATTTCTGAAACAAACTCAGAGGGGATAGGAGAGACAAGAAACCGTATGCCCTCCTCAGACTAGGATGGATTCAATGTCCCTATGGAGCGCATTATTAGCAGCCTAAGAGTGCTTATAGAACACTGATCTAGATTTGGTGCTCAAGGACAGAGGTGGGATTACTAGGGAAAAAATAAGCTGCCCCGGATAAGGAATTTGATTCTTTACCCAAACCCTCATGGAACCTTTGTGGACCTACGCTATCCGATACCACCTCGTTTCGAGAAAAGAAAAAAGAGTCCAATTTGGTTACTGTTGCGACATCAGGATGCACCACAGGTTTGAAAGCAACAAAATCACAAACGCATAGTTAGACTCTTTCTTCAGCCTTTCGTTTATGATCAAGAGGTGAATGAAGGCAGTGCGAAGCAATCAATGAGTGATGAGTCACCATTTTCGTTCCGTCTTCCGGCCCAAAAGAGAGGAACACAGAACGGAACGGAAGGACTAAAAACGGCCGAAAATCGAACTTCGGAACATGGAAACAGAATTTCGGCCCAACCCTGATTGGAATGATCCAGTACTTCGATGTTTCCTTCCTTGACGAGAAGTAAGAGTCTTTCGATACACGCACTGTTGCTGTTGTTGAAAGGTGGCTTCCATATAAAGAACGGTAGAATTCTGAAAAACTGCATCTTGCGTTAATGAGTCGGATATCCGATTCGGATATCCGAAATTCGGGGTCCGCGAAATTGCCATTATCCGAATCATCCAAAAATCCGGGGTCCGCAAAATCGCCCTTATCCGAATCATCCAAAAATCGGGGGTTCGCAAAACCACTCTTATCCGAATCATCCAAAATCCGGGGTCCGCAAAATCGCCCTAATCCGAATCATCCAATTATCTGAAGATTTTCGATCGCATCCAATTAACTGAAGATTTTCGATCTGATCCAATGTATACTCTATTGTAAGCGTGTCTTATAAGTAACTCTCATAATGGTGATTTTCATTAGAGCGGATTTCCGCATGATTCAGATGATTGATTGATTGACTGATTGATTCCCTTCCGATCAGACAGGATATCGGGGCTCAAATCAGAATCAGTTGGGGCCTGTTCATACTTCGCAACAAGAGCGACTTGTTGTTCGTGCAAAACGTGCATATCGATTAAAACCGAGCGCGCGCAGCCGAAAATGTTCATACTCGAGCGCCGGCGCTGTCGCTCCAGTCGCTCTTGTCGCTTCGTTGCGCACGCCGTGCACGCTACGCGCGCCACGCGCGCTTATCGTGCACGGCGTGCGCAACGAAGCGCTCTCATCGCTCCCGTCGCCCGTGCAAAACATGCGAATCGATTAAAACGCCGCCGAAAAGTGTTCATACTCGAGCGCCGGCGTTGTCGCTCCAGCCGCTCTAGTCGTTGTTGTAGCCTGTTCATACTTCCTCGCGCTGCGCTCTTGTGGCTGCTGCCGCGAAGTATGAAAAGACCCTTAGCCGAATCACCCGAAAAACTGTTCCGACGGAATTCACCTTCACACATTCCGTAAATTCGGCGCACACGAAGCGCTTTGCACGAAGAGGCCTGAACCTTATATTCCACAGGCTCGGGCTTCACTCCGAAGTACTTAGCTTGTGAACAGTGGGTGCAGTAGTAGTCTTTATGTGTTTCGGCTTCCTATAAAATTATTCATTCAGCCTAGCGACTTGAGTACCAGTAATTGAATGTTTTGCAGTCTTCCTTCTCGATGAGCATAGATCCCTCAGTCGCATCCTTAGCACATTTCTGGAAATGCAATCAAACCATATCCTCAGAGAATAACGCAGCGAAGTGTAACCACAGTTCAACTTTAACATGTGAACTCAGATCTCTTACCTATAATATATCCGACCAAGGCAGAATTCTAAGCTTTGCGCTAGGCTAGCTAGGCACAGAATTAGGCAAGAGAAGAGACTCCAGGGTGTGGCTCAAGTGACGTACACGTATTAAAATACCTACATTCTGGAGTTACCACCTTCGCCCAATTCCGAAGCAGATAGAATGCGGTGTGTAATCGAAATGAAGGAAGAAGACTGCATTTACATTCGCTGTATGTAACTATTTGCCGTCTCCGCCCAACCACGCCCTTCAACAGTCTGGCAACTGCAGTTGCCAACAGAAACTGCGGTTTCTGTTGGAACAGCAACAATGTGTTGCTATCCTGTTGGATACTCGCAACACACTGCTGCTATCCAGATGTCCTCGCCATCCGCGCCTCAGCTCCGAATTGGCAATGCGCCATGTCTCTTGCGCATTCGCGCTGCCTACTGTCGCCATCGGCCAGGGTCTTCGCACTCTTCGCCCTGCGCATGCGTCTGTGCACGCTCTCGCGCCTTGCATGCACAAAACTTCTCGAAGCGGTCTTAGCGCAACCAATACTGCCGCCGCCTACTTTTACTTGTCTAGCTTTTAACACATTGGCGACAACACGTACTTCGCAGTACTGCATGCATGTATGTATGTTTATTACATAAGGGTACTTATGCACAAAAACAACACAAAAGTAGAGCCAACAATACAACGCATCACACAACATGGTAAGGTAGAGTAACAAAAGGAAGCTAGGGATAAACTAAAACGGAAAGAGAGTGGGAAAGATGTACGACCTACGGAATAAGCTCCTTATAGACCAGTTTTTTGGAGGTATTGTAGCGCAACCCATCCTGGCCTCTTTTGAGCAGGGTCTCAAATGAGCCGATTGTTCTGTTAACAAAAAAGTACCGCCTACAGTTGAGCTTAGCCGTCTTAACCTGGAGGTTGATAGGCCCACGCCTGGTGACTGAAGTGGCCCTCACCGGTAGGAACTCCTCCGGATTGATGCCACACTTACCAAACAGAATTTTGTGAAGTAGTAGCAAGTCATTAGCCTTCCTTCTAGAAAACAGCTTGTGAAGACCGAGATTCTGATTCCTTTTCAGTACTAGAGGGAATCTGGTCGTAAATAAAGCCAAGCATTTTATTCACAAACTTCCTAGTGAAACTGTTCTGTACCTTTTCCAATAGGTCAATGCTTTTCCGTTTAAAAGGAGAGAACACTTGAGTGCTATATTCCAATGTTGGTCTGACATAGGTCTTATAAGCCCAGAGCAAAACCTTAGCGTTACGCATACAGAGTGCTCTGAACAGCTTAGAAACCAGTGCCATATAGTCAATGGTGCGATAGACTTTAATATCGTCCGCAAACGCACTAAACTCCACTCCGTTGGCACTTAATAAACGGGCAAGCTCGCAAGTGTATATGCTAAACAAGATAGGGGATAAAACACCACCTTGCGGAACACCACTATAGGCAGCTCTAGGGTTAACGTATGACTTACCTATTCGTGCTGAGAACGTACGATCTTTCAAGAAAGCAGCAACCCAAGCGATAACTCGGGGGTGGAGCCCAAACATAACAAGTTTTTCAATCAGCAAGGAGTGTAGTACTCTATCAAAAGCCTTAGAGAAGTCGAAGTAAATGACATCAACATGTTTCCCTTGATCCAAAGCAGAGGTCCACTTATTTAGGTTCTCCAGCACTGCAGTCACTGTTGACTTCTGCTTTTGAAACCCATGTTGCTTCCGGGATATAATTCCGTGATCTTCCAAATGTGCAACGATACGATTCTTCAATAATTTTTCAAAAAGGCGTGCAAACAAAGAGGTGATACTGACCGGCCTAAAATTCGAAGGCGTTGTAAGAGGAGACTTTTTAGGAACTGGTGTAACAAAGGAGTGTCTCCACCTGCCAGGTACCTCAGCCCTCATAAAAATCAAGTTGAAAAGATGTTCAAGTGGACCAGCAATGATATGAGCAACGCTTTTAATAAAGAACAGTGGAATATCATCCGGTGTATTCGAGTAGGAACGAGGCCATTTTAATAAAATTTCGAGGATTTCATCTTTGTGGAACCAAGCAGAGTCCTTCATCGGAGGGAAACAAGGAGTAATAGCAAAATGATGCGAGGAGCCCATAAAAGAACGATCAGTGAAGGAACCTTCAAAGGTGTCGTCAAAAAGTTCTGCCTTATCCTTATCAGCTCTAACAACTGTACCATCATGGGAAATTAGCGGTCCAATACTACTCCTTTCACGCAACCTTGAATTCGGTAACTTGTAAAACATTGATTTGTCACCGGACTCAATGTATGAGTGGATTTTATTCAACCTACGAGAGTACTTCTCATTCAGCACTTGAAACTTTGTCAACAGGGTCATTGTTATCTCTGGCATTGAGCCAAGCTTCCAGACGTTGACGAGAAAGTGCTTCTAAATGCGAAGGAAGCTTAGACATTCTTCCACATGTTTTTCGAATAGGCACGAACATATCAGTGCAATGATGCAAAATCGCGATGAATAACTCATACTTCTCTTCTACCGATGACACCGTATTAAAAGAACCATACCAGTCAACGTCAGCTAGATGCCTCAATATTAGGTCAAGTCTGGCTGCCTTAAAATGTCTTCTGAAATTGATGACTTGCTGCCGTTTGGGAAAGATCAGAGCAAATTGCAATGTGAAGTGATCACTCGAACCCAATGGGGGACATATCTTTAAGTTCCTGACAAGAGATTTACTGTTAGATAATACAAGATAAAGTATGTGATTCCATCGTGTTGCGGCCTTGACAAACTGTGTTAGGGACAGCACACTGCACACGTTTAAAAAGATTCTGGCAGGAAGGATAGCGGGAACAACATTCTTGTCCCATTCAATAATCGGAAAATTAAAATCGCCTGTAATTACGCAAGGTGACTTGCATGAGAGTAAATTACTAATTGCTTTGGACATCTGTTCAGTAGCACTGGAAGTACAGCTTGGCGCTCGATAGACAACTACTACCCTCACAGAGTCACTTCCAATTCCAACATCAGCACAAAGTAACTCATAAGCAAGAGGAACGGACTCCTTGAAAACAAGAAGGGGAGAGTACAGCCTCCTTACCAGTAAGGTCACCCCACCACCTTGCCTACGCTGATGATCACATCGGAGAACCTCGAAGTGGGCACTTAAATCACCAAGAAGTGTGCACAGGTCAGCTCCAGAGTTAAGCCATGTTTCAGAAAGAGCCACCATATCAGTGTTTTGGTTTAAAAGGATATCAAGCAACTCATTCCGGTTCTTAAAGATAGATCGGACGTTAGTTATGGTACAAGATATAGAGGGAGAACAGGAGCTTATCCGCGGATGTCCTACACGTTTCCCGTGGAAACGGCAACAGGCGAATTACTTGGGAAGGACTGTGAATCTAGCAGAGCATTTGCATGAGTAGGTGCAGGAGTGAATGACTGAGCGTTAGGAGACGTAGACATAGCAATGGGTTCCTTTGCACAATGCTCGGAGACTTGTTACGAGCCGCAACTAATTGTTGCCTTTGCCCCTTGGTAAGAGAAGGTCGAATCCAGATCCCCTTAACAGAGTAAAACCGTAGCTTGAGAGCATTACGAAGCACGATTCTCTGGAAAAAAAAACGTGACGGCAATACAACTTTAATTAGGCGATTCCTATCATTCATTGGCCGGCCTAGCCTATAGAATGTTACTGACATAAAATCAACGTTTAAGTATTTAAACAGATTCTTAACACAATCTAAGTCATAGGGGACGCGAGCCATAGCGTTCGGATCATGAGACTCACCAACCCCAGCCACTACAACGGACCTGAGTCTTTCATGTTCTTCGAAGGAGCAGTTATGGGGAATGCAAGCATAATTGTTGGCGACAACAGACTGATCGTTGGAGCTTGAAAGTTTCCTCTTAAGCGAAGACACCTCATTTTTTAAACGAGAGTTCTCAGAGATAAGCTCGTCGTTGGCTGTCTTCAAAGCAAGCAGCTCACGATCCTTATCGAAAAGCTTCAGGACGAAGTGCTCCAGGATGGTCTTCAAGTGGGCAGGAGTTGTGTTGTCCTTCCGCAGACTATCGATGGCGCAGGCCAGCTGGTGATCGTCGATCGAATGAGTCGATTGATTCGGAGACGGCTCTGGGTTTGGCCTGGCGCGTTTGGTCCTCTGAATGAAAGGAGCCGACCGGGGAGTATCCATATCAGTAATGACCACACCGCACGAGTAGGTGAGAACAAGTAAACAGTGACGGTGCGGGAAACAGAAATGCTGTTGCACCGACAACTTTTGCAGACCAATTTATGGCTGCGTTGACCGGAGAACTGCAGTACAGATAACACAATCGAAGTTATAGACCTGTGCTGGTGGCTTCGAACGTGTAGCAGTGTCCCCGGCCACAAGAGATGTGAGTAGTCCTTGAATTCCACCGCAACAGAAGACATTGGACATGACGGTAGCTGGCCGTAGAGAGGTATTCGGGTGCCGCCGCTCGCTGTGAAGGCCCGGCGGCGAATGAATGCATGGAACAATCGTTTTTTAAAGCTGACCGGTGCGTAGCATCATCTATGATGCGTATTGTCCCACAGTACCGTGTTTTTGCCGCGTCAAATGTGTAAGCCGGATTTTTAAGCAATTTCGGGGATGCACACAAGTAATGGATTCCTTTATTCCAGGTATAAGATAAAGTAAAACAATTGACAACAGCTTTAAAAGGCTTTGGTCACGAATGTGCGGAATTTTTGTTTCCAAGATAGGGCCTTTTCTATTCCTCTGTTCGCTGTATAATGTCCCAAATTTTGAACCGAAAAACGGAAAGACTGATGAATGAAAGCTGATTTCACTGCAGAATTTTCACACTTTGAAGTGAAAATAGGGCTTGATAAAGAAAACAACTGTATTTCGCCTATCTACGGTTTTCCTTGGAAAAACAAGAGCATATCTGTCCACATATCTGAATGCATGCTCCACTACATTAAGAAATGTCAAACTAAGTTTAAAGCCATAGAACAGAATGTTCTAACGGAAAGGTCTCCATGTACTCGTATCATACTGCGGTAATCGTTTGATCAGTGGAAACAGTATTCCCACCTACTGCTTCTGCTAAATCCTAGATTTATACGCATCCAAAAACTGCTAAGGTATTGGAAATTTAATGGTCATTCAAGCGATGAAAGGTTTTTTTCTTGAAACACCATACATAGGTTAAGGTGAAGTTTTTGAATCAACAACTTTTTCGACTTTCTCAAAGCCCAAAAAGTTTGATTTGAAAGGTGACCGACCAGAAGGAAAAGTAAAAGTAAAACATTTGGCAAGAAAACTGCTTAGTTTGGGATGAAAACAACACGATCCCGGAGCACCTTGTATCAGCCTAGCAGAAAAACCTATAAAAATTCAGTTTAACTGCACTACAGGTCAGGTAATTCTTACGATTTAGGATTTACGATGTGTGACAGTTTTTTCGCAATCACGGTTTACGATTACCGAGATTTCATTTACGAACTTCCCTGGCCCAGACCAGAAGAGCCCAACGAGTGGCATGTGGTTGAACAACTGCACGGAATATTAATAATATATATTTTCTATATCCTTCTATATCCAGCCTGCATATATATATACATACGTGTATACATATATAATACATACAGTGCGTTTCTAAAGTAGGTATCCACTCCAAAACTTACCCATATCTCGCTTCGCGTTCATTTTTGCAAGCCCGCACTAGCTCCACTAGGTCCTTCGTAAACGAAAATAGGTAACCACTCGCTTGCAGAAATTTTTTTCGTCTCACACGAGAATCAGACTTTTTTGAAGAAAATTGGTTAAAAATTGGCGTTTCAAAATATGTATCCACTTGTGAAAAACAAACTTTTTACTAAATTCAAAAGTTGATCGGACCAATATTAGTTTTTATAACATCATGCATCGTGTTATTCATGCTACTGGCAAGGTTCTGGATAATTTTGTCTTCGCTCGTGCCCCATGTAATCAAAATTGCTACCACGTCATTGAACTGTCGGTTACTAGCGTAGACTCGTCGAACCATGATCCCCCACATGTTTTCCATTGGGTTCGCGGCAGGAGAACAGGCCGGCCAGTCCGTTACTTAAATGTTGTGGCGGTGAAGTCAATCTTTGAGTGACCTGCACACATGGACTGCAGCGTTATTCTGCTGCAGAATATGTGTCTGATGTCTTCTGCCTCTCAGAAAAGGCAAAAGGATAGACCCCTTGACACTCCGGACTGACCATGCGACACATAGGACTCAACGGAAGGCTAAGATTCAGCATTCCGCTGCTGCAGAAGCCGGCCACTGTCGCTAATCAATTGCCTCCAAAGTTGCGACGACGGGGCTTCTGGTGGGTCTCCCTGGTGCTGCGAAGGACGAATACAGCTGTCATGGTGGTTTCGGATACGGGTCCCGTAACGCCAATGGTGAGCGCATTCTTGAGTATGCGGAATCAAATAATCTCACCATTGTGAACACCGTTTTCCGAAAACGCGACCATCACCTCATCTCGTACTATAGTGGTAGCTCCAAGTACCAGATAGACTTTGTCCTTAAGAAGGATCCCGACCAAAGCATTGTTACAGACGCAAAGATCGTGTATGAGACAGTCGTCCACAGCATCGACCGCTGGTCTGCAGCTTTAAGATCACCTCTCCGAGGGTGCAGCCGGTTGAGCGGTGGGGTGCTGCGAGAATCAAGTGGTGGCGACTGAAAGAGAACGAAGCAGCTGTAATTTCTCGCGTACGGTTACCCGAAGTCACAACTGTCGATGAAACTTGCAAGAAAGCAACCGACGCATACGCCAAGCTGCACGGTTTCAACTCGGCACAACGAAGCCTGGACGACGCAAGGTCGACAAGCAGACATGGCTGTGGACTGACGATGTGAAGACGAAGGTTCGAGAGAAGAAGTCGCTGTATCATGTGTTTCTCGGCGACAATACAGCCGATAACTGGCGGAAGAACCAAGGCGAAGACGGCTGCCAAGGCTGTTGCGAGAGCCACCCATTACGGTGATGTCTACCAAAAACTCGAGTCGTGCGATGGTGAGTGGTATCTGCGCCGACTTGCTAAGACCCGCCATCGCCATACCGAGAATAATGAAAAGTTCTTCGGCTCTAATAATGAGAGCGGCCATCTTCCGATAGACCGCAAAAACGCGCTGAAGCGATGGCATAATTACTTTGAGGAAATTTCCACTATGGAATTTCCTCGACCGGCCATTTTTTCTGTGGGTTCTGTTCACGGTCCCGCTCACAAGATCACCGTGGAGGAAACAGAAGCGGCTCTGAAGAAGATGAAGCCATGCAAGGAGACAGGACCGAATGACCTGGCAGCCGATGTTTGGAAGTCGAAGCTATGATATCCTTCTGAGTGGTTGGCTTCATTCTTCAACCAGGTAGTAAAGGAGAAGAAAGTACCGGAGTGTTAGCACAACAGTACGACGATTCCGGTTTGGAAGAAGAAGGGCAGTCCTGTAGACTGCTCCAACTACCGTCCGATTCGCTTGCTTTCACACAGCATGAAGATCTTCGAGCGATAGAGGATTTCGTGAAATCGTCAAGTTCTTCGACAACCAGTGCGGTTTTGTGCCTGGTTGTGGGACCATTGATGCTATACACGCCGCCCGCCTCCTGGTGGAGAAGCATCGCGAGAGACAGAAACCGGTGCATATAGCCTTTCTCGACTTGGAGAAGGCCTTCGACCGCTTACCGTGTGAGCTTATATGGTACGCCTTGCGACAGCACAACGTACCTGAGGAACTAATAGAGTGGGTGCGGATGCTCTACCCTTGCCCAAAGAGTAGAGCACAAGCTGCAGCTGGAACCTCAATGGGGTTTCCCATCTCTGCTGGGGTGCACCAGGGTTCTGCGCGTTCTCCACTCCTCTTTGTTGTCGTCATGGATGCCATTACGAGAGATCTTCAGAAGCCTGTTCCATAGACATTGCTCTATGCTGATGACGTGATGCTCGTTTGCGAAGATAAAGATGATCTCGAGCGGCAAGTGCAAGCTTGCTGCGACCGCCTGGCGATGTTCGGGCTCAAATTGAACGTCAAAAAGACCGAGGATCTAACGACTGACGTAAACGAGTCCGGCTTCATTAAGATTAACGGTACTGAACTTGCACGCACTTCGGTGTTTAAATACCTGGGATCAGCAATAGCGCCTGACGGCGGTCTGATGGTTGAAGTGAATTCACGCGTGAGTGCAGCTTGGTCTAAGTGGCGTGCGCTGACTGGTGTGCTCTGCGACAGGGAGATACCAGAGCACCTGAAGTCAAAGCTCTACAGAACAGTCGTGCGGCCGGTAGTAATATACAGCGCTGAGTGTTGGCCTGCGACTAAAGAAGTTGAAACGCGCCTCAGCGTCATGGAGACGAAGATGCTGCGCTGGACGGCTGGAGTCACCCGCATGGACCGCATCAGAAATGATGCTATTCGGCAGAAGTTCGGTGTCGCGCCGATAGCGGACAAGATGCGCGAAGCTCGCTTACGATGGTACGGCCTCGTTCTGGGTGGAAAGGAAGACAGCGTCCGCAAGATAGGCCTTGAGTTGGAAGTGTCAGGAAAGCGGCCTAGACGACGCCCGAAGCAGCGTTGGTCCGATACGTTACACATGGACATGAAAGTAACTGGCGTCCACCCCGATCAAGCGCAGGACCGGGAAAGGTGGCGTCACGACGCCAGAAGAGTGGACACTGCGACGAAGCCGGACAAACGCTGAAGAAGAAGAAGAAGCGTCGGGGTTAGGAAGGCACGGTTATCGGACCGAGGATAATACTGCAACCATCAAGCAACCGAACGGCAACACAATAGCAACAAGAGCCCTTCCCGTCTTCCCCCCACCCCGCAATAGCAACTCGAGCCTCGCGACCGCGTGGTTCGTCGAACCCGAATGTCCGAGATATAACGGGCTTATAAGGCACTTCCGCAAAAAATGATTATGATATTCGTTCTTTCCATGGCAGATTACCCCTAGTAGATCTGTTTTGAACGAGATTTAGTGTGGTACACTAACGATAAGTACAATAGTACCGAGTGATCAGATCATACCCGCGCGTGCAGTTTCCACTCAACGCGAGCTATTGCTGCAGCAGGAGAAGTTTGGCTCTTCATCCTTGACATAACAGTAACTGCGCGCGTTTCTGAGCATCAGAATTCAGAAGAAGTGCAACCGACGTTGCGTAATGAGCATCTGGATTAGGAAGAGGAGTCAACGATGCCCTGTAACGAGTGCTGTTCAGCATGAGAATGGTAGCGGAGCAACCTGAGGGAGAGAAGTACTGAGCACCACAAACATTACTGAGCGGTTTGGTGAGAATCTGGTGAGATCTTAAGTTTTACGGAAATTGCTCTCCGCAGGTAGGCGTTCTAACCTGAGGTAGATATTTCTCCCTAGATCTCCTCAGTCCTGTACAATTTCGGTTGGCCCTTCATTGGACTATGGTAAGGCATGGTATTTGGACTCTGTCAACTGACCACAACCTAAAAATACTGGAACTGGACTTTGTAGTGAGGCGATATTTCCAGTGATGATCATTAACATAATTTTTCCTGCAGTCCATAAAGGATGTAAAGCAGAGAAAAAGGCTAGCACCTAAAACCGTATGATATATTGTAATAGTGGCGAACTCTGCAATCAAATGGAAGCTCTCGACCAGGTCAAGGTTAATCTTCGGTTGGACTTACCAAGTTAATGGAGAGCTCTTCCCTACTTGAATCATCCTACGGAGTTTTATTCTATTCCTAGGTTACAGAGCACACTACTTAGTATGTATATTTAATAGTATCATACTGCTTTCCAGGCAGCGATGTTCGCCTTACACCACCGGCGCTGTTTGGCCGCACGTAACATCCGCGATATCCTCGAGGTCTGACAGCACCCACTCATGATACGGGATGGGCCGGCCGCTGATATCAGCAGGGAACCGGTTAAGCTGAAGACCTTGCTAGTAACAATGCTTGAACACATTTGCTTAAGCCTGGAGCGGCTGGTAGAGAGGCTATATGTTGTTACAGGATTTTTTGCCGCTATTTTGCAGCAGGGCGTTGCTATCGGTAGAAGGGCGTCGTCCAGGGTATGGATTGGGTGCAACCCGATTGGTTGTGTACCAATTGATTTGTTTTTGTTTGTCCGTGTTTTGAAATGTGCTGAGGTCGAAAATTTGTCCATTGCGAAGTTCCAGAATGTATCGCTGTGGAAGTGAAATCTGTGACGATGTTCGGTGTGTCGCCGTGACACATAGATTCCCCGTGGGTTCTTCTTTTCTTGGAGAAGGAGAAAAAAAGAAAAAAATTGAATGAAAAAATATATAAGTTTTTTTTTTCAGAAAACCCGGTGCGATAACTGCGATGATTACGCGCAGTCCATGAGTCGTTGTGTGGAAAAACGTGACTCACTAATGCTCAAACTAAGTCGCGATCAGATGCGACTCGCGAAAATCGAACAGCATGAGAAGGATTCGTATGAAGCGGATTGGCGCCTAAAGGAGTTGATGGAGTTCGGTCGCACTTCGTCTGAGGTATGGCTGAGAGCAACAAAAAAAAACTAGAAGAACATTTCCAGTTTGTCTCACTGTTGATTTATCTGTTTTTTTTTTCAGGCAGCTTCCTCCCTCCCGACTTTTGTGCAATGATCCTACAAAGCCCTTTATAGAGAGGAGCACACTCCTACGGATGTCTATGCTGTGGGAAACCGCGGTGGTGTGGAGCTGTACGTCGCTCCTTTATACAAGACCATGAGGTCTTCCGACCCTGGTCCCTCTGTTTAATAAACATAATGCATAAAGAATGTTGTTCTGTGATTCAGTGTTATCTCCGTGGCGGTCTTCTTGCGTGCTTGTGCTGCCGCTATCTCTAAGCGGTGGGTGGTAAGTGGGTCATGTGTGCCCACCACAGTCGTCGGCGCAGCGCTATCTCACGGAGCATGCCCTGTGGACTGCTAGCGGGTCACAGCACAGAGGGATAGCACTATCTACCCTTCTTTTTTTGTTTGTTAAGGCCTTTCGCTTTTAGTTTTACGACGACTAATTGGCGAGAGTCCTATTTCACTTTTCGACAAAAAAAAATATAAAAAATAAATGTACTAAATATTGGGAGGAAACTGTAGGTGGTCGAAAGCTGTGCAATCGACCCCAGCTTCGGAAAATAAAAATTAACATTAAGGAAAAAATGTTTGTCAAAAAAATATGGGAAAATAAAAAATCGATTTGGTATCCTGGCTTAGCGTGTCGTTCTCTCGGCGTTTACGCTACGTCAGCCGTTTCCGTTTTCCGGCGTTCTGCGTCTCGGCGTTCACGTCTCTCACAACCTAACTAGTGGCGCAAGCACAAGAACCTTGTGTCCAGAAAAAAATATATATTCAAAAAAAATCGCGAAATGTGGGATCTCTGGACTATTGATAAAATGTTAGTGAAAAAAGGTTAATATAACTCTACTGAATTGGTAAGTATTGATTTTTTAAGCGCTATTTTTTCTAATCTTACCCAGTATATTACAAAAAAATCTATGCCTTGCAATGCATAGAAAGAGTCATCCGACTATGTTGAAATACTCACCCATCCGGTCGTCGACATCGGTCGTCAGGTGCCAGCAGGGTGTGGGGGATAATGAGGGGTAATTAGAGATCGCTCAGTTAAACGAAATTGGAAGAGAAAAAAAATTAATCTAGAATTTATAGAAATCTCGCCGAGATCTCCATATCAAGTTGAAGGAGAACTCTTCCCTACTTGAATCATCCTACGGAGTTCTATTCTATTCCTAGGTTACAGAACACACTACTTAGTATGTATATTTATTAGTATCATACTGTATGGTTAAAGAGGGGAAGAGGGGTGACGTGGGGTGAGAGGGCTGGCGTGCCCTCTCATGGGAATTTGACGGTACCAGACTACCCTCCGGTGTGGGTGGCGTAGACGTGACTGTCGGTGGCGTAGCCCGGTGCCGCTATCTTGCAGCAGGGCGTTGCTATCGGTAGAAGGGTGTCGTCGTCCAGGGCACGGATTGTGTGCAACACGACAGACTAGACCATACTAATTGCTGCGCCAGGAGCCCCCCCCCCCCCCCTTACCCGGCCGCAGGACGAGACTGGAGGGAGAAAACACGCTACACTCGGTGGTCCATCTCGAGGACTTACGTTCACTCGCCCTGCTCATTTCTTGCCCCGCGGAGTTACGTTACCACGGATCCCCTAAGGCCCTCCTGCTTCGACTGGCGGCGCTATCTGTAGCCTGTTAACAAGCATCACACGAACTCGTCTTGCTTTCGTGTCCACGGGTCAAATTCGTGTACACTCGAACGCCTTGGCCCATGCGCTCAATACGCATACGATCCACATCGTGCCCGCTCGCTCACTCCCCCACTGCTACACTATACGATGGACGTATGATGTTACTACGGATGACTTCGGCACACTAACACAGTTTGTCTCAAATCCGTTCATGAGTACAACGTTCTTCTACGAACAATACAACAGCGTTTAAGCACACGATAAGTTAGAGTCCCTAAATGTCAACGTGGTCAAACCTATTCGAAGGCAGAACGACAGCCTCGGTTGAGGCGTAATCGTGAAGATTCACGACACTAATCCCCATTCTCCCTTCCCTTTGGACACCCGTTTTACCCTTCGAATGCGAATGTTCAGAGAGTTTTCGAATATATTCGAATTCGAGTACTCGAAAATTCTGAGCATCGGGAACCATCAGAATATCGAAAGCTTTGTGACAGCATAGCTATAGAACACGCTTAGTGTAGACCTCTGATATCCAGTAGATTTAGGAAGCATATCGGAACTTGAGACAATGGAGTCTCACTTAACAGTAGCGCAACACCACTAGTGAGTAACACGGCCGATCTCAGAGGATTTCAGATCAGACCGTCGGACTGGAGTCGAGCGCGACGCTTTCGAAAATGTCTGTCCACGAACAAGAACGGAGGCAGCGGACGGTTGACATTTCTTCTACCGTAATCCGCGCGCAATATGTGCTTGTGGTGCAGTCACGGACGCCCGGGATGACGTACGAGTTGACGCCTATATTGCATTTTTGTGGCGATAAACACGCAGTTGTGGTGTGCGAGCCAAATCTGTACGAAGAAAAAAATTTTGCCTGTCAGATAAAGAGGGACCACCTTCCAAGAAACTTTAGTTACACGGACAAGGAAAAACGAGACATGAGGTTAATGAAGAAGGCAAACAAAGGCGCAAATAGCGTCGGAGGGGGTCAATATGGCCTGCCGCGGCGAGCAGCGACGGCGAGTAGCTACATACAGCGCATGGAAATGCATCTTATCTCCTTGTTTCGATTACCTATCCGTGTCTTATCTGCTTCCCGATTGGGCAGGGGAGGGAACTCCAGGATGTAGGCAATCTTAACACGGGCGCGTCACTCGAGCAACACCCTGGAGTCCCTTCCCTTCCCCAAATCTGTGCTCTCCTCCGCTGAGGCGATTGACTGATGTGAAATCCGTAGGAAACCGTATTATTCTAGGTCAGTAGAATAAGCATGTTTCGGAGCACGAAATGTTTCTGACTAGTGTTTCGTGCGGTTTCAATTTCATTGCAAAGAAATCAGTACCAAAAAAGGCTTTATGAGTCCATTTGCATCTACTAACACATTGGTCTACTAACACAGAGTGGCAACGACATCGCTACACTCTGCGATGGGTAGCCGTGAAGACTACGAAACGATTGAAATGTCAGGCGTAAAATGAGCGTTTCCACCTACCATCCTTATTGGCGCAGAAGACATAACAAAAGTGAAGGGTGCATCCCTAGGTCCATATGTTGTTACTTGATGCCTTTCCATAAGGCGCCTTTTATACTCGCGCCGCCGCGCGGCGCGGCGTGATGGCTGACATAGCTATCGATTTTTCGCGCCGCCCGGCGGCGCCGCATCGCATTCATACTCCGCCGCCTCAAAACACCACATTTGACGGAATTTCGGGTTACGGTATTCGGCGAATCGCGCCGCTGAAGGGAAGGACGCGGCGCGGCGCGATCAGCTGCGGCAGACTAGATGTGGAGTGGGAGATTCACCACCGAGATGAATCATTTTGCTATGTCCTCCTTGTTTTGGCTCCTCAACTAACAAAACAAAGAAGGTGTTGCAAAATAATGGCACTATTGCACTTTCAGGACTCCAGAGGTCGAAAAGGTATTTTCGACCAAACTTCTCCCGGGGGTGGAGTTATTTAGGGTGCTGATCACGAATCTGACATCCGTTTTCGGTGACCATTACCTTAGTCACCCGTACCTTTCGTAACCTAGGAAGGGAATGGAGATCTGTAGACACTCACGAAGTTTTACCTACTACGCTAAACATATGTTCAGCGAACAATGACCACGGAATGGCAAGACGAGAGATAATTCTGAGCGATTCTCGACAATGAGCACCTTCCAGCAATTTTACTTTTGAACCCGCACGTTTGCAAAATAAAGAGTCGTTTAGTGCCACTTGCATTGCAGGGGACTCGACCCAATACCACACTCACCAATTTCAACTGTAGGTTGAGCAGACGACTTCCACCCCAGCTTTAAGAGAGGATTCGTCGTTCCCCACAGGATTCCCACCATCAACATTAGCCAGATGCATTCCCCTGAACGGCCAGACGAATCCTTTCTGTTTTGGTTCTTCAATGACTCATGGACCGTCTCTTCCGTCGTCCTTTATGGCGCACGGAACGTAGTACGTAGAAGTTGGTCGCCGCGCGTCGCTGGCGCTTCCCTTTCTAACTACAATCGCGCAGCGGCGCGTCAAATTCGGGCGCGGCGCGACTGGCCGCGCCGCGTCTCGAATTGACGCGCCGCTGCGCGGCGGGAGTATAAAAGGCGCCTAAGCTGCGACCTGGCCTCTCAAACTTACTCTTCAGAAGCTTTTTCCCGGAAAGAATCCAATATTTGACGCTGACCCAGGCGTCATCTCGGGCGTCCGTGACTGCACCGCAAGCACATATTGCGCGTGGATTACGGTAGAAGAAATGTCAACCGTCCGCTGCCTCCGTTCTTGTCTGTCCACGAACGGCAGTGCCAAAATAACGCGCCCCAATGTCAAGAAGACAACCCAGCGCGAAACCGGCGATTTCAAACGGCTCTTCTGAGCGCGCCACTTGGCCTCCTTCGTTCGCTGGGGATGGAGGGAGATTATATAGTGGTTCCTGTCGGTGAAGAACACTTCGCTCCGGTTATTGCGAGAAGGGATGAGATCTTCAGTCGGGTGGAGGGCATTCTACCGGCAGCAAAACTCGACAAAGGTGTGTTTAGGCCTTCAGTCACATTTTCATCTTCTCAAACGGTCGTTTCAGTGAGCCGACGTTTTAGTGAGAAACTCGGTCAGGTGAAGCAAGTCCTCAGCGACTGCACAGACTTGGAAGCGGAGCTTCGCGAACTGCACTCGTTGGGTCGCGTATTTCTCGGTGACGTTCTCAGGGTAAAGCGAAGTACATTTTCTTTGTCTCTGTTTGCTATACACCGTTATTGTGGATCGTTTTCACTATTGAATTCTGCTTCGAAGCGAATGCAGGTGAACGATTCGCGTTTCGCTTGCTGAAGTTGGACTTCGAGCGAATGTATTGCTCTCACACATTCAGGGGACCAGGTTTGATTGCATTTAAAGAAAGGTAGTAAAGAAGCGATTGAGGGATCATCATCGGCTTCAAAACATTTTGTTGCTATGTGTGTTTCCAATAGACTCAGGCAAAATGTCAGTTGTCCTACTCGCGCTAACCACTTACTGGATTTGATTCTCAGTAGTCGTGCAGATCTCATAAGTGATGTCAAAGTCGCTTCACCTTTTGGCTCTAGCGATCACGCAAGTGTTACCTATGCCATAAGAGTCTCCGGACAGTCACTGAGCGTATGCTTCCGCAGGTGCTATCGAAAAGCAAATTATGACGCTATCTGCCACTACCTGATTTCACTAGACTGGCGGATTCTTCTTGAGAATTTCACAAATATTGATGGTAAATACGAGTGCTTCCTATTTTTGCTGCACTACTGTATTGAACAGTTCGTTCCTTTTGAAAAAAAGTCCTCAAATCATGCCATGCTCCCTCCAAATCTCCTCAGGCTGCTCAAGCTTAAAGAGGAGGCTTGGAGAAAGTCACAAACAGACCCTAGTTCAGAAAATGTTGAGGATTTCAAGGCTATTAGTAGCAGGTTTGATCGACTCCAAAGAAAATTCAATAACTATTTGGAACGAAAGTCTCTTCAGAGTCCGAGCAAGTCCTCCTTTCACAAATTTCTAAGTTCTAGATTGAAACGGCATATTCAGATCCCCGCTCTGAAAGATGAAGATGGAAATACAGCATCAACTGACTCGGAGAAAGCAGAAGCATTAGCAAAAATCTTTTCAAGATCATACTCTGACTATTCTCACGATTATTCTGATGAGCCGTTCACCTGCGTTCCATGCACAAGGGATAGTGAGGTGTGGTTCCATAGGGATGAAATCTATGGGATGCTATGTAACTTAACTCCATCTTTTTCTTGGACACCTGATGAACTTCCTCCTTATTTCATCCGGAACATTGCCGTCGCAGTGGCTTATCCCTTAGAAATAATATTTAATTTTAGCTTCATGCATGGAGTAGTGCCAAAAAGATGGAAGCACTCGTATGTTACACCAATACCAAAGAAACCGCCCTACACAACGGCAACAAATTATCGTCCCATCAGCATTACTTCTGTGTTTTGTAGGGTTTTCGAAAAGGTTCTAAAAAGCGCTATTGTGAAACATGTCGAGTCTAAAAACGTGTTACCGGAAAACCAGCATGGCTTCAGAACTGGGAGATCCACAGAAACGGCTATGCTAGCAGCGCTCAATGATTGGATGAAGGCTCTAGACCAGAAAATAAATGTCGATGTCGTATACTTCGATTTTACAAAGGCTTTCGACAAAGTCTCGATTGACATACTGTTGTCGAAATTGCGACGAATAGATTTGCATCCTCGTATAATTAAATGGATCGAAGCCTACGTGGTTGGTAGATCTTTTCAAGTTAAAGTCAATAACACTCTCTCAGAATCTTATCCAGTTACCAGTGGTGTGCCGCAAGGAGGAGTTTTGTCACCTATTCTTTTCATAATATATACTTCTGAAATACCTGAGGCTATTGAAAGACACGGTGTATCATGCAAAATGTTCGCTGATGACATAACTATCTATAGAAACATTAAGGGTATTGCGGATAGTGCTTCACTTCAGTCCGCGATAGATATAATTGCCGCATGGTCAGTCAAATTGAAGCTTCCACTGTCTGCCCCCAAGACTAAGCTTCTTCGTCTGGGGTGCCCCCAAGGTAGGTATACATACTACGTTGGTAACACCCAGCTTGAAAATGCAAGTTTAGTTCGCGATCTCGGTTTTCTCATTGATTCTAAGCTTACATTTGATGCCCACTGCCACGACATTTCGAATAGAGCAAACAGAGCTATCCATAATATATTCAAATCTTTGCAAACGAACTCTGTTAGACACCTCGTTATGGCCTACAAGTACTACGTAAGGCCCACTCTGGAATATGGGACGACGGTGTTTAACCCGTCTTCCAAACGGAATATAAGAGAACTGGAAGCAGTGCAAAACAATTTTACTAGGAGGCTTTGGATAAGACTTCATGGGTATGAGTACTTCGCCATCCCGCCTGCTCCCGCACGTAACAAAATTTTCAATATTTCGTCATTGGCGTTTCGAAGGAGAAGATACGATCTTGTCATGGTTTACAAGATGCTAAATGATGAAGTCGCTCTTCCTCCGGAATAGTTTTACAGTATTCTGCCTTCCACCACCAGAGGAGCCAATGCAAAACTTCATTTTACAAGGTCCAAAAGTTGTTTGCGAGCTACATTCTTCACCCAAAGAGCTGGTTCGGAATACATCAAACTAGAAAAGAAGTTTCCAATTCCAAATTCCCTAAGTGCATTCAAACGATTATTAGACAGGCACTTCCAAGAAGCTTGAATGATTATCGAGTTCTTGAACTCATGATTTATTTCGCCGTTCCTCTTCTTTTTTTTTTGTATGATGGTTAAATTGCGTTCAGTTCAGTGTTCGTTCGTTTTTTTGTGGCTATTCATATATGTGTTGCTGTATCTAGCGTGGATTCCACGTACAAATAAATAAATAAATAAATAAATCTATACTTGTCGAGAAGGAATGGTGCGAATCATTAAATCACTGGCACTATTTCCAACCAGGTAACCAAAAATAGCAACAAAACCGATAACGTAAGTATGGCAGCAGTAGAACGGCGATTAGATGAGCGCTCCAGTGCTATTCTTCCTATTGTGCTCTCAGTCGAAAACTATGTACTTCAAGCGCAAATAGCGTTTGGGAGGATGAAATTCCAGAGGTCGGCCATTAATAATTGCTCTTCGTTGGTCTCGCCGACATGCGCGCTACCAGTAAAGGCTGCTCTATCTAATTTATTTAACTCATCAGTCCACAAACTTCTAACGGTGGCTTTAAATCCACTTCCAGACTTTTAAAAATCGGGTTTTTTCTTAAACTTAACTCTTACCGTTTTTTTTTTCGCACTAAGCACTTCCCATTCACTTTTCTTGTTCATTTTGTGCCTGTAGTCTGCTGATAGGTGGACGACGCCTGTTTCCATGGAAGATCCGCCTAGATTAGCTTGCTTGAATGTCCTGCTTTTTTCATTTTGTGGCGCGTCTTATGACGTATTCAATAAATAAGAAAATAAATAATTTAGAACACAAATATATTAGCGGTGTCCATGATTTCAACTGCTGAACTTCACATTCATAGGGAGGTGTTGGTGACTTTCATTACGAATCTGACGAAGTTACTCGTAAAGTCATAAATGATTACTTGCGCAGTGTTTGTCACCTCAAAAAGAAACTAGAAACTTGGAAAGGACGTTCGACTAGATGAAGGAAGCCAGTGATGCAGCTTTTTCATAGTGTCAATACATATGCTCCCAGCGACTACCCTAGGCAAAGAAAGATAAGGCGAGGCTCATCATCCGCACCCTTTACAACCTCCCTCGCTACCCCTGGTCAAGCCTGGGCTATGTCGGTGAACTTGATCTCGGTTTCGCACTCCGTAATCTACTACATTACTAACTAGCCTACCGTACAGTGTTCGATGGAAATTGGAAACCATTATCAGATTCGTGATAAGCACCCCAAGCTGAAGTGGATATCCACAAGAAGAATGCACAGTGGTTTGCAGCGGTTCGCTGAATTGGAAATGGAAAGGGTCATCTTGCCATCCATTCTGGTGGGCTAGGTGGCGTTGAGATGAGGAGAATCCGTCGCGCTCTTTCGCGCACGAAACGGATTGCTCGGCAACCCCTGTGAAGGGAAGTTGGTCTCCAATGTTCTGCTGCAAACCCTTCTTTATTCTTCTAGAATCCCATGTCGCACAGTTCACGACTGGATTCCAAGGAAGGGACAACAAATGACTTCTCTAAAAAACGTGTCGTGTGTTGTGTTGTATTGTATTCAGTACGGAAGGAAAAACTGTTTGGAACACATAGACTGACTCACAGAAATTTGTCATTGCTGACGATAATTTATTACAGCATACAGTTTTAGGATGCGAACATTTCCGTTGACTATGGACGGAATACTAAAGCTGGAACAGCTCTGAATTGTCCAGTTGCTAAACCAACAGAGTGCATGCCCGTCGAGAGCTCGGAATGTTCCAAAGCGCCGTCTAATGCCGAAGTATGTCTTTCTGGTCTGCGACACGTCACGAGCGTTGTCTTTCGCGCAGTTCCTATCTTGCTGAGGAGCGATTTCTCAATTATGCAGTTGTTCTGAGTGGTTGAAAGCCGCATATAGTTGTGATGAGCAATGAGAATTTAGATCGCTGGAGACGCGCCTAGCAACGCCATTATTCCTTCCGTCACCTCGGAAGAATTCGAGACTATCCCGAAGTACATGCGTGGTCGAATGACAATTTCTGAGTTGAATGAGGTTAGCATTTCGCTTTTCGTTATTGCTGAACAAAGTGGACTACGGTATTAACCGAAGCCTCTTACATATTGAGCTAGGCACATTGGTATTAGGCTGATCCGAAAGTCTTGAACCGTTGGGCCTCTTGATTTTTGATTTTTTACAATGAAATTTGTTCAAGAATATTATCATCACCGCTAGGCACTACTGTCTCCCACCCAGTGGCCACGTCAGCAATCCCCTTCTTGGCGCTAATAGGATAGCCCTACACAACGTTTTGTGTCGCAGGAGACTAAAATTTTAATGCATCACTGAGGTGTCCCACCCTACGGTGAACTGAGGTAGGCCATTTCTGATATAACTGGACATGTACGCGCCTTCATACCAGAGTGAGAACATGCACTGAGTACATGGTGACCCCCCCCCCCCCCCCCCCCGGAGCCTATTTGCAACTCCTCTTAGAACTGCGATGACTGGAAGTCAGAGAATTTGCTGACCGCGCTCTCCACATCTTCATCTTCGGTGATTGTCTTATTTGCTATCAATGCCTCAAAAGAGGAACATCAGATAGCCAGTGAACGTGGTGCGCAGTCGGAGGGAGGAGGAGGTGCTGGCTGTCGTGTGCACACGAAACCTGATTTTGGTTCGATTTCCTGGAAAGGAGACATTCTTGGTGTGAAGGCCCGATTTGGCAGCCCTTTTCTGTATCCGAGGGACTCGAGGCCACTGAGGGCTGTTGTATGGGTGCACCCGAGTCTCGTCGCAAGGCTGAGGGTAATAACCTGTTTGACAGGAGCAGGAATGCTAGGACTGTTCTACTGCGTGAGGGGACCTACACAGAGTTTGTCTTCGATGTTCGGGTCCTGTCAATGCGCTGTTGATGTTTCAAACTCTTACCATCGCTCCGGTGTCTTGACGCCGCTTATAAAAGTCGATCACTGCTCTTGTTCACATCATGATTAAGGTTAAGGAAAGCAACGTGGTTATACACCTCTCAAGAAGAATTGATCTACGATTACCACATGGTAGATCGTGATTACCGATCAGGAAACAAAGTTTTGGAACCTTCGCAAAATCGGCTTTTTTACCAACCTTGTAGAACTTGAATAGACTTTCGAGTTCAACAAACGCTTCCCAAAGCAAAGTGCATGTTCTTCACGTTAAGCAAGTCACTTTAAAAATAAGTTCAAACTTTTTGGTTTTTAAGATTTTTAGTAACGCTTGCGAGTCCAGAAATGATTGCAATATTGAACTGATCATAAAATTTTAATCATTTGTAGGAAAGTGAATGTCTTGAGCTTTTCTTTTAAAGCGTAAATAGTAAAAATTGAGTGTGTCATGAAAAGAGGTTGTGCTATGCGATTTTCACCTACCCAGTGATGATCATTTGTTTGGTGAACATTGTTTGTGTAGCTGTGCGGTTTAGTATTGCGTCTTTGGATATTTCTATGATGAACCGCAGATTTGTGTGTAACTCCACGTTAGCACCATTTGCGCTCTCAATCAACTGATGGTGAGTGTCGCAGTGTACTGAATAAACGCATGGTGAAGGGTATGTGACGCAGTCGAAAGTCTTCATTCATTTCAAAGGAGCTTTAAAACCTTCGAGTAACAAAAAAATCAAAAGATTACAACCGTTGATGCAGTGAGGTCTTTTTTTTTGTTGAAATTTTCTCATGGAGGAAAGGCTTTGGAAGATATTTGAGCAGGATGTCGATTTAGCCTGTCCAAAGGTGTGTCGTGTTTGACGTGAAGTGCATATTTATTGCTTTAAAAGAGGTTCAGCTTGACCTGACAGCAGTCTAGTTCGTTTTCGAAAAGTTCTGTTTTATTGTCTTTGTTTATTACGATTGCATAAGGTGACTGCGTTAGAAAGCACGAAAAATGAAAGACATTGCTCGTGCTTGATATTGCATTGGTTGAGCGGAAGAGTGTCCAGTCTAGGGCGGACGTTCCGTACTTGCTAGGCTTGCGATTTCAACGTGTTTCATTCGAAGCTAAAAGTTGTGTCCTTTCGAAAGTACGTGTGTGTTCTTCTTTAGTTGTAGGTCTCATCAGAGTAGTTCCATGATTGTATTCTCTGTTGAGCACTTAAATTTTTGTTTATTAAACTTTTCTGAGCATTTCACTAGCATTTTGAAGAACTGGAATGCCACTAGCGAGTATTCGTAGTCTACTTCAGATCGTCTCCAAATTCGATGAATTCCTGTCATTCAAGCGACGAATGCTTAATGCAAATTTCAAGAAGCTCACTATGAAGGACAAGGATCAAGTTAGCAAGTGGAGGGAGGAGGTACCCAAATTTATAGCTTTTGTCTTCAATTCCACACATTTTTGTGACTTTTGGCTCTCGCTTAAAGCCTTTCCGGAGGTCTAATGAGGCCGTATTTTTTGTTGTTGACGTCTTATTTAGCGCCGTTTTCTCATAGGTGTGTTTTGATCTGGCCATGAGAACCTTTACCTGCAACTATCTGCCGATTCTTCATTAATCGACTAATTTGACTGGCGGTCTTGCTTTATGCGACAATGATTGTGGTCATTGTTGTGTGCTGTGGGGGAACTGAAGCATGAAGCTTGTGTTGTAGTATAATATTGGGCTCTTAGAGGCGGCCGTGGCTTGGACTTCAGACTTATTACAATGTCCTGAATCATTGTGGAAAGAGTGTAGGAAAAAATTCAGTGAGAGCACTGTAAATAGAGCTCAATCTAATTCTCCATCCAAATTTGCGATCAAGCAGTGTCTGAATGGTAGAGAACAAACAGCATCTTTCTTGGAAGGGAACGCTCGAGTAGCACAGCTTTAATATTAATGGTAAGGTCATTTAAACGTGCGGGATCCTGTTCTTCTGGCTTAGAGAAGCCTCAATCGAATGTTTATCACATTTCATTAAATGTGGAGCGGCTAGTGCGGGGGTTGTATGCAGTTAAACTATGAAGGGCGGCACCACTCAATCCTTTTTCGGATGCGCCGCATACTCTACTTCCGAGGGATATCGTGGGGGCGATTTGAATGCGTATTTGGTATGTACGAATTGTGATGGCCAGCGGATGAACAAGCCAGGGCTTTATCCTTCGCAGACAAATCTGGCACCAATTCACTGACCCCGGAGGGAGAGGCTTGGTTGTCCTGGGAGGGAAATGCGAACCAAAAACTTGGTACCGGGTACACACGACAGCCGGCACCTCCTCCGACTGCGCTCCACGCGCCCTGTGTGAGATGGTTAGGGATAGCAAATGTGTTACAGCAAATGTGTTAATGTGCTGTTACAGCATGTTTTGTGGTGATCAGAACACTTACGGCAGGCGTCACCCAAACCTGCTCTTCGGGAACGAGGCTAGGCCTTACATCACCGGCTCAGTTTGATGCTGGTTGTTCGTTCCTTCGAGGATGTCGCGGATTGCGCACGCAACATCCGCAGTATCCTTGTGGCGACGACCAACCAGGAGCCAGATTCATGCACCGCTTTCCGGCCGGTAACGGTGAAAATACCGCCAAGCATAATGTTAATGAATGCCATATCAGGAGGTTTGGCGGTATTTCCATTGTTAGAGGATGGTAAGCGGTTGACGAATCTGGCCCCAGCACTTACCCGTCATATCGGGATGATCCCTCCGCTCATATGGACGTGGAGCCGATTAAACGGATAGCCTTTTAATCACAACAAAATATCCTACAGCAGAATATGACTTCATCGAATGCGCAAATACCCAATAAGCTTCTGTAGACTTCATCCGCTGCAACGGAACTATCCAAGAGCACTTTAAAACTTCATGTAACAATAATTGAAAATTGACTGGAATTTTGGAGACATATATGGCTGTCGGGGTCCAGACCTCACTCTAAATAAGCCTATGGGTAGCTAAAGGGGTTTTGGTGACGGCGAGAATAAATGGTCATGTCGTTATTTCGTAAAACTGCTATCAATTCCACGGTGCCACTCATTCTTCGGAGCTGGCGGCAAGATGCCTTGATAATTGCAGGAGCCTGCTGCAATTGCTGGCCAGCTGTTCTGCCAGGAGGCGGATGTAAAACCACAGTTGAAGGATCGCACGAGACTCCTTCTTCGTACCGCGTTGCCCTGCCTGCGTCACGTGAGGCGGATAAAGGAAGTCCGTGTCAAAGGGCAGCTCTATCTCCTTCCTATATGATCCCATATTGTATTCTCGCATTGAGTGCTACAAACAACGTTCTTTTATAGATGCATTCCGTGGTAGCGTGTGTAAGCTAGGGTCTGTAATTATTGTGAAAATAGGGGATGCGCTGCAACACTGGCTGCGTTGCAGTGTTAACTGTTCAGATTTGCTACTACTCGTTTTTTCGGCTCTAGTTCTCCACTCTGTGCACATAAGACGTATTTATTGGTCCTTTTTAACTTCAGCGACAGTATAACTGACATTCCTCATTTACTGGTGCCTTTTGATGTTTAACATTAAGATTCTATAAATAAGCAATTGCTTGTGTTTGATTTCGAGTTGCTAAGGATAATCCTTACGAGTATCTCACGTCGTTCTATTTCTCCTCGTATTTCGCGATCGCTACGTCAAGTTTGTGAACCATTGCAGCCCTTAAGAAAGAATGAGCGGGGAAAAGTATGAAATCAAGCGAATTCTGAAGGCGAGGAAGATGGAGGGAAAAAACAAAATGGAGTACTTGGTGGACTGGCAGTGAGTTTCCTTACACTGTTTCCTAAAACCTGACTGCTGATGATGTTGCACCTGATTGGGTTACAGACCCACATGGGTGTACGAACAAGACATGGAGGCTGCTTTGCTTGATGATTACCACATGACGATTGAGGTGCTCGGTCCCTTACATAGTCCAGAGAATCTGAAGAAGACTTCTATAAAGGACATGGATATGGTCCTTAAACGGTCAGTATCCCTTGTTACTTTTTACATCATCAGTCTATGTCAACGACTTGCAGACAGTCCAAGCGTGAGCAGCCCTCGTCCAATGAAGTGATCCTCGAACTCATGTCGTACGAGGAGGTAGATTATTGGTTTTGAACTTGAATGCTCGCTTATCCCTACCATCACTACTTATCACTATGGCCTATGAGCAACACTTCAGCAGGAGCGAGTCCAGCTCAAGCGCTCATCCGGTTTGAGTGTGCTTAATGCCACATCGTTTAGTTGTACTCGAAAACTGTCATCGTTGCGAAATTGTAGTTCGGCGTTACTACTATACGGTTACGGTAACGAATAAGGGCTGCTGATTGAAGTCGTTGTACTCCCCTCCCCTTCAAGGGTCCAAGCTGCCGCGGAGTGGTTCTAGGTGATCATTTATGGCCCTCCAATTACTCGAAAACTTGAGTGTTCAGTATGAGTTCCTAAAAATGGTAGCTCATCATGGCATGTTGTCACATAGCTGTAGTTGTTTTTGGAAAACAATTTGAACTTTTGTGGCAGAGAATGTGGCTAGACTAATGGTAAGGAGCAAAAAATATAAAAGTAATGTTCCCTGGAGGAAATAATCTCGGTTGTTCGCTGAAAATAAGTATTACTTTGAGATACTGAAATTTTCGAAGGAAGCTGTCACGAGCAATGACGGAAATCTTATGGAAGAGTAGAAGTTAACGCTATTTAATGGAGCAGTCGAGGGCTACACATGTGTCCGAATCTATGCGCTAACAACACTTGCACTACAACTCGGACCACGATACCTCGATTTACAATGTGTACAAAAATGGGCCCATCTTCTTCCATAGAATCTCTAGAGGCCTTGCTTGGAACGTATAGGTCCCTGATGGCGGTATAATATTAAGTAGCGTTACCTTTTTTTTCAAGAGAAGCGTTTTGTGTTGCTGTCGAAAATAGAAACGAAAAGCCCAAAATCTTGCGACTGTCGTTCCAGTCAGATTTTATATTATTGTTCTAACGAAACGGATCTTTTAGTCTATTCATTTTTTATGGATTGCGTTTGTGTAAATGTGCTCAATTTCTCTGAGCGTAGGTTGTCTAAACCACAAGTTGTGAGGATCTGTTTTGCAAACCTCTACGCATTGAGATTATCGCTTCAATGGCACACAGCAGCACGTCATTTTTCGACTTTTACTGTGCTTCACTCTTTATTGAAGATGGTATGATATGTTATAGGACTAACCATACCACTTACGAAGGACAGATATTTAACATAGAGATTCAAAGTTTTCATTCGGTTTTGTCAGACTCTGCAAGCAAATGATTCTCGGTGAATGCTCAAGTTACGTGCGATTGCAGTCCCCAATTCACGCCTTTAGTCACACGATATTAGTATCCTTTGTGTATTCAGGTGAAGAAGCTATATCCGGAAGAGCTCTTTGCCTACATGGAAGGCACCTTCAGTCTGCCTGATGAGATGTGTACCGAATACGAGAAGGATGATGCGGGCAAGAAGGTCTCCCGCAAAAAGAGGAAATCTACGAAGTAGGACTCTGTGAACGTTGTTTGTTTATCCGTCGGTCGCGTTGTCGCCTCTAATTTCTTCAACAATTCCTATCATAATAGTTCTACAATCTCAGAAGCTGAACATTTTGCATCTCACTAACTCTTCACTTCTCAATGTCTCGTAGGAGAACTGACATTACCAACGTAGCTTTGGTTTTTGGGTCGATTGCTGGTAGATTTCTTTAACTATTGTACGATTGAGTGAAACTTGTGCTCATCGACTTGTATTTTTCTTCAGAAGAACGGATCGCTTATCAATATTGTTAACGTGTGAACATAGTCATTCTTCCCATTGAGGGCCATTGGGCCGCACATGTATGATGATGAACCACCGGTGGAATGTTGAACACGTTTGCTAGTAGTAATGGTGGACAGCTCGAGCAAAGGGAAGAGCGTCATGAAAACAGTGTAGAACACTGGAAGCGTTACCCTAACAAAAAGAGGCCGAACAAAAGTACTATCTAAAAGTGGTACTGGCTAAGTGAGCATGGTGAGCGTTTGATGTAGGGTGCACTCATTCTCATTCGTTGGTGTGCGCTACCCTACCCGTCGCCCCAAGCCCTCATCCGTGCATAAGTATGAGCACCCTCATGTCAGTCAAACATGCCACTAAGCGAGTGCGTAAATGAAGTCCATCCGAGATCTATAAGTCGTAATTACGCAAGGACCGCCGAAAGTCATAAAAGGCATCCGACATGTGTACAGCAAAATTTCTGGAGCTTTTCTAGCAGGGGTAATACCTCATCAATATTTATTCGTTTACTTTCATTTTCAATCTAGGCTACACACTTCCTTAGCCCAACAGGACAATTTAAAATCAGTTGGATACATTTCTGGAGGAGAACGCGTTCCATGAGGGCGATAATAAAATATTGATTTAAACATTTTATTAAACTATCGGCTGTTCAAACATGGCTAGGCACAAGCTTTAGCATTCCTAGATTTCAAGTCTTTATATTGTCATGTTCATGTATTGATAACCAGTGCTCCGACACGCCTAGCCGCGTCTCTCGCACTTGCGTGCTTCGCGCGACCTTGCAATATCACTAACCTAAGGAAAGACCTTTGATATACTGCCGCGTCACGCAGGCGACGGGTCATGCTGTGAGTGCCAAATCAATTTTTGTGAAACTTAAAATCCTGCTGCGTATTTTTGCATGAATTTGTTCTTCACTTCCGTAAGTTTGTCATAGGCGTTCTCACGTTGGGCAACGTGTTCGGCACGTCTACGAGTCGCCAGGCACGTTGCACATCTACGACCCCCACCCCCTCACTTTCTCTCAACACACTCCTATAGAAACAAACAAACAAACAAACAGGCAGACGGACAAACGTCGGTTCTCGCTTAGGATAAGATCTACATTTAAACTGTTTGCATCCCAGCCTACAAATTTGAACGAAGAAACAATGAGTAGACGAGGGGTGGGGGTTGTAGTTGTGCAACGTGCCTGGCGACTGAGACGTTCGACGACTACGTGTTCTGCACGTCTACTGAATTCCCTCTTCAGCGGTTCCCCTTTATTGTCACCCTTTTCCGGTTTACCCTTCACTGGTCCCTCCCCCCCCCCCCCCCCCCCCCTTCGTCGGACCCTACTACTGCTCTCACCTTCACTGGACCTCGATATACTGGTCCGCTCTTCACCGGTCCCCATTACTGGTCCCACCTTCACTGGTAACACGTCGTCTGAATCCGGGCAGGCCTTTCGCGACATCAGTGACACTTCTTCTTAACCCAGGTACCTGATGAACGACGTCGGTGATATGTGTCCTCAATCCGGACGTGCTCTGAACGACATTGTTGACACGTCGTGTGAATTCGGAACCCCTGGCACGACATCGTGACACGTCGTCTAAATCCGGACAGGCCTTTCGCGACATCAGTGACACTTCTTAACCCAGGCACCTGATCAAGGACGTCGGTGACATGTCTTCTCAATCCGGACGTGCCTTGAGCGACATCAGTTACACGCCTTAACGCAGACACCCATACGCGACATCAGTGACACGTCGTCTGAATCCGAACACCCCTTTCGCGACGTGACACCTCTTCTCAACCTGAACGTCCTTTGTGCGACATTGGTGACATGTCTTCTAAACCCAGATACCTGTTGAAGGACGTCGATGACACCTCTTCAGAACTCGTACGCTCGCTTTCATGACGTCGATGACACATGTTCGGAACTCGGACCCCCTTTGCGTGACATTGGTGAAATGTCTTCTGACCCCTCTCAACACGACGACATAGGTGATACCACACAACTACAACCCCCATGCCCACACTTTCCCCAACACACTCCTCCAGCACTTCTGTGCAAACAAACACACGCACTCACCCACGGACAAATGACCGTTTTCGCTTATATATAGTAGGATAGGATAGTTTCTTATTGTACTGCATTCTATATCACGTATGCCTTATGCACCGTCAAGAAGTAAATAAATATATTTTGCCTTCAAATAGCGCACATACATGATGTCCCAACGAGGAGCTTGCACCGCTTGAATTCCCATCCACTTAGCCAGCCTTTATCTTCTGTCTGTGCACGGCAATGTTTCTACCCTACAGTCACATCAGAGCATCAGAAAACTGAACTGAACCGGAAATAGCAGCGCGCTAGGAGCGGAGTCTAGAATCTGCAATGCCCCCGACCCGTCCGTCTCCTGTGTGTATAAGAGAATGGTGAGGAAGAAACACACAGCAAGGTGACCGATCACACGAATTGGATAAAATATGCAGTACTTGGGAACAGTTAGCCGAAATAGTGAAAGTTGCGAGAAGAGTAAAAAGTAGTCCATGAGGAAATCCAAGGAGCAATGAACATGTCTTGATGATGGGTCAAATCAACGCTTGTCGATCTTGTTCGTAAATGAGGTGACAGTGAGAAACACTTCCAAAAGTAATTGAGAACATACCAAAAAGGTCATATGGGGATAGCATCCTCCTCAGGGAGACAAGCATTGTTTAATGGATGAGCGATATCACTCCACGCAACAAAACCAGCTTCTTCCACATCTGACAACAAGTTGAAAGCGGGGTTCTTCTCTTCCTGCGTCCAGGACGGGATGGGTCCTTCCGTTGGTTGTTCTTCCTCGGCCTAGGACGCGGAGAATGTACCCTACCGGAGCCAAAATTTATTCTTCATTTGAAGAAAAGCTAACAGTTCTCCTAGGTAGCAGAGAGACCACTCCCGGAGTCGAACCCGTAAGCCCGCTTCGCTATCCACTCGGACACTGCCGATACCGTTGCGAATGAATCACTTGAATGCACACTGCAGCTTCGTCTACGAAACGTAGGGATTGCTATAATCAAACTTTAAGTTGAGCTGCAAACATTTTGTAAGTTAAGTTCAGAGCACGACATGGCCCTTCCAAGTGTCACTTTTGCCTTATCAGCCGCCCTGCAGTGATACGGTTTTTTGCCATTTTCGGACGACCAAGTGGTCCGTAGCCAAAACGAGGTACAGTTCTGTGGTCCTCGTCCGATGTTCTACATAACCATATAGGTCACGTTGAGAATCTTTGGGGGAAGTTCATGGGCCTCCCTTGTCAGAGCTGATGAACTTCGTTTTCCTCACGTTCAGCCGCAGGCCGTTGTCTGCGAGGGCTCCTTGCCACAATTGCACCTTCTGCTCCAGCTCTTCTCGGCTGTCGGCTACTGAGACGATATCGTCCACGAAGAGGATGGTCCTGGGAGGGCTTTTCTCAAAGTGACTCACTATGCAATCAAGCGTCAGCACGAAGAGAAAGAGGCTCAGAGCCGACCCTTGATGCACCCCCACTGTGATATCCATCTTCTTTGTCATTCCTGTGGAGTTCGTACCGCCGCCTTCGAGCCTTCGTACATGTCCTTTATTACCGAGATCAGACCTTCCGGGACACCCCTCCCTCGAAGGGAGTTCCAGAGCACGCTCGGGGTAGAGTGTCGTAGGCTTTCTCCAAGTTCAGGAATGCCAGGTAACAAGGCCGTCGTTTCTCCCGATACTTTTCAATCATCTGGCGACCGATAAAGACGTCTCTCGTCTTTGGTGGATATCTCAGGCATGAAGCCCCACTGCTCCTGGGAGATGGCGACCATTCCCCTCAACCTCGAGTCGACCAGCCGTTCGTAGAACTTCATCGTATGTTAGATCAGTTTGATCCCGCGGTAATTGGAGCACTCGGACGCGTCGCCCTTCGGCTTGAAGATGGGGACTATGATACTGTCCCGCCAGTCATCCGGCATCTTCCCCTCTATCGTGACTCTGTTGAAGAACTGTGTCAGCCAATTCACTCCACAGTTTCCAAGCACCTTCTAAGCTTCTACTGGCACCCCATCAGGCCCAGCTGCCTTTCCGAGCTTCATCTTCGCTATAGCGCTACGAACCTCTTCCTGCGTCCAGGACGGGATGGGTCCTTCCGTTGGTTGTTCTTCCTCGGCCTGCCGACGAGGGAACTCCTCGTTCAGTTCCTTGAAGTACTCCTCCCATCTCTCTCTGACCTCGACCGGCTTCCGTAACACCCTACCGTCAGCACTCTTCACAGTCTTGACCACTCGAATGTCGACGCAAGCTCTATGCCATGCCTTGGCCAGCCGAATAGCGAACTTCCCTCCTTGTGGTTCATCCAGCTTTTCGTATAGGGCGTCCATCTCCGCGCTCTTAGCCTTTGATACAGCTGTTTTTGCCAGTCACTTCAGTTTGCGATAGATTATAAGATGCTCGGGTGGCCTTGTCTTCTGCCACTGCTTATAGGCCTCCCTTTTCCTTACCGCAGCCTGCACCTCTTCATTTCAGAACCATGCAGCCTTATTCCCTCTGGTTCCTCCCTTCATTTCGCCGAGGGTTTCCTTGGCACATCGTAGGATCGTTTGGGTCACCTTCCTCCAGGTCTCGTTTACGGGGCCGGTTGGATCAAGCAGACCTGCTTCGAGCATTACCCTCCTTAGCTCGTTTCGCTCTGTGCCCGCAACCTCAACCATCGGATTCTGGGTTCTGTTCTTACTTTCGATTTGCTGGGTAGAGGAATGTTAAGATCCGCTACCAAGGGCCTATGCTGTGATGCGACCTCTTCTCCCGGGAGGACCTTTACATCCCTGACGGTTTTCAGATCAAGCCTTCTCACCAGGATGTGGTCGATTTTTGTCCTTCTTCCTCCGCTAACATAGGTCACCTTCTGGCTCTACCTCTTCGCGAAGAAGGTGCTACAGATAACCAGGTCGTGGGCGACTGCCAGATCGAGAATTCTTTCTCCATCTGGATTCACCAAGCCGACTCCTTTACCTCCATAAACCCTTTCCACTCCTCTTCTGCAACTCCCCACGTGTCCATTCATGTCCCCTGCTACGTATAGATAGCCGCCTTCTGGTACGGAGCTTATTACCTCGAGCGCGAGGTAGAGTTCATCCTTGTCGTGCTCGGGGCATCCGGTCTGCGGAGCGTAGACGGGCGTGACGGTCCAGTAACCTTCGTTCGTATCCAGCCGCAGTGACATGATGCGGTCGCTTATCCTTTGGACAGCAGCTACCGAATGCCTTTGAGATTCAGCGATAGCTATCCCGACACCGTTCCTCTTCGTGTCCTCTCCGTTGTAGAACAGCTTGACCCATTCTCCGATCTCCTTGGCCTTCGCCCCTTTCCATCCCGTTTCCTGCAGGCACAGGACTTCTACCCTTCTGCGCTTCATCAGGTCAGCCACTTCCCTGGAGCTTCCGGTCCTTGTTCCCACATTCAGAATTCCCATTCGCACCAGCTTCTTTGGCCGAGATCGTTCTACCCTCGCTAGCCCTCGCATACTGACCACAGAACTCGGGCGGGGGTTTTGCGCGTCACTTCTGGGTGACGCCCTAGCCTTCACACTGATTCCATTGCGACTCTTGATCATGGTTTGTGACGAGTTTCTCCATCAGCCGACCTGTCATCCTGGTCCTGACGCTGGAACCGTTGCCATTTTTGCACTTTCTGCAGGGCATGGCGAGCCGGACATCACATGAGGAGACATCCCATACCGACAACCGCTTATGGTGTCTACCTCCTTTCTCACCCCATGCGAAGTTCGTATCACCCCTTTCTTGCCTTCGGGGTGCCCCTTTCGTGCCTTCGGGCGTGCTGTCACAATGTACAATGTCCTCACGTCAGCCGATAACATTCACCGGCAACCTATTGCTCTAAAAGGATAAAACCCATGTTTGGTGACAGCACTTCAGGCTGCATCATTTGTCGATTCTAGCGTCCCTTGTGCTTCCGCTTCGCTGACAATGCGTATGGCTACACTTCAGTGCTTCAGGATCCGAGCAGTTTAGATCTGAAGAAGGCGATACTGTAGAAGCGCCATAAAGAGAATATCTACTAATCTCCATGCCCTCTTATCCTCTAGCGCTGCGCACTTATCAAGATGAAGAGAACAGCTACTGTCGTTGCTTTCCGAGCAAGGCGAACAAGATTTGAAACGACATTCATCAGAAGCCTTCATTAATTACTGAGCGAATACATGGAATAGTGTTTACAGTATCAACAAGCAGATCACAACGAAAAGGCAATCATTTAGCCGTAAAGAATCGAATATTAGTAGAAGACGACTAAAGAGAGCAAGTCGACGGCACGTCCCGCTTACCCAGCCAGTCCTAAAGTCCGCCATCAACTGCTTAACGTAGGGTGTATCTGTACAAAGATGCTGACATCGAAATGAAGGTGCGTCGAGAAGCAAGTCTTCGGCTTGGTGAGCCACCAACATGTCGACTAGGATTAACACAATGGCCATGCGTTAGGGTGTTGGGTTGTTTCATTAAAACAATGCGGTTGCGCTTCCGTGAATTTCAAAGTAATAGGACTTCTGGAACTTTCTGTTCTGCGAGCTAAACCGTTGCTAGTAAACACGGATGAGCTAAGAGATTGAATGCTGTCGAGAGGAGCTGATGGATGATGGAAAGGTCGAGTACAGATTCTGTCATCTTGGGAGTCAAGATGCTCTGGCCTATTCCTTCTTCTTCTGCTGGGGACCGGTGCCTATAATGGGAACTCGCCATGTGAGGGGAGGATAGACGAAGTAGAGCGCGATGGTGGCCACATTAACCATAAGCGCCGCTACATTGGCGATCTGAAATAACGACAAGGTTTTGAGACGGTATTTGCATGCAGAAGCCACAGTGTACTCGCCGCGATGTACTGGTTGCCCGTGAGAATACCGAAGGCGAGCCATTGGACGATCAATAGGAACATGGCGTACTGGAACATTGCCGGCAGGTATTCGGTATGACCGAAGGAGATGGCTCGTTTCTAAGAGGAAGAGGAGTTTTAGCTGGCGTGCATGTGACGAGGCTGCTCTGTCACCAGAATCTTCGGCTTCGAACTAACAAGAACGCTCCAAAGAGTGGAAACTCACAATTTCGTAGATACCTCCAGCCAACGATGCGATCTGCGTTGCGGCCGCGATCGAACCCATCACGTCGGGGGCGACGTCGTGCTCTGAACACAACCACTCTCATGATCAGCAGTACTACCTGGTGGCGGCTACAGACCGTAACCTCAACGCCCGCTCGACAACCCACTCTGCGTGTCGACGTATGCGAAGATCAGCTTGACGACGACTCCGCATGCCAACAGTTGACCGAAGAGGTATCTCTGCAATGGGAACGCGTTCACCAGCAGCAGTACTGCAGGCGAGTCCTAGGAGCACTGTTAGCGGAATGCGCCGTTATACAAACGGCGCGAATCGATCTAACAGCAGTAAGGTTCAGTCCGCACCCAGTTCAGACAAGCCTTCGCGTGAAGCGTCAATGGTCGTCCATGGCTATAACAGTGGCTTGTCCACTGACAGGTATCGAATACCACTGTGGCAGCGAAACGACATTCAAGGTGTCTCCGCGGCAAAAAACAGAAATGTTGTGTTGTTGCATAGCGATTTCCCCAATTTGGGCTAATAGTTGCATTCAGTTCTTCCTCACTGGTAAAGAACAAAGAATTAGCAATATAAGTTTTCATGCAACTTCTGCAGAGGATGACGGGCTGTGAAACAAAAACTCAGCTGTGATTCTTGTCCCACACGAGGTTCCAGGTGGATCTTTATTTAACAGGGCCTGACGTTTCGACTTCTCGCCGTCTTGAGGGCCTAAACGCAGTCCAACAGTTTTTATTCGCGCTCTTTACCACCGAGCGCCTTAACCACCATAACATTTCGAACGTACCCTACGAACACAACGGGGGGACAAGTGGGAGAAACGAATCACCAAATGGATCTACCGCAAGGGCTGTTCGCCCGTGTTAGTCAACCAGTTGAGGCGAATAGGGCACACTGAACGACACTGTCGCTGACCGGTCCATCTACAATTCACAGAGAGACATAAACGGCAGAAAGTCACTCGACAAAGCAGCAACAGCATAGCAATCATTTCCATTGTTCATGACAGGATTTCTTGCAAAAATTTTGGAATTTCCACCTACGTTCTGTAAAGAACCTGCTCCTGTGCCTGACGCAGATTCTAACTTCAGAATTTTGTCATGTGGTGTGCTGTGAATGCTCAACCGCCGCAAGCGAAATCGTGATACTAACTTAAAACGTACTCAGTGGCAAGTACCTACACAATTACGTGAGCTAAGAATTAACGGCACGCTGTGAATCTCCGTTAGCGGTAAAGGGGGAGAGTTCGTTGTTATGCCGCAAACTTTAGATCGGGCTATAACCGAGCTTCGTCTTGGCGACACCTCCATATCGCGTTGCTGAGAGAGACTTTAAGTCTCCATGCAGACACTTTAGCCGTATTTGGATGACTGCTGGAAAGTCTGCCAGAATCGACAAGTTTCTCAGGGACCTTAGACTGGATGACTTTGTTGTCCGGTTTTTGATAGCCTGGTAAAACGAATAAGCTTTCCCAACTGGATTTGCAATCCACGTCGCTATACACTTATAAAATAAGATCCATTATATGATCAGCTATGTTGACGGATCAACCGATCGAATTTCTTAGTTCCTTAACAGCATTGTGAGCCAACTGCTGACCAATTTCCCCTCTCATCTGGACAAATTTCTTGAATTATTGCACAACCCTTAGCTTCGGTAGAAGCTATGTAATGTAATCGTTTAACAGCACGCCACTTTACACGAATGTCGAAGATGACACAGCGTTATATGAAATGCTGGATTTGCATGTGGGGTCATGCTGGCGGATCAACCTCTGAAATGTCGAAAGCGCACATCATGATTCCAGCCAAAGAGTGTTTGCATTGCAATATCTTTGAGCGATCGGTTCGTATTATTCCCAAGTGAGGGGATTGGCAACGAGGCAACGCTTAGCGCTGGTTCTTGCTCTCTTGTGAGTAGGATTGAATAACCGGTGCTTGACCGCTCACCGCTAATGTTCCGCGGTTGCAGAGATGGCTGCTTCATCGTGAACTATCCGAAATGGATGAGCGTTTTAGGTCATTGAACGAGCAATCTCAGTACAATAGGCTGACTCGAGAAACTCCGAATAGTGGTTGGCGCGCGAATCATGTAAGTAAAGGTGTCCGGTGAAGGAGTAGTTTAAATGGTACCGGAAAGCAAGCCCTAAGACCATTTCGATTCACGCAGTGTCAGCACACCTCACTGCTCTGAAGGGTGCCGTTGTCAGCAACGTGGAGTCGTTGCGACTGGCTTTAGATATAGCCATTTCGAACGGCTATTGGGTTTCAATCGTCATAGGAGAGCTTTTATCGTCATAGGAGGTTATCTTAGTGAACACTCCTAACGACAACATCAGGCGGCAGTTAGTTCGAAAAGACTATGATCAGCAGAGTATTTCGGGAAACTGCGTTATTTTCCCAAGTGAAAGTTTAGGCGACTGCTCAAAGATTAGAGCAATTTACCAGATAGAGTGCTTGGCATGTAAAGCCAAAGGCATCGGATAAACGAGAAGGGCTTTTGTAGTGCGCGTAAAGGAATATCTAACAGGTGAACGACGTGTCGCTAACCAGTCCACTTGGAAAGCCTAGAATTGAGGTGTATAACGGAAACGATTTTGAGGTGAATGTACCACTTCGGCCCCATGTAGGATGTATTTCGGCAAAGAAAGCGTTAGAGGCATTCTGGATTTTGACAAGAAATCCAGGAATCAACAATCGGAACGAATATCTTGCTGTTACGAATGACTTTCTGCCGTTCGCGACTCATTGTGAACTGCAGAAGGTCCGGTCGGCGACAGTGGTGTGCAGTACGCCCCATTCGCCTCTACTGGTTGACTAACACGGGCGAACAGCCCTTGCGGTAGATCCATTTGGTGAGTTCGTTTCTCCCACTTGACCCTCCGCTGTGTTCGTAGGGTACGTTCGAAATGTTAGGGTAGTTAAGGCGCTTGGTGCAGTAGAGCGCAAATAAAAACTGATGTACCACGACCGGACCTCTGAACATGACGAGAATTCTAAACGTCCGGTCCTTCTAAACAATGATCCATCTAAAAACCTAGTGTGACACAAAAACCCAACTGACTATCAATGCCGAGGTTTGAAGAAGAAAGAAGTTGGAGATCACTGAAGTCATTTTTGACATCACAGCAGTGCTTAAATGATTTCTTGAGCAGGTACTGCATCACGGCTTGTAAAAGATGCTAATCAGAGGATAACGGTGTTAAGGCGCTGTCACTGTCGTGAAATGTGGTCCATGATATCTAGATCATCTTACAAGTTCCGTCTACTCGGAGTATAACGGGAGGGGAAGCTTAGCTCCGATCAGGTCGACATCGATATCTCTCAACCATCAGAGCGATTGATGCCCACCTCAGCCGTCACACTGCTCAGATAAATTTAAGGAGGACAACGGAAGAGGTAGAGAGATCGAACCCGTCCTCTTGTCTATGGCTCTATCGATCCATTCTCTATTTTCGATCTTTTGATAGCTACAAGTAAAATAAGTAGAGGGAAAGAAAATAGAAGTGTGCTGTATATAAACGAAAGAGTAACTTTAAGAATCTTCAAATCCCCATTGGACCTCGGTGGAGTCCAATCCGCCACACTAAGGTGAGGGTCTTCGCACCCCATCGTTTGGTCTTTGTAGGGGCTCTATGTATGTAGTGTACATGGGATCCGAATTAATCATTTTCAGATATCAAACTCGGACTTACGATCCGAATCATCTAAAAATCCAGAGGCAGGCAAAATCGCCGGCATCAGAATCATTTTAAAATATGGGGCCCCGTGAAATCGCCGTTATCCTAATCATCCAAAAATCCGTGGTTCTGAAATCAGCGTTATCGAAATGATTCACCTCTTCGATATCCAGAGTTTTGGTCGGTCTAATGTATCGAATGAATCATTTTCGAATATCCGATTCAGATATTCCAATCCGAATCATCTAAAAATCCGGAGTCCGCGAAATCGCTGTTGACCGAATCATCTAATATGCGGGTACGCAAAATTAGCGTTTTCCTAATCATCTAGTTATCGGTAAAACCGAGCTGTGGCCGCGGCGTTGTGTCCACTATTCCATTCATATAAGTACAGCACCCGAATATCACGTTCATTCATACTGTAAAAACGACGTCAAAAACCCGACAAGAGGACATTATGTCACAAAAGCTATAAATGGTAGGAAAACTTATATTCTGCGCTTTCAGAAACTATGTACAGTGCCTGGAATAGAGAAAATTCATGGCCAAGAAAAACCAGATACGACCGACCAGATATCGGGGAAGCAAAATCGGCCATCCCATATGCAACGATCCAATAGTAGAAAGGGCCGCAAAACGGTTAAGCTAGGTCTACCTCATGTTAGACAGTGGCAATATCCATCTGGGAGTGACATCTGGCGATGTCCGTTCCTCCACGTGGTGCCACTGGAAACTACCCGCTCTGCGAGCTAAGCCGAACACGGATTGCAGGCGATAGGCCCTTGTGACAGGCCGGCCTACGAACACCCATGTCACATCACATGGTTCATGACATTGCAAGTTTTCCGTGATAGTGCTACGGCGTGTGCGGGAGCCGACGCGCACTTGCAGAGCCCGGCGAATGTGAGAAGTATGGGAGGGTCCCTGATGCGAGGACGGCATCGGGGGCAATAGTCCGAAAGTCCCGTAACGTAAGCAGGACCGGTGTGGCTACGTTGAATGTGGGTACGTTGACGGGCCGCTCGTGCGAGTTGTTTGAAGCACTGGAGCGTAGAAGAGTTGATCTCTGTGCGGTGCAGGAGACGAGGTGGTCCTGCCGCAAATCAAGGGACATAGGACGTGGCTTCAAGGCCGTTCTATATGGAAGTCCCAGGACCACTAGTGGTGTAGGAATAATCGTCTCCGTACTCGATTATAAGCGTCGAACGCTTTGACGATCGATTGATGAAGATCGTTGTCGCCGCTAAGGAGTGACTCTATCACTTCTTCTCTGCGTATGCTCCGCAGAGTGGCTACTCCGATCAAGCCAAGGATGAGTTTTGGAACTTGCTTGATGAGAAGACAGCAGAGGTACCGTCGAAAGATGTCATCATAGTCGCTGGTGACCTTAATGGGCACGTAGGTGCTACGAAAGACGAGTAAAGCTGTCATGGTGGTTTCGGATACGGATCACGTAACGCCGATGGTGAGCGCATTCTTGATTAGGCGGAATCGCACAAACTCACCATAGTGAACACCGTCTTCCGAAAACGCGACTCGCACCTTATCTCATACTACAGTGGGAGCTCCAAGTCTCAGATAGGCTTTGTCCTTCTGAGAGATCGCGACCGGATTCTTGTCACAGACGCGAAGATCGTGCCGTATGATGCAGTCGCCGCGCAGCACCGACTGCTGATCTGCACTCTGACGATCGTCCCTCCGAGGATGAAACAGGTCGAGCGATGCGGTGCTGGAAGAATCAAGTGGTGGCGAATGAGAGAGAAGGAAGCAGCTGTGATTTCTCGCGTGCGGTTACCGACAGTCACAACTCTCGACGAAACTTGGAAGAAAACGACCGACGCGATTCGTCAAGCTGCACAGCCGGAACTCGGAATTACGAAGCCTGGGCGACGGAAGGTCGACAAGCAGGCATGGCTGTGGATAGATGACGTGAAAGCAAAAGTGCGAGAGAAGAGGTCGCTTTATCACGTGTTTCTCGGCGAAAGGACGGCCGATAACTGGCGGGGCAGCCTGTTTCAAGTTTCATTTGACACCTTGTTTTACGTCTACTGCGCATGTAACATGGGTATATGCGTCAATAAATAAATAAATAAATAAGTACCAAGAAGCCAAGAAGGCTCAAAGAAGGTCGTGGCTGTTGCAAAAGCCACTCATTATGGAGATGTCAACGAGAAGTTCGAGTCGCGCGATGGAGAGCGGTATCTGTACCGACTTGCAAAGTGTCGCCATCGGCAGACCAAGGATATTGAGAAGTTTCTCGGCATCAATGATGAGGACGGTCATCTTCTCATGGACCGCAAAAGGCATTGAAGCGATGGCGCGACTACTTTGAGGAAATCTCTACAGTAGAATTTCCTCATCCAGCCATCCCTTCTACGGCTCCAATCCACGGCCCCGTTCAGAAGATCACCGTGGAGGAGATTGAAGCGGCTTTGAAGAAGATGAGGCCAGGCAAAGCGACTGGGTCCGATGACGTGGCAGCTGATTTATGGAAGTCCAAGTACTGGTACCCTGCTGAGTGGTTGGCGAAGTTTTTTAATCAGGTTGTGGCGGAGAAGAAGGTGCCTGAGTGTTGGCGCCAAAGTACGACGATCCCGATTTGGAAGAAGAAGTGCAGTCCTGCAGACAGCTCCAATTACCGTCCAATTCGCATGCTTTCGCACAGCATGAAGATCTTTGAGCGAGTTGTCAATGGAGGAATTCGGGACATCGTCCAGCTTTCCAGCAATCAGTGCGGCTTCGCGGCTGGCTGTGGCACCGTTGATGCCCGCCTCCTGATAGAGAAGCATCGCGAGAAACAGAATCCAATGCATATCGCCTTCCTCGACTTGGAGAAGGCCTTTGGCCGCGTACCGCGTGAAGTGACATGGTACGCCCTGCGACATCGTGGAGTTCCTTAAGAGCTCATAGAGTGGGTGCGAATTCTCTACTCTTGCCCAAAGAGTCGAGTTCAAGCTGCAGCTGGAACCTCGATGGAGTTTCCCATCCCTGTTGGGGTACACCAGGGTTCTGCGCTTTCCCCACTCGTCTTTGTTGTCGTCATGGATGCCGTCACACGAGATCTTCAGAAGCCCGTCCCCTGGACGTTGCTTCATGCCGATGACGTGATGCTCGCTAGCGAAGATAAAGCTGAACTAGAGCGAGAGCTGCAAGCTTGGTGTGATCGCTTGGAGCAATTTGGACGCAAACTGAACGTGAAGAAGACCGAATACCTAACGACGGACGTTACTGAGTCCAGCTCCATCAATGTTAAGGGCATCGAGCTCCCACGCACTTCGGTTTTTAAGTATCTGGGATCAGCAGTCGCGTCTGATGGCAGACTGATGGTCGAAGTGAATTCACGCGTGTGTGCAGCTTGGTCCAAGTGGCGCTCGTTGACTGGTTTGTTCTGCGACAAGAAGATACCAGAGCGCTTTAAGTCGAAGATCTACAGAGCAGTCATCCGGCCAGTAGCGATGTACGGCGCTGACTGTTGGCCTGCCAGTAAGGAAGTTGAAACGCGCCTCGGCGTCATGGAGACGAAGATGCTGCGCTGGACGGCTGGAGTCACGCACATGGACCGCATCCAAAACGATGTCATTCGGCAGAAGTTCGGTGTCGCGCCGATAGCTGACAAGATGCGCGAAGCTCGCTTGCGATGGTACGGTTCTACGTTTAAAGGAAGACAGCGTCCGCAAGATAGGCCTTAACTTCGAGGTAATAGGAAAGCAGCCTAGAGGGCGCCCAAAGCAGCGCTGGGCTGATATGTTACATACGGACTTGAAAGTAGCTGGTGTTCACCCCGACCTAGCGCTGGATCGGGAAAGGTGGCGTCATGACATCAGAGTAGCGGATCCCGCCATGAAGCGGGACAAACGCTGAAGAAGAAGAAGAAGAAGAAGAAGAAGAAGAAGAAGAAGAAGAAGAAGTGGCATCTCCTAGCACGGAGGTGTCACTACGCCTTCCAAGATGGCGTTTAGATCTCTGCAGAGCAGGTGATGAATAGAAAGATGTCCGCAGGTTCACAGTTATCTCCTGATTTTCATCCCAGGAAAGGAAAATGGAAACCTCTCGCATAAACCCGACAAAAGAAGATTTCTGGTGTTTCGTCTTTCCGAAATTGAATTTGCAAAACAAATGCCAATTTCATTTAGTTCCACAAATTTAGCTAGCAAAGGTTGGAAAGACTGACCCTTTTCGGTTGGTAGTACGCGAATGCTGAAATGTAGAAGATGAAGAACGCGATATTGATGGTGTTGATGGTGATGTTGGTGTTGTCGTTGGTCATGTAACCATGTCTCAACCAGCACGATGTCCTTAAAGAAAGAAAGCATTGAAATGAATGCATAGCCTTCGTTTTCCAGGCCAGGTGTAGGGACACGTGCCCAGGACCAGTGGTTGCCTCTTAAGTCCATACGGAAATGCCAGGGCGGATGCTTGCTACAGCCATAAAATGGGAGAGGTTTTTGTGAGCATTGCACGCATATTGACACGAAAGCGTTTTAATTTGCAACTGAGTCTCAGAACGGGTTGATATAGTGATGGCCACCGTTGGCCTGTCTTCGGTTTTGATGAGAGTGTCATACCCTTTTCTCGCGTTGCTCAATCCCTCTTGGGGTGCGCAACGAAACCCTAACCAGGAACCTGGTACTACCCACTTTTACAAGAGTACAGAGGAGGGAACCGTACGTGTTGCGCTCATTTTCATGGCGGGTTTCGTTTCACATTTCGTAATGCTGTGGTTTTGGCCTTTACGAAAATCCAATTATGCACCATACCTCCTCGGTTGGAGCAAGAGCGGGGAGGGGGGGGGGGGGGGGCGGAAGCAATTTTGAGGTGACAGCGCGCTCAAGCTTTCCTGAAGGGATCTTGATCGGTAGGCGCAAACATCTTATTTCAAAAAGACAGAAGGTTCCACCCAAAGAGCAGTTCTGACATAAGCACTAAACAAACAATGGACACTTCAGTAGCGCAGACCGATCTCAAGCAGTCATCAATCCGAAACTGGGGAGAAATTAACGGAGATGGCGCTTTCCTTGTGAAAACACGAGTTCAATGATTTTTGAGGGTTAACCAGCGGGGCGCGCCAGCACAGATGGAGGAGGCTCGGACTGTCGTTTCTACTGGATGGTTACCCCTTGGAGACCTTCCAAGCCTTCCATCTTTCGGGGTCAGTGATTGGACCCAGACTTTTGGAGTGGATAAGACGTTGATTTGTCCATCAACTGGCTTCCGCAAGTGATTTTATAGGCCAAGCACACATTCAAATGACCTCCAGAACATCCCGTAGAGGAAAATGCATCGCATCTCAAAAAGAATTGATTAACGCTGTCCTTTATCCTCCTTTCTTTTCCTTTAATCTTCTCTTCTTCTCTTCTTTTTATTTTTTTGGTGCACCCTGGAACTGGTAGTTTCAGCTTCTGTGCGATTTCCTAAAAAAAGTTCGGAGAACAAACGTCTTCGAGTGCTCCAGTTACGCGTAACTAGGTCAAGAAGCCACATTGATGACTACTAACGCTAGAGCTGGGCAGAAGGAAACGAGTGCATCGGGGAGTTTTCAACAGCATAGAAGAACTAGTGAAAATGAATGGAACGAACGTCCGACTTCGTGCCCACCTACTCGACTTCACGGTTCTTTCCGTGCTACGTATGCCACGGAAACCGCCCTACAAAAACAGGAGTAGCGCGCAATCAGCGTCGCAGCGAAGAATCGAGAGGGCGTTGCTTGGAGTGACACGGTCCAAGCAAGTCCAAGAAAAGCACTGAAATTCGGGGCTCCGCTGACGCCCGACGATCAGGGACGCTGTCGTCGAAAATTAGGTGGGCTGGCCATGTAATGCTTTTCGCAGGTACTCGCTCGACGAGAGCTGTCACAGACCGGATTCCGAGGGATGCCAAGAAAACACAAGGACGGCCACCAACGCGTCTAACTTCTTCGTAAAAGCCGTACGATATGACGACGGCGAGACGACGGTGTTAATTTGAAGAGCCCACGTGGCCACAGCATCTCGGACGGGTAGTTCTCTCTTCTTACCCAAAATCTAAACCTTTTCTTGCTATTAAATATTTGAAGCATACACCTTAAAGCAGAGTAAATAAGCTCACAGTAAGATCCACTACATTTTTGACTCAATGTTTGCCATCACTTACATTAGCATGGGAAGAACGAAGTTAACCGAAGAGAATCCATCGGCTGTTCCTCGACGACGCCAGTCGAGCACCATCATTCTGCAAATGGGAAGCGTTTCTTGTGTTTTGTAATTACTGTTCGTGCTCTTTATCACCGAGACAGTGTAGTAGTAGTATCCTACGGCCAAGAATTTGGCCCTACTCAGATAATGACCATGGATTTGAAAGACCTGTCCCAGTTTTGAGCAAATTACCCAAACACTCCTACACCGTTTGCAGCTAACTACGGATGACAACACCAATAGCCAGGAACTGGTGATATCCGACTAAGCGACTTGTCTCGAGAGTTTCGCGTAGGAAGGAGAATAGCTCCCCGGAATTCTCATATCTACTCGGATAGGGTAGTGTCGACGTACAGCAAATGCCACTCACAAAGGCATCAGAGTGAAAGAGATCGAGAATACTCCTAACCAGGCGGTGAATATAGACATCGGAGTGAGCTCCATCCTGCCTCTGAAATATTCACGAAAAGTGCTGGTTGCATAAAATACCAGCTGTTTGACCGAGCGGAAAACGTAATGAAACGGCAACTTTTCATCACTTCAAAATGGATGGTGGCAGAAATCAGAGCAAGCATCACAAATGTATCTAAGGTGAGCAAGCGATAAAACGATAAATCACTCCTTCGTGAATCGTGTAGCGTATTCTATTTCTACAGGACATCAAGGAGGAAACCTGAATGCGTTCTGGTAGGCAGGGATAGGATGCGAACCTGAAACCTTGATTTGGACGTACGTAAGAGCAGGATGCTCCTCGAACTGTGCTACCGTGACCAAATCTTTCTGGAGCGGTGACTGCGAGTAAAGGCTTCTTTCAGACGGCGTTCGTACTTCGTCGACAGCAGGCCCGATCATGAACAGCATCACAAATTGATCTTCGGAACTGGCCTGCCAAAAATATTATCCAAGTAAACATGAGTTTGAACTGTCTTTGCGACATCCACACGAAAAACAATGAGTCTCACAACCCAAAAGGAGCTGAGTAACGCCGACCCTTATCGTATCCTTTATCTCGACAGACGACATCATCGAAACTGGCACAAGTATCCGAAACAACCCAAATTTCCAAAATCCTAGTCCAGCACAGTCATCCTCTTGAAGACCGGGCGAGCGCGTCTACTGCGAGATACGGTATCGAAAAACTCTGTGTTGTGAATACACAACCTACATGAGAATGTATAAACGTAATGCCATGTAGGGCAACATAAATTTGAATAATAAATGTTTAGACATTTAGACTAGCACCACAAGATAAGTACCATTGAACAACTCCACAGGCATGACCTAGCGGTACCGTAAGCAAGCAATCGAGGTTGCGCATATGCAATACACTCTAGACGCGGTATATCCTTTTAAGATCTGCGGTATATCCTTTTAACTTCTCATCCATTGGCAAATATGTTCCTGTTTATAGGCTCCGCCCAAGTAATTTCTGCATATATACCGCCACGTTCTGTAATATTTGTCGTGCTCTTAACGTGATATAGTAATAAATCAATTATTACAAGTCGCAATAGACACAGCCGTGGTGAACCACCAAATTGGTGCATCAGCCGTGGATTCAAACCCACGCAAAAGTTTCTGCGCTAGCTCTCCCCAGTGAGAGATAGAAACTAAAGTTACTCCAGTAAGCGTTCCTCGGGGAACCAGGAGAACTTTAAGAAAGCCTTCCTACCGTGTTCTCTCAGGAGAGCCCTGGAAGCATCGAAACTTCTTTCCACCGCTAGGGAAAGAAGCTTTCAAAAGTTTTCCATTAAGCGTTCCTCAGGGGACCAGGAAAACTTAAAGCCTTCCTACCGTGTTCTCTCAGGAGAGCCCTGGAAGCAACTGAAACTTCTTTCCATCGCTAGGGAAAGAAGAATTCAAAAAAGCGCTCTATTAAGCGTTCCTCAGGGGACCAGGAAAACTTCAAAGACTTCCTACCGCGTTCTCTCAGGAGAGCCCTGGAAGCAACTGAAACTTCTTTCCATCGCTAGGGAAAGAAGAATTCAAAAAAGCACTCTATTAAGTGTTCCTCGGGGAACCAGGAGTTCTTTCAAAGCCTTCCTTTACCAGGAAGCAAAAAGTTTCTTTCCAACTCATTGGAAAGAGATTAAATCAGCAGTTCTTTCTGGTTAAACCTCAACAGAGGGACCAATAGAAATTGCTGAAAAAGCTCGCTCATTGTGCGAATTCTCATCTGAGAGAGCCGGAAGAGCAAGTAAAAGACCCGCGTGGCAGGAAAAGAGTTCTTATTCGAACCAAACGAAGTAAAATCTAAGGTGAAACTGTGAAACCTTGCAAAAATCAAGAAGATGGCAGAAATACAGATTTACAAGACAAAGATGACGAATGCTTGCGGACTGATCAAGAAAAGCGAGCCAGAGGTCAACCGTCTCGACCAAGCGTTCGCATTTCCGGAAGAAAGGAAGGAATGCGAAGCGTACATTAGGGAGAAGACAGCACAGCTGAACCACCTGATGAGAACGGTAATGAGCAACAAGCAGTACCACGACAACTGCTTAAAGGAAGCCATCGAAATTATTAATTCACGTCCCGATGAGAAAAAACGTGAAAAGCTCATGACGGATTTAAATGACCACTTGCAAGCAGAATCAAACGAGCTTGACATCACGGTCATGCGATGGCAGAATAAAGTGGACTTCAGAAAGGACGAACTGTCTCAGCAAACAGTTTTAATTACCAGCTGTCAGGAAGGTAGCAACGGTAACCGTACTGTCACTGGCAATAGTGGCAGCAATTGCACATCGACAAATGGATCCACACCTTCACAGGAACGCAGTGTGACACTCAGACGTCCACTTCTCGAGGTTCCAACATTCACAGGGATCTTCAGAGAATTCTCCACCTTCTGGTCGGTGTTCGAGTCGCTTATACATAACGACGTAAATTTAAGTGACCAAGAGAAATTCCTGTTTTTGAAACAGGCTCTTAAAGGGAAAGCCGCAGATTCCATAAGCTGTGTTCCTGTAATTGGAGACAAATACTATGTAGCCGTCAACATCCTCAAGAAACAGTACGACAGATCGGCAAGCATAGCTGACATTCTCATAAATGAGATCGAAAAAATTCCGCGTGCTCACGATACACCCAGGAGTTGTCGTGACACCCTATCATCCATTACCTCACGGATCATACACCTGGAACAAACCGGTGTATCACTTAATGCGGACCGAGTATGGCGTCGCATTATCCTCTCAAAATTTACGGAGCATATCTGTAGCACTGTGATAAGGAAAGAAAGCCTTGCCGGTATATCCTTCGAAGTGAAAGATATTACGGAAGCCATTGACGAGATCATCACTCTCCAAGAAACAACGGAGCTCACAACGAAGACTCTATTTGGGAGTGAAACTCAGAGAGCAAGTAGCTTCAGAGGGCCAATCGAGAACCACAGATCAAGCAACTTCAGGAGGCCAAGCGATAAGTCTTTTAACAAGTCCAAGCATCTCCAACAGTACGAATGAGTATTGGGAAACAGTATAGTGTGTAGGTAGCAAATAGTATTCGAAACGTCTCTCTATAGGATGGAAAAGGTCTTTACTAAAAGTGGGAGTGAATGGAGACGTCACGACGTAGGTAGACGCGCCGAAGTTCAGAGTTCACAGATCAGTGTACCTACTAGAATACCTACCTACCTAACAGAATAGATTTGCAAGAGCGGTGGATATGCTTTCCATAAAGCGCGGGTGAATACATTGGTAGGAATCACTGCAATCAGTAGTCACACTCAATGGAGCACGAACGATCTCGTACACCGCCCATTGCTAACAATCCTACGCGGAAAACACCAAAACGATCAAAATGTGGCTTCCTACTGCAATGCCTATATGAAGTCTTTATTTGAAGATGTTTCTACCCCTTTAAAAGATCACTGATGGTTGCTGAAGATACATTTCTCTACTGTAGCGAATGGTATAATCCCTGTTCAATTGCCCTGCTAAACATTATGGAAAAGGGAATTCAAGAAAAAACTGGAATCTCATAAATGATTATCCTATTATATAAAGCGGAGAGGCATGAATCACTGACGGTCAACGGGTGCAAACGCTGTCAACGGGTGCAAACGCTGTCAACGGGTGCTAACGCTGTCAACGGGTGCAAACGCTGTCAACGGGTGCAAAGAGGTAAACAGTGGCAGGCAGCCACTGCTGCCGGTGGTGTTTACTACCACGAGGTGTTTACGACCATGACGCTTCCACTGCCGGGTGGTCACCAAAGGACGCCCACTTGATGAGATTTCGCAAGAGGTCACCACGACTATGACGAGCCGCCGCTGCCGGTTTCAGAGAACACGTGAAGCGTTGCGGAAGAGGTCTGCGCCGTGGCATGGCTCACACCTCATGACCTGCGATGGAAGCCGTCGATGTGCTGCAGCGCTTGCTTCGGCTTTGCGCGTTCTTGCTAGTGTGTTCGTCTTCATCCACCTCCCTACACATTAGCAGCAGCATATGATGGCCTAAGGCGTTTCGATCATGCACTTTCCGGGGTGGGTGTTGCATGATTTTCACGTCGAAATGAACACCTTTTAAATCAAATTGGACAGTTTTCAAACCTAATTGGACACTCTTCCAAGCTGCCCGGTGAACTCTGAAATCAAATTTAACGTCTTCCAAATCGAGACGAGCTTCTTACAGGTTAAACTGCAGGGTCTTCAAGATGGTTAGAATATTTATTTAATTTTTGAGAAAAAATTGCATCGAAGGACTGGATTGCGCCATGCGCTCGAAAAGTTCAACGTAACGTTAGTTTGATGGACTCGCACGCAATCGGTCCGGGTGGGTGTTGTGTGACTACGATGGCCGACGCAAGGCCTATCAGGTAAATATTGGGTTCCCTTCAGACCTTATATTGATCGATATTATTGATCGTTTCACCTGTGTTATTGGTTCTCTCTCAGACTTAATCGATCGGGTGGGTATTGCGTGATTAGCTCAGATCGCGGTCAGACAACCTATCCAGTCTCGATTTGGAAGACATTCAATTTGATTCCAAAGTTCACAGGTCACAGCAAAAGACTGGATCGCGCCATGCACACAAAAAGTTCAACGCAACGTTTATTTGATCGACAAAAAAGTTAGAATATGTGTGTTTATTACAATTATTTGTGTTACACCGTTTGCAGGTGTGAAACTGCATGAAAACAGAAATTTTGCTATCAATCGAATGAAAATCGCTAATTTTCGGACGGGGCATGGCGCATTCTCTGTTTTAGCAATATAAAGTGCCCGCTTTTTTCCTCTTCAAAACAAGCTTTAATTCATTGTTTTTCCTCCACAAATAAAACTTTTAAAATTTTCATACTACGTGTTCTCTCATTGGGAACTAAATTAAAACTTCAATTAAAGTTATACTAAAGTTTTCTTCGAACAAAAATTATCCTAACACTTTTGGAGAGTCCTCTCTAGTCTAATGTGAATGATGCCTATTTCAAATTGGAAGAATTTTCTTTGATTTGAATAGTCTTAGAATAGCTTAAAAGATTGTCCAATTTGACGTGAAAATAATATATATCAACCGATGTATTGACGTTTCTCTCTGACTTAACTGATCGTTGTGGATGTTGCGTTATTAGCTCAGCCCTCGAGCTCAGACAATCTATATCAACGGATATATTCATATTTCTCTCTGACTTAATCTACCGGGGTGGGTGTTGCTTGATTATGGTCCAGATCTATGAAGTCTGAGAGAGAAACGATAGCACTACTTAAACGATCGATAATATTGGTTGATAATGATCGTCTGAACGTTCTGTCAACCACTGCCACTCATACCTCATTGATCGGAGTGGTTGTTGCGTGATTAGCTCAGAACTCAATCAAACAATCTAGCTCGTCTCGATTTGGAAGACTTTCGATTTCGTTTCAAAGCTGACAGGCCACATCAAAAGACTGAATCGCGCCATGCACTCAAAAAGTTCAACGCAGTGGGTGTCCCGCGATTATGATAGCCGACGGAAGGCTAACCAGGTAAAAGATGTTTCGATGGGCAGTCGATCCTACTATAGTCGCTATCCATTCTTGAGCGTTGGTATCGGTTCTTTGCAGAATTGATCGATCTGGGTGGGTCTTCCGTGATTATGATGGCCGACGGATGGTCGATGGCCTATGTTATACTTCGGCAACGAGTCGCCGACGTCGCAGGCGGCGTCGCCGGGAGCTCCTCTGATGGAGTCTTTTGATTATTGGTTGGTTCTTCATTCCCAGCACTGCCATCATCTCCACCGTACCTTGAGTTACGAAATGGAGAAGTGCAAAAACACCCGTCCGGCGGACACCACTAGTGTCATTTTTAATCTCAACGGTCTTTTATGGTTAGTCTCACAACCATTACCTAATGCTGTACGAAAATCCGTTCAGCTTGCTGGAACGCTGAGTGTTTGAAGAGGGAATGGAGCCTAATCCTTACGTTCCCTTTCCCTTTGTCACCTTTCTTGCTTCTCTGTCGTTCTCACCCGTTTTATTCGCGTTTTCTAGGCATTTTGGCGTTCTTGACGAGCAAATAACGCAAAACAAAACTGTGAAGAAAACTGAAAACGTGAAGAGAACAGTGAAGAATTGCGAATAACTGATACTGAGCAGCCAAAATATGAAAGACGGCCTTGAAACAGAAATATACTAAACAGCTGTAGAGAAACTGATTCAAATAAGTAGTGTTTCCACGCTTTCTCAATAGATACAGCAAACATCGCCTTTTCGAAATGCAACTTACACTAATTAAGAGTTAAATTTTCATGCGAATTCAGAAAATTCCGTGTAAATTTAATTTCAATGCGATTGAACGGAAAAGGCCTTTGCTAAACTTCAATAAAGAAATTTAAGGAAAATGTCGGTAAATTCGTTAGATCACTAAATCATAGTCGTTAAATGCTCAATACTGGCCCGTACTTCTATTAGTACACTGCGCTCCAATGCTCCCCCGACGACGTCGCCGACGCCACCACAGAATCTGTCGACGACGTCGCCGACGGTACCGACGACGTCTGTGGCAACATTGGCGTCGGCGACGTCGATGACGAGTCGCAGAGTCGGCGACGCGTCGCCGAAGTATAACACAGGCCTATCAGGAAATCAGCCACCATGGTAAAGCTTCCACAAGACAATCAATATTAACCGATATTATTGATTGGTCAATCATTGTCTGGAAGACGCTTTTGATCTGGAAATTGTTCACTTTGTTCTCAAGAACATACCTACTTCGCGCGCTGGATTACTAAGCTACTTCTACCTGCCCAGATCCTCCGATTTTCAGCGAGGGCCACAGCAGGTCAGCGAAGAATGTTGGGAGGACCTGCACTTTATTCGACTACGCCTTCAATCAAGTGTTGCTCCTTGGTCCTCCATTTTCGCTTCCTTACCCAGCGTTGGTTGCCGGCGAAGCCGGCGACGGACGCTGGATGAGGAAGCATCCCTAGCTAGGTTTGGGCTGCGTTCCTAGCGTGGGCCGCCATACCCGAAGCCGGCGAAGCCGGCAAGCCTGGCGTGGCCCGCAAGTCCAGCGTACGGCGCCGGCGAAGCCGGCGACGGACGCTGGTTATAATTATAAAAGAAAGTAACAAAAGGTAGATTTCGCCACTGCCTTCCGATGAACCCTTGTATCGGCTCTCTGATGAAGATCATTGCATAAAAACAGATAGGAACTGCATAGTAGTAGGAAATGGGAAAGAAAATGAGATAGTCCTAAGAAGAAAATTAACATTCGTTCTGCATCGAGCACCGCTTCACACCGCTTCACGTCCACATCCCTGATAATGACCGTATCTTCATATCAGGACATAGATATACATAATTGGAAAAAAGTCGGAATGGGAGTGCGGCGAGCTGAAAAGGCATAACTATAAGATTTGACTATTTGGTAACTATGGGATGCTTAATTGTTCTCCAACAACAGAAACTCACCTACGAGATACTCTGTTTGTGCATTTGTTGACATAGTCCGCGACGTTACTGAGAGAGGGCCAACCGGTTTCTATGAAGAAGAAAAACCCTGTGTCATTTCTAAGAGCATGGGGAGTTTTTCGCCGCTGTCACTACTGACAGACGAGAACATATGGGTCGCAAAAGCGGCAAAAAATAGTGTACGCGGTGATATTACGATAGGACAACACAGAGCTGCGTATCAGTATGCCAGTGATCAGAAATGTCACCTTAGTGGGATCCGGTGCGATAAGGTCACAAATCACTGTTTCGTCGTAAAGAGCTTGCAACAAAAACTGGAAAAATAGCATCAAAAAGGCAAGATAAAAGAACTGCCCTGCGCTTACGTCAACGATGTGCCACAACTCAACAAAAGCTAGACAAGGTCCTACATAAAGATATCGTAGCGAACAGGGGTGCACATTTAACGGTTAACGATTTAACGAATTAACGGCATTTTTCGTAAACTACTGGAATCAGCAAGAATTAAGCGGGAGCGATCCGTTCTATCACAGCCGTAAAGGGCAGCAGAATATCGAGCCGCAATGCTTGTCGAAATGTCTGGTTGAGTTTGACCTAGGGGCTTAGTCGTATGAGGCCAGGCGCAGCACACGAATTCGTGCTCTCTGCACAGAGCGGCTCTTATGTTCATTTAGAAGCTAGAGCAGTTGAAAAGGAGCTAGAAAAGTTCTTCACCGAGCCGCCAAGCACGTCAACGAGTCCACTGAAAGTAAGGTACTGGTCTGATCCACTCGTAAGAGCTGCCTGTCCCAATCTGGCACTGCTTATCCCACAACCCTCTTGCTCGCCACCTGTAACATTCGAGACGAAGAGAATGTTTTCTGTCGCTGGGCGTATTTCAAACGAAATGCGCAAAACGCTAACAACAGAGAATTTTCGAAAAGTCACTTCTCCTGAACGTTAACATTTCGCTGATGGGCTTTTATTGGTATTTTTATTGGTTCTTTCGGTACTTGGCGGGTTGGTTCCCGCATTGAGATTGTACTTGCTCGTAGAAGAGTCATACAAAACGGTTTCGCACATAACGGGATCTCATGGGTCTGCTTGATCCATGGCACATTCTAAAATACCTTGCCGTTGCTACGCGCGCAGCGGCCCACAAATTGCCGCTCTCTTGAATGATATTTCCGCCAATTACTGCTTCTTCCACGCCCTGCAGTTAATTTGTTGCTGAAAGCCGGTTTATGATGCTCTATCCACGCTTTGTTGTTAGTGAATTGTTTGTTACCTTGTTGCAGGTTGCACTGCGTTCGTTGAAATTTAGTCGTTTACTTGATGAAGTTGGATCATAAAACGCAGCTAATTCCAATTTTTGACGAATTTCAACGATTTATTATTATTTATCAAATTTAACGAAAATTTTCCGTAAAAATTCGTTTAATAATCTAACGCCCCAAATTTTACCCCTGGTAGCGAAGCCCTAATGAAATCTGAGCTTTTCACGGAGCGCATCTGAGAACGAAAATTTATAGCACTCTAGTTGTCGATTGCTATGTAAGTGTGTATGTGTGTAAGTCAGAGGAGCCCGCCCGCCTCCAGAAGGTGCAAGGACCGAAGATGCCTTAGTTGTTCTACCCTGTCATGCTTTCTAAGCGGAGCCGAACCGAAGCGAGCGAAGTTACAATACAAACGTAGACACGTGAGCAGAATATGTATGTATCGATCCGCCCCAGATGGCAAAGACTTTGACATCCGGGACATACGCACAATGGTGAAAACGATCCAATAGAATGCAAATGGCATTGGCCAAGAAACAAAATTTTTGAGTAGCGGAGCGAAACGATGCAAGGCCGTCCTATAGATGACTCAGCTAATGTTAGCTGAATAAAGTCGCTTCAACAATGTTGCTCTGCCGGGTCACAAGAATCGTCGACATCGTTCAACGGCATGCAAAGGCAGAACGAGGAACGGCCAAACAATAATTTGGAAGGAGAACAGGGACTAACTAGCTTCACACTATTGAGTAAGATTGAACAACTGTGTAAGTGGCGTGAGAACGAGGTAAGCATTTTTAGTATCGAAACGACGATTCAAGGAAAAGGTTTGACATACGCTTCGAAGTTAAACAGTCACTTCTGGGACTATCGCCACATTCGACGCCTGCTTCGTTGCCAAATTTAGTTAACGCGTGCGGATTCGCCCACTCAGTGACCTTAAGTTAGCAACCGATTGACGAATTGGAATTTCTTCCATTCCTGACAAGTTTGGTGCCAACTCGACGCTTCGGAGCAATTCAGGGTTTTCCTCTCCTGTCATCTGCAAGCCGAAACTAAAACTGGCACGTGCTACAGGCAAGAAACAGCTCACCCTTGTGACCGCGCTAGTCGCGTCGTAGGGAAGATCACATGTGGAGTCTTGATAGTAGAAAAAGCGGATCAAGCGAAAAATAAGTCGCCGCGGCAGTCATTTCGGCAGCGGGCGATAACAGTGGTTAATGAAGAATAATGGTCGGCTCTATTCAATCCCTTTCGGGATGCGCCAGGCATACTACTTCTACGGGATGTCCTGGCGTCGATTTAAATGCGTACCTGGTATATACAATTACTTGCGCATGGTAATGCAGAATTTTGAACCATTCCGAAGGCCAAGACTTAGCGGACCATTTATGCCAACTGCCCGTTCGACTAGTGGGTTGCAAAACTATTCACGGATAATGGACATTTTAATGCTCTTCGGAACGTGTCTTCACCGGGGATGAAATTTTGGAAATCAGTTATACATAATTTCGTCCCACAGTAAGTGGCCAGTATAAACGACAAAAATATTGGTGCAATGTAGCCCAAGAGGATTACTCTGAATCGAGTGACTATCAGCCGTGGTAAAAAGGCACATGAACGCCTAATAACATCTGATGTGGCTTGGCCCTGGGGTAGAACACACCAATGCTGCATAAAATTATTAACTTCGTCCAACGCGAAGCGTCGTATACATAGGGACGTCATACATGGCGTAAATCTCCTGAGCCGCATAGAGCGAAAATTCCAATCTACAGGTACGACAGCGCCGAAATCTCACAATGAAATTTGAAGAAGACTAATAAAGGACGTAATAACAGTAGTAGAAGGAGTAACAACAGTTGTACGACAATCAATAAAGAACCGCAGGCGAAAAGTCGCAAAATAAAATGGCGAGATGAATACAGAAATGGAAGGTGAAATTTTTCGGACGCCACTGAATTTAGATAGAATACGACGAATAGGAGCGGAGGAAAAGGAAGGGAACCTCCCGAGAATATTTAGATTGAAGAGGACGTCCTTTAGTCGACGGCAACGGCCGAACGATAGATAAGTTTTTTTTAGTATTGCAAGTCGGATCGATTTTTGAGCAGCCAGACACAACTGCTGTGATAAACGAAGCACGAATTGTAATGTGGGAATGATGACGTTATCAGCACAGTGAGAAGGCGCAATCACACCGAACCTCGCTGGAGATAGCAGGGCCAGCGGTGTCGTCGATAGATCAGCAGCACATAGAATATCGCTGACTAAGAGACGACGGATCACTGAGAGGAATGCTTCAGGAGGTACTCACAGGAACTCACGCGGAAACTTCAGAACGAACACGGCCGGTGCATAAGAAGAGACGTGTATTTAGACGGACTGCACTGGGTAAGCTTGACGCGAAAATTGTTCTTCTCAACTCCAACTCAGAGCTGCATAATGTGCACTCCGAAAATCTTCAGTGGAGAGTGTCTGGTGGGCTGCCTTTCCATTTCTCATCCATAGAATAGAATCTGCTCGAACAACAGCAGCAGCAAGTGGAAAACGAAGTGCTTTTCGAGAGGTCGATAATTTTCACCTGCCTTTCCAGACACAATGGACCTCGTTCATTTAGTTACAGCTTCAGCCTATGAGTGCAAATTCCTATCCAACAGTCGATAACATTCTTTCTAAAAGGAAAGAGGAACGAAAGAAGGAACACTGGAAGGGAATAGGTCACTGAAGGAGACCACGGCTGATGTGTAGAACATTTGGCGATCTAATCACATATATTCTCCTGTCCTGAATGCTCAGGAAAGCAGTGGGGGATTTAAACATTAAAGAAAGTAATCGATGATTCTAGAATTTTTTATTGCTTTCTAGAAAATTTCTATTTTTTATTGTTTTTATGTGCACTATAGTTTCGCGGACAGACATCTATGTGGACACACTTCACTTAGGGGAGCAACTTTGGGAGAAACAAATGAAAACTCCAATATTGTTCCAATTTTAGTATATGTTCAGGAATGAACATATACTAAAATTGGAGCATATATGTTCAGGAATGAAAACTCCAATAATTCAAGACTTCAAGCTCAGTGCCTCATTAAAAAAGTAAGGACTACACGTCTGCTGGAGAAGGAAAGCAAGTTATAATGTAATGAAATAGCTCTGGGTCGTGCCTACTGGCACGATTTTTCTACTTTACTCTGTAAGAAAAGAAAGAAAAAAGAAATGTTGGGGAAAAGAATAATATATGGTAAGCGTTGTGCCATATACGACGCAGTATTTTCTAGGAATCGCCTTATCTTCACTCATTCAGTTCTTTTGTTTGCTCATTTGCTTTTTGTGCTAACCTGCTTAACTGTGCGCTAATGACTATAGTAACTAAATAAATAAATTAACCATGCATTTGTCAGAACAGTGAGGAAGTGATGGAACCTCCCAACTTCTATCTCAGTACGTCTCTTTTAATGCTTTTCTTATTACGTTGTATCTTCTTATTGGTTTGTGCTCCCTTTTATTCTGCTTTCTAACGTTTGCCTTAAACGTTTGAAAGCAGAATAAACGGGAGCACAAAACAACAAGAAGATACAACGTAATATTATTATGAAGCAGATCCCCGCCAAAAGAAAGATGGCTCAAAATACCAAGTTAGTAGGTCCATCGACTTCATTACTACCCACACAAGCGGCGCTAGGAAATTTAAGGAAGCAATAGTGGAGTGCATAATGGAGGAAAGCTCAGCAAACAAATTCACGCCATACGGTGAAATAAGTAAGAAGGTTATCAAGATAAAAAATTAGGAAAAAACAACAATGAAGGCGACGGAATTTCACTTGATATTTTATGGAATTTCGCGTGTTGCTGGAAAAAGTCTGGAACTCCTGAAAGTTGGGCGGTTGAAAATTGGAAGCCAATGATGAATAGGATATGAATAGATACAGGAAATGCTGAGCTGAAGAGGAAGTGATCAAGATTTCTTCGATGCTTTGATTTTGCTACTGTTGAAAAGGGTGGCTGAAGAAGGTGTGAAGCTTTGACAGCGCCTGGTACATGTAGCAGTACCAGCATGACAGGTGCCAGCGCCAATCCGTTCAAGCTGTGCACGAGTACGTCCCTGAAGACAACGGACCGAAACTTCTGACCTGACAATCCAGATCAGCTGTTGGATTTGACGTGGTCAGAGGTATGAAGCAGCTGCGTCGACGTTTCACGAGGACAGAACACACTCGTGTTTCACGCGGTTTTCCTCTGTCACTCATAACAACAACTCGAGCAAATAGGGCTGGAAAGGAACTCTTTCACTTACAGAGTGAGGTGCGCAGCGTTGTTCCAACGAAGCGGGGAGTCAAGCAGGGATTTGAGCGACAGTTTGTGGGTTGCGAAGCCCTGCGAAGAATAGCCGTGAGCAGAAGCGACGGCGGGATCTCCACAAGCGAATGCCGCAGAGCTCTGCGGTTCGAGCAGGCAGCCGGGATTTGTAGTGGGGGCGACTATGCGATGATTTGATTACTCGTTCGCGACGGAAGGTGTGCAAGGAACCAGCCAGGTCGCGACGGTTGGCCGGCGCCGCGGGACGGGCCATGTGACTCCTCGACAGGACGCACGCGCCCGTTGTAAATCGAAGGGGGCTCTTCCGGGGGCAGGGCTTCCCCAGTCAGCATCAACACAATCCAGTTGGTGCCGACAATTACGCGATGACGCTCGCGCCATGGGACCGAAAGGCGGCTGAGTGGCAAACCCTCGTCGTCGGGAATGTCGCGCTGTTGCGTTGCACATGAGGACGAAGTCGTTTTATCCTCACCCGAGCAAACTGTCTTCACTACCCTCTCGACAGCGTCCAGAAAACCAGAAAACAAGTACATGACCTCGGAGGAAGGCGGCGAAGTCCTTTTTGAAAGCAAGTAGGACATCAGGTTCGAGACGCTATGAGTGACAAGAAGTCGAAGTTCCACCAAGCACGTGAAGAGCTTCTAGATACGAATTTCAACTGAACGCTAGAAGGTGTATCGCTGGTACCTGCCTGCTTCACAAAAACACTGCAGTGTTACCATAGCAGGCAGATACCATAACAGTGCGATGACAGAAGCTTTCTTTGCTGAGGTTACTGCTGCTTTGAGTTTGCCACAGTTTCTTCACCTTGACATGACATTTGAATAGTGATTTCGTCCTTAAGCAGGCCATTGTCTGACGTCATGGTCACAGTGAGCTTACGAAAAATTCTCTCAAATAAAGCAGAACTTTTTCAAAAAATTGGAAGAAGTTAAAGCTTAATCATGTTAGTTTAACCACCAGCTTAACATTGCCGGCGAATTTATAACCTTGACAAAGATCTCCCAGGTCTATGATTTATAGAGCGGGCAACGCTTCAGAGTACGGTTGGAGATCATGCGCTGAGCGCCGAGATTCAGAAGATGTGCCGAAGACGTCGTCCAACGTGTGCCAGGACTCAGAAGAGTAAGGAAGACCAGAACCGGAGGCCAGTGAAGCGGTTCTAATGGAAGAGTAGTGAAGGGAGCCAGTAAGAAGGGTCAATAAAGGGAAGATCAGTAAAAGGGAACAGTAAGGGAGGGGCGGGGGCAGTAAAAGGGGACCAGTGAAGGGGACCAGTATATATTTTCTCTCAATATTGTCCAACGCATGTCGGGATTCTCAAGGCGTGCCGACGTCATGCCACGTGTCTCGGGGTGCAGAAGACGTGTCATAGACATGTGTGACAACGTCGTGACACGATCGTCGGGACCAAAGGTGTGCGTTTAACGATTAACGATTTACCGGATTAACCGGCATTTTCCGCCTAAAGTTTTTAACGAAACTTAACTATGAAAATTTCCGTTGAATTGTATTAATGACATCTAACGCGCCATTTTTGAAAATTTACTCTTTCTCTTCATGTGAATGCATTTTGGACGATTTCTCTTGGATGGGCTTTTGCAGTATCGCTGCGATACCGTGGAAACTCTCTACTTTCTTGAATCAGTTGAAATAGGCAGTCGATATCGTCTCCGGATTACGAGAGTTGTTGGCATTATTGTTCCTTCTCGACCAATTTATTTGCTCTACCGCATTATCTCCAACGTAGACTCGCGTTTTTAGACTTTCTTGGACGCTTCTCGCGCTCGGTTGCTTCATATTAGTTCTTCACACTTACCAACCAATCAGTTTTTTCACCGTTTTTTTTTTGCGATACTTGCTTCATAGATGGGGTTGAAAAGCCATAGAAAACGCGAAGAATGTGCTACGAGACACTGACTATGAGGAAAAACAATAAGAAACGAAACAATTGAAGGCATATGTAGGCTCGTCTCCTCCTCTCCGCAAGTTTTCCGGAAAGTAGGACGAGTTGAGAATCAGTTAATGATTGTAGGGCTAGGTTCAGGCAACATTGAGAACCTCCTATCTGATAGATCGTGGCTGCTGGTACTGTCATTACTTCGCCTTTATTGAATTTAATGCTGTGAATGCCAACGACCTTCTCGTCTTTTTTGAGGGCTCTCTTCGCAGTTTTCTTTGGGAAGAGCACAGTCAGTATACACGTGAAACAGTAAACATATGTTCATGAAAGCAACAAAAATTAAACAAAAAAGAGAAAAGGCCGACGACCACCCTTCGTCAGTTATTATATAACAAGTGCTCCGTCACGCCTATCGCCGCGCCTCGCTCTTGCACGCTTTGCGCGATGTTGCAGTACCACTAAGCTGAGGACAACGACATCAACCAAGCTGCTCTGCTCATGCTCCAATATTGCTCTCCTTTTCTTAAGATCAGGGGCCAGACTTATCAACCGCTTACCGGCCGGCAATGGTGAAAAGTACCAGATACCGAGATTATTAGCATCAGGTTTGGCGGTACTTTATCACCGTTACCTGCCAGCAAAAAAGCCTGACTCTAGTAGAGTAGTTTTGCGGTATGAAGAGATCCATACCCCTTCCCCACCATTACGCTCAAATCGGCATCATCTCCAGACGATTGAGTGATGTCGATGCTTATGCTAATCAGTGCCTTCGTCCCCTTAGTTCTTCGACGACAACCCTCCTGATATCCCAAAGCACGGTCCCCCACTTCACTCTAACGTCACGTTGACTACTGACACCTTCACTCCTCGTCCTCAAACGGTTAAACTCAGGTAAAAATTGACATTTTCGATACTGAGGTACTGAGCGTCTGATCGATTTTGGTCACACGACGAAAAGTATTTTTGCCAGAAGATTCCCTCCGCTTCTCATGCCATGTGGAACAGATATTTTTTCCTCGCAGGACCGCTACAGCAATGACGAGTCGCCTAATCGTCATCCACAGACAAACAAAGGAACGTCGCTTTAAAAGCTACAATCAACAATGTAACTCGATATTGGCCATCCGATCGAAACTTTCCACCTGCAGTGAAGCATTTCCGCCTGCCATTATATCCGCGTGTCTCCCAAACCGAAATCACCTGTGGAGAAATCAATAAAGTCGACCGATATTGGCCTCTCGATCGAAACTTCTTACCTGCTGTGAAGGTCTTCGGTCGATGATCATAATTAATTAACCACCACTCTGATCGGTTAAATCTCAGAGAAAATCGATAATAGCGATCGATATTCATTGCCTGATCTATCTGTGACTCGCTACCGTAACAACTCCCCTTTACTGCTGCTGGTCCCCTCATTGATCCCTGTTAGAGAGCGACGTCTTCGGCACGTCTTCCAAATCTCCAGTCACGTTGTGCGACGTACTCAGCACGTCTTGTGAATCCTCTGACACGTAGAGGGCGTCTAGGTGTTTTCGCTATTTTCGCGCCCCTTGATTTGCGCCCCGTAAACCCCCAGGGCAGAAGTCTCAGATCGATTTAACGACATCCACAAAAATTGATAAATTAATCAATATCGATTGATAGCCATCGATACTTCAAAAACGAACTTCAGATTCGGTTCAGCGACCTCGATTGCCCCAGCGCTGATGTTCCCAGGCAGGTAGAAGACGACTGGGTACATTTCGCTATTTTCGCGCCCTAACTTCCCCCCCCCCCATTTTTCCCAAATTGACATCTCTCGAATTTCTCCTTATTTTCCTTGCTATTTTATGACTCAGCGTCGATCGATGCATGACTTACCGCTTAGCGCGTTATTATATATAGTATGATGATGATGAGGTTAATCCAAAAACTGGTACTTAACGTGCAGTCTATTGCTGAGTTTTTTTAAGGTTCTACGAAAAATTTATATCTTTGAAGGTGGAGGTCTGGATTTAGAAAGAAAAAAGAAGAAGAAAGAATAGAATTTCCTTTGTACATGTAGATTTTTTCGTCTAATTTGCGAGTTTAAACAGAACCATTCATCGGTCCAAAACTTGCGCCACAAAAATAGGAAGAAGTTGAGAAACCCAAAACACATTCAAACCTCGAGCAAAAGTGCAGTACCAAGTGCTTCAAGAAGAAAATCAGATGGGCTTAACAATTGAAATCTACGTTACTTAGGTGGCAAAGACAGAAATACTCAAGCAGAAAAATTTGATGAAACAATTTGGTCAACGGTCTGTTTATTTTAATCTCTGCTGTCGTCTGCAGTAAGAACAAAACTATTTATTTATTTTATTTATTTATTTATTTATTTAAATAAATAAGTAAATAAATAAATAAATAAATAAACAATAACAATAACTTAAATAAATAAATAAATAAATAAATAAAACTATTTGCGACAAAAGGAATCCTTCTGTGAAACCGGCAGATCTATGGACTTCGTAAATATCTCCCAAAGACAAACTGTACCAAAGAATTCGCTGTGGTCACTGCCTGACCTAAATTCTTGATTAAAACATTCTATAGCTTCCCGAAGCAATCACGGTAGTTTAAACGAATGTTGGCTGTGAAGGTCTACATGGCGAGCGAAAATACTGTAAAAAGTTTTGTCAGGACAAACGAAAACGCTTAAAAGGTTGGGCCGTGCTATGGTGCTAAGCACTTCTCAGAAGCTGGACGACTTTCACAAGCTAAACGAACTAGGCACAGTAGGAAATTTGTTATTTTAGAAGCCTTGTTGTTACTGTTTGGTTTTAGAATCCTAACAATTTTTCTTGTTCTGCAATTTTCTTCATAACAGATGGACTGTTGTTATTTGTTGTGAGGATGAAGACATTGCCCTACAATAAAGAAGAAGAACCGCTTTTCACGTGCTGAAATACAGCTAAACTGAGTGTAGTTAAGAGAAAGTTTATTTAACGAATTTGGCGATTTTAATGCAAGAATTTTTCGTTATGAAATGGTCGAATGACAATAGGAATCGGTCGAGTATTATTGTCGTTGGACAGTGAATGGTATCGACCTGTTGACCTATACCGCTTGATTTCATTTATGTTTCTACAGATTAAGCACTTCGGATTGGGGCTCTCACGATCTGTTTCTCGCCACGTAGAGAACGGGCCCTTCGTAGAATAAATCGCGTACGTACGCTAGAGTGCGGACGGGCTTAATAAGAGTAGTTTTGAAGAGTCTGCCCTTCCAAATTCGGCTATGCATATTATTAACTGAATTATAGAAATCAACCGAAACTTGCTGCCATCGTAACTATTTACATACAGGGTGCGTAAAAAGTATTGACGCACTAAACGTAAACGTTAGAAATGCAACACATTATAAAATTTAATAAGTTTATACACAAAATTTCAACAATGATCCAGCAAACAGGACAGCATCACTTGTATTTTATATGGGCTCCTTCGCTGCGAATGCAGGGGCGAACACGCCGAGGATAGGCATCGAGGTGCGCCGCAAGTGGTCCACGTCGATTTCGTTCCATGCTTTGAACAGATCATCCTTCACTGACTTCATACTTTTGTGGGAAGTAGCGCAAGCCTTGTTCTCCAAAACCTTATAGAGTAATTCAGCGGATTCCGGTCAGAGGTCATTCCTCTGCCAAAACGAAGTCCTTCGAGTTGGCGCGGCACCAGTTCTGAACAATCCTCGACCCTGCGCAAGTGTCTAATCCTGCTGGAAGACACACGGCTTACTCTCGAGGTGGGATTCGAGCCAAGGAACCAGTTGCTTCTTTAGGACATCAATACAGATAGTTCTACTGATTTATTTTCACTCCTGTATCCGTGAAAACGAGAGACGCTTGTGATGAATGCACAAACCATGATACTGGCCGGATGCGCCTCCCTTGCAGCCAGCCTTCCGCCAGAATAACTACTGACGTGGACGAGTCTGGCTCCTTTAACGGCGCTGAACTTGCACGCACTTTGGTGTTCAAGTACCTGGGATCAGCAATAGCGTCTGACGGCGGTCTGATGGTTGAAGTGAACTCACGCGTGAGTGCAGCTTGGTCCAAGTGGCGTTCGCTGACTGGCATGCTCTGCGATAGGAAGATACCAGGGCACCTAAGTCGACGATCTACAGAGCAGTCGTGCGGCCAGTAGCGATGTGCGGCGCTGAGTGTTGGCCTGCGATCGAGGAAGTTAAAACGAGCCTCAGCGCCATGGAGACGAAGATGCTGCGCTGGACGGTTGGAGTTACCCCCACCCGCATGGACCGCATCCGAAACGAAGCTATTCGGCAGAAGTTCGGTGTCGCGCCAATAGCGGGCAAGATACGCGAAGCTCTCTTACGATGGTACGGCCACGTTCTGCGTGGAAAGGAAGACAGCGTCTGCAAGATAGGCCTTAACCTTGAGGTAATTGGAAAGCGGCCTAGAGGGCGTCGAAGCAACGCTGATCTGACACGTTACATAGGGACTTGAAGGTTGCTGGTGTCCACCCTGATCTAGCGCTGGATCGGCAAAGGTGGGGTGATGACACCAGAAGAGTGGACCCCGCGAAGAAGCGGGACAAACGCTGAAGAATAAGAAGAAGAAGTGCGAGAACTTCTAAGTAGAGTGGATAGTGAGACTCGTGGCTTCACAAAATCCTCCGACATTTTCGAACACTCTTCCGTCACAATAGTCTTCCACCACATATTCACCTTCGGGTGTTCTATTATAAATAATTGAGGAATCTGCAAATTAGGGTTTCAGCTTTAGATTTTCTAATTGAAATAAAGAAACACGACATTGAAACAAATGGTAAATGAGTCAGTGGTTGCTCGCGAATTTGCATGAGGTCCCAAACATCACCCTGCTGAGGAAATCAAGTTTACTGCGACAGGAAAGGTGAATGAGTATTGAAAAAAAAACGTCAAAGAGAAAGGCGAGGTGAGTTGAGTTGGTACCGTAAAAGTAAGGGAGCTCTGAGGTGTTGTGACCACGAATAACAACTCATCGTTAGATTGCACAGTTCGTTTAAACATGGTACTGATTAATCGAGAGGGAAACGTTGAAGGTTGTTAGGCAGAGATTAGAACCAATGTCCTAGCAGACTTTAGGCTGAAGTTAACATTTGAAATTAACTTCAGCCTGCTCAATTCTCCGTTTCTATCATTAACTCCCAGACCTGACAAGGACAATGTGGTGTGAATACAAGGGGTTTAGGGGTAAAATAATTGATAGGTTCGATTCAATTCTATTATTCTATTCTATTCTATTCCATTCGATCGATAGGTTCGATTCTATATGCATTCTATTCACGGCGCACTCCAAAGGCAAGTTGGACAGTCTTATATCAATTTCTGAGTAGGAAATCTAGGAATCTTCGTTAAAACTTCCTATACGCTCACTGTTCAAGCTGCTGCTCGCTCTAGAGGTTGTCGCGCCCACTCGATTGATTCTGCCGGGCCTATATGCATTGTTCGCAGTACGCCATGCCGGAAGTTAGTTCAAAACAGTAGGCCATGCTCGTCCAAACGTGTGGACAGGCTCTTCCATCAGTCCATCAGCCTAACGCCACTCTGCGAGCGGTCACGTCCACTCGATTGATTCTGCCGGGCCTAGATGCATTGTGCACAGCGCGCGCCATGCCGGCAGTTAGATCCAAACAGTAGGTCATTCTCGTCCAAACGCGTGGACAGGCTCTTTCCATCAGCCTAACGTTCAGAAGTTGAGGGTGCGGCGCCCTAACGCGACTTGTGTCAGACGCGACGCGCGGCGAGCGGAAAAGGGCGCTTTTCACCTTGCTAAATGAGGGGGTGAATCTATGTCATACTACACCGCCTACTGTGGTTGGATAGGTACTACTGCATCCAAGATACTGATAAAGAACAAGTATTTGGAGGTCGGGCGCGTGTAGCGCAGACGGAGGAGGCGCGACTGTCGCGTGCACTCGATACCAGGTTCCTGGTTCGGATTTCCCGCCCAGGCCAACCAAGCCTTCCATCCCTCCGGGGTCGGTGAATTGGTACCAGACTTGTCTGGGAAGGATAAAGCGCTGACTTGTTCATCGGCTGGCCACCGCAAGTCATTGTATGGCCAAATACGCATTCATGTCGCCTCCACGACATCCCGTAGAAGTAGAATGCGCTGGCGCATCCCAGAAGGGATTGAGTAACGCCGTCCTTTATCCTTTATCCTTATTTGGAAGTCTGCTTCGAAATTTCCCTGCGCATTCTTCTTCGATGTTTCTGTTACAGAGCCGTTTCAAGGAGTGTTGAATCTATTTTTGAACTTTCGCTAGGCTTTGAAAAATTTATCAACTGCATTTGCAGTTGGATAAATAATTTTTTCATCTGTTCAGTTTTTTGCAGATATTAGGTGTATTTTTTTGATCACTGTAAATTACTAGTAGATGCTTCTTTCCTAATCTATAACAGTTCATAAGGCAGCATAGCATGCAATTCAGGCTCACTAGCGCTTGGAGTCTATGATAGCAGTAGATCTGGAGCATTTTTGTGTGTCGTGCTGCAGTGACAAAAATGCAGATCCTTCAGTATGATTTTTAGGAGTAGCTCCGTTAAGCTTGATCAAGTTGTATGCATATGGCCTCGGAAAGTGCAAAATACCCTGCTAAATGTCTACTTTTGCTAGCAATACTCCAAACCGATTTGGGCCACTCCTGTGATGCGAAAATCTGAAGGCCGAGTATTTCTTTTTCTCGGCCTTTTAGTCGCACAGCTATCACTCCACTCTTGTTCTGTTTTCTTGTTTCTTCCTCGTCCTTAATCTTCACCAGTTTCCTCAACTCGTTTCACAGTTTAGTTCAAGCATAAAGCGAGCAAGCCCCCACTTTACCAGCATAGAGAGCACTCGAAAATCTCGACTTCACAAGCTAAACTCTTGATTCCTACATACCGTTTCCCTTCCGTTGTGATAGCCTCAGGAGTGCAACGCAGCGCAGCCGTCACACTTTTGCGCCCCAGAGAGCCCTTCAGGTACCGCTCACATGTGATGTCACCAGCACTGACTTGACCATATGTAGGCCACCGAAGAATACCGTACAAGGCCAAACTTGCTCTAGCTCAGATATTTGTTAAACGATTGGTTGGAGCATGGCGGCCCAACCATGCCCACTCAGATGTTCTCTTTAAACCGATGAATGGAATCAGAACCAGTCCGGAGTTGTAACAGCGCAGAACACGATTAGTTTGTGGAATGGTGAATAGTGGACCATGACACATGGCTCGAGGGTTGTAAATTGTCCTGGATGTCTTTTATTTATTTCAGGCTTAAGTTACACTCTATCACAAAGAAAGACGTAAAAATGCGAGAATTTATAAAACAACCCAACCGCGCCACACATCATCATCATTTTCATTAGCGTCTGTCCCGCTTGGTGGCGGGGTCCGCTCTTCTGGTGTGGTGACGCCAATTCTCCCGATCAAATGCTTGATCAGGGTGCACACCAGCCATCTCTAAGTCCAAGCGCAACGTATCTAGCCAACGCTGCTTCGGGCATCCTCTGAGCCGCTTTCCAGTGACCACAAGATTCAGGCCAATCTTACACACGGTGTCGTCGTTAGCGCGAAGGACGTGGCCGTACCATCGAAGACGAGCTTCGCGCAGCTTCTCGGATATCGGGGCGACACCGAACCTCTGTCGTATGGTGTCGTTACGAACGCGGTCCAAACGCGTAACTCCAGCCGTCCACCGTAGCATCTTCGTCTCCATTACACTGAGGCGGCTTTCAACTTCCTTCGTCACGGGCCAGCACTCAACACCGTACGTCGCTACTGGGCGGACTACTGCTCTATAAACCTTCGATTTGAGGTGCTCAGGTATTGTCCTGTCGCAAAGCACCCCAGTCAGCGAGCGCTATTTGGACCAGGCTGCACTCACACGCGCATTCACCTCCATCTTTAAGCTGCCATCGGACGTGACTGTTGACCCAAGATACTTGAAAGATGTCACTCGTGAGAGCTCAGTACCATCGATCTTAATAGATCCGTGCTCATTCACATCCGTCGTCAAGTATTCCGTCTTTTTGACGTTTAGCTTGAGACCGAACAATGCCAAACGATCGCACCACGCCTGTGCCTGTCGCTCTAGTTCGGTTTTGCCTTCACATGCAAGCATGACGTCGTCAGCATACAGCAGCGTCCAAGGTGCCGCCATTTGGAGATCTCGTGAGATTGCATCCATCACGACCACGAAGAGCAGTGGGGATAGCGCAGATCCCTGATGCACCCCTACAGAGATGGGAAACTCCATCGAGGTGCCCGCTGGCGCTCGCACTCGACTCCTTGGGCAAGAGTATAGAATGCACACCCACTCAATAAGCTCTTCAGGGATACCATGTTGTCGCAACGCTTACCATATAACATCTCGTGGAACGCGTCGAAGGCCTTCTTCAAGTCCAGGAAGGCAAAATGCATCGGTTTCTGTTTCTCGCGGTGCTTCCCTAGCAGAAGACGAACGGCGTGAATGGCATCAACGGTGCCACAGCCAGATACGAAACCACACTGATTCGTGGAAAGCTGTACGACATCCCGGATACGTCCGTCGACAATTCGCTCAAAGATTTTCATGGTGTGCGAAAGAAGACGAATTGGACGGTAACCGGCGCAGTCTGCAGGACTGCCCTTCTTCTTCCAAATCGGGATGTTCGTGCTTTGCTGCCAACCCTCAGGCACTTTCTTCTCAGCAACAACCTGATTGAAAAACGCAGTCAGCCAGTCAGCAGGGCACCAGCCCTTCGACTTCCACAGGTCAGCTGGCAGGTCATCGGGACCAGTGGCTTTGCCTGACTTCATCTTCCTCAGGGCTGCTTCAGTTTCGCTCACTGTGATCTTCTGAACGGGACCGTATGCAGGTGATGCAAAAGGAACAGCAGGATGTTCAAATTCTACATTCGAGATTTCCTCGAAGTAGTCGTGCCATCGCTTCACAGCCCTCTTACGATCCATCAGAAGATGACCGCTCTCGTCGTTAATGCCAAAGCACTTCTCAATGTCTTCTACTTGGCGACAGCGATCTTTGGCGAGTCGGTAAATATAACGCTCACCATCGCGCGTTTCCAATTTTTTGCTGACATCAGCGTAGTATGCGGCTTTAGCAGCGGCCACTGCCTTCTTTGCCGCTTTCTTTGCTTCTCGATAATTCCGCCAATTATCGACTGCTTTATCACCGATGAATACGTGATAGAGCCGTTTCTTTTCTCGGACTTTCTCTCTGACATCATCAATCCACAGCCATGCCTGCTTGTCGACCCAGCGTCGTCCAGGCTTCGTTGTGCCGAGTTCAAGGCGTGCAGCCCGAGTTATCGCATGGGTAGCGTCCTTCCAGGTTTCGTCGACAGTTGTCACTGTCGGCAACCGAATGCGAGAAATAACTGCCGCTTCCTTCTCTTTCAGTCGCCACCATTTGATTCTAGCCGACCCGCATCGCTCGGCATGTTTACACCTCGAAGGTGTGATCTTAAGCGAGCCGTTCGGTGGACGGTGTTGCGTGGCAACCGTCTCATAGGAACGGTCTTCGCGTCTGTGACAAGGCCTTGGTCGCGACGCCTAACAAGGACATAGTCAATCTGCGTTTTAGCATTCCCGCTATAAAACGAGATGAGGTGGGAGTCACGCTTTCGAAATTTGGTGTTCACGATGGTGAGGTCATGTGAGTCTGCATACTCAAGTATACGCTCACCATCGGCGTTGCGCGACCCATATCCAAAACCACCATGACAGCTTTACTCGTCTTTCGTAGCACCTACGTGCCCATTAAGGTCACCAGCGACTATGATGACATCTTTCGACGGTACCTCTGCTGTCTTCTCATCAAGCAAGTTCCAAAACTCATCCTTGGTTTGCTCGGAACAGCCTGTCTGCGGAGCATACGCAGAAAAGAAATGGCATCGTCGCTCTTCTACGGCGACAACAATCTTCATCAAGCGGTCATCGAAACGTTCTACGCTTGCAATCGCGTCACGGAAACGCTCAGAGACGATCACACCGACACCACTGGTGGTCCTGGGACTTCCACATAGAACGGCCTTGAAGCCACGTCCTATGTCCCTTGACTTGCTGCAGGACCACCTCGTCTCCTGCACCGCAAAGAAATCTATCTTTCTTCGCTCCAGTGCTTCTACCAACTCGCACGAGCGGCCCGTCAACGTACCCACATTCAACGTTGCTACGCGGGTCTTGCCTACGTTACGGGACTTTCGGACTAGCTCAGTTGCCCCCCGATGCCGTCCTCGCATCAGGGACCCTCGCACACTTTTCACACTCGCCGGGCTTTGCGAGTGCTCGTCGGCTCCCGCGGACGCCGTAGCATTATCTCGAGAACTCTGAAACATCATCAACCATATGATGTGACACAAAATGTTCGTAGGCCGGCCTGTCACTAGAACCTGTCGCCTGCATTCGAATGTCAGTGTTTGGCTCGGCTTGTAAAGGCAAGCAGTTTCCAGTGGCACCACGTGGAGGAACGGACATCGCCACCCCAACCGCGCCACACATTCTAGAAAATTTTGAATTACATCGCACTTTATTATCCCAGATTTTTCTGGATTCGGCAATCAACTCAAGGCTCACTATGGAGGGGATCGGTTTGAAGAGGATGAAATTGAGAAACAAATGGTAAGAGTTGGTTGCGTAAAGCAGCCACATTCAATTAATGGTTTTAAGTGTATAGAATGCGTACACATTTTGGCAATCGTCAATGAGCGCGGAAACCAGAGCGCATGACATGCAGTCAAAATAGAAATGATTATTGCCGCTCCAACGATTACCAATTCTGGGCATCCTATTGGTGACGGCTATAACAGTCGTTTATGTGACTATATAGCCGCCAAAATTGATTATAAAGACATCATGTCAGACCATCTCAGAGGACGCTCGTTTTGAGTTGCCGGGTCGCTAGCTGGGTCGCTTTATGATGCCTCTTCGAGAACTAGTGGAATCGGATTTCTCTGCTCATGCACTTTGGGTTCGATTCCAGTAATTCGTCATTCAACCTCCGTTCCATACTTATTCCTAAAAACAAGCAAATGCCCAATGAATTACAAGAGATCCGATGGTTTACGAGTCCTCAGTCAAGACCAAAATAACTACTAAACTTTTTTTTTAAAGATTTTTTTCTTCCGCAAAAAGGCAAGTATTCTTAACAACGCGCTAAAAATCAAAATGAAGGCATACCTGCGGCTTTTAAAATAACTATAATTACCCACAACGAAACAATGATATGAGCAGACTTGACTTGTGCGAGGTGGGAGCTCTGGCACACATTTGAATTAATTCTCTTTTTTCAACTCTGTCATCCACCAGGACCTAAGAAATCAGATTTGGGAGGTCAAAGGCGGGCCACCTTTGAGAGTCAAAAGAAGTGAACGGACTACTTTCAGTTTCTGAGAAGTTAAAGAAGTTAAGATGGAAAGCAAAAAAGTTAGAGGTGAAAAGAATACATGAAGCAACACGAGGTAAATTGCGACCGTACACATTGTTTGCATGGTCTACGCACATTCTCTTTCAAATGAAATTATTATTCTCCCTCCCAGTGAAGTATTGTAGCCTGTATTGAGGAGAAGGAAAGCGAAACGCTTTCCGTCGCCAAGGTCCAAAATTGCACTAAGAACTCGTTAGGGATTCGATGTTTCTGCGTTGTAGAAATGTGAAAGGTTTCTTTTTTTTTAACATTGCTTACCAAACGTAGAGCACAGGCGCTTTAAAGTGAACCAAAAATTTTGCAGCAGGGCTCTCTTCTTTTTCAGAAAAACTTTTCTTGACAACAATGGACCCCAAATTCTTGTGACTTTAGATATCCATGGAGGATGGTACTCTTTTTCTCTTTAAAATAGCCCTCGAAGCTTTGCAGCAGCTGGAAGGATAACAGGTTGATTCAAGAGTCCTTATAAATTTCAACGTACTTTACCTCAAAGTTTTGAAATAACGATAGATTGATAGCGAATCATTTGAAATGAATGAAACAATCATCAAATAACTTCTAGTAACGTACTGGAAGTCCTAGGTAGCTTCGCTCCACCTCGATCCTTGAAGGACGTCTTCGATGCCTTAACATAGTCTTTTCAGAACGTGAATTGCTGGCCATCGAAATGGAACTGACGAGTGAAGAACTGTAGGCGATTAGATGGAGTGAAGGTAGCATGACGAGTAAGGAAGCATACTATAGTCGTATCTCACCACTACATTCTTCGTTCCTTGCAATGTGTTTTCGAAGGTCGTTTTTGGTAGCACACAATGATCTGCCAGTCAGGTGTGCTTTTTATATGGATTTCAGCCTTCATATTTGATTAATGTAGCTGCCCAAGTCATCGGTGTGCACAACCGTAGAGACAACCGGCACTCTGCACGACGAACTCTCCATTTAATGATCAGCACTGCTTATTTTCACTTGCAGGGTTGGTCTCTGGACGTCTTCTGCCGCGCATGCTCAGTCGATTTACTCAGTTTAATTCAATTCGACTGTTTACTACACCATCAACTTCATCCAGAGTTCAAGCCCTAAAGCAGCGATAGTTTACCGTGTTGAAGAGTAGTTTTTTCGCACAACCTTGTTATCGTAAAGGCGCTGTGAGGCGGCACCTTCTCCGATTCCGTTGACACGAAGCGATGTGACGCAAGAAAGGATAGGAAACCTTTTAATGCCACAAATCAGAATGTACAACAGCGACGCAGAGCACAGAAATCACAGCGATAAGCGAGGCGACGCGGCAAGAGAAAATGCCATCGATTCATACAAAGGCGAAATACCCTGAGAGTGAATGCAGTAAAGAAAAGCGACACAGCAGTGAAAGAGAGGGGCATGAGCATCGGCTGAGGAGAAGCGAGAAGGGAAGGCCACAATGATGAGGTGCTATCACAGTTAAGCGAAACGGAAAACCATCTAGATCGGTCTGGTGTTGTTCACATGGCGGTCTCTATCACCGGCTTGCTGGAGCCAGCTCCACGGGGAAACCGCCTTGGCTGTTCTGAGAGGGGCTGGTAGAGATCTACAAGGGAGCGCTGGGGCGCTGCGCGCATGTTCTGCAGCGGGGTCGGGAGAGGTGCGGCCGACGGCACGTACTGGCCTGCCGTCGGGAAGCTCTGCAGATTCGGATTCGAACGGCTCGGCGTCAACCGAGGTGCAGGATCATACCGCCGCGGTGGGTCCGGCTTCGGCGGCAGAAGACGTCGGTTCTGCACGGTGCTGTCCGACACCGTGGAGGACTGCTCGCTCCACGAACCGTCAGTCAGCGTTGAATCGCGCTCTGAAACCACCATTTCTAATTTCTAATGAACATAAGGTTCACAGATAGTCAAAGAACGATGTCAACAACATCTTGTACTCCAAGTTTTCGGAGTCGCTCACTCGCATTCGATCACTATCGATGGGATGGCAATATTTGCTAAAACATGATGGCTAATATTTTGCTGAAAGATATTGGTTGTTAATCAAGTTACTAACGAAACATCTGTTACCACGATACCCTTTTGCGACCAAAAAGTTCTGTTGCGCCAGGCGGGAGTCGAACCCGAACCTCCTGCTACCAGGCAGGAATGCTCTACGCCATTACACCACCGGTGCAGTATCATCGAACGCAACATCCACACTTTGTGGGGCCCATCAGCACTCATCCATATGTCGGGATGAGCCGGTCGCTGATATCAGCATGGAACCAGTCAAGCTGAGTGGCCGCTGATATCAGCATGGAACCACTCAAACCGGCATATGTAAAAATTCCAAACAACCTACACCTACCTACTTCGGTAACCTTTTGGTTGTCGTCAAATGGATGATACACGCACCTGATTCCGTGGGACAAGTGGAGCACGACCTCGTCACGGTAGTCGAGCACGAAGTGTCGCTACGTATGTCCCGTAAGCGGATGTCATTGCGAAATTCGCTCGGAGATTGAAACGTGTTCATCGTGGGAATTTCCTCGTAAGGGTTGGGGTTCGCTGACACCTTATTCCTGAAAAGCATCGAAATATGGTCATGACTGGGAGAACTACCAAGAGCACTTTCACAAGCAGCGCTTGAGAAGGGCTAGGAAACGAAGCATCACCTCGTAGACATCCTTGCGCTATAATACCCTTCCGAGATGTCACTGGATAACGGCTTAGGTCTTGTGTAGGATGTATAGGACGTCGTTCCTCTATAAACGACAAGATTACAGTAGCCGCGTCGCGATGGTGAAGGACAAAAGACCGGAGTCATGATACTCTGAGGATCAGAGGGCAAAATTTTTTAGCTTTGTTCTCCTTAAAAAGGAATAAATTAACAATAGAATCAGGTTATTAGAACCTCTAGAACATGCGGGATAATTTATTATAGGTGCCAATCTTCTGTCGCTAAACTGAAGCCTATTATAGAACAATGTGATGTCGACAGAAGAAGACAGTGAACATCACAAAAATCGGAACTAGTGGTGAAACTGGTAGTGAACAGAGACTGAGCATTCGTGTCTCACCTCGAAGTGTCGCTAGAGGTCAGCTGGTCGTATGTTCGATCGGTAGAGAGCGAGTCCGAGCACTCTGTTCGCACAGTCTCCGTTGGAGAACGAGAAGCGATGGCACGACCTCGGCTTCCATTTCTGCAAGTCAACCAATCGTTTCAGCACTTTGTATTGCTGCTCAGTTCTTTTATTCGCACAGGTTACCGCTTTGCCAATTGCATAGACTTGAATAAATCATTTTGACAAATCGGAGTCATCAGCCTTCTCGAACTATGTGCGACCTCGATAGCCTCCAAGAACGTTAAAGAAGGAATTGTTGCGAATAAGGAAAATTTCAATCATCAAACGATTTGGCAGTCACATCGGCAGTTTAAGGATAGCCCACAGTAGTAATTCCAGGCAGTCCACTTCGGAATGGCTATGTATATCTGGGCCTTTTCGGGATACTGATCGGTGTTTCAGTGAATCATGGTGGTTTAGATGGAGGGCAGTTCTCAAACTTTTATTTCGCCAACTGAAGTGGATAGTCTGAGACTGCGGCTACATTCTCTACGTATTCTCAGGTTTAGAAACATCAAGCCTTTATATTTTGCTTTGCTAGACTTGACTAGAACTAGAGGGGCTAGATTACGGTGAAACGTCTTCTCCAAGGGAGCAATATGTACTTCAGAAATGTCTGCCTGGAGATCTGTAGATTCTGTTTAACAACATTTCTCCACCACATATACACATATCTGAAGTAGATGGACCACTTCCTTACACCGTATCTAAGTAAATGAATGGATATCCTACCTGTTAGATATGAAAGGATCTCCGTAGGCGTTGATTGTGGTCGATGAGAGGCTTGCTTTCGCCGATTGATGTGATGGTGGAAGCTTCCGATGCGGAGCCGAAGCCTTCCTGAAGTTGAGAGGCTCGTCAAAGGAATTAGCAGTTTGTTTGGATTCGGCAGGCAACTAGTATAATGTATCGACTATCGATACATCGCCTCCCTTCAAAACGTGACCATTTTGAATTCTATTGCAGTTCCAACACTACTGAGAGAAAACTGAGCCGACCTCAAATCAATCCGTGCTACAAAATGCATAACTGCTTCAGATGTGGGAAGCGTTAAAAATGTATACTCTTAAAATATCTTTCACATTTGGTAGAAGAAGTCCTAAGTCTCAAGAGGGATGCAAAAAGTTCAGAGTTCCTTTGAAAGCTTTGTGGCCTCGAAGCGAAAATACCAATAGTGAGAAATTAAAAGCAATTGCTTCAATCAATTGCTAACTCTATCCGATTAATTTCAGCGCTATTAACTCTTTCACAACACGCGCGATTTTCAGGTGTCTGCCGCGTGGGACAGCGCGCATTTTTACCGCGCGCTGATTATTCGGACTATTTTATTTGTATTATTTGCTAAATGTGATAAACAGTAACGATTGAAGGTTCCCAAGAACCGTCTTGATCGTAGATATTAGTGGACCCAATGATTAATATTGTATTATCAAATGTTTGATAATTTTCCATAAACTATTCGTATAATGGTGTCCGACGACATCGTCGGACAATGTCGTGAAAGGGTTAAACGAGCCACCGCGATCGTAATTTGCCCTACAGCGTCGTTCGGAGCTCGTGCCCTAACATGGAGTTAAATTGCGTGAGTGCTCGGTCTATACTGCGACCTGCGACCACATAGTTGGGCCACCCGATAAAGGATTAGAAGGCTCACCTTCAGCAGACATGTACAATGCCTCTCATCAACGCTAACGGAGTGGGAAATTGGGTGAGACAGCGAAACGAAGTCCGATTCTTGCGCACATGGTCGGCGTGGCACAAAACAGATCAGAAGGACAACATTCTTAAAGATGGGTAAAGGCGACGGTAAATTCAGGATGGAAAATTTGATAGCTACTAAACGACAGTACTCTAAAAGTAGTACACCATGCTAGTAGCTCTCTTGGAAGTGAGAGTTAGGCAAGCTAGGGACGAGAGCGATTCCCAACACCACAGCTGCTTTGCGTATTCAGATATTTCTTAACTGTAATCCGAAAATAGGACTTCAATTTATGCATAGTTAACAATCAACGAATAATTGTGTAGCAAATGTTCGAGCTCAGCTAGCTAACCTTTGCAGCTTGATGCTTGCCCTGATGATATTCTTCCTCTCGATGCTGTCCTCATTCCTCTGTCGCGATTTGATACACCAACAAAGCGCAAGAAGGAAGAGTATCGCCACCAGAATCGCCAGCAGAACCACGGCTATCACGATTCCAGCTCTCCACATAACGGGTTCAACGTATGGACGTGTACCTGAGAGCATCAGGGATTAAAGAAGTTTCTCCTTGGCGCAAACGCCAACTTAAATAATACAAAACACATAATTTAACCATAAATAATGCAATTTAATATTCAACTCAACTAACGATATCCCTTTGTAAGATATATTAATTGAATTATTATTTATGTTTTAGAAATAAATAAAAATTTATAAAAATTGAAAAATGAAGTAAAAACTAATAAAAATAAAATAAAATAAAATAAAATATACAAAAATTTCTAGAAATTATTTATTTTTTAATAATAAATAAATACTTAAAAAATTAAAAAAAAACTTTAAAAAAGTAAAAATAAAAATAATAATTGAATCATAACTTATGTTTTAGTAATACTTAGAAACAAATAAAAATTTATAAAAAATTAAAAAATAAATTGAAAATTAGTAAATAAATTTTAAAAAATAAAAATAAATTATAAAAAATTAAATATATTGTAAATTATATTTAAAGTCATTTTTAAATTAAATAATGATAAAAAAATTTCATTTCAAAACATCAATAATTTAATAAAATTTAAAATAAATTATAAAAAATTAACGGGACTTGGTAGTACGCTTAATGCACTTGATTTAGGACAGGCACTTGTAGTAGATATATAAGTATACATATACAGGATGCGTAAAAAGTATTGACGCAGTAAATGGCGGTTGTGGAAATAGTAATGCGCAGTAAGTTTTAAAATATTCACTTGAGAAATATGGAAAATGATCTTACAAACACGATAGAGTGATTCATAATCGACATAGCCTCCTTTACTGTGAATACAGAAGCGAAAACGACGGAAAAATTCATGAGCACGCGCCGCAAGCACTTGCTTGCATTTCGTTCCGTGCTTTGAACAGGGTAGCCTTGTGCGACTGGTCACTTCTGTTGAAAGTAGCGCAGACCTCATTCTCCAAAATCGACTAAAAAGAGTAAACCGGCGAATTCACGTTTAAGCTGTGCTCGTCTGAGAAGCTGTTCACACCTGCGCGCGTTATCTGTTTGCCGTTATCGGACAGAGATTGATAATTTTGGATTTGAACGTTATCGTGCTTGAACATCTTGTAATCATCATCTGTTATGACAGAGCCGTGGCTGACGTTTGGGTTGTTGACCTCTTTCCTCGCCAACCGTTTCGAACAGCGCCTAATTCTCTTGTTAAGGAAGTATTCATTTCCTTTGGTAACAGCCAGGAAGGGGCCACCGTAACCACGACGGTATCACGTTTCTTCGGTTTACTAGAGAATGTTTGTTGAACACAATACAGACAACAAAAATAACACACAAAAAGTTCGAAATGTTTGAAGAGAAAGCTGTAGCTGACACAAAAAGAAGGTGCGTCAATACTTTTTACGCACCCTGTATATCTATATATACAAAATGCTCCATACCGCATATAGATCAACTCGATAGTTCAAATATACGCGTTTTTGCTACGTATATTGACTATTAGATGAGGCCGACCACATGTAACATCCCGCACCAATACAGCCTAATCTTTTTCACACACTTCTCTACCTCGCAACACTAACAGCTCTTCGATATTTCAAGACTCCCCCCGCTTTTCTTTGTAAGACCTAATTGAATTTTTTCTTCAAAATTGTGTAGGAAGGTTTTAATTAAAAAATAATTTAAAAAATATGATAAAAAAATAGTACAATGAATAAACTACAGATAATTAAAGAAATATGGATGATTTTATTTTAATTTAAATAACTAATTTAATAAAATTTAAAAATACTAAACAAAAAATAATAAAAATTACAAATTAGATAGTTACTTAACTGATGAGCCTTAGGTATCTCTTCTTCATAAAATACTCGTCTTAAGTTAATAGGCGAGACGAGTATTTTATAAATTAAAGTCCTCCTTTATTAATTAGATGTCCGACGCGCACACCTACCTTTCTCGCAAACGAAAGGCATGAGATTGTTGCAGTTCTGCGAGCCAACTTTTCCGGTTCGTGAGCTCAACCATCCGCACTGCGTAGGAGGGATTTGCACGGAAGAGATCCAAACGATTGTGTCCGACCGAAGCTGAAATGTCCAAGAATAGTTCACGGATCTGCATTTCACGACACAGAATTCTGTGAATGTTCTGTGTAAGTTTCATGCATTTATTCCGTAACTATCCTCCACTGGCTCCTCTGTTTTGACTTATAGCACCGCTGCTCATTGTGGCGCATAGCATGGCTATCTCTGTTTCAAACTGGGCCGCAAACGTACTGCGAACGAGTCGAATCTCTCGGCGTCAGTGAGGTACTGCTGGCTGAACAGGTCGATCCGACGAGCGATCTCCTTCTGTCGGGTATCGTCGGCCCTCAGGTACGGCACGAAAGCGTCCATGGCCTGTGCGGGTATTGAGCGATGTCAAGCAAAATGAAGTGAACGGCAAGAGGCAAGTGATGCGGCCAAGCCCACCTCGCAGTACAGCGTTGCATCCGTGTAGGTGGCTGCGGCTCCCACGAAGAGGTAACACGACTTAAACTCCTCCAGGCCAGCCTGAAACCAGCCCACTGGACAATCTCCCTCAAGAAGGGACGAGTTGGACTCGAGCACAGGCAGGTAATCGACCTGAAATTGAGCAATGCGAGCTAGATTAGCAGGCTTCGAAAACGCTCGGTGCAGAGCTAGCGGGTGATGCTACCTTGATGAGATATGGGTAGTCGGAGAAGTCACGAATTTTTCCAGCAGCGACGCTCTCAACACCTGGATATCCCCAGTAATTCAGTCGAGCGTCTATGGAACCTATGTCGTATCTAGAATTAAAGGTGATTCCAATGCGCCTGATGGTGAGGGCGACGTCAAAAGAAAACGGGCTGAACTCACTGGGTCCGCTTCGAGGTGGTGAGTTCGTATGCATTATTTTTGTTGTTCAGAACATTTCCTCTGTAGTGCTGTTGTGAGCTGCCCGCTGAAACTCATGTCACCTTAGCAACCGCGCCTTGAACTGACTCGGTACTTCCATAAACTCCTGGACATTTTATTGAATAGGCGCGATGAAGTGTACCACAAAGACACCTCAGAAAGTTCTATGATCGAAACGCTATGGGCATGGCGAAATGAGGAATCCCGAAGTAGGCTCCGAATGTAAACATGGAATTCCTTGAAGGGAAAATGAGCTCAGTGATGGAGCTCATAATCCACTACTGCTTTGTTTTTTCTTCAACTAACGCTTGCATCTTCATCTTGAAAATGTACTTGTTCGTCGTTTCCTCTTCCTGTCCGTGCTCTTCTTGTTTTTTCCTTTTCCCTCAAATCATTGGACTCAACTCAGTGATGAGTTTACTATCCGTGTCAGCGACACCACGTCATTCAGTCAAGGGTCTTTTACCTTGTTGTCCACATAGATGAGACCTCCCTTAACAACGGCGTCCTGTTTTCTTTCAAATGGGACGCTTTCCAAACTAAACTGGACACTTTGCGAATCAGATGGGACACTCTACTAAACAAGCTTGACATTTTTGAAATCAAGATGAACATATTACAAATGAAAACGCGCTTCTTCCACATTAAAATAGAAACTCTCTAAGCTGGACGGATTAATTTTTTGTTTAAGGAAGGAATACTATGACTTTCTTTGATTTTTTTAAAGTTCACCTGCTCCAAAAAGTGTTTGAATTTGTACTGTTGCACCCATCGTTTGAAATTCTATAAAACGTTGACTTTTTCACGAAAAAAATATTAAAAACATGTTTTAGAGCGCAAGCAGATAGCAATTTTTCAGCACAGAAAAGTAGAGATAGCGCCACGCCGCCACGCATGCGACTAGATTTATTTATTTTATTTATCTATTTATTCAAGCGTGAACATGATTCACGTATAGAAATGCAACGCAAACAAAAACAAGGACAAAACGCTATCACATGTCAGTCAGCTACAATCACACTTAAAAACATTAACAAGCAATAGCTCTACTCCAAACATGTGCGGACATAGTTATAATATCGTCATATCTACCAATAAACAAGTTTAGTTCCGTGAGAGTTAAGAAAAAACTCTATAAGTTAAGAAATCTGTTCTAAGTCTTGAATTTGCAACTGGTGCACGTAGTTTGAGCTTTCCTCTTACGGATTTCGCCAGATCCCCGTCTAAGAAATCTTCTGTGTCGTTCTTCATCTTTTTTTGTGAGAATTTTAAACATCATGATAAGATCTGCTCTCTTTCTTCTGCTTATTAGTGAAGGCAGACCAAATAGTTCAGATCTCTGAGGCCCTTTAGGAATCATGTCATATCTCACTGGGAAACATCTCATCATCGGTTTTCTTGGAGCTGTTCTGAATGCTTTCAAAAAGATCGATTTCCTTCTTTTTGGTTGGAATAAAGATCGTTGTTCCCGATTCTACGATTGGTCCCACATAGAGCTTGTAGGCACGGATGTAAACTTCCGGAACTTTTGACCTCAAGACTCGGAATAGGTTATAAATGCGGTAATTCGCCTTTCTCACTAGAAGGCCTCAGTGTTTGCTAAAGGAAAGATTTCTGGTAATTATAAAACCCAGATCTCGAGCTTCTTCAACTCTGTCTAAATCCTTATAGGTGGGAATATCAGGGAGGTTTCTTGATTTTTTTTGAAAATGGTTTTTTTTTTTCGCTGCAAGAGGCAGTTCCCGTTTCTTCGCTCAGCAACTGATATAATCAATTGCTAGCTGGAGTGTGACTGAATCTTCCGGGCTCGCGATACTCTTATAGATCTTGATGTCGTCGGCGAACATTTTACAGTGTGCACCAAAATAACGTGGACAAGGTTTTTTGTCATAATTATAAAACAACCAACAATTCGAAAAAACGACGACTAATTTACAACAACACAAACATTAAGGTACACCATCATGAAGCGGTTTCGAAGTGGCCTCCCTTGGAGCGGATGCAAAGGGACAAACTTTCGCGAAGTTTGGGGGCGATGGGCCGCAGGTCGTGGCTGGGAACAGATTCTGTTCGAAGATGCGAAGCTGTTCACCGTGGAGCAGGCGCACAATCGCCAAAATGACAAGATCTGGTCTTCAGAGGCTCCAAGCAGCTCTGTTATCGTCGAACACCGCCAGAACCCACAATCAGCCATGGTTTGGGGCGGAATCATCCCTCTGGCAGGACCCCTCTGGTTTTCGTGGATAAAGGAGTGAAAATCGAAAAAGATGTGCACCAGCGAGACATTCTCGAGCTCGTAGTTCTTCCTTGGGTCTAGTAGCACTTCGGTGATGCCCACTGGACGTTCCAACAGGACTCTGCACCCGAATATAGAGCGAAGAGTACGCAGGCGTGGTGCAAGGCCAATTTCGCCGATTCCATAACGCCTTCGGAATGGCCGCCGCATTCTCCGGATTTGAATTCGATGGACTATAGTGTGTGGGCATTTCAAGACTAGGGTCGGCGTCAAGCGCCACCGCATTCTCCAGTCCCTGAAGGAATCCTAACGTCAGGAATGGGAACGATTGGTTCCTGATGACCTGCGACCCATCACCCCCAAACCCCGCGAAGCGTTTGGCCCTGTGCATCCACTTATAGGGAGACCACTACGAAACCATTTGAACATGATCTACCTTAATGTCTGTATTACTGTAATTTACTTGCTGTTTTCTCGAATTATTAGTTGCTTTATAATGATGATAAAGAATCTTGTCCACATTATTTTGGAGCACCTTGTACACTTGACACCCAGACTAGTAACTGAGTTTGCCAGTTCATATGTGTATAGTAAAAATAACAACGGAGACAGCACTCCACCTTGGGATACGCCACTAAACGTAGTAAAGATCTTAAAGTACTTGTCCTTAATCCTAACTTGATAAGTCCTATTTAGTAAAAACTGTCTGGTCCACTTGATGACCCTGGGAGGTACTCCTACCACTTCCATTTTTGCCATCAACTTTCCTGTGGGGACCTTATCAAAAGCCTTGGAAAAATCAAAGTACACTACGTCGGTACGATTCCTTTTTTCCAAAGCCTTTGACCAATCGTTCATGGAGCTGAGTAGTGCAGTTTCGACCGACCTCCATTTGAGAAACCCATGTTGATTTTTTGAAAACACTTTACATAACTCCAGATGTGCCAAAAGACGTTTTGATAAAATTTTCTCAAAAGTTCTTGCAAAAATCGAAGTTATACAAACCGGTCTATAGTTCTTAGGGTCACTGGGTGGAGTCTTCTTCAAAATAGGTGTGACAAGAGCATGTTTCCACCAGAATGGAACTTCCGCTCTAGTGTAGGTTAGATTAAATATGAGCTCTAAGGGATAGCCTATGTAATGGACAACGCTTTTCACGAAACTCAAAGGGATGAAATCCGGCGATACAAAGAAAGATTTCGGCCACTTAGATAACACTTCAATAATTTCTTCTTTATGAAACCAAAGTGTGGGCTCCATCGTAGTCAAATGTGTCAAATCATTACAGTCATTTTTCAGTGAAATGGCATTATCCAGTGCCTTATTATTATAAACCTTTTGGAACACTTCACCTAACAAGTCGGCTTTATCCTTATCCGCAGAAATAAGCTCACCACAGTCTTTCCTTAATATAGGAATTTCATTATTACTCCTTATACGCGAGTTTATGAATTTGTGAAAAGCAGTCTTATCTTTAGATCTGGTCAACCTTTTTCTATATAGCTGTTGTATCTTTGATGGGCTCTGTTTAGTTTCGCGAAAAGCTTATAAACCTTTCAGCCCTCCTGTTTCTCCATATACGCGCCTTCTCCCAAAGGTGAAAGCGACAACGATTTAACCTTCTAATATGGCTGGGAAACGTGTGATCGTAGATCGTTGCGATGCTTAGTTGATTGACACTGTATGTGCTGTCCACTTGAAACAGTGATGGAAAGATATATGTACCTTGTATAGCCATCCTTCTTGCACCGCTTCCACTTGCGTTACTTCACACAAGCAAATTTTGACATCAATCTGATGAAAATCGCGACATTCTAATCGAATAAATGGCGCGATCTCCCTCTTTAATACATCGTATGAATGCTGCGTCCCTGCGCTTTAAAAGAAAATTTATTTCATGACCACTATGCCATGCAGCTAGGAACAGACACAGGATCAGCTCTTCGCGAAGCACAAGTCTGCGGACTGCAACACCACGCTTTCAATAAGACATATTTTCTGGGAGTCAGGGAAGTCTCGTAGCCTGTAGGCGTTTCGTCGACGCTTAAAAGCATGTTTGCCGCAATCGTGACATTCCTCGAGCCACACTCTGTATAACTAGTGCACGACCACGTGCATTCGAAAGGAAATCTATTCTCGGATCTCACTTTTAATGACTAAAAGCACATACTCACCAAGAATCGTACTCCTGTATCGTTCGCTTTCGGTACCAACATGAGTCCACCAGTCAAACGAGATGCCCTCTTGTGTGATGATCTGAAACATTCAAGTACATTGTACACATCCCAGTAGGTAGTCTACAATCGATCGTGGGCACGTGGTAGCGCAGTCGGGGGAGGCGAGACCGTCCGAATTGAGGTTCTTTAGCATTCGGCCCACCAACCAAGCCTTTCACCTCTATGGGTCGGTGAATTGCTATTCTACTTGTCTGAGAGGGACAAACCCCTGACTTATCTATTAGCTGAACGCCATCCGCGATATTCCGTTGAAGTAGAACGCGTGGTGCAACCCAATCAGAGACTGATTAACGGCGCCGTTTACCCTTTACCCTTACACATCCAAGTAACTGAGAACAACGAAGCGAGGGCAAGTTCGGGCGAAATGTGTTCGTGGTCCAACATCATCGTTCCTATTTCGAGAAGCCAAAACCAGCGCCAGTGGTGATAGTAGTGTATCAGAAACGAAGCTCCAGGTGGATTCCTGCACCGGGCTCACATTTCGACTGAAACTTCCCAACGGGTGATCGCTCGATTAACTCCCATACAGCTCCACAACGGGGAGTGACCGTTTAGCAGAGAAATAGAATTTATCGCATTAAAAAGCGTTTCGCTAAATAGTCGCTGACTAACCTGTCTTCTGGGTCTTCGAAGGAACTCATCGCTCTCCTTTTCGGGGAGGTAACCGAACTGTTCCTAAAATCGAGAAGCTAGGGCAAAGCTGGTAAGACATTTCTGCGTCGCTAACCATGTACTGATGCCCGTGCCCAAGTGCGACATTGTCCTCGAAGCTGTTGTAGAGGAACGTCTGCGTTTCCGAAGTGATGCGCGAATATCTGCAACAGATAGCGATGGAGCCTAAATGCAGCGCTTGCATGCAACCACCTACCCTTTCGAGTCCACAGTGTGCAGTCCAACGTTCGCGTAGAAGATGTTCCTCGTCAGGTTCACCGACATGTCGTGGATCCTCACAGTGTCGTGATAGAGCGCGTAGTTGTGCGAGATGATGTTGTTCAGCATCGTGACCATCTATAATACATCCTGTTAGTTAGTAAGCTGAACGGTATCTACGAAGACGCTGCTTACCTGATAGTTGTTGCCGTAAAGGGCAACTGTGGTACTGTTGCTGTTCCAAATGAACAAGTTGTTCTTGACGACTGCGTTCAGACGGGCAACTGCTGATGACGATCGAGCCGACATCAGAAGGCCTCCTTGGTTGTACGCTAGCGAATTGCCTCGAAACAACACGAACTGAAAGCTTTCGTTGACAGCACCATATTTTATTTATTTATTTGCACAATGTCGTGCGCACAAAAATAGCACATTTAAAAAGGACACAGCACATTAGAAAATACGTGGTGTTAAAAAAATTCAACAAAGCAAAACTAGCCATCATTGTTGCTTTTTTATGTTATCATAACTCTTAAACGGCAAATAGAAGTCACTTAAAAGAGATAGCGTTCTAGGAGAATAAGGATAAGGAAGCCGGATAAGAATGTTGGGATAGAGGATGTGATAGAGGATGATGGGTAACTGATGAAGAAGAGCAGTGGCCCGCCAACACTGCAAGTCGTAGGAGAAATCGGCTCCGGATACCAACTTAGTAGGTCAGTCAACACCATCAGAACCTATCGAAGATGGCTGATTGGGGAAACGTAAGACGGTAACACTGGCTAATCAGAAACAAAGCAGAGAAGTTCTAAAATTCAAAGAAAATTAGAAACAAACAAGAAGCGAACAAACGTCAGAAAAGTGCAAAAAACAACAACGAAAAAGAAGAGCAGAAAGAAAGAGCAATAATGAACAAAAAGAGCTCTGAAGTGGAAAAAATGAAAAAAAAGGAAAACCTTCAAAACAAAGGATTTCCTGATTTTAGGAAAGCGAAAAATAGCAGAATCTTTTTTCACTTAGGCGATATCAGGAATATGCAGTGTTGAAAGCAAGTCTATTCTCTTTAAACCTTTTCTAAAAACATACGCATTTGGTGCTTCTAATAGGTTGGGTGGTAGCATTTGTAGCCAACGAGCTCCACGAAAGAACAGAGAATTTAAAACCTTAAAACCTTAAAAAAAGTAGTTACTAGCTTTAAGTCTAGATTCGCCTTTTTGGATGTTGAAGCAAAACACTAGATCATTTACAATGCGTCTGTACTGTAGACTATTTAGGCTGAATAGTTTTAGCCACTCTCGATATCTAGGACACGTTCCAATAGAACTGGTACAGTTTACACATCGATTAAACAAAATCTTTGTGAAAGTTTTCTGAACCTTTTCAATTTCATATCTGTTTTTACTTTGCTTAAGAGGCTGTAATGCTTGAATTTTCTTAAACACTCATGTAAACAGATGCTGCCCAGGATAAGTCCAAAACTACATTGCTTGACGGATGATGGATGGGGAGAATCGGCCAACGAGCCTTCTGGTGAAGTCTCTGCTTCCGAAAAGGAAAGAAAAGCGCATGTTGGTGTGCTGGTCAGAGCAAAAGTTCTCCATTTCACCACATTTGGATTGAATTGGGATCACCTTGCCTACAAATGGTCTGCCCAACACTTTCCTTGGGATCTACGAAGCAGACGTAAAAATAGGCGTAAATTAACAAAAATGGAGTTAACAAAATAAGAAGTAAGCATAAGCAGCTTTAGATACCACACCAACCATAGTATTATGAAGATGCAGCTGGACAGCGTGGTAAGATGTCGAGATGTTACCGAAGAGGTGAATTCCATTTCCACTGAACGAGCAGTCCTCTGAAATTCATTCGATAAATTAGATAGAGATGGATAGATGGATAGGCAGCATTCAGCCAGCGGCTGAATAGGAATGATATGCAGAACTGGAATCTGAATCGCAGACCGATTAGAGGTAGGCATTTCAAAGGTGTTTCAAAACTGTGCGGCTGTCACGTCACGTCACCCTCTGATGCAGGCAGATTGGGCGAGTATGACTTCTCGTCACCTTTTGAAGAGTGACAGCCTCTCGGCTGGTATCTTAAGGTTGGTTGGGGTAATGCCATTTCCATTCTGTTTCGTTCCATCCTCTTACAATTAGACCTCTGTGAGTTGAAAGTGGTCCTTGGGATATAATCTCCCTAACAAAGTTGTAAGTTTCCTTGTTTTCCAGGCTCTGACGAAGGCGGTTGCGGCGAAACGTTAGCCGGTTAAAGATATAAAAACAATCTTGGTCTCAAGCTTGAAGCAATCCCACAATTTCCTGACAGCCTGTTATTGCTTCCGTTCTATCTAATAAAAAATTTAATTTTTCCTTTCCCTTCCCCTACAACCGTGAAGTGGGTGCTGACGGAGCCAGCAGACGTCCTCTGTCCAGCGCCTTGCAGTGTTGGCGAGCCACTGCTCGTCTTCATCAGGTTCTCCTCCCCCAGACCTGTTGGAAGTGAATTTCGCTTGATTTGTTGAACCACTTTTTGCTCTCGATTGAAGTTTGTTCTCTTCGGATAATTAAGACTGAAGCATTACACTGAGCTGTTGAGGTTCCTTTTATTTGTCTATCCAGCGGTTTGCGATTTGCGATACTTCGCGTCCATTACTCGCTTTAGCGCACAATTTTGTGCATATAAATAAATAAATATGAGAGGGGAGAATAAGTTATAAACCGTTTCGTTTCCGGGTTTTTTTATCGAATTTCACGAATTTGTTTAAAAATAATTACAAATATATAGCTACACTACTCACCAATTACTAAAGCTGGACTCATTTCTCCTGTGTTCTGATACAGAACTGCTCCGCGTTCATTGTGGTCAACTCTTGAACCTCGCACGACGACCTGCTCTACAGTGCCTGAAGATCATGGATTTGAATTGGTTCAGAGATCTTAGAACGTACTGAAAGGCACTGGTAACGAAGAAGGTGGAGGACTCTGGCGCCACAGCTTACTTGAATCCGGAGAACTGGGGATGCTCGAAATTTCGGCTATAAAACCATACTCCCCATCGGCAGCCGTGCCACGGAGATGCAGAGCCAGGACGTCGGCGCTTACCGCCTTCGAGAATGGCGTTGAGTCGCGGTCGATTCTAAAACGACCGTGAGCAGCGGTTGAGGACGGAATGCACTGTGCTTAACAGGTGCAGAACTTAAGCCTGATGTGCAATCCACATATTCATAGGCTCTTCGACAGTTTTGACTGTGCACTCAGAAGAAACCGCAACGGCTACTCTCCAGTTAAAGTACCGACCTGTACTCGGCTAGAAGAGTTACTGGCAAGAAGGCGATTGAAGCGTAGACTCTGAGCGCATCGGATCTCCCCAGATCGGCCGGTGAAGAGTACAAATTGACCTGGAGCGGATCGTAGCAGTACATGGCTCTACAGAAGAACAGCCGTATGATGTACCTGCAGAAAGCGAAACGCCACTTTGCGCCCCGGCGATGAGAAGATCTTCACGCAGTCCACTGGGAACGAGTCGTACTTGTAGTAGACCTGTAGCAGGAGGAGTTCAGTTTACAGCTCTACGAGAGGGAGGAGACAGCACCTTACCAAAACCCTGTTGCCGATCTGCAGCATCTTATCCGCCGCGCAGATGTCAACCATGCCTTGCGTATAATACGGTATAGTTAACGGCTGGAACGGTGTTTCTGCAAAGAGCATTAGCCAGTTGAACACTGGGAGTAGTGTCGGTTTACTGGAGAAACTACAGTTGGCAGTGAAGAAACTCGGTCAGAGGTACACCTTTTATATAATGCTAGAAGGTATTGCTGTCATGATTTGTTAGCTGTTGCGCATCTGCTTTGACTTATTTTTTTATTAGAAACACGTAAACAAAGCGTTTCAAACACTTAGCGGTTAGCGATTTGTTGCATACACGAGAAATTCTGCGAATTTCGCGATTGAAGAGAAAACGTGAAAACAGTACAGTAGTAGAATTTCCTGAGAGTTTGTGAAGTTTCCTAACAGTGAAAATCAGACCCTTCTCATCCCCTGTAGAACATAGAAATATAGTCATATCGCGAATTGCAGAAACTCGGCGGCGGAGGAAAACTAAGGATGGAAAGTGGATCATCTAGAGGTTGTTGGGCTGCAGTCGAAGGAATATCCGGCGCAACCATTTTTATAATCGAATTACTCGGACGAGTTAACGGGAACACCCCAGAAGGTGGCCACAAGAGTTGTTGTTAGGCGCCAAAGAGCGAAACGCTTCAACTCGTAACCCACCTTCGTTGGCGTTGCCAGCCTGTATGCTGGCCGTGGTGATGCTTATGCCCACTCCGCCGTTGTTCGTCACGTTGACCATATTCAGAATCACTTTTTCGCGAGGGGATATAACCTAAATGCAATGTAGCAATGTAGATACGATTATTGTAAAGGTTAAGCACATCGGAAATCAGTTACTGGGGACCAAACCAGTAGAAGGAGGGTCACTGACCAATCAAATAAGAGTTTATTATACTTGAACATTCATGGACACACTTGCTTCCTTATTTTTCCATTTGAAAATTGAAATTCAATAAGGATAAAGGATGGCGTTACTCAATCCATTCTGGGATGCGCCAGCGCATTCTACTTCTACGGGATGTCGTGGAGGAGACATGAATGCGTATTTGGCCATACAATGACTTGCGGTGGCCAGCCGATGAACAAGTCAGCGCTCTATCCTTCCCAGACAAGTCTGGTACCAACTTACCGACCCCGGAAAAATGGAAGGCTTGGTTGGCCTGTGCGGTAAATCCGAACCAGGAACCTGGTATCGGGTGCACGCGACAGTCGCGCCTCCTCCGACTGCGCTACACGCGCCCAAATTCAATAAATAATAAAAATATGCAATGACCAAGTGGTAGCACTATCGATAAGTACGCTAATAGTTTAGTACACCCTCAGTATTTCAAGTAACTTCATTACTGGTGGTAAAAAGACAGTGCGTCAGAGAGTTTACTTTTCCTAACAGCGAAGACGACTGGACAGAAGAGTAGATGTTAGTTGTGGCAATGTCTATACAGTTTCTTACTGTTGCCAATCAAGGGTTCCCTGTTGTTTTTTGTCTCGGTTGTAAGCAGACTAACCTGTATCGCATGCATGCTACTGTTCGTGACGTTGACATGATCCACTAGGGGCGATCGGAAAAACAGCTGCAGCCCGGCAGACTGGAAGCTGTCGTTGTGACCCGACCCACCGCCGACAATCTCCACATTTCGAAGAATGGAGGCATCTAGAAGAGAATAGAATCGCTGAATTCATTTCGGGCTTGGAAGGGGGCAGAAAGAGACCTTTGGAAGGCAGTTGATCTAACTCCAGTGACGCTCGTGCAAACGTAAGGCCTCCCCAATTACCTATGTAGATCCTGAAAATAAATTTTGACAGTTGTGGCTGGAAAATGCTCCACTTGACTAGATTTATTAATTAGAATAGATTTATTTATTTCATACACTCGAGAAAGAGTGCGCTCATATGAAAAGCACTATCAAACAGGGAAAAGAGTATACGGTCTCTGGGAATAAAATCACCCCTTTAAAGCTCCTTTAGGCTCACTTAAATATTGAAATTTTGAAATTATTCAAAAGCCATTAGCCGTAATGCAAGTGGCCCTATCCTAGCAATATCCGCACCAGTTGGCCATGGTGTAATAAAACTTGTGGGAGCTTCGGGACACGGGTATGTCAACCACCCATGTGGAGCCAACAAGTTGGATAAAGCTATCAGAAAAGGTGCAAGCTTGCAGACATCTAGAAAACTCGACTGGAAATAGAAGAAAGCGCTTCCTCTACTAGTGTTTGAAAGGAACCTTGAAGTGGAGAAGTAACTTCATAGAGACCCATAGAAATGGACCGAACAAGCGAAAAAAAGCAGTCGATAAAACGCTGCAAAAAAAATATGATGTAGCATTAATTCTAAAACCAACCTGAAACATATTACATCCTTTCAGCATCGAGTATACGACACAAATCCGACTGATTACTCAAAAGTTCCCCCAGCGAAGTACTGACGATGAGAATTTCACAGCTCTTCGTCCAAGGGAGTAGGGAGAAAATTGAGCCCGAATCTGCTTAGAGACGTGTAGATAACAATCGCCCTCCAAAAGGGAGGAAAAAGCTATGAGAAAGTGTCATTTGCTTTGTAGCCTGACAAAATGGAGATTAAGTTCGCCGATCCAGTCTAAATCTGACCCTTTGAAAGAAAATGCCCACTTCATGCATCATGCAGATTCACCTAAGCCACTAGAACTCGAGAAGATTTACGAAATTCCCTCTCAGTCACTACCGTCGTATGCAAATGGTCTTCACTTAAACCATGCGTGCCCTTCCAAGGAGGAAATGAGGTCGTAACGTACCGATCTAAGCTGGTGTTTGTTCCACAGTAGATGTAGTTGAAATGTTCATTGTCCATACACTGCCACTGGGAATCGTTACCAGTGAGACGAAGCTGGCATCTGAAAGCGGGAAATAAATGTGGCTGCATCGTAAAATAAATTATTAGCTTATGAGAAGAGCTCGAGATTTTGAAGAGCGTGCCGTTTCCTTTCACACATGTCGCGCGACAACTTGATCTATGCACAAGCAGAGTTCGGGTATGTGCAAGCAAGTTCTTAGTTGTTCAGCTGTTCTTAAGTGCCACCTATAGATCATTTCCGTTTGGAAAAATGGAGCCTTCGAAGGAGTATTTTCCTTGCCTTATCACTGCGAATCTGGTGAATCAGCAGCCACACTAATGATAAGTCGTCGTTTCAACGCTCCATTCGGAGACGGCTACGTTCTAATGCGCTGCGCAAGGTTAGTTCCTTCGCTTTGGTTCGGCGACTAATACCAAAAGCTGTGCTCGGTAGGAACATGCATCCGAAGCCGTCAACGACCGACAGCAAATGCTGGTAAAACCATATTCCCATGAAAACAAACTACCATTAGAAAACCAAACTGTGAATTAATTCCCACAATTTTCAACACAATTCCAAAGAGATCACGTTACCATCTTTGCTAGGCTCCTGCGACAAGTGTGGAGGAAGATGGCAGAGTCGGTTCTCCATGACATGTCGGAATACGACCGCTAGCTACGTGCGATGGCTACAGAACAGCTGTCGAAAAGGCGCACAGATAAGGGTTGGGATCAGGAGAGCCTGAGTCACAGGCAAAGCAGGTCTCTGCCCGCTGGGGGTATGGCTTACTTTTGGTGGTATTCCAAGCATCATCCACTACGATCTGCCACCATGTGTTGATTGGCAGTACGGGCCTACCCTCACGGCGGACCTGTGCTGCCCACCAACATTCTGCCACCTTTTCTGTTTTCTCTCCAACACCATGCACGGAAAAACATAATTTCAAGTCCATGCAAAGAGAAATTACTCGAAGTAGCTTTTTTACCACCTACCGGTCGGAATGGTCTCTAGCGGGATGTTTCCCTCTTGCACATCAAGCCCAGGATGTCAATACAGGGTGGCCCATGAATAATGCAACAAAGTCTCAGTCGTATAAAAAAGGTAAGAATAAACCAAATTTGGGACAATTTAAAGCACCATTTGCACTATAGATCACGATGGAGTAGTTCTATTCGTAAGGAACCACCCCTGGCGTCACAAAAACCTTTAGATTGAGTGCGTAGCATTGAAAGACGCATCGCTACGCCTCTTACAGAATTTTACTCCTAATTTGTTCCAAAGAAGGTATTCAACTCTGCTTTTACGTGCTGTATAGAGTAGGATTTACTCTCTAAAATGGTAAATTAAGGTGAACCAAAATCCTAAAGATAAAGGAATTTCATAGCGAGTCTTCTGCAGAAACGAAGCTGAGCAGACGGACTGGAAACCGCTACCATGTCTTTTGTTGTCAGAAAGTTCGCTCTACCGAAATACGCATTTTCCTCTCACATAGCCGTTGGTTCCAGAAAATATGGTGCTATGTTTTTCTGCCTATCGGGCAAAGGTTTCACTGCATTTCACTCTTCTTACACGGAAACCTAGGATGTGTTGGAGACGTGTTCAAAAATTGTGTAAGGCGGGCAAATACCACACGCAGTCATTATTTAGATATGCACTATAGATCACGATCAGGTCCCTCAGGAGAAGTATTTTTATCATATTTTTGTGCTGCGTTTTTATAGCAGTAACTCGCTATTCTTTTGACCTTTCTTGGGTAACAGAAATTTGAAAAAAGGAAGCGGTGGCTGAATACCCAGGTTGTACGATGCGCTCTATCTGCGCGTACACATTTTTCCTCCCTTCTACTCCCTTCTTCCCATGTCAGTGTCAGTGTCTTCGTCTTGCTCGCGATCTTGGAGAGCTGCCCCCGTAGTTTTTCGAGAACTACATTCAATGTATTACTATGTTACGCACATGACTAAATTTTACATTTGTTCCAGCTGCATTGTGCATGATCAGATAATTATGTCCTCAATTGTAACTCAGACCCGTTGATCTAATTTTCACTTGGAGAAGGACACTAAGCGCCCTACACGCTCGCATAATATTGGATGTTTAACCACCAATCTTTAGAGATTAAACTTCGGAATGGGGGTGCTCCACTGCAGGCCAGAGGAAAATGATGTTGTTCTATGCAATTCTCCTAATAAGATAGCATGATTCTGTTGCAAGACCTACGGGCCACTCTGTAGCAAAGATCGGAAGTGAAGCGTTTAGATTTTCAGTGCCGTAGCCGCCCTCACTGGAAAAAAATTGAGTTCTCCAATATATGGTTGGCGAAGTCTTTCCGCGTCAAGGAGAGAGGGTCGCGAAGTTCAAGAAGAGGAATCCCAGAACGACCATCAACTGGGACATGTAAACCTCTCTTGCCGACCTTGGGAAGATACCGTCATGGACAACATTGACGAGGAATACGACCGCTTCGTGCACCATCTCCGCGATAGTGCTAACGGAGCCGAGAGCTTGAAACCACAAAGAGACGTCTGTCTCCGGAAACTCTCGAGCTGATACGCCAGCGTGGAGCAGCACGAGCATCAATCAACTACCAACTGACGTCCAAGCTTGCGAAGCTATGCAGAGCGGCGATAAAGGAAGATCCCAAGGAGAGAAGGGCGGAAGTGTTGGCTGAAGCAGCAGAGGCAGGGTTGAGCATCCTCAATGCCCGCCGGAACTTCGCCAACTTCAAGACCAAGATGACCGCTCTCCGACGTCCTGACGGAACCGCCACCTCTTCCAGAAGGACCATGGAGAAGGTCATCCACGACTTCTACTCCGATCTCTTCGGTAGCCACGTCCACCTGCCCCCATGCCATCTTCCGCAGGATGGATACGTCGTCCCCTCTGTTCTCCCTTCCGAGATTCGACACGCCATCTCGTCGGTGAAGAAACGTACAGCACCCGGTCCCGACAGGATCAGACCCGAACACTTGAAGAACCTCCCGCCAGCGCTCATCAACACCCTGGCGCGGCTCTTCACACGTTACCTGTCGGAGTGCAAGGTTCCATCTCAGTGGAAGACCAGCAGGACCGTCTTGCTGTACAAGAAGGGAGACGTGCACGACATTGGCAACTATCGCCCGATCTGGCTGCTGTCCGTAGTCTACAAGCTGTTCACTCGAGTTATCCTGAATAGGATCGGCAGAACGCTGGACGAAGGACAGCCATGCGAACAAGCAGGATTTCGGAGAGGATTCAGCACGATCGACCACATACACACCATTACGAGGCTCATCGAAGTGTCGCGAGAGTACAAGCTGCCGCTTTGCCTTACGTTCATCGACCTGAAGAAGGCATTCGACTCTGTCGAAACTGAAGCGGTCATCGAAGCCCTGCTCACTCAGGACGTTCCTACTCAGTACATCAGAGTCCTTCGAGAGCTGTACAGTGGATTCACGACCAAGATCTCACCATTCCACAACGATGTTTCATCGACGTGAAGAGAGGGGTTCGGCAGGGGGATACCATATCTCCGAAGCTCTTCAGCGCCACCCTCGAAAACGACATGCGCGAACTAGAATGGGAGCACATGGGCGTGAAAATCGACGGCCGGCAACTGCACCATCTTCGCTTCGCTGACGACATCGTGCTCATAACACCGAGCATCAGCCAGGCGGAGCGAATGCTGGCCTACTTCGATCGTCTATGTGGGAACGTTGGACTGCAGCTGAATCTTACGAAGATGATGTTCATGAGGAACGGACAAGTTTCTGATGCCCCATTCTCACTCAACGGAACGAACATCTCCGAATGCTCCAGCTATGTGTATCTGGGTCGCGAAGTCAACATGGCCAACGACCTAGCACCAGAGCTGAGCAGGAGGAAAAGAGCGGCTTGGGGAGCTTTCAAGAGCGTCGAAGAAGTCGCGAAGAAGACGAAGAACGTCCGACTCCGTGCCCACCTATTCGACTCCACTGTTCTTCCTGCCCTAACATACGCCTCAGAGACCTGGGCTATACGAAAGCAGGATGAACACGCGATCAGCGTCGCGCAGCGTGGAATCGAGAGGACGATGCTCGGAGTGACACGACTCAAGCAAGTGAGAGAAGGCCTCCGGAGTTCCGAACTTCGCCGACGTTCGAAGATCAGAGACGCTGTCGCGTGGGCCAAGTTGTCGAAAATTAGGTGGGCCGGCCACGTAATGCGCTTCGCAGACACCCGCTGGACGAGAGCCATCACCGACTGGATTCCGTGGGATTTCAAAAGAACACCAGGACGCCCACCAACGCGTTGGTCGGACTTCTTCGTGAAAGCCCTGAACGACCGATATGACGCTCTTCGTGTCCCTCGAGCGAGGAGGATCCATTGGATCACTCTGGCACGCGAGAGGGACGAATGGAGACGCTGCTGGCGCCCGCTCGAGCAAGTCGATGATCAACGGGACGACAGGTGATACAGGTGATACATGTGATGGTTGGCGAACGGCATTACAACACAACGATTTTCAGTTTTAAGTAGACTTTTCTTTCCGGCAAGCCATTGTGACGCGAAACTGATAGCTTGCGGTCATGGAAGCACTCACTCATCACATTCGGCCGACTTCACTAGACCGAGTTCTGGTGGACAGGCTGAAGGATTCTGCGAGAAGGAAGAGAAAGATTCCAGAAAAGGCCGTAAAATGCACGACCAACATTGAACACCCAGGCAGCTTCGTGAGACGTGCACTAAATTCACAACTGGGGTGTAGTCCGCGCAACATGTTTTGCGACCTGAACCGGAATCTCGCGAGAGGGAACTAAAAAACAATAGAGGATGGCGCCACTTGAACCCTTTAGGGATGCGCCACACATTCCATCTCTACGGGATGTCGCGGAGGCGATTTGAATGCGTGTTTGGTCATACAATGACTTGCGGTGAACAGCCGATAAACAACTTAAAACTTTATCCTTCCCAGACGAGTCTGGTAGCAATACACCAACCCCGGAGGAGGGAAGGCTTAGTTGGCGTGGGCGGGAAATCCGAACCAAGAACCGGAATCGGGTGCACGCGGCAGCTAGCATCTCCTCCGACTACGCTACACGCGTACTACAAGAGGGAACTACAATAAAAGTACAATGTACCTTGAAAAGCGTGGCGAGATCACGGTAACGTGAATCAGTTTGAGTGGCCAACTGCTGAGTATCTGTACTCCGCTGTGAAGATGCTGATGTCAGACATCATGCCTGCGGCGAGAACGCACCACTAATTAGTTAAGTGGACCCAGAGCTGCTTGAAGAATTCGACTGCACCTGTGGAGAGATCGTTCGATAGAAAAATTAGAATCTATATACATAGCTCTTGAGTCAGCATGAACAATAGTGCATGAACACGGTAGAAGGAATGGAGCGGCCTGCAGATTTTTAAAATCCTTCAAAAAAACTGTGGCGCAAAGGGTGAAAATCGACTGCTCTCGGTTTAATTTTTGAACTCTGCGGCTCTCCCTGAACTAAGTGCTCCACAGCATAGCACTAGGTTAGGAACTTGTATATCATAGTGAAAGTACAAGAATGACATGGTTCAAAAAGTACACGAGGAGCTTTCAGATTTGAAACATGGAATAAATAAAGGATACACTTTAGGGAAGAGCTTCAATACAACAGGGTGTCCTGAAAATGGTATTTGCTCTATTTGGCTATTTGAAGGATCGTAACTTTGCTGCAAAGAAACTCGGATATGCGAGCTATATGTAGTGATTGCGCCGAGAACCCATCCAAGACCCCAAGTGCCGTACTCATTCGATTGTTTACGAACCAAATAAAGGATAAAGGATAAAGGACGGCGTTAGTCAATCCCTTCTGGGATGCGCCAGCGCATTCTACTTCTACGGGATGTCGTGGAGGCGACATGAATGCGTATTTGGCCATACAATGACTTGCGGTGGCCAGCCGATGAACAAGTCAGCGCTTTATCCTTCCCAGACAAGTCTGGTATCAATTCACCGACCCCGGAGAGATGGAAGGCTTCGTTGGCCTGGGCGGGAAATCCGAACCAGGAACCTGGTATCGGGTGCACGCGACAGTCGCGCCTCCTCCGACTGCGCTACACGCGCCCACGAACCAAATACTTGTTCCAATTCTGCAGATCTGCAACGAACTGACAACAGCATTGTGCAACGCCAGTGTTAATATGTGAATCTAAATGACGTCACTAGAACCTCTTGTAGAGGTGGTGGTCTCGGAAATACGAGAATTCACAGAAAGCCATAGCCACCTTACTAGCGAGGTTATCAGGAAGAGCTAGGCCCGGGTTGAGAGGATGAAAAATGGAAACGGTATATGTTCCCAGAAGCCAAGACTGTGCAGGGTGGTGCATGAAATGTTTGCGTAGACGCGGTTGACCATACAGGAACTGCAGACATATCTCAGTTGTTCCTGTTAAGTAATCCCACTGCAGATTATTATTCCGTACACTCGGGCTGCGCCGTCAATACAGAAAAACTCACAACGATAGCTGCATACAACTGAAACGGCTATCGCAGTTAGTTCTGTAGTGCAAATCAGAAGACAACGAAGTGCACGCGACTTGAATCTACTTGCTCAGTTAGGCCTATGTTATAGGCCTATGTTATACTTCGGCGACGATATGCTGTAGGGGCTGCTCCGCACTGCGTAGCAGCCCGCACATCACAGCGTCGCCGGCGACGTCGCCGAGAGCTCCGCAGGGGGTGTTATACTTCCGCCGCCGACGTCATCCAAGGGTAGCAGAAAATGCGCTCCGATGGAGTGTTATGATTGTGGGTTGGTTTTTCGTTCCCGGAACTGCCATCATCACCACCGTACTTCGAATTACGAAATCGAGAAGTGCAAAAGACACCGTCTTGCCAACATAAAAAGCACAATTCATTAGAACACTGAGTGTTTGGGAGGGAGTGGGACCCTAAACCTTAGCTCCCCTTCAATTTGTCACTTTTCCTTTTTGTGTCCTTCTCAGCCGTTCTGTTCGCATTTTCTAGGCCTATTTGCTTCCTTGTAGAGCAAGTAATACTAAATAGAACTGTGCAGAAAATAAGTAGTGTTTCCTCGCTTTCTCAAACGGTAATGCAAACCTAAGAGTTAAATTTTCCTTTGAACTTTGAGAATTCAGCGTAAATTTAACTTAAATACGATTTAACGAAAAAGGTCTTTGCTAAACTGAAAATGCTGGTAAAATCGTTAAATTGGTAAATCAATAGTCGTTAAATGCCCAACACTATCCCGTACTTCTATTGTTATCGGGATAGACTGCGCCATGCACTCGTCTGTTATTTTGCATTTTACAGTCTATTGATAGTGTTTCGCTTGAATACTTGTTATAATCTCTTTACAAAGTAACCGCATCGATTGATTTGTGCTTCTTTTAAAGTTTAAAACCTAAAAACACACTATGTGATGCGAAAAATAAGGGAATCCTAAAAAAATACAGGTACTGCTTGAATGGTTCTAACATTGCTGCTAATGAAGTCTTTAAAGACGTTTGAGACCCGTATGAAAGCACAGGTAACGAGATTTATGTAACGTGTAAATAGCCCCGTCTGAAACCTTGCATTTCAGACTTGTTTGATTGTGCATGGTCTGAATGCTTACAATCTTGTTACTACTTGGCCACATTAATTTATGATGTGCTTTTTTTGATGTTTAGAACTTGACAGTGACGTGAAAGACATGTGGCATGCGAGTGATGACATTGAAAATGCGCTCCGATGCTCTCCTATCAATGACGACCCAGACACCGCCACAGAATCTGTTGACGACGTCGCCGACGTCGACCACGCGTCTGTGGCGACGTCGGCGACGTCGGTGGTGACGTCAGCGTCGGCGACGTCGGTGACGGGTCGCAGCGTCGGCGACGCGTCGCAGAAGTATAACATAGGCCTTACAGAGCTTAACGAATCAGAAGAATCAACGGTTTGATTAGTTTACTGCAAAACAGAAGTGAGTGAGGAGTGTAGGGCGGAATCCTTGTTACATAGATGACGCAATTTGGCTAAAAATATTTTTCTCAAGTTTTCCTATGTTTTTATGTGAGCTTTAGTTGGTGCTCTGACTTGCAGCAAAGCTGTGCCCTTTCATGCTGAGCCTATATTTTTGGAGGCGCTTTGTACACGGATATGGAAACAACCAGACCTTTCCGCGCAAGCTCCTACTCTCGAAACTGTTTTTTGAGTTGAGACAAAGTAATCCTGGGTTCTAATGAACCGTAGCAGAAATCTGTTCACTTACCTGTCCAGGCTCGGCTCGCTTCCTCTGCACTCCCGTGGTTCTACATACGTCTTCACTAAACGAATCTGTGGATTGTATTCCCATCGTGGCGTCACCCAATGATAGGCATTCATAGTTTGGTATCCCAGCTCACGGCAGACAACCTGTAACAGCTCTCTGACCCTAGGAAGTCTGAGTTATCCTCCCAGATATCCAGCGAAGGCCTGATTAGACAGATTCTTCAACAACAATGCTGAGTGTAACCATACCTGTGCATTCCGAACGGTGAACTGCCGATCGCAAGAGGGGATCACCTCACCAGTTGTAGCATTGTACATCTGAAAAGAACGGAGAGTGTAGGAAGATCGACACTCATAGTAAGGGAGACGTACTTGGAGGAATCCGGCGCGATTTGGAATTGAACTGTTGGCAGTCAGGGAAACTGTGAATCGCTGATAGTACGGATCGTCTCGGTAAATCAGAGGGAACTGACTGTACACTTCATCCGACCGTGCTCTACAATAGATTTGTTAGTCGATTTCTGCATTTTCAGAATAGGGGAGAGCAGATGAAAGCAAAGACGGAAAATGAGTTTGCCCAGCCTATCTAGGTAGAATCTTACAAGAGTATGTGTAAAACTTTTGTCTGTATATCATGTTCATTCTTTATACCCATGTTCGCATCTTAAACTGAGCTGTGAAACCTTTACGTCCGATTGCATTCAATAGTATGTAATGAGAGTGGCCAAGTATGTAAACACCTTCAAAGCGTAAATGTCCGACAGGAGTTATTCAACAGCTGTAGCAGCATTGCAAAGCGATTTTTTTACAGTTCACAGTGAAAGTAAGTCGGAGATGTCTGTCCATCCTCAATTTCTGTTGTAATTCAAGACAAAGGTGGAGACTAACCGATCAGCCCTTCGGCTTCGAATCCGCAACCATTTCTGAATTCTCATGCCGACATCGCTGCGTCTCCTCCTTCTGAGATTCAGCGAGCTACGTTTATATCTGGTTCCAATTTTTCCTCGCATTTCGTCGAATTCGGTTGTGTTGATTGGCTTGAACCTGAAGTGGAGGCACCTCGTACTCCGTTTTTTAGAATCGTTGAAAACCGCTGCTGAAAATCTTGAATTTCCAGTCTTACCTAATTGGTTCCCAGTATGTTCCGTCCGCAACGAGGTCGCCGAGCACCATAATGCGTACATTTGGCCACACGTGTACCTCTACGCCCTTCTCAATCCATAGCGTCGCTCCTGGCATGATCGTGAGATCCCTAGTGATACGGTAGGGGCGGAATGGCTAGAAAGTTACAACTCGAAGGTAATCTAAGCAGAGGAAGAAGAGCGTGATCAGTTACTTTGTAGTAGTGAGGGAACTCGGGCCAGCGCTCCTTAATCAGGGTCAGATTCTTTGATTCGAACATTCGTCCCTTCAGGTCGTACACCGACGGCTCACTGTACGTAGCGTTGGCCAACTGACCCTGAAAGCAATCTGCGTTGTCATATTTGCTCCTCTACACGCCAGGAAGTGACTCACCTTTCTCGGATTCCACCAGAAATTGATGAACAGCTCGTTGGTGATGTAAAATGGACTGTACTCGGCCAGAGTGAACGTGTTCCAGTCATCGAAGTCGAAAACCCGCTGGGCCACTTCAGCATCGTTACCGGTGCCCCACCAGTTGTAGGAGACGTTCATTCTCTCGTTGATTGACGTGTACTGAATTCGAAGATCTGAGAGATTCATGTCAAATGCCAAAGGCTTTTCAGCACATAATCATGATGGGGTGAGTCTCAAGCTTTTTGGAATGCTATTTGTGAGCAGCGACAATCGCGGGCAGAGCACCAGCAGAACGGAGGTGGAGCCATTACCCTTGCAGAGATCAGAACAAAGTTTAGAGAGCGTTTCGAAGTTCAAAATGCCATTTCCACCTCCAGGACGCTTCAAACAAAAGACTACGCCTTAACCATGTAAACGTACAGCGATTTCCGTTGGTTGTACGATCCGACAATTCTGACTAAGACAAATTTTTTTACCACAAGAGTGTTATCCTGATGCAGCTACGGCACGAAACAATCTTGGTCAGAGACCGTGTGTTTCTCCAAATTTGATGTAAATTCTGATTTTAAACGGCAGAAATTTGGGAAAATAAGGCTCTTGTTATCTTGCCCTAACTGCACCAACTGCACTGCACTAGCACTAACTTGGCTTACCCTGCACCCAGAAACGACTTCAAAATCGAGCATCGGATTCCTCAGCTGATTGAAATGAATGTCGACCTTCTGCGCGCCGAAGACTCCAACTGCAAATGATCGAGGCCAGGAGTCGACGTAGTCCTCGTTTGTCTGGAATTCCGCTATCAACCGGTTATTTGCAGGAGTTGTGAAGGTGAACTGACCTTGACAAACCGATTGTGCAGGAAATAGTTGTACTGGATGTAGGCACTGACCAGAAGGTTTCGAACCGATTGCGACGTGATCGCCATTTTCACCATCCACGTCGCCTTTATCAAATATCACACTGTTTAGATTAGTGATAGAATGTAATAGTTCGATCAGCTAGAGGAATTGAAAGAGAGAGCCTTAATCTATAGCTGCTTCTCGAGTTGATAGTGAATGCTCTAAAAACTCATTTCCCAAGACATACGCTTCAAAGTCTTCAAAGTAAAAAGTTAGTGAACTAAACTTTTATAAATGCGCATTTGTTAGGTAAATAGTAGCCAATTGCAAAAATTTTATTAAAAAGTCGAATCACTGTCATTACCTTCACAAGGCACCGTTTTAGGAAACCAGCCTAGAAAGAAAACTCAAAAAAATGAGAGGAAAACAGCCGAGCTGACCTTGTTGGTGATGAAGCGATTCCGCTCAAGAACGAGCTTCTTCTCCACTCCTCTCAGCTCCATTAAACCTTCGAAGGAGAAGTTGTCCGTGAAATTGTTGGACGATATGTTCGCGAAAGCGTAAAATCCGTCCAGAAGGATGTACAAGTTGTCGTTGTTTTCGAAACGGTTCTCAGTCATCTTAAAATGCTGTCATTGATCAATTATTTATGTATTCAGTCCCAATAAGTCCCGAGAGAGCCCAAGCGTCACAGGAGCCTCTTGATAAGGGTTACCCAGAAGCTGTGCTCCAGTTTTGCTAGTAGATCGTAGGTGTCCGGCAGACGCACGGCAACACCGCTGTTCGTGTTGTTCGCGAAAGTGTTCGACCTAAAGCACCCTGATTGTAATAGTGAATGCCTTTTTGAAGAGAGCGCATTCCGTACCAGATGTTCCAGTGAAAAATGTTCGCCGAGGAGAACAGGTCGCGATGAGTCTCGATCACCGGCCCCTGATTGTCTGTTACGGAACAGTTGTCCAGGTGATAGTAGATCTGAAGATCTCGGAATTTTGAAGGGAAAACCAAAACGACAACTGTGGATACCTCAGATAGTGGGGTGTTAGGAAGAACTTCATGTTGAGGTGAATGCATCCAGATGACGGCCTCAGAGTTTCGCGTGAAGTTCACCTGAGAGCGACAGTCAATGGATAATTTGTTCGTGGTACGCTCAAAATCGTCAGTGATGTACGTGTGAGGTGTTAATGGTCGTTGCTTATCAATTCCTTCCGGGATGTCGTGAAGGCGATTTAAATCCACAGTGGGCCTATACAATGAGTTTCGGTGGCCTGCCGATGAACAAGTCCATGTTTTAACGCCCCAGACAAGTTTGGTAGCAGTTTGCCGACCCCGAAGGGAGGGAAGCCTTGATTGCCTGGGCGAAAATCCGAACCAAGAATCGGGTATCGGGTGCACGCGACAGGCAGCATCTCCACCGACTGTGCTCCACGCGCCTATCCTAAACAGGACTGCCTAGCACCAATGCCATCGCCTTAAGATTATCAAGCACCAGAGTTCCTCCAAATGAGTTTAGCGGCGCTTTCTGACGCTGTTGCTTGTTATCCGAAAACCCCTAAAATTCACGTGGAGCTCATCTTCAATTCTATGTCTTAATCTTGAAAAGAGGATACATGCACGGGTATTCAGGCCGAATTTGCATTCATGTCGCTTCTTTGACATCTCCTAATGGAACGCTCAGCGCATCTTGAATGTTGACTGAGTAACTCAGCCTTCCGTCTTTTTATCCTCACACAAGCATTCGCACTTTCAGTACCGAATAGCATTCTTGGTATGCAATGAAAACGTTACGTGGCTACAGCTTATCAAGTTTAAGTTGATTACGAGCAACATCGGTCCTTCTTTCATCTTATTCTGAAAGAAGTCCCACCTTTTGAAACCACAACTTCTCGTTGCTCCATCTATTGGTGATGGTTCCGTCTGCATACGACAGGTTACTGTAGTGGATTGACGAGATGCCGTATTGGTTGTCTTCCACCACGGAGTTGTGGAGATGAATAAAGCGATCAAGGTATTCTTGAGCTGAAATTGAGGTTTTGCAGGTCCTTAGAAAGAGAAATAAGGACCGTCGCAGTTGAAGAGTAACCAGTTGCGTACACCTACCATCAAGGAACAAAACTAGGACGATGAGTTTCGGAGCTCCGAAAGACCTAGTATACTGCATTGTCACGACATTTGAGGTGAAAACGACAGGAAACTGAAATTTCTACTTCAAGAGGCGTCTAGTTCTGGGAAACGGGGAGAAAGGGATAGAGTCATCGATTGAGTATTTCTGAAGCGGATTCAAACCTGAATGGAATCGTGCCTGGCGCTGAATGACTTGCCGTTCTCTTGATCCACGAACACGGCATCCTCGTCCGAAACGTTCGATGCAGGGTTGACAATCTGAGGCGTCACGGATAAACTGACAAGATGTTTAGCAGCAAAGGCGCATTTTCATCCGCTTTACCCCAAAGGTTGAGCAGCAGGTGTGTACTCCTACACAGCTCCGATCCCGCACTTACGCTCAAACTACAACAGCAAAACTACAAACTGGGTCAGTGGTGGTTTCACGCAAATGATTCTAAAGACTCAGTCAGATAAAAACTATAGCTAGTCCTAGAGAATGTGCGCTTCTCCATTACATTCTGCGACTCTACTGTCGCGCTCATTCTACTGTTTTGGAAGATGTCGATTCCTGATTCAAGTCAACTGTGCCTACGTGCCACATATTTTAAAAATAAATCAGCTAATAAGCAATATAGAAAAAAGCAACTGCACTCGCCTGAATAGCAATCTTCGCCGGAAGCCCGTACTGGAACCCACTCGCGCGTATCGACATATCGAACACGCACCTTTCCAGGGGAGCTAAAGGACCTCATTTAAGGGCAGAGGAGGAGGAATCGGAACTAATCGCTCACCTGCTGGACATTCCTGTGTCTCTTTGGCAAGGAGAAACTTCCTTTGGTTCAGATGGCTTTCCATTACCTAAACGACGAATTGCTCCTTTTATTTACTCAGTGAAGCTTATCTCTCATTAGAAAGGAGAATAAAAAGGAGCGCAACGTATTTATGGAGAACAGAATCCGGTCTTCTATTACAGCTTTGCCTTTCTCCTTTCGGGAATAAAATAGTTGGTATGGCAGATAGCTTCAAGAACACCGTGTGAAGAACAGGACTGAACTCGAACAATCTTCTTTCTTATTAAACACTCAATAAAGAAAATATTGGTCGATGGCTTTTGGGCTGCTTATGAATCTGCGAAATTATTGAGATAATTTAAGGAAACCTCTGCGCTCGCAGAGGATAGAGAGGGGTGGACCAACCTCAATCTTCTCATAGGTCCTATCCGGAATGATGTAGATGTTATTCGCCTCGAGTTCTGGCTGCTCACGCATGTCGAGCCATGAGACGATGTCCCTCTGAAGCGAGGAGGAGACCTGCGGATTGTATCGCAATCCTGCTTGTCCGGAGTGACTGACAATCATCTATAAAGTGAGAACGACTTTCCCAGAACTGTTTGGGTTTCGGCTATCAAGGTAAGGCGGTGCCCACGTCTTCGAGCGTTATTCCGACAGATCTGAGATGCACTCCGTTTCGACGATTATTCGTCACGATGCTCTTCCTGATAGCCGGTTTCTTTATCAAGTCGTTGTAGACGATATCAATACCGTTCCAAAAGTTGTTCTGAAAAATGAAAAATGAAGATGTCCGAGGACTAAGGAAACACTTTCTTACTCTGATGTTGAGATTGTGAAAAACATGGTAGTTCCAGTCGATCTGAAGGGCCGGAGAGAACTCGGGTGTGCGGAAATCGAACAGGCCGGCCTTAAAACGTGTCTTTGTCGCGGTAGCAAACTTCACTGTCACGTAAAAAGCCATTTGCTCGGGTCCGCTTTTGGACTCTTACTGACAATCTGGTGACAAGCAAGTTCGAGCTTACGTTATAACGAAGGAGTTCATTCTAATTATTAGCCATTAGAAGCTTTAATCAGTCACCCGAAAAGGTTCCCAGGAGCGATTTTGAAGCATGAGGGCCAAGCTTCCACTCGTGATCATTGTAAGGAATGTGCATGGCACGTCACGGAAACTGATGGCAAACCATTGTTTGTGACACAACAGGTCGTTCTGATGTCGCGTAGATAGCGCTACTCGACGAAAAAGCATTCAACACGTCGAACCCGCGGAGAACAGAGGAACACCGCCATATAAAGACTGAAAGAGTTCAGGAACGGCTCAAACTTCGACGAACCTTCTCAATGATCCAGTTGCTCATCGTGGTCTGCCCGGTGAATGTCGGAGGATTCGCAAGAAGCGAATATCGCACTCCGGCCCATCGAGGTTCAGCACAACGAATCGCTGAAGGAATCGCTAATGCGGAAGGAAGGAGCAGCGATGCTGAAAGGAACGTACCGACAACTTCAGTTGGACGACAGCCGGCTGCGACGTTGAGCTCGATGCCATCATGACGACATTTGGTTATGTCCACCTGAAGGTCAGGCATGTGAGGTGCAGCGGTGCAGGTTTGAAAAAGAAATTTGAAAGAGAAATAAAAAAGTTCGAAGGACCTCATTTTCTTCGCAGCGTATGTTGTCCATGACCATTGGTAATTCTCCCTTCGAGCGAAAAATCCTCCAGTTTTCGAAAAACTCAGGATCCGTTATGAGACCTAACTGATTGCAAGACAGCTGAGCCAATTGTGCTGACCACGTACGGTTGCATACCGTACCCCAGGTGCCGTCAATTAGTACCTGAACAGATCACAGTGTTAGGCAGAGCCTTATGAATTCATTGTGCGGCTTATGGCGAAGTGATAGTGTAGTGTACATTAGGGGATAAAACCCAACAGTGCTAGGGATGGAATCGCACGTGCTCCACCGTTCTATGTTGGACGAGAAGCGTGGCCCCACCGCGGCCCACGACCTCGGAAAATGCTATATTTAGCACCAGGCGGCCTACTGACCTCAAGTCGTCCTTCCGTGACCTCATCGTTGCCGTCATCATCCACAAGACGAATATTCTTGCCTTTGGGAAGCACAAATGGCTTGCTGGTGAAAATGACCTGCTTTTCAGGACCGAAGAACTCTGTTCTCGACAACTCGCCCTGTAATTGAACGCAGTTTTCGTATAGATGTCAGAGAAGAGAACAAAGGCGTCAGACAGACCTGAACGAGCATTCCAATGCCTTCGTGAAACTCGAGGATCGAGCCAGGGGCAATTGTTAGCTTCGCGCCCGGAACCACGTGCAGGTCATCAGTTACTGTATACCTGGAAAGCATACCAATTAACCACGTAGACCAGATTAGATAAGGGACTGTCAGGTACCGCAAACCTTGTCTAATGACGGAAGGGCAAAGGCAAGAATATTATGTGGTTCTTTATGCAGGGTCAAAAGAGGACCGCTCAGTCCTGCCCTCAGCTAGTGCTCTCCTTTTCAATTAGTCTCGACGTTATTGTTATTTTAATTTTTACGAACATGGAGCCAGAAAAAAGTTTCATGCAGTAGGGCCCAAACACCGTCTAAATCACGCTTACTTGATGGGATGCATCAAAGACAGAGATTCAAAAGTGAGCTCAGATGCCATTTATGTGAACACTTTTGCTGAGTGAGAAGCCGATAGTTAAAGGCCTTCGACAGCTTTAGAATTCAGCAGCTAGGCAGTTATGACGAGTCATGGGCGTCAAACTGCACGTCATATGAGGCCAAATTATCATGATGTGTCTGTCGGCAGAAAGAGGTCGCTGCGTTATCCGCTCTCAATTTTTGATTCTGTTCTTTACCGCGAATAGCGGTTGAACTGAAACAACAGCTGATTGAATGTTGCAGTTGTTTGAAAAAACAGCTTTTATCAAAGCCACATACCCATCAGGGTGTGCAGTGTAAAGGTCCCGATCACTTCATCTGCTCGATTTAGTGCAGGTGAGAACTTTGCTATTCATTGTTAGGGGTAAGTCGCGCAACAAATGGCAATCGAGGTGCGCCCACCATCGTGCGAAGAATCCCCCTTCTGTTGCTCCCGCGAACAGAACTACTCATGTCGTGCTTACCTTCCGGGAACGAGGTCGTGATTCTCATAGATAGTTCCTCCGAGCACGAACGGTTGTGAATCCTTGCGAAACTCGCGGAAGAACTCTTGCAGGTAGGTGATATGCGGATTCCTCTGATTGCACACCGCTGCATATGGTCCCACCACAATCTCAGCCAGCGAATAGCGGTTGAACTGAAACAGCAGTTGGCTGAATGTCGCAGTTATTTGAATAAGGAACATTAGTGTAGACATATGCCACTTTCACGTCGAATTGGAGACTTTTCAAATGTAACTGGACGCTCTTCTAAGCTAGGTTTAAAACTTTTGAAGTCAAAGCGAACTCCTCCAAATCGTAGTGACCTTCAGGCAGGTTAAACTACAGACCATTGAGATGGTTAAAGTAATTTTTTGTTCAAAGTAAAATTTGGCATAACTTTCTTTGAAATTTTTTAGTTTACCTGCCACAATAAGTGTAATAATTTTGCAAACTTTTTAAGCTTAGAGAAAAAATAATGAATGAAAACTTGTCTTCAAGCATAGCGAAGAAGCAAGTGTATAGCGCATGAGAAAATCGCGTGCGCCATGCACTTAAAAAGTTCGCCACAACTTTCATTTGATTGATAGCGTAAATGGCGCCTACATGAACCTTTAAAGTGGGAATGTGTGTGTTCTGTATAGTTGTTTTATTGTGTCGGGTGTTAGACTCCATGCAATCAGAAATTCTGCTATCAATCGAGTGAAAATTGCGGCGTCCTGGCATGGCGCAATTTCTTTTTTGGCACTAAGTTGCCGCCTTCCTGCTCTTTAAAGCAAGCTTTTAGCCAACATTTTTTCTCAAAAATTCAAAGAAAGTCATACTAAAATTTTTCTTGAGCGAAAAATTATTCTAACCTTTTGGAGAGTTTCTAGTTAAACACAGAAGAAGCTCATTTCACTTTGAAAGGAATCGCTTCGATTTCAGAAGACTTACATTAGCTTAGAAGATTGTCAGATTTGATTTGGAAAGACCCAAGTTGACCATACAGGGCGGTCCACATGAAATGTTACGTGGAAAACTATATACAACATTGCACAAACCAACTAAAATAAGTAAGAAGCAGAATAAATAAAATAAGAAAAGTGTACGAGTATTGGAAAGGCAAGAAAATTCTGCATAAAATATCATACACCACATTCGGAATGAGTTCCTTTAGCTTCGATGCAAACGTGCAATCTCTTTTGGAAATTCTTGAGAATGCGCGCGATAATTTCCGATGAAATTTCGTCCCATGCCTTCTCCAGAGCTCTTTTCAGCGAATCCAGTGAACTGTGTCTGAAAGAGCAGCCCTTTCGCTCAAAGATTTACCAGATGGCGAAATCCATAGGGTGGAGATCGGGCGAGTTTGAAGGCCAAACATCCTTCGCCCGCAAATCTGGAAGATTGGTCTCACACCATTCCAAGATCTTCTTGGCACCGTGAGCTGGTGCCCAATCTTGCTGGAAGGTCCAATCCATGTCCTTAACATTTTCTTGTGCCCAAGGTATTACCATGTTTTCCAGGATTTGCTTCTCGTAGATTTCGGCTTTGATCTTAATTTCTTTTTGAATAAAAACAAGCTTGGTCTTGCCCTGGCCCGACATTTTTGCCCACACGATAAAGGATTGTGGAAAATGAGCTCATCCGACGTTGACGGCTCTTGCGAATCCTTTTCGCAGCAGTTTCCGATGATTTTACCCTTTTTTTAGTAGTTCGATGGTAAATATCTTCTCGAGAGAACTCAGTCGCTCTTGTCACCGCGCGTAAGGGAATTCATCCTTCTGCATTTCTCCAATTTTGAAGCCTTCAGTTCTTCCGTGAGGTGCTGTCCTTTGGCAGATTTGTATCACCTGTATCAAGTGTCGTCCCGTTAATCATCGAATTGCTCGAGCGGGTGCCAGCAGCGTCTCCATTCGTCCCTGTCGCGTGCCAGAGTGATCCAATGGATCCTCCTCGCTCGAGGGACACGAAGAGCGTCATATCGGTCGTTCAGGGCTTTCACGAAGAAGTCCGACCAACGCGTTGGTGGGCGTCCTGGTGTTCTTTTGAAATCCCACGGAATCCAGTAGGTGATGGCTCTCGTCCAGCGGGTGTCTGCGAAGCGCATTACGTGGCCGGCCCACCTAATTTTCGACAACTTGGCCCACGCGACAGCGTCTCTGATCTTCGAACGTCGGCGAAGCTCGGAACTCCGGAGGCCTTCTCTCACTTGCTTGAGTCGTGTCACTCCGAGCATCGTCCTCTCGATTCCACGCTGCGCGACGCTGATCGCGTGTTCATCCTGCTTTCGTATAGCCCAGGTCTCTGAGGCGTATGTTAGGGCAGGAAGAACAGTGGAGTCGAATAGGTGGGCACGGAGTCGGACGTTCTTCGTCTTCTTCGCGACTTCTTCGACGCTCTTGAAAGCTCCCCAAGCCGCTCTTTTCCTCCTGCTCAGCTCTGGTGCTAGGTCGTTGGCCATGTTGACTTCGCGACCCAGATACACATAGCTGGAGCATTCGGAGATGTTCGTTCCGTTGAGTGAGAATGGGGCATCAGAAACTTGTCCGTTCCTCATGAACATCGTCTGATTCAGCTGCAGTCCAACGTTCCCACATAGACGATCGAAGTAGGCCAGCATTCGCTCCGCCTGACTGATGCTCGGTGTTATGAGCACGATGTCGTCAGCGAAGCGACGATGATGTAGTTGCCGGCCGTCGACCTTCACTCCCATGTATTCCCATTCTAGTTCGCGCATGACGTTTTCGAGAGTGGCGCTGAAGAGCTTTGGGGATATGGTATCTCCTTGCCGAACCCCTCTCTTCACGTCGACGACGACGTCGTTGTAGAATGGTGAGATCTTGGTCGTGAATCCACTGTACAGCTCTCGAAGGACTCTGATGTACTGAGTAGGAACGTCCTGAGTGAGCAGGGCTTCGATGACCGCTTCAGTTTCGACAGAGTCGAATGCCTTCTTCAGGTCGATGAACGTAAGGCAAAGCGGCAGCTTGTACTCTCGCGACACTTCGATGAGCCTCGTAATGGTGTGTATGTGGTCGATCGTGCTGAATCCTCTCCGAAATCCTGCTTGTTCGCATGGCTGTCCTTCGTCCAGCGTTCTGCCGATCCTATTCAGGATAACTCGAGTGAACAGCTTGTAGACTACGGACAGCAGCCAGATCGGGCGATAGTTGCCAATGTCGTGCACGTCTCCCTTCTTGTACAGCAAGACGGTCCTGCTGGTCTTCCATTGAGATGGAACCTTGCACTCCGACAGGTAACGTGTGAAGAGCCGCGCCAGGGTGTTGATGAGCGCTGGCGGGAGGTTCTTCAAGTGTTCGGGTCTGATCCTGTCGGGACCGGGTGCTGTACGTTTCTTCACCGACGAGATGGCGTGTCGAATCTCGGAAGGGACAACAGAGGGGACGACGTATCCATCCTGCGGAAGATGGCATGGGGGCGGGTGGACGTGGCTATCGAAGAGATCGGAGTAGAAGTCGTGGATGACCTTCTCCATGGTCCTTCTGGAAGAGGTGGCGGTTCCGTCGGGACGTCGGAAAGCGGTCATCTTGGTCTTGAAGTTAGCGAAGTCTCGGCGGGCATTGCGTATGCTCAACCCTGCCTCTGCAGCTTGAGCCAACACTTCCGCCCTTCTCTCCTTGAGATCCTCCTTTATCGCCTCTCTGCATAGCTTCGCAAGCTCGGACGTCAGTTGGTAGTTGCCTGACGCTCGTGCTGCTCCATGCTGGCGTATCAGCTCGAGAGTTTCCGGAGACACACGTCTCTTGGTGGTCTTCAAGCTCTCAGCTTCCTTAGCACTATCGTGGAGATGGTGCACGAAGCGGCCGTATTCCTCGTCGACGTTGTCTATGACGGCATCTTCCCAAAGGCCGACAAGAGAGGTGTAGAGGTCCCAGTTGATGGTCGTTCTGGGACTCCTCTTCTTGAACTTCGCGGCCTTCTCTCCTTGACGCGAAAAGCGGAACCTTGCGTGAAGGAGGCGGTGGTCCGATCCCGTGTAGAACTTGGGGACAACGGAGACGTCGGTCAGGCAATACTTGCGGTTGAAGATGATGTCGTCGATCTCGTTGTGGAACTGGCCGCCGGGAGATTCCCAGGTCCATCGTAGGGAGGGAGGCTTCTGGAAGTGCGAGTTTCCATGGATGATCTTGGTCGACATGATAAACTCAGACAGCCTTTCACCTTGCTCCTTCCACTCCAAACAGTGGGTTCCGATGTGAAGTTCTTCCGGCGACCTTCGAAGTCCGATCTTGGCGTTGAAATCGCCGACGATCACCTTGTAGAAGGTGTGATCTTCCTTATAGAACTTCTCCAGCTCCACGTAAAAGGCTTCGACCTCTTCGTCGTCGTAGTCGGATGTTGGGGCATACGCGACGAACACAGTCAAGGCTGGCACGGAGCCACATCGCTTCAGTCGCAGACGTCCGATTCGGCTTGTCAGAGACTCGTACGAATCGATGTTCATGGCCAAGTGCGTGTTGACGAGGACACCAACGCCGCCTACTCCCCTGCTGTCGCATGTTCCGAGGAACAGTTCTTCTCCGGAGTCGTAGGCGGCGTGTAGGGGGTGGTGTCTTCTCGTCTCGGTCAGTCCGATGACGTCGTACTTGATCTTCCTGGCTTGCATCATAAGAACCTCGACGGATGCTTCCGATGCAAGCGTGCGGGCGTTGTAAGTACAGATCGTCATCCTAGTCCTTCTCAATTTGCGCAGCCTGGTTAGGCCCTGAGATTTTAGCAGCCTCTCCGTACTCGTCCTTCCCATCGCTGCAGAAATGGGGGCTCTTTCGGGGTCAGGGGAATGAGGCCCTTTAGTGCTGCTGTTTTTGACTTGAGTACACACGGGTAGCTAGTCGGGCTCTGTCGTGCGGGCGAAGAACTCCGGGCAGCCAGCCAGACTGCCCGAAGGGACGGGGCGAGACTTTTGAGGCGGCCTCGAATCGCCTTACGATGTACTCCCAGTCTACCGAGTGCAAGCTTTTGGCCGGGCCGACACAGTTACAATCCGCACAGTCACGGACACATCCGCGCACACTGTGCACGAACATGCCGCTCCCACGCACAAGGAACGCGTCGACCCGACACAGCAGGAGCAAGGAGTCCATTCCCTGCATCCCACCTGCGTCTCTGAGCAGTACACGGTCGCATTTGGTTCGCGTTTAGTTCCCCTATCCACCACCCGGGGACGCGCCACGTGGCCCTGCGACAAGCGGCCCGAGATCCCTCTTAACAAGAGAGCCCGAAGGCTCTCTATCGAGGGAGATCCGTGGTGGCAGATAGTAATTTGTAGTAATACAATCACAGATCATCACTCGTCAGTCGTTACATAGTTGAACGAATTACGTTGTGCTCCTTAGCTAGTTTCCTATTGTTTCCTGCAAGATTTCGGTGTAACATGTCTTTGACGGCCTTTCGAAGGGCAGAAGTCTTTCCAGTTCGTCGTAGTCTTCCTCTCGGACGATTTTAGATCCCTCCAGTCTCTTCGAAACGTTGGATGACTCTTTGCACTTGAATCCGATGCAGTTTAAGCATCTTTGAAGTCGTGGAAACGGACGACCCGCGTTTGAATGCATCGACTACTGCTGAACGATCCCTAAGCAAAACCATGTTTACCTAGAAACGGAGAATAAGACTGGTCATAGGTAGACTAAAAGATACGGAGAGAACGAAGAGCACCGCAGCAAACCACAGAAAAAGAGGGAAATTTTCGAAAATGGACTTTTTGTAGCGCGTAACACTTCATGTGGACCACCCTGTATATAAATGTATATATACCTGTATATATGTAAATACATATATATATGTATATATACTGAGGGCTGCCTGGCATCCACGTTGCCTAAGCATTAAGCGTCATCAAACTCATAAAATAATGAAAACAGTGAAAGTATAAAAAAGAAGTTGTGCTATGTACCTAACCATGTGCGTCACAAAAACCTAACCAAGATGTTTTGGTGTAAGCCTAAGCTTTACACAGCGTTGTCCTCATTGGAGAGCAAGGTGTGCCAACTGCATTAATGAATTACTTGTTTTAGTAAAATCACTAGCATGGAGTTATTTGTTGGTTTATGATTGCATACTCTGGTCTCCTCAAAATGAGCAGGTTTCAAATCGAATTGTACACCTCTTAAAGCATACCGAACGCCTCACAAATTAAAGATGAATGGAGTGCTAAAAGGACCTCCTGAACGAGAAGTTCCCTTGTTCAGGAAGAGCATGGAGAACAGCCAACGATAGGGCCCATCCCACCCTGGACGCAAGAAGAGATGCGCCAGATTATGGGGAAAAGGAGGGTAGGAAAGGCTGAAGGGCCTGTTTTTGTGTCAATAAAAGCACGGAAGGTGCTCGTCGACGACTAGGGAGACTGACACAGTTCTTCGACAGAGAAATAGTAGAGGGAGAAACGACCGCAGTAGCAGTACCATCGCCGCCATCTTCAAGTAGGAGGAGGATGTTTCAAGTGCTCTAACTATCGAGGAATCAAACTGATCTCACACCCAATTAGGGCCCGCTAAAGACTGACCGCCTTAATGGTGAGGGAGATGGTCACCATTTTAATTACCAGATCGGATGCATGCCGAAGAAGTCCGCCACGGGCACCATCATCATCGGTCGGCAGGTGGTGGAAAATTTTCAGTAGATGCGAATGCCCTCCTACAAGGAATGCCTCGATCTGGAGAAGACCTACGATTGGCCACCAGGCGCCGTGCCCAGGAAAGCCCCCCGAGGAAGCGGGATTCGAAAACATCAGGCTACGGTCATCGAAGACACTGACGAGGGCTCAATAGCGGCGACATGAGCTGCGCAGAGTAACGAAGAAGGTGGACACCACTGTGGGGTTTACCAATGGCAGGCTCTGACTGCGTTCCTCTTCTTGCTGGCACTGGACTGCACAGTGAACTACGCACATCAGAGCCACTCAGGACCATCCTTCACGCGATGAGGTCGTTATTGTAGCCGACAGCCAGAATGAGTCTGATGGTGAGAAGAAGGGGCAACTGGAGTCCTCACGGACAACAAGCCGTAGCTAAGCCGCAGCTTCTTCAGCTCTGAACAGTGCTCTACACCCATTTAGAATTGCCAAGGAAAGGCAATCGAGAAGATAGACGAACTCTGATACCTCGGAAGTGACCTATCTGAGGAGGGAAATGTGGATTAGGCGGTCGGTGTGCGGATAAACGCAGGCTGGCTCAAATGGAGACTCCAAAAGAATGTCATGTGGCCGATGCTCCGAGACAGTCAAATAAATGCGGGAGCTACCAATGTAAACATCAAACAAGTATCTAGCTATCAGTTGCCACCTTCCTGAGTGCTCACTTCTTTATTAGATTGAAAATTCAAAAATCAGACTCCGTCCAGCACGGCGTCTCCAGTTCGTAAGCCATGTAACCCACCTGATCGAAGATCCTGCTCATGAACTGTGACGGAGAGGGCGAGCCCCAGTTGTTCTCGCGAGCGTCGATCCGCTTCGCGTGCTCAGTCAGTTCGGTGCCGATCTCGTACGGTGCTTGGGGGTTTTTGAAGCAGTTCCGGCGAATGACTACGTTACTGGAACGACCAAGTTAGGCTGCGAAAGGGCATGGGAAGGGAAAGTAAGCAAGAAAGAAGGCACCTGCTCGAAACCACCATCGCGGCGTACGGGGTGGAGCGAGGCCGGAGCTCCGGAAAAGGATTGAACACGACGTTCTCGCGGATCTAAACCGTTCAAATGTTCCCAGCAGTCAGGAGAAGGACTGCCTTTCTACTGAAAAGTGACCTACCTCATTTTGTTGGTTGAAGATGAGCTGCTGCGATGGTGCGTCTTCGTTCAGTCCAATGGAGATTATGTACTTCCCGTGGTTGAATTTGAAGGCGTTCTTCGAAATCGTCACCTGAATACGATAGAAAGCTCTGGCATCGCTCACATCTCAACGAAACTTTGGCCATCTGAAGATCCTGGCCAAGCGTGAACTTACGTTTGCCTTCAAAGACCACAGCTGGGGATGGTCCGCGTTTTTGATGAACAACGCAGTGTCGTTGTTGTTCAGAAATTGATTGCTGTTTATGTAGGCTATAAGGTTCACCGACGGTGCCATTCGGAAGCCCATTCCCGTGTTTCCTGAAAAGCTCCTTCTCTTAAACAATGTGCAGCGCTTCACATTTTCTGGTGCACACAAAATGTGCGTAGCGCAACTTTGAAAAGCAGGGATGAGGTTTATGTACAAAACTAGAGCAGAATAGGGCTTGATAAAACTACCAGGCAAGACCCCTATCGCGCTGCTCTCCGCGCGCGGCTACTTTGAGCTTCCACAAATCACAGAACGTGCGACTGCATTTACAACTACCAAGAAGACGGTGGTGCAGAGCTTTGCTTGGAATTGCAACTGCATCGCTGAATAGGCCGTCGAGCAAAAAGGAGTTTAATATGCAGGCGGCTACGTGCTTAAAGCCGTGCTCGAATGCCCTTTGGAATAGGTGACTTCGAGTCTCCTGATTAACAGTCGAATTCGAACGTTCAGAAAATCATATTTTTTCGAATGTATTTGTACTGGAACTTTAGAAAAATCGCTTTTTTCAAACGTATTCGAATCGAGCGCTCGCAAAATGCTGGCAATCGGAGTCACTCGAACGATTCGAATGTTCAACATCTCTTTTTGACACTGTGACAATATTATACAATAGGCCATTTCCAATGAGAAAGAACATTGCTTTGCGGGGCACCTTATATCAGAAATGGATATCTTGCATAAGAAGACGTGGAATGGATAGGTGCTACGGTGCATCCCTTCACTCCATGCGCACTCATTCTCTACGTTGTCGTTCAACCTCCCGCCTCCAATACTGTACAGGAAAGCGGAAGAAACACCAAACCGCGGGACCGAAATAGGGGTGTGGGGGTGCCTAACAACCACGTTTATCCCTTTGCAACTGCGAGAGTCCCTCCAGGAGCTCCGCTCACGAAAGGCCTCTTGCTGTTAATCAGATGCTACGCTTTCGAGGCGAATCCGACTTCATAAAACACTTTTCCGTTTGACACTGGCTAGGACTCACTTTGCTGTTCGTTCTCTACCTTAGCACCATTAAACCTACGTTTGATCTTCCGCGTTCTATAGATGCGCCTCAGTGGGGATTAGGCCACTAGTGCACTCCGGAACGCATTAAGGGTTTTTTTATGTGTGCATCTCGTGCTCCAGAATCTCCACCTTCATTTCGAGGTCCTCCCGTTGGTGACAGTGGGTCACGTGGTAGCCTTTCTATGGTCTATTTTTACACCAAGTTACTTATTTCCTATTTCCTATCATGCCAAGCTCGCCCTGTTTCTGCGGTGTGATCCCCGCTCGAGCGTTGGCAGCTCAGGAAGAACATACGGTGCAGGTGCCTTCCCTGACTAGCTGGGCAGCAAACCACGCATTTGTGGTCTCGTAGGAACGGCCATCAAGAATGTCGCGAACTAGGTGGGTATACGATTGCTAAGTGGAAGATATGTCACAGCAAGCGGTTTTCATTACTGCTGAGACACATCTGAGTGAAGTCCGTACTTCATAAGAAGGGGCTTTTCCGAAACAGGTGGTGGTGCCCCCTTTCAGAGCCGCTATACACTGTATCCCGGAGAACAGAATCCATGCAATCCTTTACCACCATCTGCCTCCACCCAAACGTGAGTAGCAGTAAGCCTTTCCGCCCCATCCATAGGGCTCTGAAGAAGGCGGTAGCACCTACGCCTCAGGCGAAAAACTCCGCATCATAACCTTAATTTCATGGCTTTACGAAACGGCTAAACGGCAAAAAATGCGCCCATATATATACGTTTTTCAGTTGTGCATAATATTCTACGTTACCGTGTTCAAAGATAGTGTTAATATTAATATGTATAATATAATAATAGAACTTGAGAAGAAACTGCTGCCGTAATGCTCCCAAAGAAAGGCAGCACAATGATGGCAATATGAGCTCGATGAAAACAGCACCGGAGCTGGTATCCAAATGGATACCAACTAAAACATCCACTAACAATCAGCGATCGTAACAGCACAGCAGCTTATCGCTGACGAGATCGAAGCAGCACCATAAAGAAGGAAATTTGAAAGAAAATGGACGCTCGCTCGTCCGTCGAAAATGGACGTCTGTGATGTCATGCCTCTGTGACAATTAAGAGATGTCTTTGGTGCAAGAAGATAACCAAGGAGGAACGATGCAACCAAAGATCTACTCACCTTCGATTCGGTTTCCAGTGACGTCGACCACCGTTCGAGCGGTGCCGTAGCCCTGACAGGAGTGTATTTCCAGAGCAGGGTGGTAGAAGTTACCGAGGAATTCGACCCAGTTGATCAGCACCTACACGTTATTATTATATCACCATTTATCAGTACGGCAACAATGATCATAACACGCAAAAATATGATAGCGTGAGCGTGACAGTTCCGAAGACACCAAAAGGTTGGCACCAACCTTTGGCTCAATGTTGCGATAGGCAGGAAGACAGAAGTTTCCCACGAGAACACCTCCCCATTTGTTGTCGGCCACAATGGTGGGCAAGTAGAAAATGTTGTTCGACGGACGTCCTTTGAACACGATCTCCTGGTGGAGCGCGAGGAACGGCGCCGAATCGTTGAAGTGGAACGCAGCTCCTGCAATGATAGGCTTAGAAATGTCAGCTGGAATGTTCGACTCACGAAATCACCTCTCCAGCGGTTCCTCTCCAGACGTGTTCCGTTCAATGTGATAGCTCCGCCAGCGTAGCTGATGTTAACACCGTCACCCCAGTTCTCTTGAAATCTCGTGTCGTTTAGCCAAATATCTGCAGCCCCGTTCTGAAATGAATTTCAATGTTTGCGGAGGGAAGTAGCGGTCACTTGGTGGAAAATGGTAATAGACACCTGAATAAGAAGTCCAGCCAGTCCCTGATTCAGATTGACCGTCACATTAGAGAAGGCCGTTCTTTCGCGGATATCGCGGCCGAACACTCCATTCCCGATGTTGTTGCTGATGATCGAGTTCGTGACGTTGAGGCCATAGAAGGCTTTATCTGAACAATGATTTGAGTGCACCCCATACCGGCCATCAGATAATACTGCAGCTTCTTACCTGTCACACTGGCGTGCACCTTGAACAGCACTTCAATGTCGCCAGCGATGTAGCCGGCAGTGTTCGCCTCTTGCTGGTACTCCAGAGCGAGAAATAAGGGCGTCGCCCCACTTCTGAACGGTTCATTCACATCCTGTGCCTTTTTGTCGTATTTGGACCTGTGCGAACTATTGCCTAAGTGTGGCCAGCACATGGCGCTGACCATTAGCAGTGAGATGACAGAATTTGTGTCGTGTAGAGCAACAATAGAGCAACAGAGGTCTTGTAAGGTGAGTAATTGTTCCCACGCCAGCAGTAGCAGCTTTGTGAGCTTTGTGTTTTGTTTTGTTGGCTTATTCAAAAGGAGGAGGTCTGACGAGCCGAATAGAACCAGTGCTGCAGCCGGGGCTGGTGATCGTTGCCGAACTCTTAAGGAATCTCTTAAGGAGTATCAAGCAATCTTCTCTTTCTCCTTCTACCTACAACCGACACAGGACTGGTTTACTGTTCCTCAAAAACACCGATCTGAAGTCCTGTATTTGAGTTCGCTGCTGTCGAACTGTGCAATACATGAGGTAAAATGTATAGAATTGAAGATGTTTCTACCAAGTCTTTAAGCATACTAGCTTCACATTTCAAGCGCTTTTGCAGACTACAAGGTTTCATACCACATGTCTTTAAACACAAAGGAAAGAAGAAGCAGAGTATGAGCCCGTGTACAATGTACTATGCACCAATTCCGCAGATAACCGGCTCGCTCCTCATTCTCTGAAAGACGATATTGCTCTAATTTGAGACAGGATCTTGAACAGCTTCCAGAACCGAACCCAGCTTTCAACCGCATGGTGAAGATCTCAGGAGTGATGAAGAACGACCATTATCACTGCGCCACTGACGAGATTAACACGAACGCCCATTCTTCTACGTTGCAAAACCGTTAGTTTTGCGAGAACCGCGAAAAACCGAATGAATGGCCTCACCTCAGGCTTATCGACTGCGGGTAGACGCCATCCAGAATGGGAATTCGAAGTCGCTCAAGGGCGCAGGCGTTGCGTTCCTGGGTGGCGTCGCACACGACCAGGCTCGTGGCGGACGTTCCGCGGGGGTTCAGATTCCGCACATTCACGAACTGCAGCGAATAGGTGTACGCCAGACGCGGCGGAAGGGAAATTGCCTGGAAAGCGCTGTGAAACCCTTGCCGAGAGGAGGCCTCGCGAAGGTGAGCACGTACTATCCAGCAAGACGGCGGATTGGCGGGGTCGTAGAGAGTCCCGTTGTCTATACGAGCGACGAGCAGGTGAGGGAAAAAGTACTGAGAGGGCAGGGAGTGCTCATGACAGATGTCAGCCCGTGGCTTCTCCTCGGCAAATACGCCGAGGTCACGTCTCGTCCCTGAAAAGACGGTCTGATAGCAAACTAATCACTTGCACATGAATCCCTGTGCGTACTGATTCCGTGCGTTAGCAGATTAGCGCCTGTCTTCTGCCGATACCAGATGCCGTCACCGAAGTTGTTCTCGATCCGCGTCATGTTGATGAAGACCCTTCCATCGGTGGTGTTGTCGACGGCAATGCCATGACCACGATTCCAAGAGAACGTTGAGTTGGCTATCAGCACAGGCCCTAAAATATGGCCCGTCAGTCCATTCTCAATGTGCTCTTGACGCAAGCTGCACACATGCCTGAGGGCTCGTAGATGTATAAGCCGTCTCGAGCGCTTTTTTCAATTCGAATCCCATTCATCAGCGGAGCAACGCCCTCGATCCAAAGTGCAGATGTCGTGTTCTTCGTTGATCTGCAAGTAGAAACCGCTTGAACGCACAGCATTGACATCTTTTGGAGCGCTGAAGCTGGACCGGAACGATGCGTTTTATGTGCACCTGTGAATGAAATGGTAGGTCTACATGATACCAGAGGAAAGAAAACTACGATGTCGCTACGCATAGTGGATTCATCAACAGATGGCACCCACTACATTATTTCTGAAATACCCTAGGCAGATCTTGGAGGGTACTATATAAGCTCTAAAAAAATAATAAGTTATCGAACTAAGAGATGACGATCGTCAGGTGTTTGATTGGCTTCGACACAAACCTCTTCTAGATGAAAATGTTATGACGGATGGGCAGTGGTGAAACAATCGCCTACCCGTCATATCCGGCGTAGAGAATGTCGATGTACTCCAGACGACTTAGGGATTCCTTTTGTACGGCAACTTGGTCCGGATCGGCGCTTACGTAAGTGTGCGGTGAATTGAAGATTTGGACTCCTAAACAATTGGTTTTTCTTCGTGTCTCACAAGCTTACGAGCAGATTAAGTGACACGCTTCGGCAGGTTGCGGAGCAATTCCTGCCCGCGTCTTCGGTAGGGATAATTCTGTGAACTACTTCTCTGTCTGGGTTTTGTACGTGATCAGTGCACATACATGATGTGAAGGAGTAGTCCTTAACTGACGAATGCTGGTGCAGCTTAAGGAACAGTAGCCAACTACGTGAAATCTGAACGAGGGTTTAGCAAACTGCAGTCAATCCTAATACGTTCGGTTCCAGCCATTTGGGCAAAAAGGCCAGGAAAACTGGCTGCTCACAAGAACAAGGGACAAATGACACAACAGCATCAAAGATATCGGTGTGGATGAAGGTAGGATTTCAAAAGCCGGAATGTAATGTCGCAAATTTAAGGTACGCAAGGACGCACCTTTCCAATGTCGTGCCCATCCCTGAAACGTAGGTGGTCCCCAGCAGACCAGGCCTAAGTCGTCTTCTCCTTGGCACAGATTCTCGCTAAGGCGGATAGCGTTCGGATCAGCCAGTGCAGGACAATCCCAGAGGGATGAGGCCGCTGGATGGCAGTCCGGTCGAGGAAGCACCAGCGGATAAGTGTCATTGTTGCGTAGATGCCATTTTAGGAAGCCTTAAAAGTCAAAGTAGAATGAAGCCTTAAATAGATGAGCAGATGCTTCCAAAATAAAGTCGATATGTGACATCTAAAAAGTGCTCTCCAGTACGCTAAACGTTATACAAAAACAGGGAAATTCCACATTTCAACTGAAGAAGACGGAGACATCAAGCGCTTGAGTCAGCCACATGTTCTAAACTTCAAAATACTGTTCACTGATTTAGAGTCCACACGTCTGAAAACTTATCCTTAAAATTGAGAGAGTTCAGCTCAGGAAACCTTTATAGGTCTATGTGTTGGCAATAGAGAAAACATGCCCAGCTATCTTCAAAGGTTGAACAAGCTAGACTTAAAGGCGTTGAAGGAGAGGCGCGATTCTAATTTAAGTCCAACATTCTCTTTTCGTTTCCTCCGGACGGAGCTAAAAGTACCCCAAGTAAATACTGGCCCTACAAGTCATATTTACACCAAAGGTACAACACATGTTCAGCGATATCTTTGTGACATGTGCGAGGTGATTCCAGCCACTTCCGGCAGCTCTCTTTGAAGCAATGAGAGCAGGGCCTTTAAGAGTGTCAACATAATGAAATCGACTCCAGCAGGCCGTAAACTAACTAACTTTTGAAGTTCCGAGTTGTCCTCTACTTCTCCGAGAATTCCCGTAAGTCAATGTCTACACCTAAGACTGCCCATTGCAGTCTTCCCGGCTAACGGACACTGAGAAGTTTATGACATGCCATATTTTCGTCACTGCCTTCTTCAAGATGGCTTTTCCTTCGCATCCTTTTTCTTCCTTATCTTCACCTAAGCTCTTTTAGCTTTTTTCATAAGCTATTGCTGCTTATCGGCCAGGTTTCAACGTGCTCATGTCTCTTGCAGGTGCGGTTGCTTGTTTGATTTCAGGTTTCAGTTTCCACTTTGATTCAGCCATTTGCACGGGAATACTCATCGAAAAGCGGAGAAGTGCGGTGCTAAGCGTCGTTGCATCTTCGCAAGTTTCCACTGTAATAGCCTATGCACCCCACTTGCGGGTTTCACGTTGGGCGTTTGCGTACTCGTGCTCTGAAACTGCGACAGGTATCCACTATTCGACCGCAATGCATGCGGCCCATGGCCCACCGGTGTCGGTACTGTCAAGCTGCCGCTGCTCGCGCAATCGTCAACGCTTTTCGAAAAAAATACTCAGAAGGACAGATGGGTACGTAGACACAGTGCGATGCTTTCTGCTCGTGGGAAGCGTCGAGTCCTGATACATAACTCTCGTATCGTGTTACTCTGGTCATCTGATGGCACTCCTAGATGACCGCTTGAAATATTTTCGGGTCACTCACCCCCATCGCTGTGTCCCAGCGATCTGCAGGCAACTGTGGTGTCGATGCTCGTCCAGCTGTAAGTGTTATTTATAGATTAGTGGAGCGTCTGGAGGAAGAGAGAGGAGACATGACATACTTGGTGACCATGGTGCAAACGGATCGCCATCGATCACGGAACAGCATCTGAAGACGCCCATCTCGAACGGTGCTGCCATCGATCAGTCGGAACTTCGGGAATGTATCGTCGTAGTTGAGTTGCTGTTGGTAGGGCAGCATTTGAATGTGCGCGAACTCATTGCCCTAAAGCGAAAAGATTCAGATGCAGACTGACTTCGCGGTTTCACCACTGGATTTTAAAGATGGTTATTTTCGCCAAATGAAAACGCACAACATGCCAGCAACTGAGACAATGTCGCGGACTTCCTTTATTCGCCTCGACAATTTTTATTTTTCGTTAAACACGCATAATAAGCTCCCTTGAAAGCTACTTCATCATCACACTTTGCATCATGAAATGTTATATCATATGCAAGGCATGTAACGAATAGCATGATTTGCAAAGCAGCAGCTTATGATGAAAGCCCAGAATTGATTTTTGGTTGCGTTTGCACCTGCTCTAAGGGCGCGTGTAGAGCAGTCAGAGGAGGCGCCGGCTGTCGCGTGCACCCGATACCAGGTTCCTGGTTCGGATTTCCCACCCAGGCCAACCAAGCCTTCCTCCCCTCCGGGGTCGGTGAACTGGTACCAAACGTGCAGCCGATACCAGGTTCCTGGTTCGGATTTCCCACCCAGGCCAACCAAGCCTTCCTCTCCTCCGGGGTCGGTGAACTGGTACCAAACGTGCACCCGATACCAGGTTCCTGGTTCGGATTTCCCGCACAGGCCAACCAAGCCTTCCATCCCTCCGGGGTCGGTGAATTGGTACCAGACTTGTCTGGGATCCCGTAGAAGTAGAATGCGTGGCGCATCCCAAGAGAGATTGAGTAACTCCGTTATCTATCCTTTATCCTTGCACCTGCTCTAGCCAAATGTGGATTTCAAATTCTAGTTTCAGTGTTACTATTTATTGCGCAGCGTAAGGCACGCGGCAGGTAAACGCAAAACACAGCGGAACCAAAACAAGTACGATCAATCAAGCCATCTACGGGTGAATCAGAACGAATAGCCGCTTCCCTGCTATCCGCCTACAGTCCGGGAGTAAAGGAGATGCATCTTCGAGTTTGAGCGATAAATATTCAGATCCGGCCCTACATCCTATCATGTGCAGCCAAATACTTGTCCGAGGCACTCGATACATGATTTTCACCGAGCCATCCCTAGCTCTGGATTCAAAATCATTAAAAAATCTGGAGGAATCAACTTTGAGGAGCCAGAGATTATTTTGAACATCGTACAAACATCGTGAAATTTCCGCCAAGATTCAAGTGTATGTATATAGTTTCAACACAGCGTAGCTGGTATTGCTAGGAGAAACTCTGAATTAGGTCACTATATATTTCAAAAAAAGTCATTGCAAAGTCAGTGAACTGGTGGCGGGCATGTCTGATTGTGAGAAGCATAATGTGCCAGGTGACACTGCAAGGCGCAGTGCTCGGTCTTCAAACTCTTCAGAGCAGGTACACAAACAAGGATACTTTAAAACGTGGCACAAGGAGATTTAATTGATCGAGCAGCTTGATCTGCTGAACGATTTGTAGGAGAGGAGGGCTTAACCTTTACGTTCTCGTTGCTAAATCTCGGGTTACGCAGAACTTCTTTCCGCATAGAATCCTACGGGAGTTCAACAATTTACAAACCGAACACGAGGATTTCTTAAGGCTTCGACTTCACCCACTTCAAAATCTTGTTGTTCGTAACATCCCGTGTTGAATTTGATGAACGGCACGCTGCATGAATATGTTAATCGGTACATATGCTTGAGTTGCTTTCTCCCTCCTCTTAACGCTGAATTATCACCTTATTCACTTACTTATTTATTCAAGCGTGAGTTACAAAATCATCACATACGTAAGAAAGATCGAAAATATCATGAAAAGCTTAGAGAACTACAACGACACACCATCTGCAAAAAAGGTTTTACGAGCAACAAGGTGCCCAAAGCGAGACATGAGCATGTTAGTGACATTTTGACCATCACCCATAAGTAGTTTGAGCTCTTCAAGATCGATGCGTGAGGAAGTTTGATCTAACTTGAGACCCAGCAACTCTGAGATACAACCTAAGTCTTCCTACTCGATTTCTCAGCAGCACACCAAAACGCTCTGTATGGCCTACTGAAAGCTTCCCAGATATAATTTTACATGGCGCCTACTGCACAAGGAGGGTAAATCTAGGTGTCCCAGCACCATTGGGAATGTCGGCGTAGATCACTATAAAGCATTCTGGATATACTCCAGACACCTCAAGGTCAACCGGAAGGGGGAGTGCCTATATATAACGCGAGAACTCAAGCCCTACCTCAGACTCGCATTTGGAACTGGGGTAGTTGCTGTGCCGCACCCCTCGTCTGTCCTGCGCTGCTTCCATTGGTCCCTCGGCGGACTACGGTCTGGTCCGGCACTCGGACTCTCTCTCTATTGGTCCCATCTATTAAATTTGGCACTGGACTTTGTAGGGTTGAGGAGACATTTGGTGGAATAACCTCTTATTAATTTGGTCCCTTTCAGGCGATCTCGCCGAAACGTTGGCCAATAAATAAATCCGTCTACCAACCTCGTGTAGAGCTCAACACGCACAACAGCAACTCGGAAAGCCGAGGCTCATTGAGAGTCGATCATGACGACTACATCATCAAGCCTCTCATAAACTGATTTCCCATGTAGTTGTCTTGGACGCTCTCAAGCAGGCGGATAAATTTCTTTTGACAGGGATTAAACACGGTGGTGGCAACTTCCATGACGAGCCTCACATATGTAGCATATATAGGTGCGTAGGAGAGCCTGAGGATCGTTTGCCTTCAGTGTCTTGAACAAGTTGTAATCGGACAATATGCTTTTTTTACAAGCGTTTTTAGTGCGGGTCAAAGTTCAAGTCACTTGATATGAAAAATATCCAAGTCATTAGCTTCCATCACCTTTTCCAAGACCTCTCTGTAAGCTTTACGTCATCAGCATACAGTTTACACGAGACCCCAAATCTGGACACGGCTCAGGAAGCTCATGCGTGTACTACAGAAAAAGCCCGGTGATAGAACTGCGCCCTGCTCCACTAGGAGCTGGATAGATCGAGGAATAACTGCTTCCTACTTTGACTTGATAGGTCCTCTCTGAGAGGAAATTTATAGTCGAGACCACAGTCATACGGCACGGCGAATAGCAACCCTTACCAGTTTGAATAACCGTTTTTCCAGGGGAACGTCATCGAAGGCGTTGGAGAAGTCAAGGTGGACAACAACTTCGCCTCATAAAGTCTTTACGAGAGTTATCGCTTCTCCTTCATGCTAGTTTTCGAGTTTCACTTGCACTTGAATATGTATGAAAATGAATAAACGAATAAATAAAACACGACGTATTCATCAATCATTACCATTTTCACCCCAGATCGCTGTACCGGACAAGCATACATCTAAAGCACCTACACATTAGCAATAGTGTGCAACTCTCACCCTAAATAATATTGGTTGCCTACTAACAAACTCGTCATCTCATTCGATGCGGTGGAATGTGCTGGTCGGATTCAGAGGAAATCCTTCCGAGTTTTGTGATCCCACGATTGCTGAAGCCGCTTTCCTCCGAATACTTGTTTTGCAGCTTGTACCTCCTTTGACCACTACTTCGCAAAGACCTTCGAATATACTCGCCTCAGGCGCCTCTATGCAATTGAATTCAAAAAGAAAAACGCCGGCAAATTTCGTGGCGTCGGTTTCGAATAATGAAGTTTAAGCGGCAGAAGAATATCGGGTTCCGTTAGAAGCACTTGTGGCACTCCCCCTTGTACAGAAAGCAAGTAGCAGAACGCTCAAAAAGGGTGTCTTCGGTCGAACTTGGTATCAAACGAGTTCTCGTAGCAAGACAAACCCTGTTTAGGTTATAAAAACAATATTGAAACATTTAAGATTTTTAAAAAACAACTTGAGAAGGCCAGTTTTACCACAGGCAAGATCTCTGCACGGAACAGAGCCGTTTAAGTTTTTGCAATTCAACGACTCAAGTCAAGCAATAGAAAATTGAACTCCGTGGCTCCTAATGTGGATAATGCACCTAATTATGCCTCTTGATCTGTTGTAATTCATCGGAATCTGAGGTTAGAATGAAAAGGTCCCTTAAAGTCGCACTTTCCCGAATTTTCTGATGACAGAGTCTCCGCGAAGATTTGTCAAAACGCCTGTTGTGTAGGTAAGTTCTTTATTAATTGCTATTGATGAGGAAGAGGTTTTTTCGCTTCAACTTTTTCTGCATTAATGCCGTCTATAATTTTGCTCGAATGACATATTCGAATAGGCATTCGAATGAATTTCAAAAGATGCGTTTTTCAAATGCATCCGAATTCGAAGTTAGCAAGGTAGCAAGTTTCAAGCGTTCAAATACACTCGAATATACAAAAAAATGTCGAGGGCACAACTATAATGCTGTCTCAATGGCAGCAGTTCAGAATAATTTAGTGTAACGGATCTACCGCTAATAAAGTCGTTAAAACATTTCTGAATTAAATTTTGGCTCCCATCCGTGGCTGTGAATGCACTGCCCATTCCCCCTGCCGCCTTTTGCCTGTTGGTACGTTCAGTGACACAGCGGTGGGAGCAAGTGATGGGAAGGCAAACAGCAGCTCAGATGACCGGTGCTCAGAGTACATAGCACCGAACACGGACCGCGTTACGCTGGAATCCGAACACCCCACGCGGCGGCTGTCTAATCCCAGAAGTGCATCGATACACTGGACAACAGAAACTGGGCTACGCGCATGGACTGAAGAATGCTCCATTTTTCCAACAAGGCTTCCTCGACGACGTTTGACCGCCGTAGCACTTCTGACCGAAGAACCGAGGTGTGCACCCAGGTCCTACTTTGTTTCAGTTTTCTTTCCATCATCCTGTGCTTCTGGAGCTCTCACCATACCACTTGTCCTAAACACGTGGGTAGTTATCGGCTGGGCGAGACAGTTGATTCAGTATCTGTCCACTTAGGCACCCCCTCTTTAGCTTCAGGACAGCTAATAGGCATGTCAGTGCCTGCGCAGTCCTAGTCATTTCTCTAGTTTTTGTTCTTTATCTATTGTTATCTTCTGTACGATGCATAAGCTGCTCATGAGAAACAGCAACAAGGGCAAAACACTCATAAAGGAGGTGTCTAGAAGGGCAAAAGTACCTGGTCAGCATGTAATGCACCAACAGAGGTTGGATGCAGACATCCAGGAAGATGAAGGTGATACAGATTTTTCATGAAAACCGCTACATTGAATGCTTGGATGTGTACGATACAATACTCTGTCGGAGCTGTCACTAGGTATCTCTGGACTGGTTACGGTTTAGGACGAGAAACTAGTGACCGCAATTTATATCTTCTCCTTTTTAAAACAAACCTATAAAACTACAGAAAAAAACTGCCACAGGATGTTTTAACGGATAACCTAAAAGTCGGACTGTTGTGCCCATTGTTAGGGAGACCATATGTTCCGAGCAAGAAAGAGCTAATGGTTCATTCAACGAAGGGCTGAATACAGGATTTGTACCCTACGCGGTTTTTTTATTTTCTGAAAACCATAAAATTTGAACGTGGAGCTCTGTGGTTTCCCCATTAAAATTCTTAGTGTTCACAAAATCAGCCTTCATGTCGTAGCGAAGACTTAAATTATCACTCGAAATAGTAGCAGATAATGAGCGATTTCAGGAGCTGGACACAGCCCTGAATTACATTTCTGAAGACATATCAACTGAAAGAGAGTGTCTAACGGTAACCAAAGACCTAACGCCCTTCTTAGGTCTCTGCAGGTTCCGATCAACTTGAGCTGACCTATAGGGGTATCTTATTTGGGCGATCCCAGGCTAAAGCTTAATCACCCAGGTTACCTCCAGCTACGAGTGAACGGTGTTCCTCGAGGGAACTACCTATCAGATCAGTCGTCGTTTACAACCCCATCACTGGTCTTATCTCTCTCTACTTTCATTAAGAAAGTTGCTTTGTGAGTTAAAATGATGTTTGGGCAAGCACAACTGGGAAGTTCCCAACTTCTCTCTTCTTGAAACCTCGGCATGGTGAGTTAGTTTGCTGTCAGTATGCTGTGCCAGGCGAGGTTTTTAGGTGGATCTTTATTATTGCGGCCTGACGTTTCGACTTTCCGTCGTCTTCAGAGGCCTGAAAGTGGAGCAACAGGTTTATATTTGCGCTCTACCCCACCAAGTGCCTTAGCCGCCCTAGCATTTTCGACCCACCCCCGGAGCGATTACAGAGAGCCCGTATGTAAGAGACGAACTCACGCATAGGATCCACCGTAGGGGCTGGTATTCGCCCACGCTAGAAGAATAGTAGAGGCGATTGAGACCCACTCAGTGGGATTGTCTCCGACCGGTCACTTACAGTTCGCAATGAGACACAAATGGCAAGAAGTCACTCGTAACAGAGAGGCACTCATTTCGGTTGTTCATTACCGGATTTCTACTAAAAATCCAGAACGCCTCCCTCTAACGCTTTCCTTGCTGATATTTCTCCTTCAACGGCCAAAATGCTACACTTGACCTCAAAGTCGTTCCCTGTGCATCAATTCTAATCAAGTGCGCATCAATTCTATGTTTACCAAGCAGGCTTCTTGGTAATCCACGTCTTTTGCTGGCTAGATGTTCCTTTACTCGTACTGCCAGAACCCTTCCCGTTTCCCCTACATATTTTGCATTGCAGGCCGAGCACTCGAGCTCGTAAATTGCCCCGATCTTTGAGCAATCCCCACTCTTCCAGTTGGACATACAATGCAATTCTCCGATACGCACTGCGTATCATAGAGTCTATTCCGAACTAGCTGCCGTTTTATGTTGTCGTTAGGAATGTTCACTAATACGACATCATCCCGCAGTTGTGCACTTACAATAACTCTCTGAATTTCAGCAGTGACTCTATCGGAGATGAAGGGAAGCAGGAAAGGTATCCTATTTGGTCGGGGTGTGTCTTGGCGGTTAGCGTGAGATGTCGGCTGACGGCTTAACGAAGTATAGCCATTAGAAGCGGCTATATTGGAAGCTAGCTGCAAGGATTATTGTCCTTCGTTGGGCCCTGTACCTGACCAATACGAACAAATTCCTTGAATTGCTGCACAACTCTAACTTTGATCAGAGCTGTGTAATGGAGTCATTTGATGTCACATCACTTTACACTAACGTCCCAAACGAAGAAGCCTTGCAAGCATTATTAGAAATGCTGGATTTGCATACGAGGAACATTAACACATTTAGGCTGACGAAAATGCACATCATGGCTCTAGTCTAGGAGTGTTTGCATTGCAATATCTTCAAATGGTCAGGCCCGTACTATTCGCAAGTTAGGGGATTAGCCATGGGTCAACGACTAGCGCCGGTTCTTGCGGTCTGTTTTATGAGCAAGGTGGAACAGCCGGTGCTTGATCGCTTACCACTAATGTACTGCAGATATATAGATGATTGCCGTATCATAACATCTACACAGTCCGAAATGGATGAGTGTTTCAGATACTCAACCAGTAATCTCAGTACATTAGGCTTACCAGAGAATCTCCGAAAAGCGGTTGGCTCTCCTATCTCAACACCCAGGTCAGGTTGTCCAACGGGGTAGTTAGCATGAAGTGGTACCGTAAGCCAGGCTCCAAGAACATCTTGATTCACGCCAAGTCTGCGCATCCTACTGCTGGGAAGCGAGCTGTAATAAGCAACATGTTTCGCACAGCAACGAGAGTGTGTATGGGCCCCAACGAACGATAAGAATCCTTGCAGCTAGCCTTCCAATGTAGCCGCTTCTAATGGCTATACTTCGTTAAGCCGTCGGCCGACATCTCACGCTAACGCCAAAACACACCCCGACCAAATAGGATACCTTTCCTGGTTCCCTTCATCTCCGATAGAGTCACTGCTGAAATTTAGAGAGTTATTGTAAGTGCACAACTGCGGGATGATGTTGTATTAGTTGAACATTCCTAACGGCAACATAAAACGGCAGCTAGTTCGGAATAGACTCTATGATACGCAGTGCGTATCGGAGAATTGCATTGTATGTCCAACTGGAAGAGTGGGGATTGCTCAAAGATCGGGGCAATTTACGAGCTCGAGTGCTCGGCCTGCAATGTAAAATATATAGGGGAAGCGGGGAAGGGTTCTGGCAGTACGAGTAAAGGAACATCTAGCCAGCAAAAGACGTGGATTACCAAGAAGCCCGCTTGGTAAACATAGAATTGATGCGCACAACGGGAACGACTTTTAGGTCAAGCGTAGCATTTTGGCCGTGAAGGAGAAATATCGGCAAGGAAAAGCGTTAGAGG